>CANSZD010002958.1:665000-1349618 GCA_947648045.1 Beta corolliflora
TGCATCTTTATGTGAATCCTAGTTCAAGTCTATTCCTAGTCCACTCCAATCTAAGTATAATTCTAGTCCAATCCAAAGCTTAGGTCCATTTAGGCCCAATTCATTCCCTAGGTCTAGTTTGCATCTCTATGTAAACCCTAGTCAAGTCTTCGGACTATAAAAGGTCAACCCTAGGTCTAGTTTGCATCTCTATGTAAACCCTAATAAAGTCTTCGGACTATAAAAGATCAATTCATTCCCTAGGCCTAGTTTGCTTCTCTATGTAAACCCTAGTCAAGTCTTCGGACTATAAAAAGTTCAACCCTAGATCTAGTTTGCATCTTTATGTAAACCCTTGTCAAGTCTTCGGACTATAAAAGATCAGTTCATTCCATAGGTCTAGTTTGCATCTATATGTAAACCCTAATCAAGTCTTCGGACTATAAAAGTTCAACCTTTGGTCTAGTTTGCATCTCTATGTAAACCCTAGTCGAGTCTTCGGACTATAAAATATAAATTCATTCCCTATGTCTAGTTTGCATCTCTATGTAAAGCCTAGTCAAGTCTTCGGACTATAAAGGCCCAACCCTAGGTCTAGTTTGCAACTCTAGTTAAATCTTTGAACTATAAAAGATCAATTCATACCCTAGGTCTAGTTTGCATCTCTATGTAAACCCTAGTTAAGTTTTCGCACTATAAAATCCCAATCCTAGGTCTAGTTTTCTTCTCTATGTAAACCCTAGTCAAGTCTTCGGACTATAAAAGTTCAACCCTAAGTCTAGTTTGCATCACTAGTCAAGTCTTCGGACTATAAAAGCCCAATTCATACCCTAGGTTTAGGCTGCTTGCTCACCTGTAAGTTCGAAGTCTAGTCCAGTCTGCTTGCATAGTCCAGTCCAGTCCAGTCCATATCTGCATATGCATATAGTTAGGCCCATGTCAGCATCATGGTCAAACCCATACTACTCTAACACCCATACCTTTTCCCATTTCTATCTATCATTTCCACTTCCCATTTTTCATCTAAATTTCTCATTTCCATTCTCATTTTCCATTTACATTTCCCATTTCCATTTCTCATTTCGAAAATAATTTCTTAAAATTTACGAGGTCCATATGATTTCTGTTCAGGATAGGTCGTGAGATTATAACTTGGGAGCGGTCAACAGAGAGGCAACAAGGTAAACCTATTCCCAGACTCGTCAAATGAATCCTCACTTTTTCAAACGAATCTTCCGAAAATTCTGAATCGTCATCTGAAATGAGAGACACTAACGAACAACCCAGTGACATCATGGCTCAGCTCCAACTGATGAACTCTCGTCTTGAGGAACAAGACAAAGAGATCAAGGCGCTGAGAGAAAACTGACAACTGAGGAAGAAGAACAGGCTGACACTCCACCACCACCACCTCCTATCACGTCCATGACTGATTTGATGTTCAAAAAGCTAGAATAATCGATCCAGTCAATTCCTGCACACGAGAATCGAGCTCATGGCCATGATATCATTGATCGTGAACTGAGGGAAAAGCTTCCTAAAAAGGTAGCACTGGGTGACCTCCCAAAATTCAAGGGGGTCGAAGACCCAGATGATCATTTGAGAGCTTTCTCCATTTCTATGGCTCTCAAAGACATGAGCAAGGACCTGTTTTCTTATGTTTTTCCCTTAACATTGGATGCACATCCATCCAAGTGGTTCAGATCACTGAACAAAACTAAGCTGATTGATTGGGACTACATCAAATAATAGTTCCGCAAGAAATATATATACAACACTCAGCTTCCTATTGGTATTCGTGAGTTGGAGTTAACTAAACAAAACTCCAACTAGGACTTCGTCACCTTCCTTAATAGATGGAGGGAAAAAGCCACACAAATGACTAACAGACCATCTGAAGAGGACCACGTCCGACTAGTAATCCGTAGCTTGCATCCCAAGTATGGAGATCACATTAAATTCCAACCCATGAAGTCTTTCATGAAACTCTATAAGGTAGGCCTACTGATCGAAGAAGAGGTACAAGCTTCAAAGAATAAGGGTTACAATAACAACAACTCTTTCAAGAGGAGTAACAACAACCCTTCTAGTTCTAAAAGCAATGATGTCAATGCTCTAACTAATGAAAAGGGAGATTATCAAAAGTCTCAAAGAACCTTCACTCCCCTGGGCATGAATTTAGAAGAAGCCTTCAATAGGCTACATCAAAGAGGAGCAATTCAACCTCTTGGTCCCACTCCAGACCCTGCACTTGAGAATAAGCCCAAGAAGTGGAACCCTAATGCATACTGCAAATATCACCAAGGGAATGGACATCCAACATCTGTGTGTTGGGCCTTAAAGAATGCTCTACAGAATATGGTTGATAATGGTTGAGTCGGAGAGTCACTCCCCTAACTCTTTTATTTCATTTCCTGTCGAGTCTATGTCATTAGGACTTTGTTTCTAATAAGCCTTGTTTCATTTTTTTCTAATTAATAAAATAATTGCATTTTTATTTTCATTTTAATTGCCCTTTCATCATTTAATATATGCTTCTAATTCATGATCACCTAATGCCCTCGATTAATAGAGAGAAAAATCAAACAAAATAAAAAATACAACAGAAAAAAAGTGGACATACTTTGGATTATGAGTTATTTCCCTCTTCCCTTCATCATCTCCAAAAAAAACATCACATTCCAAAAAGCCATCATCCATAAGCCATCCTCATACAACCCAAAATTTTTAAAAAAAACCATTAAACCATCATCTCCATTAGCCAAATAATCCCTTCAAAGTAAAAGTTCCACAAAATATTATCCTTCAAGCCTTCCAATGTCCTAAACTACGAAAACTTGTGTGCAATCCTCAATACATATAAAAAAAAATCAATGCCAGGAAAAACAAAAAAAAAGTGAAAAAAATTCAAAGTGCGAAAAAAGAAAAAAAAACTCAAAGGCAAAGAAATAAAAAGTCAAGCTAGGGGGTTGCACACAAGTTCTATCCCTCATTCAAAATCTTTCAATCCAATCAAGACCTTAACCCATATAATCCAAATCCATAATCCTACCTTAGCCCAACCAATTGAATCTTCATTAAGACCTCAAACCTTAAGCCTTTTAACCTTTCATATCAACCCTAACTCCTTCTCCAAGGTATGTACAAGCCCGCTAGGTTGAAAACCCGAAAGGGCGGCCTAGGCAAAAGTTAGGGCACAAAAAAAAAATTAGATCAAGAACTACGAATGGTTTAATTCAGCAAGGATACGTAGGAATCCTCATCTCGAGGTCCAACCACTTCAATAAAATAAATTAATCAAGGTTTAATGACTTGAGTTTCTAGAATTCAGGAGCATACTCTTTCTAGATCCCGACATAGACTCGAGTCTGAACCTAGCCTCGTCAAAGCCTTTTCCCACCTATATTTATATGAGTCACAAAATTTAAAATTTTTATTTTTTTCAATCCAAGCTCTCCTTGTCCCTGAAGGATTCTCCGACAATTCCATGGTCTATGGCGATATTTGACTTTGCCTGTATTAATTCCCCAAAGAAGAATCCCCGGTGAAAAACTCTGAATGCTCAATACAGATCAAGTACATTCCAATCTGGGCTCATAGTGCCTAATTCAAGACAAGCTTACCCAAAGTGGGGGTGTCCTGTATATGTGGTGGTTCCTCCAAATCAAACTCCCGAAAAGTTGTAATCTACAGATTTCATTTGCGGACCCCGATTCATTGCCCAAATAGGTTTTGAAAATCTATCTTTTTCTAAACATTCTACCCATCCAAGTCTCCTAAACTGTGCAAAACCCTGACCATGCATAACATTCCATCTTTCTTATTCTTGCATAAACCTAACCTTGCATGACGTTCATCTTCTTTAGCTTTGCATTACCCTGATCCTTGCATAGCGTCTCATGCATCCTTAGAGAGTCTATGTTTGCATTATTGAATCATTATATGCATTATTATCTGAGTTTGTTTGCACTTATCTGCTAACATCTTCTCCTGCAGGTAATCAAGTTGCTTGTAGTTATTGTGCTGTATACTAACTTTGTTTTGCAGAGACCGGCGATATATATATATCAGTTCTAAACTGCAGATCGTTTAGAATCGTTCTCCGTCTCGACACCGTATACTTTGACTATCGGTTTCCTGAACCTAAGTCAAAGTGGGGGCCCTGTAGACACATAATCGTGTCTCCCCATGTAAGGACCCGATGATGAAACATATCATGGTCTTAATTGGTCCGACCCAAGGGGAGAGCAGTCCGAATAGCCAAGCCCAAAGTTATCTTAAAAATTGTAAAGCTTATAAAAGATCCAAAATCCTAATTTAAAGCCCAATTAATTATTCCAAATGATTAATTGTATCTTGAGCCCATAAAAACAATATTTTGAGCCAAATCCTTTGAAAAGCCTATTTAATAATTCATGATAATTAACAAAAAGAAGGGGTATTATTTTTCGCGGGTTTGAGCTCTGAGCTCTTCACGAGCGTGTAAGCGTGAGTGTCGCCATGGCAGTGGGTACTAGAGCTTAATCAGCCTAGAAAATTATGCGAAATCAACAGAAAAATCAAAAAAGGGAAAAATAAAAATAAAGGAAAGGAAAATGGAAGTAATGTGAAAGAGAATATGGAGGATGAGAATGACCCAGAAATTGTGCAATTTCTTGAAGGTGAAATTCTTTCACCAAAAGCTTCGTTGATGGAGTTACAACAACTATCAATGGTGAGGCATAAGTTTTCTGACTGGATGAGTGATATTCATGGAGAAAATGGTGAAACGAGTAATCCGGCCTAGAAAAATGGAGGTAAGTACTCTGTTCCACCAACATTGCAACGTAAGAATAGCCCTGTGATATGTAATTTGAATGAAAAGATGAATGTTGCTGCTGAGGAATTGAAATGTTGTTGATGTTGATTTGAATGTGAATACTGTTATTCCGGTAGAAAATATGGTGTAAATTGAAATTGATGACATTCAAGATGAAATTGATTATTGGAATTCTGCTTTGATTTGTTATGTGTTTGGGGCAAATCCTCCAATTAATGTCATGGAAGGATTTATTAGGAGAATGTGGGGAAAACATGGGGTTGATAAGGTTGTTGTTGTTGCTCATGGTGTGTTTATGGTTCGGTTTATGGCCATGGAGACTAGGGATAAGATTGTGAATGGTCCGAGGGTTTTCTTTGATAATAAACCTGTCTTTATGAAACCTTGGGAACCATATATGGTACTTGGTAAAGACGAGATTAAGATCATTCCTCTATGGGTGCAATTGTGGGGGCTTGATTTGAAATATTGGGGTGATAAAGCTTTGAACAATATTGTTAGTACTGTGGGAGATTTTATTAAAGTTGATACAACAACAAAGAATTGGGAGAAGGTACAATTTGAGAGGGCCCTGATTGTGGTGGGGATTAATCAGAATTTTCCTGACAAGATATGGTTCTTGAATGAGAAGGGTGTGAAGTGTGAGGTGGATATACATTATGAATGGAAGCCTGAGATCTGTGAGAAATGCAAGAAAATGGGGCATGCTACTGAGAAATGTAGAGTACAGATGCAAAAGAAATGGGTACAAAAGAATGTGGGGGTGCCTAAACCTGCTGATATAACTACAGAAGGGAATACAATTGTTCAGGGGGGACAAGAAGTTAGGGGTACGGAAATGGAAGGTAGGCAGGAAGATAAGGTAGGTCAGGATGTGGAGGGCTTTGTTCAGGTGAGAAGGAGTGCCAGGAAAGAAGATAACACTAGACAGGAGGTAAGGTTACAAAATTCTTTTGAATCATTACATATGGTGGAAGAAATGGTGCAAGTAGGAGAAGTTGTTTGTGTGACAAAGGGTCATCATACTGCAGAGGGGGGAGATTCCTCTGGACAGTATGGATAAGTTACTAGTGTGGAATGTAAGAGGAGTCAACCAAATCACAAAACAAAATACTGTGAAGCAATTCATTAGAACTAAAAGTTTTTGGTTGGACTCCTCGAAACAAGGGTAAAGATGCCTAATATGGGAAATCTTTACTTGAATGTTTTTGATGGGTGGTGCTTTTCTTCAAATATTGCTTCTCATTCTGGAGGTAGAATAGTTGTAGCTTAGAGACCTACTGCTTTTCAAGTTGAAATACAGGTTTGTACTAGCCAGTTAGTACATTGTATTGTGCATCCTAATAGTCAGATGCAGCCTTTTGCATGCACTTTTGTGTATGCTTTTAATACTGCAAAAGAAAGGGAAAGTTTGTGGAATGACTTGAGTGAAATTGGTAAGAGAATGACTATTCCATGGGGTTGTGCTAGGAGACTTTAACTGTGTTCTTCAAGTGAGGAGAGGATTGGAAATGCTGTGAAAGTGCAGGAGATGGAGCCAATTAGAAAGTGTGTTGAAGTGCGTGAATTACAAGACCTTAAACAGGTTGGTAATTTCTTCACATGGAATAATAAACAAGAGGGGGGTAAAAGAGTTTATTCTAGAATTGATAGAGTTATAGTAACTGAAAGATGGCTGGAAAAGTATGAGCATGCTGAAGTGTGTTATATGAATGAAGGGGAGTTTGACCATTGTCTAGGTTGTGTAAGTGTTTATCCTGAGGCAACAAGTGGGAAAAAGTCTTTTCGGCTTTTTAATATGTGGTGTGCTGCTCCTGATTATGAGGATAGGGTAAAAGCTGCCTGGGTCACAGAGCATTCTGGTACTAGAATGTATCAAGTTGTGCAGAAGTTGAAGCAAGTGAAGCAGAATATGATTGAGTTGAATAGGAATAGATATCAGGATATTGAAATGCAAGTTTATCAGGCAAAGGAAAAGCTTCATGAGTGTCAAATAGCTCTGCATAAGAATCCTTCTGATGTTGAGCTCATCAAGGTAGAAATTAAAGCAACTCAAAAAGTTAGAGAGACTCAAGCTGCATTCAATTCATTCCTGAAACAAAAAGCAAAAGTTGAGTGGCTCAAGGAGGGGGATCAGAATACAACTTTATTTCATAGAGCTTTGAAAAAGAAACATCAGCATAATAGAATATATTCTATCATGGATGCTCAAGGAAACTGGGTTGAATCTCCTGAGGATGTGTCTACAGCTTTTCTGGATTTCTATGAACAATTATTAGGCAGGAAAATGGATGGTAGAAAATCTGTGGTGGAGGCAATAGTGAGAACTGGTCCTCTTCTAACTCCTGATATGGTGAATCAGCTGAATCAACCTTACACTGCAGCAGAGGTAAAAAAAAGCAATTTTTTTGTTATAGAGGAAAATAAAGCTCCTAGCCCTGATGGGTTTGGAAGCAAGTTTTTCAAAGCTAGCTAGGAGGTGGTGGGTGATGAGGTTAGTAAAGCAATATTAGATTTCTTGAATAATAGTAAATTGCTAAAAGAAATCAACACAACTAGAGTCACATTGATTCCTAAAGGGAACTGCCCTAAAAGTGTGACAGATTTTAGACCTATATCATGCTGCAATGTCATATATAAAGGGATTTCTAAAGTGTTGTGTGAAAGATTGAAAATGGTGTTTCCTGAAATTATAGCTGAGAATCAAAGTGCTTTTGTGCACAGTAGATTCATAGCTCATAATATCATGATTTGTCAGGACCTTGTGAAAGATTATGGAAGGAAAAATGCTTCTCCTGGTTGTTTGATTAAATTAGACATTAAGAAAGCATATGATACTCTGGAATGAGGTTTTATTGAAGAAATGATGAATGCCCTCTAGTTTCCTGCTCAGTTTACTGCATTAGTGATGACTTGCATTACTACTCATGCCTTCTCTTTGATGATTAATGGGACATCTCATGGTTTTTTTTAAATCTGCTAGAGGACTTAGGCAGGGGGACCCAATATCACCCTTGCTTTTTGTCCTTTGCATTGAATATCTTTCAAGAATCTTGAGTACTGTAAGCAAGCATAAAATGTTTAAGTACCATCCAAGATGCAGAGGGTTAAAATTGACTCAGCTGAGTTTTGCAGATGACTTGATTTTATGTTGTAAGGGAGAAATTCAATCAGTCAAGATGATGATGAGGGGTTTTAATGTCTTCTCTAAGTGTACAGGTTTGCAAGCCAGCCCTCAAAAGACAGATGTTTATTGCTGTGGAATGATATAGGATGAGATTCAGGCAGTGCTAGATTTGACTGGGTTCAATAAAGGGAAATTCCCTTTTATATACCTTGGTGTTCCTATTTACACTAAAAAAAATCACTAAAGCTCAAGGTGATCACTTAGTAGATAAGATGTGCAATAGAATAAGTGCGTGGAGCTCAAGACACTTGTCATTTGCTGCAAGACTTACTCTGGTAAATGCAGTCTTATTGAGTATTCAGATCTATTAGGCTCAAATAATGGTTTTGCCTCAAGGTGTCTTAAATCAATTGAATGCAATCTGTTGAGGTTTTCTTTGGTTTGGTAAAGTTTGTCATAATCCAGGGGCCATTGCCTGGGATAGACTGTGTCACAAGAAGAAAGAAGGTGGTCTAGGTCTTATGAATACTGAATTGTGGAATAAAGTAGCAATATGTAAGCATATTTGGGATATGGCTGGTGAGAAAGAAAATTTACGGGTCAAATGGGTTCAATCTGTGTACATTAAGCATCAAGATTGGATTAGTTACACTCCTCAAGCTTCTAACAGTTGGTATTGGAAGCAGATACTCATGTGAAAGAAAAACTGAAAAGTGTGATTGATCCTGTCCAATAGGGACAAGGTAAATATAAAATTTCCAAGGTGTATAGGCTGTTCATGGGAGAACACCCTAGATGCAATTGGGATAATCTGGTTTGGGATATGTTGGCAATCAAAAAGCATCAATTCATTGCATGGCTAGCAATGAACAGAAGACTGAAAACGACGGATAGAATGGTAGGGTGTGTTCTAAATGCTGACTATTCATGTCCTTTGTGTGGTGTCCAGCAGGAACAACATGAGCACTTATTTTTTCAGTGTTCATACAGAAAGACATGTTGGCTAAAGATCCACTTGTGGATTAAAATAGGTCCTGACAATTTGAGTCTGGAAAATGCTTGTAGAAACAGCAAGAAACTGAGTGGTTTCAAAAGGAGTTTGTTTAATTCTTGCATTATAGCTTTGATATATCAAATCTGGATAGTTAGGAATATAGCTATTTTTGAGAGTAAAGTCATGTGTATATACCATTTAGTTAGCTATGTAAGAAATAGTATCAAAATGAGATTCCTTGCTGTAAAGTCTAGAATAATAGAAGAGCAACATAGAGAGTGGTTACAACAAACTGTATACATTGTTTGGGGCTGTTTAGGCTTTGGCCTTGTTTGTTTTCAAAGAGCAGGGTTCTTCCTAGAAGATTCGTGCCTTCCTTCTCTTTAGAGTTGTAAAAAAGTTTTGTGCAATGAATTGATTACTTACTGATAAAAAAAATAAAAATAAAAAAATAATTCATGATAATTAATTGTTTTTATTTTCAGAAAATAAATATTTTCTAAAATATTTTCGAAGTTAAAATCTGATTTATCTCGTAAAATCAGATTTTCGGATTTAAAGGATAAAGAAAATCGTTCAAAACGCGTTTAAACGTGTCTGACACAAGGTGGTGTGACTGACGCAAAACGTGCGCGCAGCGCACAGGTTAAGCCGCGTCAGGCGCACCAATCTGCGCCTGACACATGGCTCTTTGGGTCACACAGAGACGTGCGCCTAGCGCCCTCCCTGCGTGACGCGCAGTTTACCTTTTTTTTTTTTTTAATGTTTTCCTATAAATACGTCGTGGTTGTTCGAATTAAAAAAACTTCTAACATACACTTTTACGAATACACTTTCACGAACTCTCTACTTACAAATTCTCTCATACTTTCATATCTTCAAACACTAACAAACACATAAACGCATACATACATACACGTTCATATCTTCAGGCTTCACGATTGCTCTCCTGAAGGTCGTTATTCTCTCAGACCCAAGTAACGGTATTATCCTGAGGGCCGTTGAATAAATTTATTATTTTTATATTGAAGTTACTAACTGTTTCTTTCACGATGTAGATCTTTAATATAAAAACCGTTCTTTTGTACATTCTAACCTCTTATTCTTCTTTTTTATTCTTTTTTGTGCATTGTTATGATTGTCCTACTTGCATGTTCATCACCTCACATGTTATTATTGCTAATCAAGACTTAAAGAATTGTTCTAATATAAATTCAGATAATTTGGACAACCTGTTAGGAACCTTGTAATTTTGATTGCTTAATAACATATTACTGAAAAAATAGTCTTTTTGGTGTATTTAATCAACCAACTTAGATTAATATATTTAGGGTGCTTGAAAACGTTGTCTGGTTATTCTTTTGCATAAAACTTGACATGAATCGATATTTAGTAAAGGCCAGCAATGGGCGAATGTGGTTCATTATGACCGTGTTCGTACCCTCACCCCGAAACTCAATCTTTAGTTCATCGACAATTAATGGAGTCATGGCGGGGAATTCTACATTGGATAAGTCCCTAATTTGTCCCTACGATTTTCCAATATCCAATTAGGTTTATGAGTCTTCCTTTAATGACTTGTTGGCGACTTCAAAAACATTTTCAATAAAACCTTTACAATGGGTAGTCAAATACGCGCTCACACCGCGTAGGCGAAGTAAAATCACGCCTACAAGTTCAGTTCACTTCAATTCAGTTCAGTTCGTTGCAGTTCAGTTTAGTTTAGTTCAATTTGTTTCAGTTCAGTTTAGTTTAGTTTAGTTCAGTTCAGTTTCTCTCAGTCTAAAAGAACGAGGCCTAAAGATATGTTAACATTTTGGATACATACGTATTTGTATTGAAATTGATAATAGTAAAGTAAAAAACTTAGGGTTTATCTATGATATACCCCTGTGTTTTTTAAAATTCTATAATGTACTCCTAATGTTTTTTTCATTCTACACTGTACCCCTATGTTTTTTAAGTTTTCTACAAAGTACCTCTCCGTTAAGTATACTTAACGTTTACTGTTAATTAGTTATTATCTCTGTCAATGTTTCCTAATGACAGGTTTTAGAGGGAAAATTTGCCTCCATAAGCAATTCAGCCCTCGATTTTTCTCCCTCTTAAATCCGGTTCTCTCTCTCTCCCTCCCTCTCACTATCTCTCTCTCTCTCTCTCTCTCTCTCTCTCTCCCTCCCTTTCACTTTCTCTCTCAAATTGGCATTGCTGTTCTTTTCCTCCATTAACGAAGATGTCAAGCTCCAGCTCTTATCAATCAATATCTCCTTGTGAACTGGAATTCGTTTGCCCTAGGTGTAACTGTATCCCCCCAAAAAATGCAAAGCTCCACATTTCTGGGTCTCAAAGAAATCCGAGGAAAGTGTACTTCAAATGTGATTATTGTTCATTCTTCATGTGGCTGAACAACCACCATGTTCTTAGGAGAGGAGAGGCATTGCAGTTTAGTCTTCAAGCGAATGCACAAGATGAACATGATGCAACATTATTGAGTATCAAAGAAGAGGTTGCAGTGGTTAAAGACAAGGTAAATGAAATGGCTAGATTATAAAGGAGATGTCAAAAATTGGTATCTTTTTGTATGTTTTGATGCTAATTTTTGTTATACTAGGATAGAATGTTGCAAGTGGGTGTCAACAATAGTTCTATCTTTTTATTTTGTAATGACCTAAGTTTGTATCCTATTATCTTATGAATGAGAACAACAATTTTAGTGTTTAATTGTCAAATATTTCATATAATAGCATTTGAGAATTTGCAACAAAGTTGAGTATTTGACATTCCCAAAAAAAAACCAAGTCTTACACAAATAACTTGTCTAATTAAACTTGTCTGCCATAAACTACTATTGCCAACAAACTAAAGCACTATCTATTGTTAACACAGTTGGCAACAAGCAAAAGTGCAAGATTTCCTAGATGTTTGTGAACATGTTCCTAAAACAAAGCAAATGCGCAAAAAGCCAGTAAATTATGACATAAATGATGGCCGTTATTCTAGCAAAAGAAACTACTTTTGGAGCATTCGTAATCTTTCCAAGATCTTCTGCCTCTTTGGACTAAGTGCATGTCCAATAGTTGAAGATGGCTGGCTCATAGCAGCTTGCCTTGGGTGTTTTTCCTTTGTTGACACATGCTGCTGTGAGGATGTTTGTTGTGGTTGCCTTATTGCCTGCTTCTGTGAAGATGGGAGCCTAGGCCTTGAAGTGCTTGCCTGCTGCTGTGAAGATGGGAGCCTAGGCTGTGCTTGCTTTGAACTGCTTGCCCTTGGATTAGACTAGTTGTGCTGCTGTGAAGTGCTTGCTCTTGGAGTGGGAGTTGGTTGGGATTGATTGATGATCAAGTCAATTAAATTACTCTCAATCTGAGGTTGTGTCTGCTGTGAAGTGCTAACCTGTCTTCTTGAATTCCTTGTCTGATTGGAAGATTGAACCTCCAAACCTTGTTGCTCCCTTAGCTCTCTTGCTGTTGCACCTCCTTTACAAGTTTTTGAGTTGTGGCCGAATGCCTTACACTTCTTACATTGCACAGTTGTGCTCCTTTTTCCCTTCTTTTCCTCTCCCTGCTCTCTCTTTCTATTCCTAGATGGCCTGCCTATTCCCCTTTTCATGGTTGGAGCAATGAGTTTTCGACAACTTAGGTCAAACCATTGTTCTGAATCAGGAATAGGTGAGATGTTAAGGTTATAAGCTTGCTTGTACCTAGCCACACTAAAGCAGTCACTCACAAAATGCAGAGGGTCTTTCCCAGCATCCAAGATTGCCTTTATTCCATGTTTACATGGAATTCCACTAATTTGCCATCTCCCACAAGCACATGTTCTATGATTTAAGGAAACATGTAATACTATGGTGTTCAAAAAAACCGAAACTGAAAAACCAGTCTAAATGGGTGGTAACCATACCGATATAAAAAAAGTTTAAACGGTACGGTTACCGAACCGGTAAAAGTAGCGGTTAAACGGTACGGTTACGTTTATGATTTTTAAGTAAACGGTTAACCGGAAAACCAAAAAAAAAATTTCTCTATCTAATTATTGTGAAACTTTTTCCATTAATTACTTTATTTTAAATATTTGTTACTAAGTAACAACAATTAGAGGAATTATGTGATTGTTTGAAAACTTTAGTACTAATACAAACACTATAATTAGGAAATGGAGTAAATATTTAGTGTTAGTTATGTTTTCCAATGGATTACTACCCACTTTATAATACACTTTATATTAGAGAATAAACTATATGCACAAAAAATTGAAAATAAATATCTACATTAAGTAAAATATAATAGTATGACTTGAGTAATTGTTAATGGTTAACCGGAAAACCGTACTGAAAAAATGGTTAACCGCTTAAGCGGTAACCGGTCTAAACGGTGACGGTTGCGGTTCGCAAAAAAGAGTGAACCGAAACTTTCGGTTACCGAACAGAAATATCGTTTCGGGACGGTTAACCTCCCATGAACACCCCTAGGTAATACATCCCTACCATCATGAATTTCATACCCACCCCTCCCAGATGGGTAAGCTTGACATGTCCTAGAGTTTTTGGTTAAAAATCTTACCCTCTCCCTGATATTTGGACATACCCCATCATCAACCCATTGCTCTGTTAGTTGTTGTCTAGTGGCATGCCTGACCATGTCTATTCTTCTAACACCTGAAATACAACAACAATGATCAACATGAGTGTATAAACAAATGCAAAAAACAAACCTAAAACAGCAGAAACGAAAGATTTGAATACCTTCAAACAGGGTGAAAATAGGGCAACACCTATCTGAGCCAATAGTGGAGTTAAAGCTCTCCACAAAGTTGTTGGTGTTTTGATCAGTACACAGTGATGGATCAAACTTCCACTTTGTCCAAGTTTCAAGTGGACCTACATCCTTGAACCACTTCACAACACCCAAACCAGCAACTTGTTGTATCTTTTGCAAAGCCTTCCTAAAACTGTATAGTGAGTATGAGTTTGTGACTCCCCAAAACAGTTTATGCATCAAAATACCAGGGTATTCACTCTTGAAGTTCTTGCATAAGTGCCTTGCACAATATCTTCTTGGTACTTTTGGCCAAACCTGATCTAGACTAGGATCAATACCCTATTCACATGTGAAAACAAACAAGGACATGGTATTAGTAAGTGTTATTTTCATCTAAACTAGGATTGTACAAAATAAACAAGGAAGTGAAGGTATTACCTTTTGTCTATCACTCATTATTGTCCAATCATTCCTGCCATTTGCAGTTAACAAGCTCTTCAAGTGTGTGAAGAACTAACTCCAACTTGTTTTGTTTTCACAATCAACCACAGCAACAACAACTGGAAGATTTCATTGTTGCCATCAACTCCCACCAATTCCCTACAACCATCTATTAATCCTTGGAACTGAGACTTAAAGCTGATGAAGATGGATGTAAATTGTAGAGCTCCCTCAGGTATTTGCAATGTTCTGCATGTGCAAAAAGCTACTGAGCCAGGGTTATTCTTAAGGAGCAGCTCACAGTAGGTTAGTAAATGAGTGTAAGATTCATCATGGACCCCCCTGAATCATCCTCATTGCCATCTCTTTCATCTTATACGCAGTAGATGTGGCCATTGTCAACCCATACCTATCCCACAATAGCCCTTTAATTGTTTTGCCTTTCAATTCTGTGTTTGATCTGAAATCCTCAAGCAACTTCTTAGCAGCCCACTCACAAGTAACCATGGGATTCTGAACTAAGTTGAGGTTGTGACCAGGTTTAAGTGTTTTTATGGCCCAAGTATGACCATCTGGTAGTCTAGAGGCATGAATTCTCCATTCACACTTCTCATTTGCACACTCAGTTGTATACCTAACCCCCTTTGACCTCCTCACAACCAAGGCAAAACCTTCTTGGATACAGTAATCTCTAAGAGTACCCCTTCCTGGCGCGCAGGTCGGGCACGTCCTGCTGTCCAAGATCTCAGAAATCCTCGATATCTGGTGTGCGGCTCGGGCATGTGCCACTGCCTGGGTTCTTTGATCTTCGGAAAGTACCCGAGGCGGGCGCTTCAACGCCCAGGGTGGGTAAACACTACTGTAGCAACACAAAGAGGGTGAACTTGGATGCATCAACCATATAACTCTTGACTTCAACGAACTTTGTGAGATTTTTATGTTGAATGGATCGCAAACATGGGACGAAAATCCACCTGTAAATGATCATCAACATATAGAACCACAAAATGTCCTTAAAGCTCCTCTAATACATCAAATTCATCATAACTCCCTCTTCTCCACATTAAGGTTTAGATACGTAAAACTCTCTTCTTAAGACTTAAACCTTAGTGAAATGGACTTCTTAACACTCTGTAATCGCACATAGTTTGGTCACATCAAATACCCCACACTTGAACTTTACTCGACCTCGAGTAAACTCAATATAAAGGTCAATGAGATGTCCCTTCCAAGCTAGTGCTCACCTTTCACTACTCCCCTTATCTCTCCATCCTAGTGTATGGCAAAGTTTGTTATTCCCCCACGAGTAGCTCAAAGCCAAGTATAAGGGTAAGAGTTACCCGGGCCCACACTTGAGCTAAAAGCTCGCCTGAAATAATGTAAATAGCATTCTCACACTATGCTCAACACTAAGATAATAAAAATGTATGACTTTGAATCCCGAAAGATCTCAAAAGATTCAAAACCATTCTAATCTGCACAACACCATAACCATCCTCATGTCATGAAATGATAAAAGCAAGTTCGAATCCTGAAAAGGCCTCAAACTTCGACCATCTAATCACAATCACAACAATCAAACTCCTTATTCCTCCAATGATGGGTGAGTTCTAACCTATTCGCCTCTAACTCCAAACACTAAGATGAAAAACTACCCGAGACACTCCTTATATCACCAACCCTCCTCATGACACCAACTCCGGCAAATGATTTCAAATTTTCTCTCTTTTATCTCTCATTCTGCTTAGGAGCCCTTTCGGGTTTTCATCCTAGCTTCACACATTTTTTTTTCATTTATGAACTCACCATCTCATCCGCTTTAATTAGCCACTTTTTTGCATAGATTGCCCTTTCGGATTTTCAACCTATCCGGGCCCCCATTTTTACAGAGTTTTCAACTCAGCGGGTTTTCGTATTTTTTTTTGAATTGTTTTCATTTTTTTGTTTTTTTTTATATTTTTTTAGAAAAGAAAAATAAACAATATACAAGATATACACAGGAAAGTAAGCTATCCCTCCCCTACACTTGAAACATACATTGCCCCCAATGGAAGAAAGGACAAATACTAAATAAAAGGGAAAGGCAAAAAACTTACAATCTAGGACCTAGAAGGTCCTCCGGGATGTCGGCTAGACGATCCCCTCGCAGCTCGCTTGCGAGTCAACTCAACATCGATATCAGCAGTGGGGTCAACATACCCCGTCCCATCAATAGTATGTGGATACTGGGACACAAAGAAACTGTTCATGGCAGACATCATGGATTGTATGGAATAAACATTATCATCCAAGGTGTGATACTGCTACCTCATCTCGTGAAGCTCCTAACCATAGTAGTCTAACCGACTGCTCACCATATCCTGAAAGGAAAGAGGCACCTCAGCCTGTGCCTCACCCTGTGCCTCACCCTCACCCATCTCTTGATGCTCACCCTCGGCTCCCTGATCCTCCTCACGGGCCTGTGCAGGAGTTGCGCCCCTAATCTGGTTGAACTCTTCCTCAACCCCCGGATGATAGATGTCATCGGGTGGAATAAAAAGATCAGCCTGCGAAGTATGCTCTGTGATGGCTAAACGTTTTGTGGCAAGGACATGTACCTCACCAAGTTAGCACCATAAAGCCATACAAAATGGTCCTTAGAGGGGGGGAATCAAAGCATGTAGGCTCTGTACAGTTGAGCAAGAGAGTATTCAAAGGTGTAATCACTCCTTCTAGTCTTATGATAGTTTAGAGGTCGCAGAATATCCACTCCCTGCTCATCCACCGGTATTTTCTCCTCAACATAATGTGCAAGTTGACTCACCATACCCCCCATACTTATCTTTCCATTCTCCTTTCTACGCACCTCAAAACAACCATTTAACCAAATATCCACCAAATTCGGGCACCCTACACCTCCCGGTGTCATAGTCCATAAGCACTTAAGATCAAATTTGGGAATAGCAGTAGGCTCCCCATGGCAAAATATCATCATAACTAGTAGACGGTGGACATATCTCAGAACGGGGTGGGGAATTTGACTACTTTTGCATCTATGACCCCAAATGAGCCCACATGTAATATCTGTCCAGAAAAGAGACCCATTGAACACAACGGCCGCCATAAACCGATCATCAGCCTGATAGTTCCAACCAAAGGCCAATTTTACTTCTTCATAGGTCAATTGGAAATTCATGCCATTTAGAGTGAAAATGATGGAGGGGCCTTCAGGACTAGCCCTTTTCTCTAATGTAGAGAGAAACTCCAATGTGTATCTCTCATAAGTCGATTGTTGTATCGTCATGAATTCATCTAAACCGACCTTGGCTAAAAGGAACTTAACAGGCTCAAATAGTCCTAGTTTGCGTAAGGTTGCGCAGCAGATAAACTTAGTCTCTTGTATTGTTCTACTCGGTTTAGTCAATGTTTTCCACCTTTTTAGTTGAGTTGCATTTAGGTGAGTAAGGCCAAGGCAATCACTCCGAGCCCTTTTAGGTGCCATAATCAGAATTGTGGAGGCAAAGCAAGTTATCACCAAAAACAACCAATCACACCAGCAAATAAAACCAAACCTTAAACTTCACCACACCTTCTTTAACCTACACCACACTATCCTATTATACACCACAACCCACACACCATAAACTCCCCCAAAGCACAAAATCCACACCAAATCACCACCAACACTAAGTAACAAGAGCAATCACACCAAGAACATATATAATCACAACAAACAATCCAAAAATTAAGCTAGAATTGAAATTCAAGCAAAACCAAGAGGGGTGGATTGAAAGTTTACCAAATTCGTGGTTCAAAGTGGGATTTCCATCAATGCAAACTCGAGTAAATCCTCAATGATGCTTCAAAACGCTTCTTATGTCATCAATTGGTGCGAATTGATGAAGGTGAGAGAAACCCCCAAAATTTAGGGTTTTTCGAAAATGTGGTGCCATCTCAGTTATTGTGGTGAAAAAGTAAGATGAAGGATGAAGATGATGATTTATGGTAGTGAGAGAGATGGAGAAGAGAGTTTGAGAATCATGAGAGAGTGGGATGGAGATTTGAGAGTGGTGAGACTTAGAGGGAGAAAAAGGGTCGAAGAGGGTGAGAGGAAATGTGAAAGTTTGGTGTGAGAACAAGGGTCGAAGAGGGTCGAAGTGATGTTGGCTTTCGACAGGCCCGAAACACGCAACCCGGCACATCAAATGTGCGAATCGGGCACCTGCTGCTGGGGCAATTTTCTGAAATGCTCGATTTGCACGAATCGGGTATAAATAGGGAGCGGGCCGTGCATTAACTACTGTAGCATCTATCTCTTTAGCTCTAAATGCCCACCTCATGCACTTTCAGCGCCCATGCCGCGCACGAGGCTTTGCCTCACTTCACCAAAATTTACGCCCTTCACCAAAATTTGAGAAATCCGCTCATCACCCTCAACATTTTAATTCATCTTCCCCTTATAACACCATTCATCCTCCAACACAGTTCTGTACCATTTTTCACTCCAAATGTTCATTTTTATTCAAAATCTTCCACTCATTCCCTCCTTTACCTCCTTTTATATACCCTTCATTGCTAAGGATACCTGCAAAACACGATGCAAAGCACACCAAGCGTAAAATCCTAATAAAGAGAAATAAAAACAAAATAAAAAGAAAAGAAAAGAAAGGGAAAAAGAAAGTAAGAAAGAAAGAAAGATATACAAGGCGCGGGTTGCCTCTCGAGTAGCGCTAAGTTTAAAGTCGTCAGCTCAACCTTTTGCTCATCAAAATCACTCATAGATCGGGTCCTCCAACTCTAGGTCCTCGGCTCCATCTGGTGTAAAACCTCCATGGGCTTCAGACGTTGCCCATTAACTTTTAAAATTTTGGAGGTCTCCTCACTTTGATTTTCTACCGCACCATGAGGGAATACCTTCACTACCACGAACGAACCAATCCATCGAGAATGTAACTTTTCAGGAAACAAACGAAGGCGTGATTGATAGAGTAGGACACGTTGTCCAATAAAAAACTGCTTTCAAATTATCAACTTATCATGCCATGCCTTTGTTTTTGCTTTATAAATCTCGACATTCTCATATGACTCATTCCTTATCTCCTCAAGCTGTTGTAGCTGCAACTTCCAATACAACCCGGCTCCAACCATATTCATGTTGAAATTCTTCACTGCCCAATGTGCCTTATGTTCTAATTCTATGGGCAAATGACAAGGTTTTCCAAACACCAACCGATATGGGGACATACCAATGGGTGTTTTATAAGCCGTCCTATATGCCCACAAAGCATCATCTAACCGCTTACTTCAATCCTTCCTGTTAGGATTCACAGTTTTCTCAAGGATGGATTTGATTTCTGTATTGGATACCTCGGCTAACCATTGGTTTATGGGTGGTAGGCAGTGGGCGTTTTGTGGGTGACTTGATATTTCCTTAACAATGCTCCCACTGTCCTATTACAGAAATGAGTGCCCTTTTCACTGATTAAAGCTCTTGGGATGCCGAACCTGCAAAATATACTAGTTTTCACAAAATATACGACTACTTGCGAGTAATCAGTTCTAGTGGCTTTTGCTTCCACCCATTTAGAGACATAATCAACATCAAGTAGGATATAAGTGAAACCAAAAGAATTGGGAAATGGTCTCATGAAGTCTATACCCCATACATTAAAAATTCTAACATATAGCACAAAATTTTGGGGCATTTCATTCTTCTAAGATATGTTCTCGACTCTTTGGCACTTATCACAAGATTTAAAAAATTGAAAACTATCTTTATTCAAACTAGGCCAAAAGAATCCACAGTCCAAAACTTTTCTAGCAGTTTTTCTTGCTCCAAAGTGACCTCCACAAGCATGTGCATGACAAAAAGTAAGTGTAGAAGTTACCTCATCATTGGGAATGCATCTCCTCATTACCTGGTCGGCACAATGCTTCCACAAATACGGTTCATCCCACACATAATGTTTTGCATCACTCTTGAGTTTGTCTCTTTGAGCCTTAGAGAACCAAGGGGGGGAACTCATTAGAGACAAGAAAGTTCACAATGTCGGCATACCACAGAAGCATGGTACTAATAGCAAGTAACCTCGCATCTGAAAACTCTGCTTGAATGCCCTCAGATGGCTGCTTTTCCACACTGGACTCTATCCTACTCAAGTGATGTGCTACCAAGTTCTGAGTACCTTTCTTATCTTTAACCTCAATGTGGAACTCACATAGTAGCAAAATCCACCGAATTAATCTTGGTTTGGCCTCCTTCTTCGTCAGTAGATGACGAAGAGCTGCATAATCGGTGAATACTATCACTTTGGTACCTAACAAATATGAGCGGAACTTCTCCAATGCAAAGACCACCGCTAACAATTCCTTTTCAGTGGTGGAGTAGTTACGCCGAGCCTCATTAAGAGTCATGGAGGCATAGTATATGACAAGAGGCACTCTCCCCTCCTTTTGACCCAAGACCGCTCTGACGGCGTAATCACTAGCATCGCACATGATCTCAAAGGGTTGAGACCAATCTGGGGGTCGGATAATAGGTGCGGAAACGAGCATTTCCTTCAACACATCAAACGCCCTCCTATAATCTTCACTGAGCTTGAACTCAATATCCTTTTGCAAGAGAGTACACAAAGCTGTTGAGGTTTACGAGAAGTCTTTGATGAACCTGCGGTAGAAACCTGCATGACCAAGAAATGACATTAGTAGGGTAAGGCAAATATTGTATAGTATCAATTTTCGCTTTATCAACTTCGATACCTCGGGCAGAGACAATATGCCCCAAAATAATACCATGTTCCACCATGAAATGACATTTCTCGAAGTTAAGAACTAAGTTAGTATCAACACATCTTTTAAGCACTAGAGTAAGATGGCTAAACAATTATCGAAAGAATTTCCATGAACTGTAAAGTCACACATAAAAACATAAACAAAGTTCTCCACAAACTCCGAGAAAATAATTACCATGCAGCTTTGAAAGGTGGCGGGGGCGTTACAGAGCCCAAAAGGCATGCGCCTATAAGCAAACGTACCAAAGGGGCACGTGAAGGTAGTCTTCTCTTGATCCTCTGGCGCAATGGCCACCTGAAAATAGGCCGATTAGCCATCTAGAAAACAGTAAAAGGCATGACTAGCAAGCCTTTCCAGCATTTGGTCAATAACTGGCAAAGGATAGTCTATACAAACCCGCCACCCATTCTGAACTCGGGTGGGCACTAGGTCACCATCCTTTTTAGCTATCACAGTTACCCCAGTCTTTTTCGGTACAACTTGAATGGGACTAACCCACTTACTATCAGAGATGGGATAAATCATACCTGCCTAGAGAGGTTGGGTGGGTTCAACCTTCTCTGAGGCTGTCGAACTGGCTTAGCATCATCCTCCAACAGTACTTGATGCATGCATGTGGTGGGACTAATGCCTTTAATGTCGGCAATAGTCCAACCTATGGCTTCCTTGTGTTCCCGGAGGACCTCAAGTAACCTCCCTTCCTGATCCTTGGTGAGTTTATTTGATATTATGACCGAAAGTGTATTATCCTCACCAAGAAAAGAGTATTTCAGATTTTCAGGAAGGGGCTTCAACTCTACCTTGGGTGCATGTAAAACAGATGGTAACAACTTTTCTCCAGGGACGGTCAAAGGAATAGGTCCCATACGGGATGGGGTAATTGGTAAGCGTTTGTGCCCCTGGAGAGACTGAACCGTTTCCTGCAAGTTAGTGCTTTACACATATTCCACATTATCTAGTTCAAAATCGTGCTCTAGAGCTACTTGTAGAACATCATTACCATCAAGAGCAAAAACATCTTGTGTAACAGAATCAATGATATCAATAGCATAGCATGTGTGCTCTTCAGTCGCGAATTTCATGGAATCATAGATATTGTATTCTATCTTGGTTCCATCAAATTCCATAGTGAGTTATCCATTGTGAACATCAATTTTAGTCCTGTCAGTTTTCAAAAAGGGTCGTCCTAACTGAATAGGGGCGGCATGCTTATCATGGTCCATGTCTAAGACATAAAAATCAGCAGGAAAAATTAATTTATCAACTATAACCAACACATCTTCTACTATACCTCGAGGATAAGAAAAAGATTTATCAGCTAATTGGATCACCACTCCAGTTTCAATTAACTTTCCTAATTTAAGAGACTCATATAATGAAAATGGAATTACATTGTAGAAGCTCCTAAATCAAGCATAGCTTTTTGAAACGTAATATCCCCAATAACGCAAGGGATAGTAAACATGCCCGGATTGCTATACTTAGGTGGCAATTTGCTCCCAAAAACCGTCGAGACATGTTCACTAACCTGTACTTTTGTGCCCCCCTCAATCTTTGTTGTCTTTTAGCGGTGCACATTTCTTTTAAAAATTTTGCATACCTTGGAATTTGTTTAACAACATCAAGAAGAGGGATATTTACCTAACATTTACGAAAGGTTTTGTAAATGTCCTTGTCGGCCTCATTTTTATGGGTATCTTTCAACGCCGCAGGGAATGGCGGAGGTGGCTTGCTAGGTGGCACAGATGGGGTTTTCACACTTCCTTCTTGCCTTAGTGGCAATGGTCCAGTCTCAAACACCGGCTCGTCATGAAAAATTTCACTCCCACCCGCTTTAGTGCTCTCTACTATCAACTCCTTCCCACTTCTCAAAGTGATGGCACTAGCATTGGCTCTTGGATTGGGCTCGGTTTGCGATGGCAGTTTTACGGAATCCCGAGCCTCCAATCTATTCACGGCACTTGAAACCTACCTCATCTGCTCCTCTAAATTTTTGATACTAGAGCGGGTCTACTCTTGAAACTGTACCATGTTACCTTGCATGTTGGTTACATTCTTTGTTAAGGCATTGAGCATGTCTTCAGTAGACATTGTAGAACTTTGCCTCATACTCGAATTCTGACCCTGATGAGGATTTTGCATAGGAGGTGGTCGCACATAAGGTTGCGCTTGATGGTATTGCTGCGGTGGCTGGGTGTCGTGATCATTTCCATACCTTAACCTCGGATTATCTCTCCAACCAGGATTGAATGTGTTGGAATAAACGTCATACGTCCTTTGATTCCCTGAACCTTGAAAACCAAGAGCTTTCACCTCCTCACTTTGTTCCTCTTGTAGTTGAGGACAATAATCAGTAGGGTGATCTGAAGCATAGATACCACATGCTTCACTTGCTGTGGAACTTTCTTTACAATAAGATCCCTCACCAAAGAAATGAGAGCTTGAACCTGCTCCTCTAGTTTAGAAGTTTAAGCACTAGAACTGCTCATATTCGCCTTCCGGTTGGTGGAACTCTTACTAAAATGTCGGGAGCCTTCAGACAACTCCTTTAACAAAGCCCGAGCATTTTCCGGGGTTTTATTGATAATGGATCCACCACTAGCAGCATTTACCATTCTTATATCCTCATCCGAGAGCCCATTATAAAAGTATAAGATGAAGTCTTATTCACTGTACCCATGATAAGGACAACTGGCACACAACCGTTTGAACAGTTCCCAATACTCATAGAGAGGCTCATCATATTTCTACTCAATGTTTCTTATCTCTTTCTTCAAAGTAGATTATTTAGAAGGGGGAAAATATTTGTCTAGAAAACGTTGCTTCATCTCTGCCCATGTAGATATGCAACCCGGTGAAAGATAGTAGAGCTAATCATTAGCTGCATCTTTTAGAGAAAAGGGAAATGCTCTCAGTTTGACTTGCTCTTCAGTAGCCGTGCTCGGCTTCATGCTAGTGCACACCACATGGAACTCAGATAAAAACTTATTAGGGTCTTCCTTATTGAGCCCATGAAAAGATGGTAACAGATGAATGAGCCCTGACTTGAGCTCAAAGGTGGTACCTTCCGCCAGTGTTGGGAAAATGATACATAGTGGTTGCTGATCGAGATTAGGAGCAGTTAGTTCCCTCAGAGTACGGTTCTCCACTCGCGATGGCATTTCATCCTCAAAGTTCAAAGCAAATGGATGTTCTCGAAAATTTGCTCGCAATTCTCTCTTTAACCTGCAAAGATTCAATTCAAGTTTTGGATCGTACTGCAATTGACCTTGATTAGTGGTACGAGTATCAACCATGTACTAAGAATTAATACGAAATGTAAAGAAATGTCTAAAATAAACACGTTTTAGTAAATGCCAAATCCCCAGCAACGACGCTAAAATTTGGTGAGACGCGGCCGCACGCGCTACCAAAGATAAAGTTATATTTTTCTTCTTTCCAATACAAATAAATGTAAGTGGCAAGTAGGGTCGTATCCACAGAGACTTGGGGACTAACTCGTGCTTATCCTCTAGTGATTAATCAAGAATAATCAGAGTCACAAATTAAACCCTAGGTTGCTACTCATGAAAGAAGAACAGATAAACGGTATCAATTCTAAATCCTAGCAAAAGATAGATTGAATGTAAAAGCTAGTAGTACTCCTAGCAATACACACAATAATCATAAATTAAAATCAAGAAATCACAATTATAATTTAGAAGTAGTTAACAAAGAGAAACCTCACAATAATAGAAGGAAGCTTGATTAATCGTTCTCAAGACTAGATTTAGGCTACGATCAACATAGCCTCCATCGAAGAAATCTCCAAAGTAATAATCTCAATGAACTATGAAAACTCCAAGGAAAAATATATGATTAGGGTTCTTCCTCTCTCTCTTCTCTAATTAAGTCTGGGATTACATAACATAAACAAAACCAATGTTTTCTAATAATAACAAAACCTACGGAAACCCAAAAACCGCCAAAGAATCCCAACAGGCCCGAAGTGCACGGGCCATGCCTTCCTGGCACGTGGGTCGGGCACGTCCTGTTGTCCAAGATCTCAGAAATCCTCGATATGCGCGGCTCAGGCGTGTCTAGCGCCTAGCTCGGGCATGTGCCACTGCCTGGGTTCTTTGATCTTCAGAAAATGCCGAGGCGGGCGCTTCAACGCCAGGGTGGGCAAACACTGCTCTAGCAAGACAAAGAGGGTGAACTTGGATGCATCAACCATATAACTCTTGACTTCAACGAACTTTGTGAGCTTTTTATGTTGAATGGATCGCAAACATGGGACAGAAATTCACCTGTAAATGATCACAAACATATAGAACCACAAAATGTCCTTAAATCTCCTATAATACATCAAATTCATCATAACTCCTTCTTTTCCACACTAACGTTTAGATACATAAAACTCTCCTTCTTAAGACTTAAACCTTAGTGAAATGGACTTCTCAACACTCTATAATCACACATAATTTGGTCACATCAATAAGTCACACATATCATTCAGTATATCAATCATCAAGCACAAATCAACATCTTCAACATTTAAATTTACAGAGTTTCCTAAGTAATGAATTTTCACAATTCTCTCAGGCATTATCTGCAACAAAGATCATGAACACACAACAACAAGCATGCAATCAAATTTCCAAGCCCTAAACTTCACCAAAACATTATAATCAAACCCTAAACTTCACCAAAACAACGCAAATACATAAATCTACCAATTTAACAACTAATAATCAAGAATTACCTGAATTTTGATTAATCCTTGCAAATTACTCTACGTTGTGCACTTTCATCTCAAATTATGTCTTCCTTTGCCACCTTCGTCTTCAATGCAACTCAGAGTGATGAAATTTCTCACCAAGTTCCAAATTTTTAGGGTTTCGCAACGTTTTTTGGGGATTTCAACTGAAAGGGGTGTGAAATTGCGCTGAGTGATGAGGGTTTAGGGAAGAACAACATAAGAATGAAATGGGGAAGTTTAGAGGTCTCAACTACTAAACGGAGTTTTACGTGGCAATTCAAAAATCAATAACGTCCGTTTTCATTAATACAAACTAGGGGTACTTTGTAGAAAACTGAAAAAACACAGGGGTACAGTGTAGAATGAAAAAACATTAGGGGTACATTATAGAATTTTAAAAAACACAAGGGTATATCATAGAAAATCCCAAAAACATATATGGACCTGGTCCACACTAAATTAGTGTGGACCTAATGCTAATACATGTGATTTATGAAAAAATGGTCAATATATAATAAAAAATAGAATTAAAAAAGGAGTAGATATAAATTGTAAACGGTGACAATGTGAGAAAAAAAGTTATTATGTCATAAAGTGAAAATTTTATCATCGGCAAGAAAGGGTGACATTATCCAAATAAACTGTCACTATGTTAGATAATAATATATTAGTGTAACTTAAGATTTTAAAAGGTCTCCATATG
The DNA here is from genome assembly GCA_947648045.1 of Beta corolliflora. Taxonomy (NCBI): domain Eukaryota; kingdom Viridiplantae; phylum Streptophyta; class Magnoliopsida; order Caryophyllales; family Amaranthaceae; genus Beta; species Beta corolliflora. Next base: position 691,336 of record CANSZD010002958.1, read on the forward strand.
ATACAAAAGGGTCACTATGTCTTATAGGTGGATTTGGTCTACAATAATATTAATGTTGACCAAGTCCACGCAAGAATAGCTCAATAATAAAGGATGATTCTTCAATGATCATAGAAAAAATATGATCACCGAAGTCAATGAAAGTCAAGTGGCCTTAGCACCACAAGTTCTGCCAACTTAGCCACCCCTTTTCTTTTTAATTTATTTTGCTAAAATCAGAAATATTTTGGTAAATACTTCAAATAAATTTGAAAATTCCAAAAAATTAAGAAGAAAATCCTAAAAAATCAATATTTAATTTTTTCAGAAATTAATTATTTTTACCAAAAAAAAATTTACCCAGCTTTTTTCTCTCTCCTCTTTTTCCCCCTGAACCCCAATTTCAACCTTCTTCCTTCACTATTTCCTCTCTCTACCCATCTCATCTCCTTCCTCGACCATTTTCGATCAATCAACTGATCTTTTGTTACTCTACTCTTCACGCATAAGTGAATCTTCTTTACACAAACACCAAGGGTGGAAGTGAGCTTTTAGGGAAAGCTCGATTTCAGTTTCTATACATATCTAGGGTTTTGGTTTTGGGGGAAAGTTCGATTTCAGTTGTCTTCATTTGTTTGATTTAGGTCTTTAGTCCATTTCGCATGAACAAAACCATCATGTTCTTCAATCTCGAATTGTGTTTAATCGATTTCGGGGCTTTATCAGTGTTTTATCAAATTCAACCTGACTGTTGGGACTTTTCCAATCCATCGAGAATGCAACTTTTCAGGAAACAAACGAAGGCGTGATTGATAGAGTAGGACACGTTGTCCAATCAAAAACTGCTTTCAAATTATCAACTTATCATGCCATGCCTTTGTTTTTGCTTTATAAATCTCGACATTCTCATATGACTCATTCCTTATCTCCTCAAGCTGTTGTAGCTGCAAATTCCGATACAACCCGGCTCCATCCATATTCATGTTGAAATTCTTCACTGCCCAATGTGCCTTATGTTCTAATTCTATGGGAAAATGACAAGGTTTTCCAAACACCAACCGATATGGGGACATACCAATAGGTGTTTTATAAGCCGTCCTATATGCCCACAAAGCATCATCTAACCGCTTACTCCAATCCTTCCTATTAGGATTCACAGTTTTCTCAAGGATGGATTTGATTTCTTTATTGGATACCTCGGCTAACCATTGGTTTATGGGTGGTAGGCAGTGGGCGTTTTGTGGGTGACTTGATATTTCCTTAACAATGCTCCCGCTGTCCTATTACAGGAATGAGTGCCCTTTTCACTGATTAAAGCTCTTGGGATGTCGAACCTGCAAAATATATTAGTTTTCACAAAATCTAAGACTACTTGCGAGTAATCAGTTCTAGTGGCTTTTGCTTCCACCCATTTAGAGACATAATCAACAACAAGTAGGATATAAGTGAAACCAAAAGAATTGGGAAATGGTCTCATGAAGTCTATACCCCATACATTAAAAATTCTAACATATAGCACAAAATTTTGGGGCATTTCATTCTTCTAAGATATGTTCTCGACTCTTTGGCACTTATCACAAGATTTACAAAATTGAAAACTATCTTTATTCAAACTAAGCCAAACGAATCCACAGTCCAAAACTTTTCTAGCAGTTTTTCTTGCTCCAAACTGACCTCCACAAGCATGTGCATGACAAAAAGTAAGTGTAGAAGTTACCTCATCATTGGGAATGCATCTCCTGATTACCTGGTCGGCACAGTGCTTCCACAAATACGGTTCATCCCACACATAATGTTTTGCATCACTCTTGAGTTTGTCTCTTTGAGCCTTAGAGAACCCAGGGGGGAACTCATTAGAGACAAGAAAGTTCACAATGTCGGCATACCACAGAAGCATGGTACTAATAGCAAGTAACCTCGCATCTGAAAACTCTGCTTGAATGCCCTCAGATGGCTGCTTTTCCACACTGGACTCTATCCTACTCAAGTGATGTGCTACCAAGTTCTGAGTACCTTTCTTATCTTTAACCTCAATGTGGAACTCACATAGTAGCAAAATCCACCGAATTAATCTTGGTTTGGCCTCCTTCTTCGTCAGTAGATGACGAAGAGCTGCATAATCGGTGAATACTATCACTTTGGTACCTAACAAATATGAGCGGAACTTCTCCAATGCAAAGACCACCGCTAACAATTCCTTTTCAGTGGTGGAGTAGTTACGCCGAGCCTCATTAAGAGTCATGGAGGCATAGTATATGACAAGAGGCACTCTCCCCTCCTTTTGACCCAAGACCGCTCTGACGGCGTAATCACTAGCATCGCACATGATCTCAAAGGGTTGAGACCAATCTGGGGGTCGGATAATAGGTGCGGAAACGAGCATTTCCTTCAACACATCAAACGCCCTCCTATAATCTTCACTGAGCTTGAACTCAATATCCTTTTGCAAGAGAGTACACAAAGCTGTTGAGGTTTACGAGAAGTCTTTGATGAACCTGCGGTAGAAACCTGCATGTCTAGGAAATGACATTAGTAGGGTAAGGCAAAGATTGTATAGTATTAATTTTCGCTTTATCAACTTCGATACCTTGGGCAGAGACAATTTGCCCCAAAATAATACCATGTTCCACCATGAAATGACATTTCTCGAAGTTAAGAACTAAGTTAGTATCAACACATCTTTTAAGCACTAGAGTAAGATGAGCTAAACAATTATCGAAAGAATTTCCAAGAACTGTAATGTCACACATAAAAACCTAAACAAAGTTCTCCACAAACTCCGAGAAAATACTTACCATGAACCTTTGAAAGGTGGCGGGGGCGTTACAGTGCCCAAAAGGCATGCGCCTATAAGCAAACGTACCAAAGGGGCACGTGAAGGTAGTCGTCTCTTGATCCTCTGGCGCAATGGCCACCTGAAAATAGGCCGATTAGCCATCTAGAAAACAGTAAAAGGCATGACTAGCAAGCCTTTCCAGCATTTGGTCAATAACTGGCAAAGGATAGTCTATACAAACCCGCCACCCATTCTGAACTCGGGTGGGCACTAGGTCACCATCCTTTTTAGCTATCACAGTTACCCCAGTATTTTTCGGTACAACTTGAATGGGACTAACCCACTTACTATCAGAGATGGGATAAATCATACCTGCCTAGAGAAGTTGGGTGGGTTCAACCTTCTCTGAGGCTGTCGAACTGGCTTAGCATCATCCTCCAACAGTACTCAATGCATGCATGTGGTGGGACTAATGCCTTTAATGTCGGCAATAGTCCAACCCATGGCTTCCTTGTGTTCCTGGAGGACCTCAAGTAACCTCCCTTCCTGATCCTTGGTGAGTTTATTTGATATTATGACCGGAAGTGTATTATCCTCACCAAGAAAAGAGTATTTCAGATTTTCAGGAAGGGTCTTCAACTCTACCTTGGGTGCATGTAAAACAGATGGTAACAACTTTTCTCCAGGGACGGTCAAAGGAATAGGTCCCATACGGGATGGGGTAATTGGTAAGCGTTTGTGTCCCTGGAGAGACTGAACCGTTTCCTGCAAGTTAGTGCTTTACACATATTCCACATTATCTAGTTCAAAATCGTGCTCTAGAGCTACTTGTAGAGCATCATTACCATCAAGAGCAAAAACATCTTGTGTAACAGAATCAATGATATTAATAGCATAGCATATGTGCTCTTCAGTCGCGAATTTCATGGAATCATAGATATTGCATTCTATCTTGGTTCCATCAAATTCCATAGTGAGTTATCCATTGTGAACATCAATTTTAGTCCTGACAGTTTTCAAAAAGGGTCGTCCTAACAGAATAGGGGCGGCATGCTTATCATGGTCCTTGTCTAAGACATAAAAATCAGCAGGAAAAATTAATTTATCAACTATAACCAACACATCTTCTACTATACCTCGAGGATAAGCAAAAGATTTATCAGCTAATTGGATCACCACTCCAGTTTCAATTAACTTTCCTAATTTAAGAGACTCATACAATGAAAATGGAATTACATTGTAGAAGCTCCTAAATCAAGCATAGCTTTTTGAAACGTAATATCCCCAATAACACAAGGGATAGTAAACATGCCCGGATTGCTATACTTAGGTGGCAATTTACCCCAAAAACCGTCGAGACATGTTCACTAACCTGTACTTTTTGTGCCCCCCTCAATCTTTGTTGTCTTTTAGCGGTACACATTTCTTTTAAAAATTTTGCATACCTTGGAATTTGTTTAACAACATCAAGAAGAGGGATATTTACCTAACATTTACGAAAGGTTTTGTAAATGTCCTTGTCGGCCTCATTTTTATGGGTATCTTTCAACGCCGCAGGGAATGGCGGAGGTGGCTTGCTAGGTGGCACAGATGGGGTTTTCACACTTGCTTCGTGGCATGGTGGCAATGGTCCAGTCTCAAATACCGGCTCCTCATGAAAAATTTCACTCCCACCCGCTTTAGTGCTCTCTACTATCAACTCCTTCCCACTTCTCAAAGTGATGGCACTAGCATTGGCTCTTGGATTGGGCTCGGTTTGTGATGGCAGTTTTACGGAATCCCGAGCCTCCAATCTATTCACGGCACTTGAAACCTAGCTCATTTGCTCCTCTAAATTTTTGACACTAGAGCGGGTCTACTCTTGAAACTGTACCATGTTACCTTGCATGTTTGTTACATTCTTGGCTAAGGCATTGAGCATGTCTTCAGTAGACATTGTAGAACTTTGCCTCATACTCGAATTCTGACCCTGATGAGCATTTTGCAAAGGAGGTGGTCGCACATAAGGTTGCGCTTGATGGTATTGCTGCGGTGGCTGGGTGTCGTGATCATTTCCATACCTTAACCTCGGATTATCTCTCCAACCAGGATTGAATGTGTTGGAATAAAGGTCATACGTCCTTTGATTCCCTGAACTTTGAAAACCAAGAGCTTTCACCTCCTCACTTTGTTCCTCTTGTAGTTGAGGGCAATAATCAGTAGGGTGATCTGAAGCATAGATACCACATGCCTTCACTTGCTGTGGAACTTTCTTAACAATAAGATCCCTCACCAAAGAAATGAGAGCTTGAACCTGCTCCTCTAGTTTAGAAGTTTGAGCACTAGAACTGCTCATATTCGCCTTCCGGTTGGTGTATCTCTTACTAAAATGTCGGGAGCCTTCAGACAACTCCTTTATCAAAGCCCGAGCATTTTCCGGGGTTTTATTAATAATGGATCCACCAGTGGCAGCATTTACCATTCTTATATCCTCATCCGAGAGCCCATTATAAAAGTATAAGATGAAGTCTTATTCACTGTACCCATGATAAGGACAACTGGCACACAACCGTTTGAACAATTCCCAATACTCATAGAGAGGCTCATCATATTTCTACTCAATGTTGCTTATCTCTTTCTTCAAAGTAGATTATTAAGAAGGGGGAAAATATTTGTCTAGAAAACGTTGCTTCATCTCTGCCCATGTAGATATGCAACCCGGTGAAAGATAGTAGAGCTAATCATTAGCTGCATCTTTTAGAGAAAAGGGAAATGCTCTCAGTTTGACTTGCTCTTCAGTAGCCGTGCTCGGCTTCATGCTAGTGCACACCACATGGAACTCAGATAAAAACTTATTAGGGTCTTCCTTATTGAGCCCATGAAAAGATGGTAACAGATGAATGAGGCCTGACTTGAGCTCAAAGGTGGTACCTTCCGCCAGTGTTGGGAAAGTGATACATAGTGGTTGCTGATCGAGATTAGGAGCAGTTAGTTCCCTCATAGTGTGGTTCTCAACTCGCGATGGCATATCTTCCTCAAAGTTCAAAGCAAATGGATGTTCTCGAAAATTTGCTCGCAATTCTCTCTTTAACATGCAAAGATTCAATTCAAGTTCTGGATCGTACTGCAATTGATCTTGATTAGTGGTACGAGTATCAACCATGAACTAAGAAATAATACGAAATGTAAAGAAATGTCTAAAATAAACACGTTTTAGTAATTACCAAATCCCCAGCAACGGCTCTAAAATTTGGTGAGACGCGGCCGCCACGCTACCAAAGATAAAGTTATATTTTTCTTCTTTCCAATACAAATAAATGTAAGTGGCAAGTAGGGTCGTATCCACAGAGACTTGGGGACTAACTCGTGCTTATCCTCTAGTGATTAATCAAGAATAATCAGAGTCACAAATTAAACCCTAGGTTGCTACTCATGAAAGAAGAACAGATAAACGGTATCAATTCTAAATCCAAGCAAAAGATAGATTGAATGTAAAAGCTAGTAGTACTCCTAGCAATACACACAATAATCATAAATTAAAATCAAGAAATCACAATTATAATTTAGAAGTAGTTAACAAAGAGAAACCTCACAATAATAGAATGAAGCTTGATTAATCGTTCTCAAGACTAGATTTAGGCTACGATCAACATAGCCTCCATCGAAGTAATCTCCAGAGTAATAATCTCAATGAACCATGAAAACTCCAAGGAAAAATATATGATTAGGGTTCTTCCTCTCTCTCTTCTCTAATTAAGTCTGGGATTACATAACATAAACAAAACCAATGTTTTCTAATAATAACAAAACCTACGGAAAGCCAAAAACCGCCAAAGAATCCCATCAGGCCCGAAGTGCATGGGCCATGCCTTCCTGGCACGCGGGTCGGGCACGTCCTGTTGTCCAAGATGTCAGAAATCCTCGATATGCGCGGCTCAGGCGTGTCTGGCGCCTAGCTCGGGCATGTGCCACTGCCTGGGTTCTTTGATCTTCAGAAAATGCCGAGGCGGGCGCTTCAACGCCTGGGTGGGCAAACACTGCTCTAGCAAGACAAAGAGCGTGAACTTGGATGCATCAGCCATATAACTCTTGACTTCAACGAACTTTGTGAGCTTTTTATGTTGAATGGATTGCAAACATGGGACGGAAATTCACCTGTAAATGATCATAAACATATAGAACCACAAAATGTCCTTAAATCTCCTATAATACATCAAATTCATCATAACTCCTTCTCCACACTAACGTTTAGATACATAAAACTCTCCTTCTTAAGACTTAAACCTTAGTGAAATGGACTTCTCAACACTCTATAATCACACATAATTTGGTCACATCAATAAGTCACACATATCATTCAGTATATCAATCATCAAGCACAAATCAACATCTTCAACATTTAAATTTACAGAGTTTCCTAAGTAATGAATTTTCACAATTCTCTCAGGCATTGTCTGCAATAAAGATCATGAACACACAACAACAAACATGCAATCAAATTTCCAAGCCCTAAACTTCACCAAAACATTATAATCAAACCCTAAACTTCACCAAAACAACGCAAATACATAAATCTACCAATTTAACAACTAATGATCAAGAAAATTACCTGAATTTTGATTAATCCTTGCTAATTACTCTTTGTTGTGCACTTTCATCTCAAATTATGTCTTCCTTTGCCACCTTCGTCTTCAATGCAACTCAGAGTGATGAAATTTCTCACCAAGTTCTAAATTTTTAGGGTTTCGCAACGTTTTTTGGGGATTTCAACTGAAAGGGGTGTGAAATTGCGCTGAGTGATGAAGGTTTAGGGAAGAACAACATAAGAATGAAATGGGGAAGTTTAGAGATCTCAACTACTAAACGGAGTTTTACGTGGCAATTCAAAAATCAATTACGTCCGTTTTCATTAATACAAACTAGGGGTACTTTGTAGAAAACATAAAAAACACAGGGGTACAGTGTAGAATGAAAAAACATTAGGGGTACATTATAGAATTTTAAAAAACACAAGGGTATATCATAGAAAATCCCAAAAACATATATGGACCTGGTCCACACTAAATTAGTGTGGACCTAATGCTAATACATGTGATTTATGAAAAAATGGTCAACATATAATAAAAAATAGATATAAAAAAGGAGTAGATATAAATTGTAAACGGTGACAATGTGAGAAAAAAAGTTACTATGTCATAAAGTGAAAATTTCATCATCGGTAAGAAAGGGTGACATTATCCAAATAAACTGTCACTATGTTAGATAATAATATATTAGTGTAACTTAAGATTTTAAAAGGTCTCCATATGATAAAAAGGGTCACTATGTCTTATAAGTGGATTTGGTCTACAATAATATTAATATGGACCAAGTCCACGCAAGAATAGCTCAATAATAAAGGATGATTCTTCAATGATCATAGAAAAAATATGATCACCGAAGTCCATGAAAGTCAAGTGGCCTTAGCACCACAAGTTCTGCCAACTTAGCCACCCCTTTTCTTTTTAATTTGTTTTGCTAAAATCAGAAATATTTTGGTAATTACTTCAAATAAATTTGAAAATTCCAAAAAATTAATTAGAAAATCCTAAAAGATCAATATTTAATTTTTCAGAAATTAATTATTTTCACCAAAAAAAAAATTTACCCAGCTTTTTTCTCTCTCCTCTTTTTCCCCCTGAACCCCGATTTCAACCTTCTTCCTTCACTGTTTTCTCTCTCTACCCATCTCATCTCCTTCCTCGACCATTTTCGATCAATCAACTGATCTTTTGTTACTCTACTCTTCACGCATAAGTGAATCTTCTTTACACAAACACCAAGGGTGGAAGTGAGCTTTTAGGGAAAGCTCGATTTCAGTTTCTATACATATCTAGGGTTTTGGTTTTGGGGGAAAGTTCGATTTCAGTTGTCTTCATTTGTTTGATTTAGGTCTTTAGTCCATTTCGCATGAACAAAACCATCATGTTCTTCAATCTCGAATTGTGTTTAATCGATTTCGGGGCTTTATCAGTGTTTTATCAAATTTAACCTGACTGTTGGGGCTTTTCCAATCAGCGTTTAATCGATGACCTAACTATGGGGCTTTGGGTGATGACCTAACTTTGAGGCTTTAGGTGCTGACCCAACTATGGGGCTTTGGGTGATGACCCAACTATATGGCTTTGAGTGATGACCCAACTATGAGGCTTTGTTGATGACCCAACTATTATGTTCCAATAACATAGAAAGCTTCAACTGTCATGTTCATCTGTTAAAAAGACTTTGTTCAGATGTTTAGGCTTCATCCATCCAACTTCTTCCAAGAGGTTGAGCTTGCTAGTGCATATACGTCCTGCCTAAACTGGTTCATTGTTATCTTGATTCAAATGAACAATGTAAATAGTAGTAGCTTTTTCAAATATTGTCCCGCTAACTGTACAATCATGTTTTAGGAGATTAGTTTAATTATCTGAATTAAAATTTATGACAAACATAGATTAAAATGCTAGCGTACTTTTCAGAGAAAACTATCATGTTTGAGATAAAAATATCATTAGTAACAATATGTGGTTAATAATAATTCAAAATAATGTAGAAATGGGCAAAAAATATAAAATCAAAAAAAAATGTATGGTTTACCATTTGATCTAGTAAAATTCTTATGCTGCCCTGTACAAAATTAACAAAAGCGACAAACTCTGCTCGCCTACAAGAGAAATCGACCCCGCGCCGCATAGTTGCATATGAGTTTCGTGACCACGGAGACGGGGGTATCAGCACGTCCAATAGTTTTCCCCAATTGATTATGTAATAATGTTGCCAAATGCACAGCAAACATTTGATACGTGTATTTTGATATTTGCTAACATGAAAACAGTTTTGACACGAAATAAAAGTTTAACTTTGCACGTAGGGTTGATAAGACACGCTTTATACATTCTAGTACGAAATAAAGATTTATCTTTTTGTATCTGTGTTTATTAAATATAAAACGCTGTTTAATTTCAATAAATGATCCGACTTTACACATGATAGCCTTATCAAATTTGTTATTATCTCCACTAAACGTAATTTAATTTCCACATTAAATCGTACGTTATTCTAAGCCTAAAATGTTGGGTCAAGTGCTTAAATCGACCACTGCAATGTCTATTCATTCCTAATTAAGAGACACTGTAGACACCAAATTTTGAACCCCTTTTTCGGATAAATAATGTTTTTGAAAAGAAATAAAAATAACGAAAACTGTCATGCATCGTGGACGCCCCCCCGGTCAAATGCATGTTTCGCCCTGGAGCGCGAGTTTCATTCCGTCGTACGGTCTTCCATTTTTACGTATTAGTCATGCAGTTTCGGCTTAGAAATATAATTTTCTGTGAGTCGTAGTCAATAACTACAACCACCGTTTTAATAAAATGATTCGTAGTATAATCATGCTCGTCTTTACTAATTTGACGAGTTTTCATTAATTGTCTTAAGTTAGTCTTTCAAAAAATTAAAAAAACGAGTCGTGATTAGGCGTCGGATCGTATCCCAAAACCGGTAGTAATCAGTTTTTTTGACGGTCAAGTCATTGTTCATTGAATAAAGAATTAGAATATATTCTTTATCCACTAATCACATCCTTTATCCATTAGTTAGGGAATAAGAATCATGAAAAGGAGTGAGAATAAGAATCAAACCCCCATGTGTAAGAGGCAAGAATACGGATTTTTTCCGGTGGATTCGAGTTGTGCGCCAGGCACACGATCATGCGGTAGACGCATGATTGTGCGCCTAGCGCACAATAGCATCCTACGCCAGACGCAGGGCCTAGCGCACAGAGCTGTGCCTAGCACAGGCTCCTGCATTTGGCGCAATGATCTAATCAGTTTTGTTTTTCGCGTTTTTCGATGCATATTTTACGTATTAGGATGTATTTAGGGAAGAATATTTTCTGAAAATCTGATTTTGCCTCATTGATGAGAAAATCCAAAAAGAATAAGAATATTTGTGTTTCCAAAGAGATTTGATGATCTCATTAGGGTGAGGTCATTAGAGTGATGTCATTAGGGTGATTAAGGATGAGAAAAATCAGATTTTTTGGGGTAAAATCTAATTTTCTACTTCTTTGAAACCCTAGTTCCTCTATCTCATTTCCCTATAAATATCCTCCTTTTTTTTTACTTCAAACCAATTTGAGCTAAAATCAACATAAATTTCACAACTTCTCAATACTACTCTCATCTTCTCTACTTCCTTCCTCTAAAAAAAATCACATTCAATCAAAGAAAGCAAAAGTTAGGAAAGTAATTAGAAAGTAAAGAAGTTCATCAAAAGAAAAACACAAAAAAAGAGTTTAAGTTAGTAATTAAGCGGATTTTGAAACTCACTTAGAAATTAAGAAAATCACAAAAAAGGTAGAAAACTTTGCAAAAAGGAAGTGCATCATTGAGCTAGCAAGGTAAAGTTGAAGCTCTTGTTATTTTTATTATCTTCTTAATCATCTACTAACTTTCTCTTTGTTTCTTCTTATCATTTTTTTAATTTTTGGAGTGATTTGGGTATGTGGAAGTCCTAATAGGTTCCCAACCTTAAATCACCCCATCTAGAATAGTCAACTCTAATGGGGATGTAGGAAATGATCCTTGAGTCTCGTTGATAATTAGGAATCAATATATACAAACCTATGGTTGCCATAATCTAAGGCTAAAGTATAGGAACTAATTATGCTATACAAAAAGGGAAGATTACATAGATCACATCACTTGACTATTTCCTAATATACATATAGTCGACACACCCCCAGCCTAAGCCGGAGGTTGCCGTATGCTAAGACTGTCCCTGAAATCATCAAATAATACGCGCGGAAGACCTTTGGTGAAAATATCGGCAATTTGGTAACGGGACGGGACATGAAGAACACGAACTTCTCCACGTGCAACTTTTTCACGTACAAAGTGGATGTCCAACTCAATATGATTAGTGCGCTGATGCTGAACGGAATTTCCGGATAGGTAGATGGCACTAACATTATCACAATACACCAAGGTAGCTTTGCGGAGAGGACAACGGAGCTCCAATAGAAGGTTGCGGAGCCAACAAGATTCAGAAACAACATTAGCTACACCCCGGTATTCGACCTCGGCGCTCGACTTAGATAAAGTAGGTTGACGCTTAGAAGACCAAGAGAGCAAGTTATCACCAAGAAAAATACAATAACCGGAGGTAGAGCAGCGAGTGTCTGGACACCCACCCCAATCTGCATCTGTATAAGAGATAAGGGAGGCAAGAGAAGACTTGTACAGATGAAGACCAAAATCAATAGTACCTTGAACATAGCGTACAATGCGCTTGAGAGCATTCATATGGTCAACCTTGGGATCATGCATATGCAAACACACCTGTTGAACAGCATATGAAATGCCAGGGCGAGTGAAGGTGAGATATCGGAGGGCACTGGCAAGCTGGCGATAGTGAGTAGGATCCGAATAAGAATCACCAGCAGAGGCCCCAAGTTTGGCCTTTGTGTTAACAGGAGTGTGATTGGGCTTGCAGGACGCCATGCCTGCACGCTCAATGATGTTAGCGGCATAATTCTTCTGAGAAAGGAACATACCAGATGAGGTACGAGTAACAACTACACCCAGAAAATAACTCAAAGGACCAAGGTCCTTCATAGCAAATTCTGCACTCAGAAGAGACATGATAGAGATTCTGAGAGCATCAGAAGAAGCTGTGAGAATGATATCATCAACATAGAGCAGAATATAAGCAATGTCAGAACCACGACAATATATAAATAGAGAGTGATCACATCTGCTGTGTGAGAAGCCAATAGTGAGAACATAGTCGACAAACCGCTGGTACCAGGCACGGGGTGCCTGCTTAAGACCATATAATGACTTCTTCAAGAGGCAAACATAATTAGGATGCTGAGGATCTCGAAAACCCAACGGCTGATGCATATAGACCGTTTCATTAAGGTTTCCATGAAGAAAAGCGTTCTTGACATCCAACTGATGAATGGACCAAGAACGAGAGATAGCAATAATGAGGACAGTCTAAATAGTGGCCGGCTTAACAACCGGGCTAAACGTCTCGTCACAATCAACTCCAACCTGTTGAGACCTTCCATCACCTACAAGGCGAGCTTTATACCTTTTAAAAGAGCCATCAGAATTCTTTTTATGACGAAAAATCCACATTGAACGAATAAGATTTACATTTTCAGGACGTGGTAGTAACTCCCACGTCTTATTTTTAATTAGAGCATCAAATTCGTCAGTCATGGCAATTTTCCAATTCGGGTCTTGGAGAGCTTGGATAGGATTTTTGGGAAGAGGAGAAGATGAGGTGCTCAAGTTGAAGACTCGTTTGGGTTTTAAAATGCCATGGTGGCTTCTAGTGACCATGCGGCTGGGCTGAGGAGGTGATGCAATTGGGCCAGCTGTAGATGAAGCAGTGGAGTCAAGCGGAGTTGGGCCTGGGCCTGTTGTAGGCGAAGGAGAAGCGGATAAAACTGGACTGGGGATATGTGGGCTGACTGGCGTTGGAGAGAGCTCAACAGAAAGTTGTATGGGCTGGGCCAGTGAGATGCATGAAGAGGATGGAGCACGGGACTGGGCCATGGGCGGTGAATGAGGAGATGGGGCAGGTTGGGTTGGCGGTTGGGCTTGTGTTTGGGGCAGGGAGTGCAAATATTGCACAAGGTAAGAGTAGCCTGGGTCTTGATGATGTTTTTTGGAGTAGTGATGATGAGGGGTATGCTTTTGAGGAGAAAATGCCTATTATTGAGGATGTTATTGAAAGTGAGGATGTTTGTGAATCTTTGCATTCTCTTTTTGAGTATGATGTTCCTAACTCTAGTTGATTTAGCCTTGCTCCGTCTCCTTCCATCTTAGAGCACTCATCCTCTCCTACCAATTCTAGCTTGAGTGAAGATCTTGGCCAATTAGAAAGTAAGATACCTCATTTGGTGGTTGGTGATGATTTTGAAGTTTTGATGGATAATGAAAATGTTGTTGATAATAACTCATTGGTGGAAGAAGTCTCCTTTCTTAAGTCTTGTGATGTGAGTGAAGTGGTTAGTGAAAGCTTTGTTTCTCTCTACTCCCGTTTCATATCCATTTTCATCTCTCAAAACTCCACCTCTTGATGAGTTTCTTGCCTCTTTTGACATTCAAGTGCCCAATTTGTTTATTATTGAGGAAGAGAATGAGATTGCCAAAAAAAAAAGAGTTTGTTGAGGAGAGTTTGTCATTTTATTTTTCTTCTTATTTTGATTCTTCTTCTTCTTATTTCTTTGTTTTTCCTTTTGTTCCTTCTTTTAGGCATCCTTCTCCTCATTTGCATGGAGTTGCATTGCACTTTATGCACACTTTGCATTTTGTCATTGCATACTTAATAATAACGGAAATGTGTGCTAGTACATTTGACAAACTCTTGCGATCTTTGAATTGTTATTTACTAGAAAGGTCAAGCTTAAGACCTTAAATAAGCCTTTCTCGGGAAGTAACCCGTGATTTATTGCTTTCATTTTTTTATTATCATTTTACTCATTTTCTTTTCTATTATCTTTGATTTTGATTTAGGTACATAGTTTGAATGACAACCATTCTCAATAGTACGTGGAAAGCAAATCATGGTTTTGAAGAAGTTTATTAGAAATGGAGAAATTGGGTCATTTGCGGGTATTTGCACCCACCTACTATCCGGTAGCTTCCTTCCTTTTGCTCTTTCTTCAATGCTCTATGATTTGTGGAACATATGTTTGTTGGTTGAATATTTCTTCCCTCCCTCCCCTTGATCGTCTTGGTCAAGCATTGAGGACAATGCTTAATTCTAGCTTGGGGGAGTAGCAATTTGCTAGCTTGGGGGAGGTGTATATAGTTTTTTTTTCCTTTTTTTTCCCTGTTTCACAAAAAAAAATCTAAAAAAATTGTCTTATTTTCCTTTCTTTTCTTTCTCTTTCAAGTTTTGATTTCCTTCTCTTCAGTTCTAACAAAGTCAAAAATGGAAAAAAAAATGAATAAAAAAAAAGAAAGAAAAAAAAGAAGTAGTGTTAGTTTTAAATAAAAATTTGGTTTTCTTGTCCAAGGAAGATGCTAAGTAATGATATGATGTGGATTCCTTGCTTTGACTTTGAGTATATGTTTAGAGGCTTCTTTTGGAAGAGTATGAGCATATGTTAAGGTGTTTTAGGAGGTGGTTAATTAATCTTGATTGCGTTAGAATCTACCAAAATGAAACTAATGAATGCTCAATTGGATGCCTAGTCTTGAATCTTGACTAAGTTGCTCATGCTTGGATAATTTTAGCTTCAAATTTGCGGTCCCTACTGTCCCTAGATATACTCATCATGTCCCCAAACAAAACTCTACAAGAAACTTAGTTTTTACTTCTCTTTGTATGCAATAAGTGGCACTAAAGCCACAAGTTCTTATTTCTCTCTTTAGTGAATGATTACTTCTCCTTTGTATAGCAAGAATCCCATAATAAGGGAAAAAGAAAAAGCCAAAAACAGACAAAAAATCCGTGAAAAATGAAAAAAAAAGTGAATAAAAAGGAAAAGCACAAAAAGAATAGAAGAAATTTCCTAACTCGGAGAATCTGAACGACAGTCTCCCGAGGAACCTGGAAATAAACAGTAGATTAGTCACTACAAAGCAAGATGAACAATGAAAGTTCCTGACTTTCAACACTTACCGAGCTCACATGGGCCGGCATAGCACGAACAGTGTGCTGCTCTGCCTCTAGGGCAACATCGATCGTCTCCTCAACAGGCCCGGAATCTCCAGTATACCGGATTCTCAGATTCAGAACGAAAGAGATACGAGCCGCAACAGCCTCCTGGCAAAAGCAAGAAAACAATAACATTCAATACTTTGATCATGTCAAAGTAAACAAAAAACAAACAAACTCAATGAACATACCTCGTTGAACTTGACAGTAGGAGCCAAGTGAGGCAAAAGGACAGCTTGGTAATCGCGATCACGAAAAACAAAGTCGTGATAGCTCACCCGAAGCGTCACCCCTCCCTCGATAGCCTGAACAAGAGCAACCCTATCCATCATAGTGACAGGGGGGTCATGAGGCACCAATAATAGCCTCGTCCCGTCATGCTTACAGGTCACCCTCTCACCCCGATACCACACAGGGTATGACACTCCATAAAAAATGACTCTCTCGTGAGTCACAATGCGGGCCCTATGAGCCCAAGCCGGCATCTCCGGAAACGACTCCCAAGGATAAGAGGTAACCTGAAAAGCAAAGAAAAGTTAACACCTATTACATACACCCAAGGGACAAGATTGGTTCAATACGATTCCCTTGTCATCCATGACCCGCCGGATAGCCTTCCAGACACTCTCTACAGCAACATACCGAGTCATCCCACGCTCCGCCCAGGACAAGCCAGCAGGAAATGTAGGGTCACGAACCCTTTCCGGGGCCAATCGCGGAAAATACTCGTAAAACCAAATCTGTAACAATAAGATTACCTTAGTACTGATCAAGATAACGAAACAAAAGATGGACGATGTGTACAGTCATACCTCCAAAAGTCTCCATGGGCCAAAAAGGGAGACTGGTCCACCATCACCCAACTGCCTGCAAGCAGTACGCATGTAGTACAAGAGACTGCAATAGCCCAGCTCGGCCCAGTCATAGTTCGACACCTGAGACAACTCCCTCAAGGGCTGCAGATATCGCGTCGAGACGCGCGATCCCCTATTAGTGCGAAACAGGCCACAGACAGCCAACCACAGCAGAATGCGTACCTTCTGCTCCT
Organism: Beta corolliflora; assembly: GCA_947648045.1. Lineage (NCBI taxonomy): Eukaryota > Viridiplantae > Streptophyta > Magnoliopsida > Caryophyllales > Amaranthaceae > Beta > Beta corolliflora. Next base: position 707,823 of record CANSZD010002958.1, read on the forward strand.
CAGTAGTCCCCTGAAGGGTGAGTCCTCTAGCCACCTTAGACCGGGGAGCGTAAGAAGCATTTGGCGGAAGCATGTCGGCAACCGGGCCAATCAAATCTCGAACCACCGCCGACTTGAACGGCAACGGATCACCTATCGGCACCCGGACGCCGGTAAATGACAAACCGGAAATCAAGGAGAAATCTAGCGGAGTGATGGTCAACTCCCCACGACGCATGTGAAAGGAGCTGGTAGTATCCCACCACCACTCCATCAAACCTCGAACGACAATATAAGAGGAATGAACCTCTCCCATACTCTCATAAACATCGAGAAAAGAGGACAGACCACTCTGCTCGATGAGGACAGCGCGATGAGCACCTTTCGGACTTTCCTGAGCCATGCAAAGTCAAAAGTCCCAAAATGACGAGTATTACCCTCGTCCTGCGAAGGTAAAAATAATCAATAAAATGCCTAGGCTATTGTATAAAATGAAGTCGACATAACGTGGAATACATACAACGCCTAAGAGTGGGCGATGTGAAATGTGATGCTCCGGGTCAAAGTACAGCTGGTCGGGAGTCCACCCCATGGCCTTCCATGCCCTCCTAGATCATGAAGCTGCCCTACCATTGTCCTCCCCACCCGACTCTTCCGATGACATGCTAATCGGATTGAACATCACAAATGAAATTCAGAATCAAAAAAGAGTTCCCGACTCTAAATTACCAGATTTCATGAATCGGCAAAAACCGCTTCAAAGCGTCACCATTACATGAGATTCTCGGAATCCATTTCACACATCAAAATAGATTCATTGCCTAAAACACGATTTCTACCAGCAGAATCATCACACATTCAAAGTTCCCTAAGCATGTTCCTAGGTTCCAAACTTAGAAACTACTCTAATCTTGATTATGAGATTCATGATCCAAGAATCATCACATAGTCAAAGTTCCCTATGCATGTTCCTAAGTTCCAAATTTAGAAGCTATGCTAATCTTGATTCTAAGATTCATGATCCAAGAATCATCACACGTTCAAAGTTCCATAAACATATTTCTAAGTACCGGATTTAGAAATTACATCAAATAATGAACAAACTCACATGAAACGAGTATCAAACTCGTGAAGAACAACAAAGCTGCCCGGAAAACTCGCCGGAAGTTTGCACGAGCTCGTCGGAAATCGCCGAAGTACGCCGGAAACTCACCGGCAAACGTAGCCTAAACTCGCCGGAAATGGCGCGCTCCGCCTAATCAAAAATCGGCCATAAAAAAAAAAGAGGGTAAAATCGCCCGAAACAAAATAAAAAGAGGGAAAAAGATGAAAACCAAAAAAAGCAAGAAATACCTGAATTGCCGGAAAATCACCAGGAAATTCGCCGGAAAACAGCCCTGAAAAGGGGTCAAGGACTTCGAGAATTTTCGCACCCCAAGCCCTTCGAAAATCACTCAAAAACACCCAAAAATACCGCGAAAGTAACAATTAAGCAAAAATAATCACTCCTCCCAAGTAGATCTGGAGAAATGCTCAAGAAATAAGGAGTTTCAAGCTTCAAAATTTTCGAAAATGGAGTTGGGCTTAGGAGAGAGAGAGAAATGAAAGAAAAACGGCGGAGAAGAAGAGAAATGGGAAGAAAGAAAGGCGCCTGTGTTTTTTTAGGTCGTTTAACGACCTGCGCCCAGCGCGTCATGTGCGCCTGACGCATCATGAAGAACAGCATCTAACGCGAAGCACTGCGCCCAGCACAGCTTTACACGCCAAACGCAGGACTGTGCGTCTGGCGCACAGTCCTATACAACGCACTTGGGGGCTTCTTTGCAGTGTGGAGCCCACGCACCTAATTCCAAATGATTTCAAATGTTCGTTACGACATTATGCGCGACAATTCAACGAACTTTTGAAAGTTTGCAAAAAATACGATTTTGCCATACTATGAATTCTCAACGTCTATCAATCAAGAGACAATGAATACTCAGAAGAAAAAAAATGACGGCACACAAACCGTTAGGTCTGCAGACCACTTTCAATCAACTACAACAACTGCCTTGGAAAAGGACAAACATTCCCCAACAACTGCCATGGAAGAGGACAAACATTCGCAACAACTGCCTTGGAATAGGACAAACATTCCACAACAATTGCCTTGGAAGAGGACAAACATTCCACCACGATCGCCTTGGAATAGGACAAACATTCCACCACGATTGCCTTTGAATAGGACAAACATTCCACAACAACTGCCTTGGAATAGGACAAACATTCCGCAACAATTGCCTTGGAATAGGCCAAACATTCTGCATCAATTGCTCTACACATATTGCCATGGAATAGGCCAAAAACTCTACCCCGACATGAGCCGGATCATAATAGCTCATGATTCTTTTTCCCATATATCGTTTCATTTTTTGCAAATATGTTTCACCCATGCCTGTTCCTGAAGCTTTTGCTTGTTTTACAGGTACCGGCGCAAAAGAATCATTTTGGATTGCAGAACATCTAGAATCATTCTCCGTCCCGACACGTTTACTTTGACTTTCAGTTTTACAAACCTCAGTCAAAGTGGGGGTTTCCATAGACACATAATCGTGTTTCCCCATTTAAGGGCCCAATGATGAAATATACCGCGGTCATAGTTGGCATGGCCCAATAGAGGAGCAGTCCGAATAACCAGGCAATGTGTGTTTTAAAATAATATTATAAAAGCCCAATTAATCATTCATGATGATTAATTGTAAGTTCAACCCGTGAAATGCTTTATAAATTCCATTCTAAAAGCCCAACTGAATATTTACTATTTTAATAAATATTTTCTTAATGTTAATTGTTTTGATAAATATTTTCCTAAAACCCATAAACATATTTTCAACCCAGAAAATTCGATCTCCGGATTTTTAGGGATAAAAAAGGCATATTGAAAGCACGCGTAGCATGTAAGGAATATTCTGGAATATTTCGGATTTTGCGCCGGACGCGGCGGCTGCGCTCAACGCGCCACGTGCGTCCAGCACATTAGTCGTATCGCGTCAGGCACTCCAATGAGTGCCTGACACCTGGACTTGTGACTCACACAGAGTCCTGCGCCTAGCGCAAGTCTTGTATGAGACTCAAGATAAAAATTTATCTTTTCAAAAACGCGTTTCCATGTGCAAAGTTTCAACTGGACGGACCACGTCAGGCAGGCCAACCTGCGCCTGACTCGTGTCCTCGCGCCTGCCACGTAGGCTTGCGCCAGGCGCAGGGCTTGCGTGAGACGCACGCGCTTGTTTGCCTATATAAACGGGCCGATTTCCCGAATCAAAGACAGCTTCGAATTATTATTTTTACGCACTCAAATACTCTCAAACACTCAGAAACATATTTCGAATACAAAACATACAAAACACTTTTGATTTTCCACATTAATTCTGGTTCCTGATTCTACTATATTCCTGGTTCCAAGATTGCTTCGACTGAAGGTCACTACGCTCTTTGATCTAAACCGCATAGGTATAATCCTGAGGGCTCTTGAATAATCATATTTATTTCATTGAAGTTACTAACCCTTTTTCTTGTCATGATGTAGATTTTTTATTAATAACCGTGGTCCTTTTGTAAATTCTAGCATCTTTTCTTATATTTTCTGTATATAATGCTCATGTTATGATGATTGTCTTGCATGCTTTTTATCACCCACATGTTATTATTGCTAAACAAGACCTAAAGAACTATTCTAATTAATTCAGATAATTTGGACAACCTGTTAGGAACCTTGTAAAATGATTGCATAATAACTGATCACTAAGTAATTAGTCTTTTTGTGTGTTTCCTGAACCCATCTAGATTAATTATTTTAGGGTGCTTTAAATTATTGTTTGATTGTTCTATTGCATAAAATCTGCTGTGAATTGTTATTTAGTAGAGGCCAGCAATGGGCAATATAGTTCCTGACTATATTGTACCCTCACCTCCGAACTCACTTTTTGGTTCCTGACCATCTATGGAGTCATGACGGGAAAATCTACATTGGATTAGTCCCCAAGATGTCCCTTTCGTTTCAATATCCAATTAGGTTTACGATTCTTCCTCTAAAGAATTGTTGGCGACTTCAAAACTTATTTTTGATAAAACCTTAACAATGGGGTAGTCAAATAAATGCGCTCACACCGCGTGTAGGCATTAAAGAAATTCAAAAATCATACGCCTACACCGGGTCACTCCACCCACCCGGGTCAGGTTTTTTCGGAAATCTTTCTTTTTAAATTCTCTTTTTGAATGGGGGTTAATTTGTAATTATGCCTAGTTTATTTTAGGACTATATAAAGTAAACTCCTCTCATTTTAGAGGAAGCTAATTTTCATTATATTTTAATAAAGTGAGATTTGAAATTCATAGAACCCTAGGAGAGAGAAAATCTCATTTCTAGAGAGAGAAGTGAGAGAAACTTGTTGAAAGCTTGGAATTTGAAGAATCTAAGACGGAAACTTGAAGATTTGGAGACTCCTTGCAACTTTAATGAGAATTTCTTACTCTCTCTCATATTTTATTGCTTTATTTTCTTATTTTCATGTCATTTTCACTCTATTTACTTGTTCATCCAAGATTATTGTTTTTGTTCATGTTAATAGTTGTTAATGTCTTTTAGTTTATAATTTATCATCATTTGTGAGTACCTATTACTTTGAGAAGGGTTTAAAGCCATTAATGAGTTCATGAACCTCTAAATCCAACATTGGGTTTTGACTTGGGATAATTTTGGTTAATTTAGTTGGCATTTTCATGAATGTTTGTGTGATTGGCCATCATAGGAGCATAATTTAGGTACCCTTAGTGAAGGATCGAGAGATGAAGTTAAGGGGTTGCCTCAAATTGATTATTAAGCATGAAGGACCATGAGAATTGGGACTACCTAGCCTAGGGGACTTAGTTTGCTTGTTTAAGTTCATCATGTTTATGGATATGCTTGGTTGAATGCCTTAGCCATGAGAATAGGTCTTCAGTAAGAGACTAGGCCAATCTAGCTAGCTCAAGAGAGTGGTTAGAGTACCAATGGATGAACAATTCCCCTCAATTGATCCCCATTGTTGATTCTCATTGTGATTGCTTGGTTTGTGAATGAGTTGATTGGTGGATACCCCTTCCCAAAGTCATTTTTCTTATTGTATTTTCATCTATAAATCTTCAAAAACATAGACTTTGCTTAGCTTATCATAAACCGATACTTATTGGTGCTTCCCTTAGTCCTTGTGGATTCGACCCTTTACTTGCCCTATATTGGGTAGTTTAGGTATCTTTGACGTGTTTACAACGAGCGCGTCAAATTTTGGCGTCGTTGCCGGGGACTTCGGCTTGCATTGATTCGTGTTGATTAGATAAGTCTAGGCTATTTGTGAATATTCTTTTCCTTTTTTTTTCTTTCTCTTTTTTTTTTGAAAAAAAATGGCAAATACTTCTTTTCCTCAATATGAAAATGAGTCTTTTTGGGTTTACTTTGAGAGACTTGGGGAATTTATAAAGTTTCATGGCTATGATATTGGGAAATCTTGTGATATTACTTATTGGGGACTAAATGAGCATACTAGAGGAGTTGTTGAAAATATGTTTAACGGTGATTTTCGAGCGACATCTTCGGATGAAGCTTGGAATTTTTTTTTGTGGTTAGCTAGGGGCACTTATGATTCCGACTTTTATGCAAATTGTCATGATTCCTCTAATATTGGCATGAATTTCTTTGATGAGCCAAATGTTCCCACTAGTGAGCCTATTATGCATGATCATATTCCCTCATATGTTTGTTGTAATGAGGCAGATTCCAATATTGATGATATTCATGTTACTTCTCGATTTTCATCAAATTTGTGCATGAATTTCAATGATGTGTCACATGTCCCCAATAATGATTCTCATATGATTGATTGTGATCCCTCCCCCAAAATTGATTTTCAAGGTTCCTTGCATTCCGAATCATCGAAATATGAATTGGAGCTTACTCTTGAGCGATATCTTAATGGGGCAAATTCTTGTGCCAACTATGAGCCTCTCCCTAAATTTGACCCACAACCCATTGAGGATCTCTTTTTACAATTGAAAAGTGGTTTGAATTTGCTTAGGGAAAATCGGGGTTGCAAAAATGAGATTCTCAAGTTTGGTTATGTTGATTCGAGGGATGTTGAAAATGAAAATCAATTGGGAAAGAGTAGTCTGGATCTTGATGATGGTTTTTGGAGTAGTGATGATGAGGGGTATGCTTTTGAGGAGAAAATGCCTATTATTGAGGATGTTATTGAAAGTGAGGATGTTTGTGAATCTTTGCATTCTCTTTTTGAGTATGATGTTCATAACTCTAGTTGATTTAGCCTTGCTCCGTCTCCTTCCATCTTAGAGCACTTATCCTCTCCTACCAATTCTAGCTTGAGTGAAGATCTTGGCCAATTAGAAAGTAAAATACCTTATTTGGTGGTTGGTGATGATTTTGAAGTTTTGATGGATAATGAAAATGTTTTTGATAATAACTCATTGGTGGAAGAAGTCTCCCTTCTTAAGTCTTGTGATGTGAGTGAAGTGGTTAGTGAAAGCTTTGTTTCTCTCTACTCCCGTTTCATATCCATTTTCATCTCTCAAAACTCCACCTCTTGATGAGTTTCTTGCCTCTTTTGACATTCAAGTGCCCAATTTGTTTATTTTTGAGGAAGAGAGTGAGATTGCCACAAAAAAAAAGAGTTTGTTGAGGAGAGTTTGTCATTTTATTTTTCTTCTTATTTTGATTCTTCTTCTTCTTATTTCTTTTTTTTTCCTTTTGTTCCTTCTTTTAGGCATCCTTCTCCTCATTTGCATGGAGTTGCATTGCACTTTATGCACACTTTGCATTTTGTCATTGCATACTTAATAATAACGGAAATGTGTGCTAGTGCATTTGACAAACTCTTGCGATCTTTGAATTGCTATTTACTAGAAAGGTCAAGCTTAAGAACTTAAATAAGCCTTTCTCGGGAAGTAACCCGTGATTTATTGCTTTCATTTTTTTATTATCATTTTACTCATTTTTCTTTTCTATTATCTTTGATTTTGATTTAGGTACATAGTTTGAATGACAACCATTCTCAATAGTACGTGGAAAGCAAATCATGGTTTTGAAGAAGTTTATTAGAAATGGAGAAATTGGGTCATTTGCGGGTATTTGCACTCACCTATTATCCGGTAGCTTCCTTCCTTTTGCTCTTTCTTCAATGCTCTATGATTTGTGGAACATATGTTTGTTGGTTGAATGTTTCTTCCCTCCCTCCCCTTGATCGTCTTGTTCAAGCATTGAGGACAATGCTTAATTCTAGCTTGGGGGAGTAGCTATTTGCTAGCTTGGGGGAGGTGTATATAGTTTTTTTTTCCTTTTTTTTTTCCCTTTTTCACAAAAAAAAATCTAAAAAAATTGTCTTATTTTCTTTTCTTTTCTTTCTCTTTCAAGTTTTGATTTCCTTCTCTTTAGTTCTAATAAAGTCAAAAATGGAAAAAAAAAATGAATAAAGAAAAAAGAAAGAAAAAAAAGTAGTAGTGTTAGTTTAAAATAAAAATTTGGTTTTCTTGTCCAAGGAAGATGCTAAGTAATGATATGATGTGGATTCCTTGCTTTGACTTTGAGTATATGTTTAGAGGTTTGTTTTGGAAGAGTGTGAGCATATGTTAAGGTGTTTTAGGAGGTGATTAATTAATCTTGATTGCATTAGAATCTACCAAAATAAAACTAATGAATGCTCAATTGGATGCCTAGTCTTGAATCTTGACTAAGTTGCTCATGCTTGGATAATTTTAGCTTCAAATTTGCGGTCCCTACTGTCCCTAGATATACTCATCATGTCCCCAAACAAAACTCTATAAGAAACTTAGTTTTTACTTCTCTTTGTATGCAATAAGTGGCACTAAAGCCACAAGTTCTTATTTCTCTCTTTAGTGAATGATTACTTCTCCTTTGTATAGCAAAAATCCCATAATAAGGGAAAAAGAAAAAGCCAAAAAGAGACAAAAAAATGCGTGAAAAATGAAAAAAAAAAAAAGTGAATAAAAAGGAAAACCACAAAAAGAATAGAAGAAATCTCCTGACTCGGAGAATCTGAACGACAGTCTCCCGAGGAACCTGGAAATAAACTATAGATAAGTCACTACAAAGCAAGATGAATAATGAAAGTTCCTGACTTTCAACACTTACCGAGCTCACATGGGCCGGCATAGCACGAACAGCGTGCTGCTCTGCCTCTGGGGCAACATCGATCGTCTCCTCAACAGGCCCGGAATCTCCAGTATACCGGATTCTCAGATCCGGAACGAAAGAGATACGAGCCGCAGCAGCCTCCTGGCAAAAGCAAGAAAACAATAACATTCAATACTTTGATCATGTCAAAGTAAACAAAAAACAAACAAACTCAATGAACATACCTCGTTGAACTTGACAGGAGGAGCCAAGTGAGGCAAAAGGACAGCTTGGTAATCGCGATCACGAAAAACAAAGTCGTGATAGCTCACCCGAAGCGTCACCCCTCCCTCGATAGCCTGAACAAGAGCAACCCTATCCATCATAGTGACAGGGGGGTCATGAGGCACCAGTAATAGCCTCGTCCCGTCATGCTTACAGGTCACCCTCTCACCCCGATACCACACAGGGTATGACTCTCCATAAAAAATGACTCTCTCGTGAGTCAGAATGCGGGCCCTATGAGCCCAAGCCGGCATCTCCGGAAACGACTCCCAGGATAAGAGGTAACCTGAAAAGCAAAGAAAAGTTAACACCTATTACATACACCCAAGGGACAAGATTGGTTCAATACGATTCCCTTGTCGTCCATGACCCGCCGGATAGCCTTCCAGACACTCTCTACGGCACCATACCGAGTCATCCCGCGCTCCGCCCAGGACAAGCCAGCAGGAAATGTAGGGTCACGAACCCTTTCCGGGGCCAATCCCGGAAAATACTCGTAAAACCAAATCTGTAACAATAAGATTACCTTAGTACTGATCAAGATAACGAAACAAAAGATGGACGATGTGTACAGTCATACCTCCAAAAGTCTCCATGGGCCAAAAAGGGAGACTGGTCCACCATCACCCAACTGCCTGCAAGCAGTACGCATGTAGTACAAGAGACTGCAATAGCCCAGCTCGGCCCAGTCATAGGTCGACACCTGAGACAACTCCCTCAAGGGCTGCTGATATCGCGTCGAGACGCGCGATCCCCTATCAGTACGCAACAGGCCACAGACAGCCAACCACAGTAGAATGCGTACCTTCTGCTCCTCAGTAGTCCCCTCAAGGGTGAGTCCTCTAGCCACCTTAGACCGAGGAGCGTAAGAAGCATTTGGCGGAAGCATGTCGGCAACCGGGCCAATCAAACCTCGAACCACCGCCGACATGAACGGCAACGAATCACCTATCGGCACCCGGACGCCAGTAAAAGACAAGCCGGAAATCAAGGAGAATTCCAGCGGAGTGATGGTCAACTCCCCACGACGCATGTGAAAGGAGCTGGTAGTATCCCACCACCACTCCAACAAACCTCGAACGACAATATAAGAGGAATGAACCTCTCCCATACTCTCATAAACATCGAGAAAAGAGGACAGACCAATCTGCTCGATGAGGACAGCTCGATCTCGGACCTTTCAGACTTTCCTGAGCCAGGCAAAGTCAAAAGTCCCAAAATGACGAGTATTACCCTCGTCCTGCGAAGGTAAAAATAATCAATAAAATGCCTAGGCTATTGTATAAAATGATGTCGACATAACGTGGAATCATACAACGCCTAAGAGCGGGCGATGTGAAATGTGATGCTCCGGGTCAAAGTACAGCTGGTCGGGAGTCCACCCCATGGCCTTCCATGCCCTCCTAGATCATGAAGCTGCCCTACCATTGTCCTCCCCACCCGACTCTTCCGATGACATGCTAATCGGATTGAACATCACAAATGAAATTCAGAATCAAAAAAGAGTTCCCGACTCTAAATTACCAGATTTCATGAATCGGTAAAAACCGCTTCAAAGCGTCACCATTACATGAGATTCCCGGAATCCATTTCACACATCAAAATAGATTCATTGCCTAAAACACGATTTCTACCAGCAGAATCATCACACATTCAAAGTTCCCTAAGCATGTTCCTAGGTTCCAAACTTAGAAACTACTCTAATCTTAATTCTGAGATTCATGATCCAAGAATCATCACACAATCAAAGTTCCCTAAGAATGTTCCTAAGTTCCAAATTTAGAAGCTATGCTAATCTTGATTCTAAGATTCATGATCCAAGAATCATCACACGTTCAAAGTTCCATAAACATATTTCTAAGTACCGGATTTAGAAATTGCATCAAATAATGAACAAACTCACATGAAACGAGTATCAAACTCGTGAAGAACAACAAAGCTGCCCGGAAAACTCGCCGGAAACTCACCAGAAGTTTGCAGGAGCTCGTCGGAAATCGCCGAAGTACGCCGAAAACTCGCCGGCAAACGTAGCCTAAACTCGCCGGAAATGGCGCGCTCCGCCTAATCAAAAATCGGCCGTAAAAAAAAAGAGGGTCAAATCGCCCGAAACAAAAAAAAGAGGGAAAAAGATGAAAACCAAAAAAAGCAAGAAAGACCTGAATTGCCGGAAAATCACCGAGAAATTCGCCGGAAAACAGCCCGAAAAAGGGGTCAAGGACTTCGAGAATTTTCGCACCCCAAGGCCTTCGAAAATCACTCAAAAACACCCAAAAATACCGCGAAAGTAACAATTAAGCAAAAATAATCACTCCTCCCAAGTAGATCTGGAGAAATGCTCAAGAAATAAGGAGTTTCAAGCTTCAAAATTTTCGAAAATGGAGTTGCGCTTAGGAGAGAGAGAGAAATGAAAGAAAAACGACGGAGAAGAAGAGAAATGGGATGAAAGAAAGGCGCCCGTGTTTTTTTTAGGTCGTTTAACGACCTGCGCCCAGCGCGTCATGTGCGCCTGACGCATCATGAAGAACAGCGTCTAACGCGAAGCACTGCGCCCAGCACAGCTTTACACGCCAAACGCAGGACTGTGCGTCTTGCGCACAGTCCCATACAACGCACTTGGGGGCTTCCGTAGACACATAATCGTGTTTCCCCATTTAAGGGCACAATGATGAAATATACCGCGGTCATAGTTGGCATGGCCCAATAGAGGAGCAGTCCGAATAACCAGGCAATGTGTGTTTTAAAATAATATTATAAAAGCCCAATTAATCATTCATGATGATTAATTGTAAGTTCAACCCGTGAAATGCTTTTTAAAGTCCATTCTAAAAGCCCAACTGAATATTTACTATTTTAATAAATATTTTCTTAATGTTTATTGTTTTGATAAATATTTTCCTAAAGGATTTTATTATTATCTTTTACCCATAAAACATATTTTCAACCCAGAAAATTCGATCTCCGGATTTTTAGGGATAAAAAAGGCATCTTGAAAGCACGCGTAGCATTTAAGGAATATTCTGGAATATTTCGAATTTGCGCCGGATGCGGCGGTCGCGCTCAGCGCGCCACGTGCGTCCGGCACATTAGCCGTATCGCGTCAGGCACTTCAATGAGCGCCTGACACCTGGACTTGTGACTCACACAGAGTCCTGCGCCTAGCGCAAGTCTTGTATGAGACACAAGATAAAAATTTATCTTTTCAAAAACGCGTTTCCATATGCATAAGTTTTAACTGGACGGACCACGTCAGGCAGGCCAACCTGCGCCTGACTCGTGTCCTCGCGCCTGCCACGTAGGCTTGCGCCAGGCGCAGGGCTTGCGTGAGACGCACGCGCTTGTTTGCCTATATATACGGGCCGATTTCCCGAATCAAAGACAACTTCGAATTATTATTTTTACGCACTCAAATACTCTCAAACACTCCGAAACATATTTCGAATACAAAACATACAAAACACTTTTGATCTTCCACATTAATTCTAGTTCCTGATTCTACTAAATTCCTGGTTCCAAGATTGCTTCGACTGAAGGTCACTACGCTCTTCGATCTAAACCGCATAGGTATAATCCTGAGGGCTCTTGAATAATCATATTTATTTCATTGAAGTTACTAACCCTTTTTCTTGTCATGATGTAGATTTTTTATTAATAACCATGGTCCTTTTGTAAATTCTAACCTCTTTTCTTATATTTTCTGTATATAATGCTCATGTCATGATGATTGTCTTGCATGCTTTTTATCACCCACATGTTATTATTGCTAAACAAGACCTAAAGAACTATTCTAATTAATTCAGATAATTTGGACAACCTGTTAGGAACCTTGTAAAATGATTGCATAATAACTGATCACTAATTAATTAGTCTTTTTGTGTGTTTCCTGAACCCATCTAGATTAATTATTTTAGGGTGCTTTAAATTATTGTTTGATTGTTCTATTGCATAAAATCTGCTGTGAATTGTTATTTAGTAGAGGCCAGTAATGGGCAATATAGTTCCTGACTATATTGTACCCTCACCTCCGAACACACTTTTTGGTTCCTGACCATCTATGGAGTCATAACGGGGAAATCTACATTGGATTAGTCCATAAGATGTCCCTTTCGTTTCAATATCCAATTAGGTTTACGATTCTTCCTCTAAAGAATTGTTGGCGACTTCAAAACTTATTTTTGATAAAACCTTAACAATGGGGTACGCTTACACCGCGTGTAGGCATTAAAGGAATTCAAAAATCCTACGCCTACACCGGGTCACTCCACCCACCCGGGTCAGGTTTTTCCGAAAATCTTTCTTTTTAAATTCTCTTTTTGAATGGGGGTTAATTTGTAATTATGCCTAGTTTATTTTAGGACTATATAAAGTAAACTCCTCTCATTTTAGAGGAAGCTAATTTTCATTATATTTTAATAAAGTGAGATTTGAAATTCTTAGAACCCTAAGAGAGAGAAAATCTCATTTCTAGAGAGAGAAGTGAGAGAAACTTGTTGAAAGCTTGGAATTTGAAGAATCTTAGAAGGAAACTTGAAGATTTGGAGACTCCTTGCAACTTTAATGAGAATTTCTTACTCTCTCTCATATTTTATTGCTTTATTTTCTTATTTTCATGTCATTTTCACTCTATTTACTTGTTCATCCTAGATTATTGTTTTTGTTCATGTTAATAGTTGTTAATGTCTTTTAGTTTATAATTTGTCATCATTTGTGAGTACCTATTTCTTTGAGAAGGGTTTGAAGCCATTAATGATTTCATGAAACTCTAAATCCAACATTGGGTTTTCACCTGGGATAATTTTGGTTAATTTATTTGGCATTTTCATGAATGTTTGTGTGATTGGCCATCATAGGAGCATCATTTAGGTACCCTTAGTGAAGGATCGAGAGATGAGGTTAAGGGGTTGCCTCAAATCGATTATTAAGCTTGAAGGACCATGAGAATTGGGACTACCTAGCCTAGGGGACTTAGTTTGCTTGTTTAAGTTCATCATGTTTATGGATATGCTTGGTAAAATGCCTTAGCCATGAAAATAGGTCTTCGGTAAGATTCTAGGCCAATCTAGCTAGCTCGAGAGAGTGGTTAGAGTACCAATGGATGAACAATTCCCCTCAATTGATCCCCATTGTTGATTCTCATTGTGATTGCTTGGTTTGTGAATGAGTTGATTGGTGGATACCCCTTCCCAAAATCATTTTTATTATTGTATTTTCATCTATAAATCTTCAAAAACATAGACTTTGCTTAGCTTATCATAAATCGATTCTTATTGGTGCTTCCCTTAGTCCTTGTGGATTCGACCCTTTACTTGCCCTATATTTGGTAGTTTAGGAATCTTTGACGTGTTTACAATGAGCGCGTCAAATTTTGGCGTCGTTGCCGGGGACTTCGGCTTGCATTGATTCGTGTTGATTAGATAAGTCTAGGCTATTTGTGAATATTCTTTTCGTTTTTTTTTTCTTTCTTTTTTTTTGAAAAAAAATGGCAAATACTTCTTTTCCTCAATATGAAAATGAGTCTTTTTGGGTTTACTTTGAGAGACTTGGGGAATTTATAAAGTTTCATGGCTATGATATTGGGAAATCTTGTGAGATTACTTATTGGGGACTAAATGAGCATACTAGAGGAGTTGTTGAAAATATGTTTAACGGTGATTTTCGAGCGACATCTTCGGATGAAGCTTAGAATTTTTTTTGTGGTTAGCTAGGGACACTTATGATTCTGACTTTTATGCAAATTGTCATGATTCCTCTAATATTGGCATGAATTTCTTTGATGAGCCAAATGTTCCTACTAGTGAGCCTATTATGCATGATCATATTCCCTCATATGTTTGTTGTAATGAGGTAGATTCCAATATTGATGATATTCATGTTACTTCTCGATTTTCATCAAATTTGTGCATGAATTTCAATGATGTGTCACATGTCCCCAATAATGATTCTCATGTGCTTGATTGTGATCCCTCCCCCAAAATTGATTTTCAAGGTTCCTTGCATTCCGAATCATCGAAATATGAATTGGAGCTTACTCTTGAGCGATATCTTAATGGGGCAAATTCTTGTGCCAACTATGAGCCTCTCCCTAAATTTGACCCCAAACCCATTGAGGATCTTTTTTTACAATTGAAAAGTGGTTTGAATTTGCTTAGAGAAAATCGGGGTTGCAAAACGAGATTCTCAAGTTTGGTTATGTTGATTCGAGGGATGTTGAAAATGAAAATTAATTGGGAATGAGTAGCCTAGATCTTGATGATGGTTTTTGGAGTAGTGATGATGAGGGGTATGCTTTTGAGGAGAAAATGCCTATTATTGAGGATGTTATTGAAAGTGAGGATGTTTGTGAATCTTTGCATTCTCTTTTTGAGTATGATGTTCCTAACTCTAGTTGATTTAGCCTTACTCCGTCTCCTTCCATCTTAGAGCACTCATCCTCTCCTACCAATTCTAGCTTGAGTGAAGATCTTGGCCAATTAGAAAGTAAGATACCTCATTTGGTGGTTGGTGATGATTTTGAAGTTTTGATGGATAATGAAAATGTTGTTGATAATAACTCGTCGGTGGAAGAAGTCTCCCTTCTTAAGTCTTGTGATGTGAGTGAAGTGGTTAGTGAAAGCTTTGTTTCTATCTCTTCCCCTCATATTCCATTTACAAAAAGTATTGACATTATTCTCTCTACTCCCGTTTCATATCCATTTTCATCTCTCAAAACTCCACCTCTTGATGAGTTTCTTGCCTCTTTTGACATTCAAGTGCCCAATTTGTTTATTTTTGAGGAAGAGAGTGAGATTGCCACAAAAAAAAGAGTTTGTTGAGGAGAGTTTGTCATTTTATTTTTCTTCTTATTTTGATTCTTCTTCTTCTTATTTCTTTGTTTTTCCTTTTGTTCCTTCTTTTAGGCATCCTTCTCCTCATTTGCATGGAGTTGCATTGCACTTTATGCACACTTTGCATTTTGTCATTGCATACTTAATAATAACGGAAATGTGTGCTAGTGCATTTGACAAACTCTTGCGATCTTTGAATTGCTATTTACTAAAAAGGTCAAGCTTAAGAACTTAAATAAGCCTTTCTCGGGAAGTAACCTGTGATTTATTGCTTTCATTTTTTTATTATCATTTTACTCATTTTTCTTTTCTATTATCTTTGATTTTGATTTAGGTACATAGTTTGAATGACAACCATTCTCAATAGTACGTAGAAAGCAAATCATGGTTTTGAAGAAGTTTATTAGAAATGGAGAAATTGGGTCATTTGCGGGTATTTGCACCCACCTACTATCCGGTAGCTTCCTTCCTTTTGCTCTTTCTTCAATGCTCTATGATTTATGGAACATATGTTTGTTGGTTGAATGTTTCTTCCCTCCCTCCCCTTGATCGTCTTGTTCAAGCATTGAGGACAATGCTTAATTCTAGCTTGGGAGAGTAGCTATTTGCTAGCTTGGAGGAGGTGTATATAGTTTTTTTTTCCCTTTTTTTCCCTTTTTCACAAAAAAAAAATCTAAAAAAATTATCTTATTTTCTTTTCTTTCTCTTTCAAGTTTTGATTTCCTTCTCTTTAGTTCTAACAAAGTCAAAAATGGAAAAAAAATGAATAAAAAAAAAAGAAAGAAAAAAAAGAAGTTGTGTTAGTTTTAAATAAAAATTTAGTTTTCTTGTCCAAGGAAGATGCTAAGTAATGATATGATGTGGATTCCTTGCTTTGACTTTGAGTAGATGTTTAGAGGTTTCTTTTGGAAGAGTGTGAGCATATGTTAAGGTGTTTTAGGAGGTGGTTAATTAATCTTGATTGCATTAGAATCTACCAAAATGAAACTAATGAATGCTCAATTGGATGCCTAGTCTTGAATCTTGACTAAGTTGCTCATGCTTGGATAATTTTAGCTTCAAATTTGCGGTCCCTAGTGTCCCTAGATATACTCATCATGTCCCCAAACAAAACTCTACAAGAAACTTAGTTTTTACTTCTCTTTGTATGCAATAAGTGGCACTAAAGCCACAAGTTCTTATTTCTCTCTTTAGTGAATGATTACTTCTCCTTTGTATAACAAAAATCCCATAATAAGGGAAAAAGAAAAGGCCAAAAACAGACAAAAAATGCGTGAAAAATGAAAAAAAAAGTGAATAAAAAGGAAAAGCACAAAAAGAATAGAAGAAATTCAATAAAAGAGGTCGATTCGTGGATGCCTCTCACACTTAGTTATACTTTTCTTAAGTTTAAAGTAGAGTGGAGTCTAAGGCCTATTTTTGTGTCTAGGGAAGGTGGACTAGTGATTTAAACTTCTATAACACTTGAAGAGCCCCGATTCTTTTGGATAGCAAGGTATTCCTCTAATGACAAGTACAGGTCTAATTAGGTGTTCTATTGCAATCTTGATTAGCATCTTTCTCTACCCATAACCCATGAATACACTTAGAAATTAGTTGTCTTGAAAGTTGCTCTTTATATTTGCTTGTGAACCATTTCATTACTAGTTGACTTGGGCATAAATTTTCAAAAGTGTCGAATAAAAAGTTGACGAAAAGTTAGAGTTGTGGGTTTAAAACTCTTAGGAAACCCTCGCGAGATCCCACTCGCCCTCTAGAGTGATCTAGGGGTTTAAAGAGCTTGTTGCATATGCTAAATGCATTCGTGATTCCTACGAAAATGAGTTAGTGTAGATTCTCTTTCTTTCTCCTTATTCTTCCTTTATTCTTTCTTCTTGATCTTGTTTTCTAATAATCTTCATTCTCTTATCCTTGTGTTTTATTCTATTTTTCTTGGGGACAAGCAAAGATCTAGCTTGGGGGAGTTTGATGTCTTGTTTATTGCTTTACTTTTTGATCGCTTTTAGTTGGTATTATAGTTGTTTTTTTGTTAGTTAAGGCTAGTTTGTTAGCTATTTCCTTAATTTGTGCAATTTTCCTCCTCGTATGCACTTTCTTTGGGCGATTTGTTTTATTTCAGGACTTAGTAGCATGCTTGGAGGATACTTGCACAACCCCGGATATTAAGATCGAAGAGGAAGGTCAAGGAAGCATCAAGGAAGCATAACCAAGTTCATAGGGACAAATATAAGAAGTTTTGGAAGGGTTTGCACACAAGGGTCAACTTAAAATGACCATAACTTTCAGTACACAAAACATTTTGGAGCAATTCAAGTTGGAGATGAACGTTTGGCTTAATACCTTTCCAACAAGTGGTGACAAGCTCAATTCCAATGAAAAACGAGTGAGATATGGTCGTTTGAAAATGAACTGACGAAACTGAAAACTGACCCGAGCGCTAGGGTCAACTGACCCACCCGGGTCAACTGACCCGCCCGGGTTAATCTGCGGAAAACTGAAATTTCATTTTTGTTGGTCCGACCCGCCCGGGTCGGACTTGACCCTCCCGGGTCAACCTCTACCCGAGCGCCCGGGTCGGGTTTTTCCGGAAATTTTTCTTTTTAAATTATCTTTTTGAATGGGGGTTGATTTGTAATTATGCCTAGTTTATTTTAGGACTATATAAGGTAAACTCCTCTCATTTTAGAGGAAGCTAATTTTCATTATATTTTAATAAAGTGAGATTTGAAATTCTTAGAACCCTAGGAGAGAGAAAATCTCATTTCTAGAGAGAGAAGTGAGAGAAACTTGTTGAAAGATTGGAATTTGAAGAATCTAAGAAGGAAACTTGAAGATTTGGAGACTCCTTGCAACTTTAATGAGAATTTCTTACTCTCTCTCATATTTTATTGCTTTATTTTCTTATTTTTCATGTCATTTTCACTCTATTTACTTGTTCATCCTAAATTATTGTTTTAGTTCATGTTAATAGTTGTTAATGTCTTTTAGTTTATAATTTATCATCATTTGTGAGTACCTATTTCTTTTAGAAGGGTTTGAAGCCATTAATGAGTTCATGAACCTCTAAATCCAACATTGGGTTTTGACTTGGGATAATTTTGGTTAATTTATTTGGCATTTTCATGAATGTTTGTGTGATTGGCCATCATAGGAGCATAATTTAGGTACCCTTAGTGAAGGATCGAGAGATGAAGTTAAGGGGTTGCCTCAAATCGATTATTAAGCTTGAAGGACCATGAGAATAGGGACTACCTATCCTAGGGGACTTAGTTTGCTTGTTTAAGTTCATCATGTTTATGGATATGCTTGGTTGAATGCCTTAGCCATGAGAATAGGTCTTTGATAAGAGACTAGGCCAATCTAGCTAGCTTGAGAGAGTGGTTAGAGTACCAATGGATGAACAAATCCCCTCAATTGTTCCCCATTGTTGATTTCCATTGTGATTGCTTGGTTTGTGAATGAGTTGATTGGTGGATACCCCTTCCCAAAGTCATTTTTCTTATTGTCTTTTCATCTATAAATCTTCAAAAACATAAACTTTGCTTACCTTATCATAAATCGATACTTATTGGTGCTTCCCTTAGTCCTTGTGGATTCGACCCTTTACTTGCCCTATATTGGGTAGTTTAGGTATCTTTGACGTATTTAGAACGAGCGCGTCAGAATACATATTACTGTCTAATCCTATGTATTTAACATGAATTATCGATAATTCACATAAAAACCTATGTAGTCATATGCCATTGTGTCGTGTAGAATGTCTAGCCTCTTATGAATCAATAGCCATTGTGTTGGTCGTTTTTCGAGCATCGCTATTATTTTGGGATATGACCCATGATATCTTAGGACATGACCTAAGAAAATCTACCTATGCTCATATTTCCTATGATGCAAATGAGATGAATACATTTATTATTGTCTAATCATATGTGTTTAACATGAATTACCGATAATTCACATAATTTCAAATATAGTCAGATGTCATTGTGTTGTGTAGAATGTTTTGCCTCGTATGAATCAGTTACATTTTTTTTATAATTAGGATATTGTATTAGTAAGGCCGCCCAAGCAGTACAACACTCTACCACAATTAATTTAACTTACCTTCAATGCTCTTTTCTTTGTTAATAATGAACTCCTATATATAAGTTCTTAGACTACCTACTACTCTACTAGGCCTTTCTTTGCCTTGCATTAAATTTTTTTTATTCACTGCTCTTTTTTATAATAAAGTCTTGCAAGTAAAGTGATTAGACCGTATAGGCTCTTAGACTGCCTGGTCTACTACTCTACCCGCCATTAATAAAGACTTGTTGATGGTTGTGGTAATGGAATCCAACTCAATATAATAATTATTTTTTAATGCTCTATTACTAGTGGGATGTCTACCTGGTGGATAGGTGTAGCACTAGTAGAAAAATGATAATTTGCGTCAGTCTATGTGCGTCGCACGTTAAAAGCACTGACGCAAATAGCCTATTTGCGTCGCACATTAGAGAATGTGCGACGCACAAAATGACAGTATATGGGTGGTTGGTCATTTGCGTCGAACGGGGTTGAGAACGCGACGCAGATGACTAACATGATATGCGTCGGACGCAACTACAGTGCGACGCACATAGATGGATCCCATGATTTGCGTCGTATGATAAGGTGAGGCGACGCACAAATCGTTTTCGTATAATGATGCCCATTAAGTCATCTGCGTCGTACATAGAGCCCCATCCGACGCAGATGAGTTGGGCGTATTAGATAACCAAAAATACTATAAAGTGCGTCGGATGGGCCTCAATATCCGACGCATATAACTTTATAAATTTAAAGCCCATTTTCTCATAATTCTCTCCAGCCGTTTTTCTCTACCCTAGATCTCTATTCTCTCTCACCGGTTCATTCCCACCTCTTTCTCATCTCTCATCTTCATCTCTTTCTCTCATGCATCTTCATCTCTTTCTATCACATGTGGAATCTTCATCTCAAACAACAAACTTTGTAAATCCCCTTCAATCTCTCCGTCGAGCTTTGGTGAAGTTTTCGAAAAGCACAGAAATGGATGTGTGCACGGTGCTCCGCCGCTACCGCTTCCCTCAACGTTGTGTGCACGGTCCATTTTCTCGTCAAACTCCCATTTTCAGATGCACACCAACAGTTAGATCTGCAGCATCTCTAACAAAGGCGAAGGATTCTTCTCTCGTCAAACTCCCATTTCCGATCTCCTTGATTAATTTCGGTAAGATCTTCGACTTTAATTCTATTTCTCTTCCCTCTTTTTATTAATATTGATTTTGGTAGAATTTTCAGCACCATTTGGAAAACGTAATTCGTCAATTTTTTGTCTTTGATTTTTTGACAGAATGTGTAGTTGGTTAATTTTTTTGAATTTGGTCATCATGTCAAAGAGTCGTTCTTTCAAGCTCCAACATCCTCTCGGTGACATTCGGATTTTGTATCAGATTTTCAAGAAGTCTACAGCAGTGCAAAGTTGAAGATTGAGATTTTCAAGCAAGGTTCCAGAATTTAGGCTTAGTTTTCATTTTTTAGGAAGTTACTTGCATTTCTTTTTAGATCTGGTAAAATTGTAAGTTTTTAGTGTTGTGTGTAAATTACATTTTTTTTAATGAAATTAAGTTCCTTTTTTATCTTTTCTTTCTCGATTTTCCTGGTGTTGATTGTGGTTATTGGATTTATTTATTTTTCTTTTTGAGATTTGATAAAACAAAAGAGTGCAAATCATGGGTTGATAAGCAAGCTTCGGCAGTAAAAAAAAACCTCATGTGCGTCGCATGTAGAGCTATGTGCGACGCACATGAGTGAGGCTGGGCTGCTTCTGGATACAGCTATCTGCGTCGCATGGTAGGTAGGTCCGACGCAGATAGCTAATCAACTGCGTCGCGTCGTTGTCCGACGCAGATCCTGTATCCTGATCTGCGTCGAGGCCTGTGCCGTCGGACCCATGTCCGACGCAAATGGGCGCCTCGCATCCGACGCAAATCGTCTATTCTGTACTAGTGTAGCAATGTCACATTGCATCAATGTTTTTCATTGAATGCTCTTTTTTTTATAAGTTTGAATTTTGCTAAGACTACCTAGTCTACTACTCTAAGTTTGAATTTCATTTAATTTTGCATTAGAACGTTTGAATTTTTTTTATAATAGAGAAAGATAGGAGTGGAACTGTGGAAGGCAAGGGTGACTGTCAACAAACATCTTCATTTGTTCATCTTCTTCAACAGAAAAACCAACTTCTTTAAAATTAAGCATGTGAGAAATATGGCTAGACTACGTGGGCTACAACCATGGTCTTGTGACCTTACAACTGGTGACGTAGTTCCCCATGATAGATCTACTAGGATTTTTTTCACAATTAAGAGTTTAGTGAGTGGGGATCTAGGTATAAGGATGACTATGTTCGAAAAGCTTCCGCTCAACATAGCGTTCCAAAGATATGCTGATTGGATGAATTACGCCCGGCAGGATTGCGAATTTCGATTGGGGGGAGGACTGATGGATGTAAACCAAAGCCCTTTGGATCTTCAAAGGCCTATTGACTCTCCAATCATCGTAACTAGAAATGTAAGAAACTTACTCTTTACCATTCACCAACGTCTATTTTCTTTCAAATTTTTCATGCATGAAATTGTTTTTATTTTCTTTTCTATGTACTCTTTTAGCTGCTCTTTCTATATCATATTCCTTCCATGAACATGGCAAGCCATATAATACGCTTTAGAATTACTCGGTTAGGTAAACCGCGTTTAAGTACAGAGGTCAACGTCTCCCGATTAGATAGGATCGGTAAAATCAAACAAATGTGGGCCGATTTTGTGGGAAAGAGTGTGGAGAATGTAATTCTGGCCAACAATCAGGGATGTTTGGAAGACCACCTATTGGTTCACCAATGCCAGATCGTGAATAATAGCATCGTCAGTGCCAAAAAACTCCCCCTCGATCCTAGCCAATAGCCTATTTGATGTGCTACGTATTAATAAGTGAATGAGTTTTATGTTATCAAGATTGGACTACATTTTAGTACGTTTATGTTTGTTTAATTAAGAACATAAATTTGACTATCATTATACTCGTGGATTTGTTCAAGTTTTTCATATGTTTGGTTCATATCAAATTGAATTTGTACTTCCCATAAACGACAATATGGTCTCACTTTTATGCAAAATATAGTTTGATTGGCTCATTTGTCTTAAGAGATTGGTTTAGTCTCCGGATAATCATGTCTTATGGCAGGTCCTAAGACTTCCTTGGTGATGTCCTAAAACTAATGGTTTAATTGTATATCCATACGGAAGTAAACCATCGTACTGAGAAGGGTGTCTTTTTTTTTGTCATGTGTGTTAATAGTTTTTCTTTTTCTTTTACATAATCGTCAACTTCCAACTATGAAAGTTTTAATTATAAGACATGGGTGATCGTTTTTCACACATGGCAATTATTTTAAGGCATGCCCCAGGCTATGTTAGGACATGACCTAAGAAATTTTACCCTGTGCATATATTTTTTATGATGCAAATGAGATGAATACATTTATTATTGTCCAATCGTATGTGGTTAGGATGAATTACCTATAGTTCACATAAAAAACCTATGCAGTCAGATCCATTGTTTTGTGTAGAGTTTCTTGCATCCTATGAATCAATATCATTTATTTGGTTGTTTTTTGAGGATCGCGATTATTTTAGGAAATGTCCCTGGAAATCTTAGGACATGTCCTTATAAAATTTTCCTATAAATATATTTCCTATATATAATGCAAATGAGATGAATGCGATTATTATTGTCTAAAACTATGTGTTTTGCATGAATTGCCTATAGTTCACATAATACCAAATATAGTCAGATGCTATTGTGTTGTGTAGAATGTCTTGCTTCTATGAATCAATAGGCATTGGGTTGGTCATTTTTCGAGCATGACAATGCTTTTAGGACATGACCCATCTAGGTTATCTTAGGTCACCGTCTCCCGATTAGATGGGATCGGCAAAATCAGGCAAATACTTTTATATGACGTTATTTTATTTCTTGGAATGATTTCTATCGTTGATTGGCCAATTTATTCGGAGCGAACAATTGAGACAAACGATCAATAAACCCTCCCATGCTCTGTATCTTGGCCATATTTGGTAGGATGAAAACCTTCTAACAACTACTTCGAATGAAATAATGTCCAATAATTACCTTTGGTGTCTCTTAATTAGGAATTAATAGACATTGCATTGGTCGATTTGAGCACATGACCCAACATTTTAGGCTTAGAATACCGTATGACTTAATGTTGAAATTAAATTACGTTTAGTGAAGATAATAACAAATTGGTGTCGGAGATTACATTGGTTGGGTGTTTCGAGCAATCTTGTGTTCGGGGTCATGTCACTAAGCCTTACATGCTTAGGACGTGTCCTGGAAGTTTAACGAGTGCAATGGGCATTCGTTCCTGGGAGACACCAATGGCGACTCAATGACATTATTTCACTCAATAGTAATGGCTAATTAAGCCGCAAGGGGGTCGTAGTAGTCGCATTCTGGGTACCTCTCCGGCCCCCAAATTGTCCCATCCCGACCTAGCGTACTTTTTTAGAGAAAATTGTCATGTTTGGAATAAAATTATATTAGTAACAATATGTGGTTAATAATAATTCAAAATAACGTAGAAATGGGCAAAAAATAGATAATCAACAAAAAATGTATAGTTTACTATTTAATCTAATAAAATTCTTACGCTGCCCTGAACAAAATTAACAAAAGCGACAACTCTGCTCGTCTGCAAGAGAAATCGACCCCTCGCCGCATAGTTGCATATGAGTTTCGTATCAGGACTAGTGACCACGGAGACGGGGGTATCAGCACGTCCAATTGTTCTCCCCAATTGATTATGTAATACTGTTGCCAAATGCACGGCAAACATTTGATACACGTATTTTGATATTTGCTAACAAGAAAACAATTTTGACACGAACTAAATGTTTAACTTTGCACGTAGGGTAGATAAAACACGCTTTCTACTTTCTAGTACGAAATAAAGATTTAACTTTTCGTATTAGTGTTTATTAAATATAAAACGATGTTTAATTTCCATAAATGATCCGACTTTACACATGATAGCCTTATCAAATTTGTTATTAACTCCACTAAACGTAATTTAATTTCCACATTAAGTCGTACGGTATTTTTAGCCTAAAATGTTGGGTTATCTGCTTAAATCTACCAATGCAATGTCTATTCATAATTAAGAGACACCAGTGGTGATTATTGGACATTATTTCATTCAAAGTAGTGGTTAGAGGGTTTCATCCAACCAAATATGGCCGAGATACAGAGTGTGGTATGGTTTATTTATTGTTTTTCTCAATTGTTCTCTCCGAATAAATTGGCCAATCAATGATAGAAATCATTTCAAGAAATACAATAACGTCATCCCTCATACCTTATCGGCTTATCCCATGGTGAGCCACTATGGTCCGGGGGTTTCATCCATACTGAGCCGCAAGAGCCATTGTGTTGTGTAGAATGTTCTTACCCACAACGGCCTATTTACAATATTAAACGCTCTCCAAACAATCATGTATTATTTTATGTCCTAATCTTCTTAGCTCATGTCCTCAAAGTAACCAATATTTTATTGGTATGAGATACTATCTTCTTAGCTCATG
Organism: Beta corolliflora; assembly: GCA_947648045.1. NCBI lineage: Eukaryota > Viridiplantae > Streptophyta > Magnoliopsida > Caryophyllales > Amaranthaceae > Beta > Beta corolliflora. The sequence continues at coordinate 732,731 of CANSZD010002958.1, forward strand.
TCCTCAAAGTAACCAATATTTTATTGGTGTGAGATACTATCTTCATGCTTTAGGATGATTATTCAATGGTTACAACAAGAGTAACGAGTTGATTATATAGTACAACAATATTGTATTAGAGTATATGATAGGGGTCTCTCCGGGACCATTAGGTGTCAGAGATTGGTTGTGTTTCCGAATAACACTAGTGGAAAAAACATCATCGGATCCGGTCAAAACAAGGGTTACTAATCCCTTTTTTGACTGGAACAGATGGGCTAGGAGCAGTTAGAAAAAATCAACTGATCCGGTTATGCGTTAAAATCGGACCAGTTAAGTTGATTAACTGATCCGGTTTTAACACATAGTCGGATCAGTTGAGGAAAATTTAAGTTAAAAAAAAAGATGCAGGCTTGCAGTAATCTCTTTTATTTTTCATTTATGTGCCAGATGCGATAATACAGAGAGATTGGGTAGGAAAGTGGAAGAAAATTTTTTCATTTTTTTGTATATGATAATGTAAGTGGGATTTAATTTCATTATATTTTTGTCAGACTAATTAACTAAGATTTAATTTCATTAGATTTTAGTCAAACTAATTAACTAGGATTTAATTTCATTAGAAATGAAAATGTCAAACTAATTTGACAAAATACAACGAAAATATAACAAACTTAACTAGCAAAATATAACGGAATTATATCAACAAAAATATAACAAAATTAAATCGATAAAAATATAACAACCCAGCCAACAATAAATTGAAAACGAAGAGAGAAACCCTACATGATTTTCAGAAATCACAAAAAGAACAAAATAAAACGAAACTAATGAAACTAATACAAAGGAAGAAAATAAAAACGAAACCCTATCATCAAATTTATTCCAAAAAATAAAATGCAAAAACAAAACTAAACAAGAGACCCTACCTGATTTTCAGAAGAAAAAAAATTACAAAAAAATGAAAATCCTAACCCTAACGAAGAGAGAAAAAGGATGAGACACGAGTCGACAAGAGAGAGAGAAAGGATGAGGCACGAGTCGACGGCGGTGTTGGTGGATCGAGCAACGAGCAAGGAGAACGAGCGACGACCGGTGAATCAACGGCTAAATTCGTTCTTGAGTTGACGGCGGTGTTGGTGGTTGTTGGGCTTACCGGTGGTTTAAGGGATGCGACAACCAGTAGAAGGAAGATGTGAACATCGATGAGAGAGAAAGAGAGATGATGAGATTATGGTGAGAGAGACTAGGGTGAGAGATGGAGAATGGGGTTTAGGTTGGGTGAGAGAGGGAGAAGGAGAAACGGTTGTAAGAGAGGGAGAATGGGGTTTAGGTTGGGGAACACATATGTAGCTGGGCAGTTGGGCTTTCAAAACTCAATGGGCCTCTTACAATTGCAATAGCTAACTGATCTGGCCCTAAAAACCGGATCAGCTAATGTAAACTGATCCGGTTTTTAAGCCAACCAGATCAGTTAGTTTATCCACTTATTTACGCGCACAAAAATATGAATTAATGGATCCAGTTTTGGTAGAACCGGATCAGTTGTTATGTGTCATTTAAGGGTTTTTTCCACTAGTGTAACCGTGTCTTAGGTCATATCTTAAATGACTAAAGTTGGGTCGTGTCCTAAATGGCTAAAGGTGGGTTGTGTCCTAAACCTAGACTGCTATGTTGTGTCCTAGAAAATAGAGGAAATCGACCAACGCAAAAAGATTGGGTCGTGACCTAAAATAAAATATATGGCATGACATGAAGTTTAGGGCATGCCCTAATCCTAAAATTCTGGGTCATGAGAAATCGACCAAGTGCTAAAGGTTGGGTCTTCACCTAAAATATTTGGCATGACATAAAGTTTGGGTCATGTCCTGACTTTTTTCTTTTTTTTATGTCAGAGAAATCTGATATACTAAATCAGTTTGTCGCTGATAACATATCTCGAGCTACAATCTAAAATATATGGTGCAAAAATCATAGACGCGGTGGAGGTCAGCGTTGCCGGCGCAAGGGTTTGATTCGGGCATATAAGGATACGGGAAGGGAAACAGAGTAGGGTTAAGGGCAGACTAGAGAACGACGCAAAGAAATCTACTTCCAGGAAAATCAGTCATCGTCGCCGGCCGAGCATCAGTCATCGTCACCGACCTAGCATCATTCATCGACGCCGGCACAAAGCTAAGAGAGTCCTTCCATGGAGGATAGGAGAATTTCACAATTGTGAAAGAGGAACTGCAGGAAGTCGAAGAAAGAAAAGAGAGAAAATACCCCCAAAAGTTAAAAAAAAAAATTCCAAAAAAAAAAATTTTTGGAATTTTCAAGGTTTTTTTTTTTTTTTGAATTTTTGGTATTTTTGGGATTTTCATAAATCAATTTAGGGTATTTTCTTAAATGATACAAATGTTTTTGAGTAAAAAAGAAAAAAAAAAGTGGGTCATTGCAAACTGATGGCTCACATGCATTTGAGGCCCACTTTTTTGGTGATCATATTTCAACTATGATCACCTTAGAATTTTCCAATAATAGATGGGTTCTCTTTATCCAAACCTAATCATTTAAGAAACAGGTTGAAAAACAAAATTCTAATCCAACCTTTATTAGTTATATTTATTATATTGAAATTGATAATAAATAGCTTCTCTTTATCCAAACTTAATCATTTAAGAAACCGGTTAAAAACACAATTCTAACCTAGCCTTTATTAGTTATATTTATTAATTGTTTAAAAATTATTGAAATGAGCACGATTCACAAAAATGTCTGTGCATAGTTTCTCAAAATAATCATTAGTCTTACCTTTAGAGTTATTTATGTTTGACCAAATTTTACATTTTTTATTGTAATATTTTAGGACTTTTCTATATGAACATGTTAACTGATCAAAATAGGTTTTTTAGGATTGAAAATATCAATCCTAACCTAACTTGTGTAATTAATCGGGGTTATTGGACGAACCCATTTAAGTAAATGAGTTGAAACTTAGAAATCTCAACCCTAAGCCATTAAAATCTGTTTGCATTCGGTTTAGATTCTCATGTTGGGTCAAATTTTACCAACTCTCTATATACTACCTCCGTTTCACAATACATGCACAGGGCCGGCCCTGAGCCTAGGCCAGAGGGGCGACCGCCTAGGGCCCAGGGCCTAAAAGGGGCCCAAGATTTTTTACCGGCTGTTATGTTAGAAGGGAATTGAAAAGAACTTTTCCATAATCTATTACTCATGTCTAATACGTAGAATGATCTTATGTTTCCTAGGCTTCTTTAAACTCCAATTGGCCAATAAATCCAAGACATTAAATGCATCAACAAGTTCCAACTTTAATTTCCATCAAAAATCTAACACGTTTTGCCTATTCCCAAAGAGAAGAGGCCAAAATTTAAGCATGGGTTAATCTACAAAATGCCAAAGCAGAAGCTCAGTCAAAAAAAACTAGAGATGAAAATACAGAAGATGAGATCAAGTTTAGAAGAGAAGTTGATGAGAGAGATGGCAATCGTTAATAGAAAAGCAGAGGAATTAAGAGCATCTGCCCAAGTTGAACACTCTGAGCAAATTAGGAGAGCTGTTGAACGCTCTCAGAAGCTGATGTAGTGATGTTGAACCATCACCACCACCAAAACTCCCATCTCTCTCCTCACATTATTTCATGTGGCTGCTTCCCTTGTACTTCTAAATAGTAGTCATGTTTCTGTCAAGAAATTAAGGATTGTAATATGTTGTGAGATTTGATGTGGGCCCCAAGAGTGTTCGCCTGAGCTTCGATATCCGTACACCTGAATCCTGCAAAACGATGTTAGACTACCCCGGGGGTGTTTCCGGGATCGCCCCTCCGACGCTCAAGTTAGTTGAGATTGAGGTAGAGAGATAAAGTCTAGAGAGAGATGCTCTAGTTTGTTAGGTCAGAATTAAATACATGTTCATTGATGAGGCAGTTGGTTTTTATAGTGTTGGGGATTTCCCAGACAGGAAACATTGTTCAGATGGGCCTTTTTGGTACCAATGGGCATGTTACCTTTTTAGGCAATGATTATTTCACCCCTCTTAGAGATTTCCCAAATACTGGTGATTAGGTCAACTTACAGGTGGGACCCACTGCTGCCACCTGTCCCCTGCCTTGGGAGGCTTTTAGGCTCCTTATTGGGCTGCTGATTATTTGAGCCCAAACAATTAGCCCCACGCCATAGATGGGAGATCACGGGAACCTGACTGGTAGGATGCCCGTCTATGGCGGAATAACAGCCGTCTTATTTCGGAGTGGTTGGCGACCGGCTTACTTCCTGCTAGAAGGAGGAACGCCGACCGGGTCCCCTTCCTGCTTGAAGGAGAGATGTCGACCCGGTCAACTCTCACTGAATGGGGAGAGGACCGACCGGGCCACTCCCTGCTGAATGGTGAGAAGGCAGACCGGGTCATTTCCTGTCGAGGGGAGAGTGCCGACCCGGTCATCTTCCCTTAAAGGGAACGTGGCCGACCGGATCATTCCCTGGTGAGGGGAGAGTGCCGACCCGGTCATCTTCGGCTAAAGGGGGTGAGGCCGACCGGGTCATTCCCTGGAGAGTGCCGACCCGGTCATCTTCCCTTGAAGGGAACGTGGTCAACCGGATCATTCCCTGGTGAGGGGAGAGTGCCGACCCAATCATCTTCCCTTGAATGGGACGTGGCCGACCGGGTCACTCCCTGGTGAAGGAAGAGTGTCGACCCGGTCATCTTCCCTTGAATGGGTTGTGGCCGACCAGGTCGCTCCTTGGTGAGGGGAGAGTGCCGACCCGGTTATCTTCCCTTGAACGGGATGTGGCCGACCGAGTCAATTCCAGCTGATGCTTAAGCCAAGTAAAGGAGGGAGACTCCTTTTGGCCGAGTAGGGTACAGGGCCACTCGGATGAGGGGCGAATGAGCCCCAAGCTTGTCCGAGTGGATGTTAGCTGATACTTGGCCATACTTGACCGAGTATAGAAGCGACTCGGCAAAGGAGGGAAGCCCCTGTTGGCCGAGTAGGGTATAGGGCCACTCGGATGTGGGGCTAATGAGCCCCAAGCTTGTCCGAGTGGGTGCTTGCTGATACTTGGTCATACTTGTCCAAGCATAGAAGCGACTCGGCAAAGGAGGGAAGATCCTGTTGGCCGAGTATGGTGTTGAGCCACTCGGATGAGGGGCTAATGAGCCCCAAGCTGGTCCGAGTGGGTGCTAGCTGATACTTGGCCATACCTGACCAAGTATAGAAGCGACTCGGCAAAGGAGGGAAGCCCCTGTTGGCCGAATAGGGTATAAGGCCACTCGGATGAGGAGCTAATGAGCCCCAAGCTTGTCCGAGTGGGTGCTTGCTGATACTTGGTCATACTTGACCGAGTATAGAAGCGACTCGGCAAAGGAGGGAAGCTCCTGTTGACCGAGTAGGGTATAGGGCCACTCGGACGAGGGTCTAATGAGCCCCGAGCTTGTCCGAGTGGGCGCTAGCTGATACTTGGCCATACTTGACCAAGTATAGAAGCGACTCGGCAAAGGAGGGGAGCTCCTGTTGACCGAGTAGGGTGTTGTGCCACTCGGATGAGGGCTAATGAGCCTCAAGCTTGTCTGAGTGGGTGCTTGCTGATACTTGGTCATACTTGACCAAACATAGAAGCGACTCGGCAAAGGAGGGAAGATCCTGTTGGCCGAGTAGGGTGTTGAGCCACTCAGATGAGGGCTAATGAGCCTCAAGTTAGTCCGAGTGGGTTTCGTATTTCGGATGATGGGGCTGGGCCTATTTAGCCTGACTGAGGGTATCGGACTTGACACGCCACATGGCCACTCTTGGTACTTGGGATGTTGGGACCCTCGTTATAGGCCGAGCTGAGGGGATGCCTCGAGGAGCTTTGACGCTTCAACATCCTTTGGTTTGGAATGTTTTTGCCCGGGTTTATTAGATTTCTCATGGAGTGGACTAAGTAGGTCCAGTTGGGCCTCTATCAGAAGCCCATTAGAGCGACGCGAGGGGGTTTGCGTTGCACATCCCCCAAGGCACTCCTATATATGTATGAGAAGGGAGAGAATTTCAGGATCACTTGCTCATTTCCTCATTCTCTCTCTCTCAAAAGTCTCCGAATTCTCTCAACTTCCCAAAGTTCTTCTTTCAGCTTCTACGTCCGACCAGGTACGCTCTCGTTCTTTTAAGTTTTCTTTTTCCTTCTTTTCTTTCGAATAATCTCGGCCGACTCCCTTGTTTATAAATAATGGGAGATTCGTCCGAGTCAGTCGACATTCCCTGACCTCACCTCCCTATAAATTGTCCGAGGAGGTGAGGGGGATGGGAATAATGCTGGTGTCGACGGTAATAAGCTGCCCCGACCCCTCGGTTGTGCCCGACGCGGTCGCCCTCCCGAGTCCGTCTTCTTCTGTGGAGGAGGAAGCCGAGGGTGTTATTCCCTACCCTTGGGAGGTGTCATTGGCCTATCCTCCTTCAAGGAGTTACTTAGACAAGTATCTGTCTTCTGATGTTGTAAGGGTGGCCATGCCGAGGGGAGCAGGAGAAGCATCTACTTCTGGTCGGGAACTGGAGTATCCCGACCTCGATCCAAAAGGGGGTCCAGGGACTTTCTTTCCCGAGCCCGGTGTGATAAAATCTCTGACCGAGGACCTCAGGGGAACAGCAACGAGGTTTCAAATAAAAGAACCATACTACCTTGTCCGACCTGAGGCCCATCATACCGTCATCTCCCCTCCGCCTGGATGCATAGCAGTTTACTATAAGTCGATGGAGATGGGGCTTCGATTTCCCCTGACTCCTTTTGTCAAGGAGCTGCTGAATGCCTATCACTTGGCAATTTGCCAAATTTCTCCCAACTCCTGGGGTGGTATCAATGCCTTCCAGGTTTTATGCGACTTGATGGATGTCTGACCGACCCTTAAGCTATGGAGGCACCTGTACAGGTTGGTTGAGGTTATGGCTGCTAACAATGGGCCTGGTTGGTGGAGCTTCCAGATCCGACCAGGGTATCGAACGGTCCTCAATCTCCCTACCTCCCAGAAGGGGTTCCGTAGGGAGTTTGCTTTTATTTATTTCGGCGGGGATTGGGGGATCCCCTGGTCCCGCCTTCGACCGAGCCCATCCTCGCTTTGAACTACCGAGTGGGAGAGCTGGACGATGAGGAAGGAGCGGCGGCCTGCTATATGCAGACAGAGTCGAGGATTATTAATGGAGGCGAGGTATTCGTGCCTGGCCAATGGTTGCCCGACTGCGGGCTCTTCAAAGACGAGCACTTCCTCTCGGCTATGGGTCCGAGCTCGACCTTTCCGAAGGGTAATCTGCCGAGGAGATGGCTTGGGGTGGTCTGTATGATGATTTTTAGTTTTGTATTTTGACTAACACTTTTCCTCTTTTCGTTGCAGATCCTGCCCGAGCGTATATAAACGAGACCGACCTGACCATGGCGGATAAGCTGAATGTTGCCGCAATGAGGGCCGCTCGGCTGAAGGCTGAAATCGCGGCTAAGACCATGAAGGTCCCCGCTCCACCCAAGGTGAAAACTTCATCTTCCTGCTGCTTCCTTTCTTGGACCGATCGACTATTTGTCTGGCTCTTCTTGCTAACCGTTTTCTCCCTGCTTTAGGATCCAGCTAAGCCGAAGACGAAGAAGAGAAAAGAGCGGTCGGCTGATAAGGTGGCCCAAACCGAGAAAGCAGTTGCTCGGTCGAAGGCCGAGCGGGAGAAAGCTAAGGCCGAACGTGAAGAGGCCAAGAGGAGCAAATCAGTAGAGGTCATTAGCCCAAGGGGTCCTTCCCAGCAGGCCGATGGGGGCGACAACACCTCCCTTCATTCTTCTGACTTCCAACCGATCGGGAGTCCCCAATACACTCCCTTGTCTCCCGTCCATGGAAGCGCCCGGGGCGGCTCGAGGGAGGCGGCGGCGGCGACCGTTCCCTTCACGGGGCGAGCCGGAAAGAGAAGGATGGGCGTTGGGCCAAAGCCCTCGAGTACATATACACTCCCGCTGACCGGGAGTACATCGAAATTACCCATGGTCGGAACGAGACCAACGAACTCTTTCGCTCCTGGCTCGACGTAAGTGCTTCTTCTATTCGACCTTCCCCTATTTTACTTGTTTAATTTTTTAACCTCTTATTTTTTTGTTTCAGTTCTCCGCTCGGATGGCCAACGTTGCTCAGAATCGGGTGAGCCTGGCCGAAGAAGTGGCTGACCTCAAGGAAGCAGCCAAGAAGCACTTCGATGAGGTCTATCGGGCCAAGGAAGATAAGCGGATAGCCGAGTCCAAGCTTGCTGATGCGGAGAATGCCATAAAGAAGGATCAGACGGACATTGCTGTTGAGCGGGTAAAGTGGGAGAAGGAGAGGGCCGACCTCACCCTTGTCCGCGATTCGGCAAGGACTGCTAGGGATGATGCCCTCGCTTAGCTGACAGCGGCCGAGCTAAAGGTGACCGCCCTCGAAACCAAACTGACCGAGCTCGAAGGCATGGTCAAGACCGAGGAGCAATGGTTTTCCGATTGGGAGAAGACCGATGCAACCGAGGTCTACGCTAACGAAATCGGCAGCGTGGCTCACAAGATGGAGGAGGACGAGGCCCTTGATCGGCTGAGGAAAGTCCTGGCCGAGTCTCATCCGGATTTGGTCTGGGCCGACGTCTGGTCAGGTTATCAGATGTCGATCGATGCTGATAACGCCGAGATCCTGGCTCTGCTGAAGGCTGAGGGAGCTGAGGTTGATGAAGATGATGATGATGAAGAGGGCCGAGTGAATGTCGATGTAATTGACGGCGACAATGACGATGATGATGATATTGCTGACGAAGGCGCCGATGCTGGTCGGGGAGGGGAACTGGTCGGTGATAACACCGAGGTTGATACCGAGGGCGCGACTGATCTCCCTCCCCCTAGCTCTTAGGACAACATTTATACTTGGCTGTTTTTTACATTTTGCCTCTCGCTTTTGTAATGACTTCAATTCTTGTAATGCTTGATTTTCTTTAATGAAACTCGTCACTGTCTTCAATTTCTTTGTTTGTTGAATGCAATATTATCCGATTAACTCTATTGACTCCGACTGAGTTGATCCATTTTCTGATTCTCGACTGGTTAAGTCGTTCCCGAATAGGTGTCATTTCGGCTGAACACTGAAAACTGACTAATGGGCCGATTCAGTTTGTTGAATTGCCGACTAAACTATTATTTCCGAAAAAGGACATCAATTTGCTTTGACCGGTTAGGTCTAATAGGCTGGCTATGATATAAAAGAGCCAATTTTGAAAGATTGACTTTGCTACAAAAGTGCCGACCAGCTATGATTTCAGCTATTACATTATATGCCCCTATTGCAAGTAACAAACTTTACACAAAGTATTTTTTGAGATTGTCTGCATTCCAGGGTCGAGCCAGGGGAACGCCTTCGGGGGACTCTAGTCGGAAAGTGCCTGGCTTGATGATTTCTGTTACTTTGTATGGACCATCCCAGTTAGGTCCTAGCTTTCCTTTCAAGTGTGAGAGCTCAGTGGCCTCGACTTTTCGAACGACCCAATAGCCGAGTAGGATTGGCCGGTACCTTACTCGGCGGTTAAACGACCGAGTAACTCTTTGCTTGTACTAGATGGACTTTTGCAGCGCGTTGCCCCTTGTTTCTGGCAACAAGTCCAAGTTGATCGGTTTTTCTTCCTCGTTCTTCTCGAATTCATAGAAGGTCATTCGAGGAGATGGGATGCCAATCTCCACTGGTAAAACCGCCTCACTCCAGTACACAAGGCTGAATGGCGAATGCCCCGTTGCCTCCTTGGTAGTAGTTCGGGCCGACCAGAGGACCCCGGGTACATCATCAACCCATGCTCCTTTGGCGGCCTCCAGCGATTTCTTGATCCCTTTAAGGACTACCTTATTTGCCGACTCAGCCTGTCCATTCGTTTGCGGCCTGGAGACTGCGGAGAATTTGGTACGTATTCCGAACCGGGCACAATAATCCCGAGTGGGGCCGCTGTTGAATTGGCGTCCGTTGTCGGAGATTAGTACCCTAGGGACTCCGAATCTAGTGATGATGTTTCTCCAAATGAACGTTTGAACCTGTTTATCTATTATAGAGGAGAGTGGTTCGGCTTCAGTCCATTTGGTGAAGTAGTCAATGGCGACAATAAGGAACTTTCTTTGTCCTGAGGCTGGGGGAAATGGTCCGAGTAGGTCCATACCCCACTTATCGAATGGCAGGACAGCTTGAATTGTCGTCAAGGGGGTGGTGGGTGCTCTTGGGATGTCCGAGTGGATCTGACAGGATGGGCACCTTTTAACTAGCTCATGAGCATCTGATTTCAGAGTAGGCCAGTAATATCCGGCTCTGAGAGCTTTTCCCGCTATGGTTCTCCCCCCTTGATGGTTTCCACAAGCCCCTTGGTGGATTTCTCTGAGGATGTAATTTCCTTCCTCGGGGGTGACACATTTGAGCAGGGGATGGGTAAAGGACTTTTTGTAAAGTTGATTCTCGTGCCACAGGAACCATCCGGACTTGTGCTTGACCCGATCGGCCTCTTTGTGGTCCTCGGGTAGTTTCCCATCTCTCAAATATCCGACAACCTCTTCCATCCAATCAGATGCCCGATTCAATACGAGCTACTCCTTACCATTGAAGCTAGGCTGTCGAAGGACTTCCCACATGATTGTTCGAGGAGCTGACCCTTCCGCCGAACTGGTCATCCGAGCTAAGGCATCAGCCTGTTGATTTTCTGATCGGGGTATGTGAGTGATATTGAACTAAGATAGCTGTTTGATGATGTCCTGGGCCTTGGCCAAATACATTCTCATGTTGTCTTCTTTGGCCTCGTACTCGCCCGATACCTGACCCACTATCAGCTGTGAGTCGGTTTTGGCATTGATCGCGGTGGCCCCGGCTAAGATGCATAACTCCAGTCCGAGGATTAGGGCCTCATATTCAGCTTCGTTGTTAGAGCCCCAGAACTCGAATTTGATAGCGTATTCCATCTTTTCTCCGACCGGGGGTTTGATAACCAACCCGGCTCCACACCCTGTTTTGGTGGACGAGTCGTCTACTTGCAACTCCCAACTATCTTGTCGGCTGACTGGGGGCCTGGACGTACATTCATTTATGAAATCGGCCAAGGCCTGGGCTTTGATCGCCCTCCTAGGCTCATATTCCAACCCAAAGTCCGCTAGGCGTCCCTGATCGATCATCCGACTAGAGTGGTTCCTGCTTTCGATGAGCTTTCTTAACGGTTGACCTGTGAGAACCTTAATTGGATGGGCCTGGAAGTAAGGCTTGAGTTTCCGACTGGCCATTACTAAGGTAAAAACCATTTATTCGACTTTGCTGTACTTGGCCTCGGCTCCTCGGAAGGCGTGACTTATGAAGTAGACTGGGTGCTGTTTTCCCTCTCTCTCAGCCACCATAACGGCGCTGAGCGCGTACTCTGAAACAGCCAAGTAAACGAACAGTGTTTCTCCCGGCAAGGGGGAAATTAACTTGGGGAGTGTGGATAGATGTGCTTTGAGGCAGGTGAAAGCTTGTTCGGCTTCATCATCCCAAATGAATTCTTTTCTTTTCAGAGCTTTGAAGAAGTGTAGGCTCTTATCTGCTGACCGGGACAGGAAGCGGCCGAGGGCGGCCAGACAGCCGGTTAGGCGTTGTACCTCTCTCACATTCCGAGGGGACTTCATTTCTATCACTGCTTTGATTTTGTCGGGGTTGGCTTCGATTCCTCTCTCGTCAACCAAGAATCCGAGGCACTTTCCTCCCTTTACTCCGAAAACGCATTTTTTCGGGTTCAACATCATGTGGTATTGCCTCAAGGTACTGAGGGTCTCTTTTAAATCTGAGGGGTGATCGCCCTGAATCTTGCTTTTGACGATCATGTCGTCGATGTACACTTCAATGTTCCGACCCAGCTGGTCACTGAATATTTTGTTGACTGTGCGCTGATACGTAGCCCCCGCATTCTTGAGCCCGAAGGGCATCATCATGTAGCAATACACCCCTTGATTGGTGACGAAGGCGGTGTGAACTCGATCATGCTCTGCCATCGGGATCTGGTGACACCCCGCGTTTGCGTCCATGAAGCTTAAGAGAGCATGACCCGCCGTTGAGTCGACCAGTCTGTCGATTTTGGGTAGGGAGTGGTTATCTTTTGGACAGGCCTTGTTCAGGTCTGTACAATCCACGCACATTCTTCATGCCCCACTCGACTTCTTGACTAGGACAACGTTGGCCAGCCATTCCGAGTACTGACATTCTTCAATGAACCCCGCTTCATGCAATTTCTTAACTTCGGCAGCTGCCGCGGTGTTTCTTTTGGGGCCTTGATGCCTCAGCTTTTGTTTGAGCGGCTTGAACCCCTCTTTGATGTTTAGCTCGTGGCACATCACTTTGGGGTCGATCCCGGGCATTTCAGTGGCTTCGTAGGCAAAGACGTCTCTGTACTCCGTCAGCACCTGAATGATCTCCTTTCTTGTTTGAGGGTCCATGGCCTTGCCTACCCTCAGAGTCCGACCATGTTTCTCATCGATGACGACTTCTTCGTCATCCTCGGCAGGCTGAGGGCGCTCGTATTGTTTGGGATTTTCGGTAATGTAAACCCCGAGGCCATTTGAGGGCTGACCATCCTCTCGCTTCCTTTTCTTCGAGTCCTCTTGGACGTCGACCTTGCTCTTCAAGCTGTTGACATAACATTCTCTGGCTGCCTACTGATCCCCCTGGATCTTTCCGACTTTACCCTCGTCAGTTTCGAATTGCATGAGGAGCTGATAAATGGAAATTGTTGCCTTGACCTTGTTCAGAGTCGGTCTTCCCCTTATGATGTTGTATGGCAGAGGGATGTCTACCACTAGGAAGTCAATCGGTAGGCTTCTTCCTTTGCCCTTCTCTCCCATCCGAGTAGGCAACTTTATTGATCCGACAGGATGTACCGAGTTTCCCCCGAAGCCTATGAGTGGCTGATTGAGTGGGACTACATCCCTTTCTTTGTACTTCAGTTTCCTGAGGCACTCTAGCGTGATTTTGTCAGCTGAGGATCCACTATCCACTAACACTCGTTTGACTCTGGCGTTAGCTACTTTGAGCTCGATGACCAAGGGGTCGTCGTGGGGCGTGTGTAGTGGCTGACTGGATTCCCCAAATGTCATGATAGGGCAGTCGGGTCGGGGATGATGGACGTCTAGTACTTGATGCTTTAGATTCTGGAGGTGGGCTTTGCGTGATCGGCCGGTTAGGCCGCCCGACGCGAAGTCTCCCGCTATGACCCCGATGAAGCCCTCTGTATCCCCGCTGTTGGATTGACCAACTTTCTGTTTACCTTTTTCCTCACTAGAGTGCTTGAGGTATCGGTTCAGCTTTCCCTGGTCAGTTAGGTTGTCAAGGGATTTCTTAAGTTCCCTACAATCCTTGGTGGTGTGACCGCACTCCTTGTGGTATTCGCACCATTGGCTCTTATCTCTCCGAGCCGCTGACGTTCTGATGGGGGGTGGGCGGGGCATCATGGATTTGTCCTTGATGTCTAAGTAAATTTCTCTTCTGTTCTTGCTGAATCGGGGGTCGATGCCATGGTCGTTAAACCTGTCTGACCGACCGCCTGTTTTCTGTCGCTTCGATTGGTCCTTATGATTTCCCTCTTCTTTCCTCTTCTTGCTCCCATCGTCTGAGTGACGACAGATGTCTGTCGCTTGGATGAATCTTTGGGCCCGAGTCATTGCTTCGGAGAAGGTTTTGACTTCGTTCTCCGCCAAGGACCATCTTAGCCGACCCGGCTGAAGCCCAGACATTAAGGCGACGAACGCCACTGCATCTTGTAGATCAAAGATTTTTAATGACTCCTCATTGAACCTTTTGATGTAGTCGGCCAGGCTTTCGTTCTTCTCCTGCCTGACTCCCATCAAATGGAGACTTGTTTTCTTTTGTCTTTTTCCGGCGACAAACTGGTGAATGAATAGGTCCTCGAGCACTGAGAAATCTGTTATGATCCCAGCGGGAAGCTCTTGGAACCAGTTCAGGGCCAGTCCTTTCAGAGTCGTGGGAAAGAAACGGCACCAAGTGGCCTCGCAGCCAGTTTGAACGCTCATTTGCGCTTTGTATGTAGCCATATGATCATCCGGGTCGGTTAGGCCCGCGAATGGTTCGATCGTAGGCGTTTTGATTTTTCCCGGGCTGGGCGCCTCAAGTATGTCCTGGCTGAATGGGACCATAAACTTGAGCGCCCCGCTGTTAATCCGAATAGGTCTTGATTGGGCTGAGTCGCCGCGCCCTTCCCGCTGAGCGGCTTTTATCAAGAATGTACCGAGCGTCTAAACCCTTGCTGAGCCGCTTCTCGTTTAAGAAATGTCGAGCATCATGGGGTTTTTTCCCGACGTTACCCCTGGGCGACTTGGACACGTGCGTCTCCTCACCCCGCCGAGGGGATCTCCCTTTAGACCCGCGCCACTCTTCCTCCCCCTGTTTGGATTGTTGCCGATCGTGCTGACTATGCTCCCTCGTGCTCGACCGCTATCGGCTAGGCTGGCCTTGGTTCTCTACCCGAAGGGAAGGGACCAGGGTTTGGTCTTTTGGGGGCTGAAGAAAGCGTCCCCGATGTAGGTTGGCTAACATATCCATCAAGCTTTGCTGCAGGGTCTGTTGGAGCTGAACGGCTATCAAGTTGATGTCCGCAGTAGAGATGGGTTGGGGGTCAGCGTGCTGTAGCTGGTTCGATGGTTGCGGTCCATTTTCAATGGACTGCTCTTCTTCCTCATGATCGAGGGTTTGAACGGTCGGCGTTTTGGGCCTTTCGGACCTCCGTTGTTGAGACGGAGAGGGGTCTCTTTCGGACCTCTGAGCCTGTGCTGAAGGCGGTCTGGTGCGTGTGCTCTTGGCTGGGGCCATTGCTGATTGCAATGAGGTGATTCTTACTGAGTGGTGGCGAAGCGACTTTGTTTGTAACTTCCCCACAGACGGCGCCAAACTGTTTCTGTCAAGAAATTAAGGATTGTAATATGTTGTGAGATTTGATGTGGGCCCCAAGAGTGTTCGCCTGAGCTCCGATATCCGTACACCTGAATCCTGCAAAACGATGTTAGACTACCCTGGGGTGTTTCCGGGATCGCCCCTCCGACGCTCAAGTTAGTTGAGATTGAGGTAGAGAGATAAAGTCTAGAGAAAGATGTTCTAGTTTGTTAGGTCAGAATTGAATACCTGTTCATTGATGAGGCAGTTGGTTTTTATAGTGTTGGGGATTTCCCAGACAGGAAACATTGTTCAGATGGGCTTTTTTGGTACCAATGGGCATGTTACCTTTCTAGGCAATAATTATTTCACCCCTCTTAGAGATTTCCCAAATACTGGTGATTAGGTCAACTTACAGGTAGGACCCACTGCTGCCACCTATCCCCTGCCTTGGGAGGCTTTTAGGCTCCTTATTGGACTGCTGATTATTTGAGCCCAAACAAGTCATAATAATAATAACCAACATTCATAGAAGGAAATTGAGCAAAAAAAAAAATTATACTTATGAGTCTTTGCAACGAAGACTTTTTAGATATAAAGCTACTGTAGTCTATATCTTTTTGTAGTTGCTGAGTTTCGGTGGGTTGAAGCATTCAGCAACCTTGAGATAGGAATTAGGATTTTGGATTAGTTTGTTATCATTGTCTATCTTTTTTGTGTTTAGCTGGAATTTAGTTTTTTAATGATGGTGAATAAATATTAAGACTAGGATCTTGTTTATGAATACTTATGATAATGCTCATTATATGTATTAGTTAGTGATTATTAAAGTAGGATTTTGGGTTTTCATTTGCAAATGCCTAGCTAATTTCTATTAGTTTGTTCCACACTTCCACTATATTGAGGTAGAATTTGTCTATTACTTTATAATTTTGTTCTTTTAATTTGTTTAATTTTTTTTTATTGTTGAAGTCAAGAACCGTAATTTCATAGCGGAATATTGTTATGGATCAGATATTCGTATTTATTTTTTTTTTATTAATTTCTTAATTGTGTGAAGCTATGATTCAGAAAACAAGAATAAAAAAAAAAGGATAGGTGCAGAGACTCAAAGGAAGATGTTCTAACAAATGGGTTTGACTGTACTGTGTTGTTCTAATAATTATTCCGTCGAACATCCGACCCAAACTATTTAATATCGGGATAGGGGCCCATAAATATTGTTTTGCCTAGGGCCCCCGAACTGCCAGGACCGGCCCTGTACATGCACCATTTGTTTTTTTACGTATTCCAACACTCTTCTTTGGACATTAATATCTCTAATTACGTATAAGTAAAAATTATAAAAAGTTGATATTTAAAATCCTCTCATTGAGACGAATTTAACAAGATCTCACTTGACTATGTTTTTTCTTACACAATGGTGGGAGAAATATTGTCAAAGTTGATTGATTAATAGGGCACATATGAGAAATGATGCATGTATTGTTAAACGGATGTAGTAATATATAAGCAGTATTTCTTGGGGTAACAACCATCCAACTTATCTACATCCTAGAAAAAATCAAACACCTTAAAAACTTTCAAGCTTTCTCTCTCATCTCACCAATGGCGCCAAAGGCAGACAAGACGCTAGACGAGAAGAAAGTTGCCGTCGAAGAGAAAGCTATGGTGGACAAGAAGCCGTAAGCCGGCAAGAAGCTTCCAAAAGAAGTTGGAGCCGCCACCGCCGGAGAAAAGAAGAAGAAGAGATCGAAGAAGAATGTCGAAACCTACAAGATCTACATTTCTTGCTCAATTCCTGCTTCAATTTCTTAAGATTTCAATTACTTTTCTGGTTTGATTTTGGAAATACATTTTAACCTAGAAATTTAATTTTTCCCCAAATTGGATTTTTCGTAATATCTTTGAGCTCCAATGGAGGATTTTTAGGAGAAGAAACATCGAAGCCGAAGAACTTGCAGAGAAGAAAAAGTGGCAGTGAATCACAATCACTCATTTCAGTTTACAGATTGATGAATTGTGTTTGACTCTAATGCTAAACTCATTTTTTAGGATGTCGAAATATATGCAGAATACTTTGCTTGCATGTCTTTATTGTTTCGGCAAGGTTAGTGATTGTGACTTGATATTAATCTTTGTCATTAAAAAAAATACCGTACAATGGCTACAATAAAATTGTGGAAATTAGTAGGTGTACACGTACGTACCAAGAGCAAGGTGCTTACAAAGAGTGACGACGACGTTTCATTGCACATGGGGTTTTGGCTTAAATGAGCCTGAACTAGGGGTGCTAATCGAGCGAGTCGATCGCGAGCAGGGCCCTGCTCAACTCGACTCGAAAACTCGCAAACCCTGCTCGACTCGACTCGAAAACTCGTTAAGCTCGTTAAGCTCTTGCTCGACTCGTGCTCGTTAATTTTTTTCCCAACTCGGCTCGAAACTCCACTCGAGCTCGATAAGCTCGATAGGCTCGATTAGCTCGACTCGAGCTCGGTTCGATTGCTCGACAATTAGTTTTACCTTGTTTTTTATTTCAAATCATTAGAATTACTACAATTACCAAAACATTTTAAAATTATTCAAGTTCTTCCATGCATTCTTGCCTCCATTTGATTATTATAAACAAAGGATAAAAATTATCTCTAAAACAACAATATAATCATAAGATACAATTACACAACTCTTAGTCTCTTAGTCTCTTACATAACAAACATCTTATTACAAGATAAATTTAAAACATTCAAAATCCCAAATATTTCTTCATAAAAT
The DNA here is from genome assembly GCA_947648045.1 of Beta corolliflora. Classification (NCBI taxonomy): domain Eukaryota; kingdom Viridiplantae; phylum Streptophyta; class Magnoliopsida; order Caryophyllales; family Amaranthaceae; genus Beta; species Beta corolliflora. The sequence goes on from CANSZD010002958.1 coordinate 750,374, forward strand.
ACTCCATTACAAGTTTGATGCTTCAATCTTCTCCAAAAGTCCAAAAAACCTACAAACATTCATGTACCAAAAAATTAGTAAGGATCTTCATTGTTTTGAAAAAGCACACATGATAGAAGTATTAATAAAATCTATTACCAACTTTAGGGAATTGGAAGAATGATTTCTTTTGGCTCATCTTCAACGATATTCTACATGACATAAAATAAGTTAGTATATATTTGGTAAAGTAGAGGGGTGGCTCAAAAGAAACAAAGTAAACCAACAACAAGAAATGGAAAAAACATAAATAAAAACCAAATTAAAGAAAGTGAAAGACATATACTTAGGAAAAATAATAATAGTCTTACTTTGTTTTTCCTCTTTACTCCATGGAGAGAGCGACACCAATCTCCACTACAAATCAACATTTGCACGGCCTCCGGAGATAATGAAGCTCTATAAGGATGAATGACCCGACTCCCCGCACTAAATGTAGCTTCCGAAGCCACGGTTGTTATAGGAACCGCCAAAATATCGGCGGCCAACCTAGACAAAATGCGAAACTTCATGGCTTTTTCTTTCCACCATACTATAGGATCAAACTTTTCGCCCACTTGAACCATTAGCACTCCCTCCTCAAGATACTCATCAACTTCAGATTTTTGAGCACTACCTCCGAAGAGGCCACAACTTGTAAAAGTTGAGTCAATGTCGTAGTGTTTCTTTCTCCAACCTCAACTCTAACACCACCTTCACATTCACCACTATGTTCCATGGTAGGAGGAAAATACACACTAGCATACTCATCAAATAGCTCATGTAAATAGCTCATCAAATAGCTCATGCCTTCTCTCATCTTTAACATGTCTAATTTACCATTATGCAAAGCACTAACAAAAGAAGAATCAGGTGTTCCAGCACTAGAATCAGATGGCAGAAAATTAAGCAATGTACTTTGCCTTGATTTTTTAGGACATTTATCTAAGTGACGCTTATAATGTGTAGTACTAGCAAATTTAAGAACTTTAAGTTTAGTTTTACAACGCTTACATCTTACAAACCATTCTTTGTTAATTAATTCTGGCTCACTTAAATCTTTCCAAACACCAGATTGCCTTACTCTCTTAAAAGGACCCGATGGAAGTAGATCATCGTTACCTTCACGAGTGTTAATTGGTGGAGGTACTTCCTCTACCTCGGGTTCTTCTTCATCTTCCTCCATCTCATCATTGAGATTCACAAAGAACTCCTCAACAACATTAGGATTATTAGGAGCGGCGGTTTCTTTGTCAACATTACTAGACATATCTGCATTTAAAGGATGATAGTATACATTACTAGATAATAGACAAGTAAGACAACACACCATTAACCACACACACTACTGACCACACACACCACTCCACACTCCAACGCAGCACACCACACTCGCCAAACCACACTCGGCAGTCGGCACTCCTAACTCCACACACCACACACCATACACCTGACACCACACACCACACACCAGTACACCACACACCACGCTGCACACACCACAGACCACGCTGCACACACCACACAATTACATAACACACAGCGCACAACATACAACACACAGCACAACACACATCGCACAAGTAACAATTTAACAAATATTCATAATAAAACATAAATAGTCTAAATTCATATCAAATGTAACAAGTATTACATTCCCAACAACAACACAATCGAAACTAAATTAAAAAAACGAAATAATAAACCGAAATTAGCAAACTAAATAAAAAAACGAAAAAGAAAAAACGAAAAAAAAGATAACATGTGTACCTGTCATATATTAGTCGAAAAACACCAAAAAGTTGCCGGAAAACCGCGAGTTTTTGCGCCGGTGATAAGGTGATGTTGATGAACCAAGAAGACCGAAGTGAGATTATTGGTGATGTACTGATGTTGATGAGCGAAGCCGAGATTCCGAGAGAGAGAATGAGTGAGCGGAGTACACGACTCCACGAGTGAGGAGAGACGGCTGGGATGGGAATTGGGGGGAAGTGAGGGACTAGGGTTTTCGTTTCAATTTTCAAACAAATCTTTTCTATTGTGAATTTTTTTTTTAAAACTTATGTTACTAGTTTAATCATGACATGGACCATAAAGTAAAAATTATTGAGCTTGGTAAGTTGGTCCATATATCTCAAGTTTTTAATAAACTTTTTTATTAAATAAAATAAATTTTTAGAAAAATAATATTTAAAAAAAGTTATCAAGCTGCTCGCGAGCTTAACGAGTCGAGCAGGGTCATGCTCAACTCGTGCTCGTTAAGGTTTCGAGCCGAGTCGAGCTCGAGTCGAGCTAACTCGAGTTGAGTTTTGACCGAGCGTTGACCGAGTCGAGCTCGAGTTGCTCGCGAGCTGCTCAGCTCGATTAGTAGCCCTAGCCTGAACTAAATGAACATTTGGAGACCCCAGTGATTCAGTGAACAACCTATGGGTGATGAACATGGGTGATGAATGAACATTGAGGAAATTGATTTGACACTCTGACACTCCTATCCACTTTATTCACTTTGCATGTATTACTCTGACACTCTTCTTTTCTCTCTTGTGATTTATGTCTTCTGAAAATAATTTCTCTCTCCTAGTTTTCAATTTCACTCCTATGTTTTTTATTATAATTAGGATTTTTTGATTTTTACCACCTTATAAAATCAAGTTTTTCAAAATAATCACCTTATAAGTTCATTTTTTTTAAATAACCACCTTATATGACCTAAATTTCTTTAAATACATACCAAATGAGAGATTTCATCAAAGAAATCGTCCTCAAAAGGGTTTAAGAACGATTACATCACCTCCACCTTTATTCACTAGAATGTATATAAGGTTTAAACCCTTATTTACGAACGATTTATTGGACAAAATCTGTCAATTGGTATGTATTTAAAGAGATTTAGGTCATATAAGGTGGTTATTTAAAAAAAATGAACTTATAAGGTGGTTATTTTGAAAATTGAGATTTTAAAAGGTGGTAAATTTCAAAAAATCCTTATATTTATTTAAAAGATACATTTCCCAATTTTTTTCCTCTCTCCTGATTTTCTCTCTCTTTATTTTCCATCTCTCTTCTACTTTATTTTATTACACTGCTATAAGAGATTTATTTCCCAATTTTTCTCTCTCCTAATTTTCTCTCTCCTCAAATTTATATAAAACGACCATATGTTCACTACAGCATTAGTTGTTGTTCATAGTGATCTGACTGAAGTTCATTTAGAGTTACCATATGTTCATTCATATTTTTGTTATATTCCTAATTGTTTTCTCCTTTATTGATGTTCATTTATGGCTCAATAACGTTCATTTACGACTCAATAATATTCGTTCCAGATTCAATAATGTTCATTCTTGATGGATGACTTTTTAAAGAACAATATAAATAAAAAAACTACTAGATTTAATTAGTCATCGTATGTTCACTATAGGTAGGGGTGTTCATAAATATCCGATCCGGGAGATTCGATCCGGGATCCGGTCGATCTGATCCAATTTTTCGGATATCCGATCCGCTTTTTTAGTTTTCGGATCGGATATCCGAAATTTTCGGATCGCATATTTTTAAACATAGAAATTTTTCGGTTTTTTTCGGATATCCGATCCGGAATATCAGTTTTCAAGGCCGGATATACGAAATATCCAATCTTCTGATCCGACCCGAACCATATTTTATGAACCTTTCCTTTGAAATTTTCAATTTTTTTTAGTTTTCGGATATCCGATGATCCGATTCGAAATTTCGGATATTCGATCCGATCCGATCCGAAATTTTTCGGATCGCATTTTTCCCAATCCGAAATTTTCGGATATCCGAAATGAACACCCCTAACTATATAGGGTTCCTTGTTGTTCATAGTGCTTTGATTAAAGTTCATTTAGAGTGATCATAGTTCATTCTTATTTTTGTTATATTTCTAATTGTTTTCCCCTTTAATGATGTTCATTTATGGCTAAATAACGTTCATTTACGACTCAATAATGTTCATTGAGACCTAATAATGTTCATTCTTGATGGATGGCTTTTTAAAGAACAATATAAATAAAAAACTACTAGATTTAATTAGTCATCTTATGTTCACTATAGGGTTTCCTGTTGTTCATAGTGCTCTGACTAAAGTTCATTTAGAGTGATCATATGTTCATTCATATTCTTGATGGATGGCTTTAGAGTGCTCTGACTAGGGTTTCTTGTTGTTTTTCCTCTCTAATGATAAACATTTATTGCCCAGTGATGTTCATTCATGGCTCAATGATGTTCATTCATTTATCCATGTTCATTTCAAGGTTAGATGTTTTTCATAGTGCTCTGACTAAAGTTCATTTAGAGCGATCATATATTCATCATTATTTTTGTTTTATTTCCAATATTTTCGCCTACAATGATGTTCATTTATGGTTCTATGATGTTCATTTATGCCTCAATGATGTTCATACATGACTCAAATAATGTTCATTCATTTATCGATGGTTCATAATAATAATCAATTGACTAAAATATTTTTATTATACCTAAATGTTTTACTCTCTAATAGAATTATATGTTCATTTATGCCTCAATGATGTTCATACATGGCTCAAATAATAATGTTCAATCATTTATTGATGGTTCTTTGAAGAACTTTATAAATTAAAAACAATTACTTGATTCAATAAGTCTTTCTATGTTTAAAATAAGGCTAAGTGTTGTTCATAGTGCTCTGATCAAAGTTCATTTAGAGTGATCATATGTTCATTCTTATTTTTGTTATATTTCTAAATATTTTCCTCTCTAATGATGTACATTTATTGCTCAATGATGTTCATTTATGGCTCAATGATGTTCATTCATGACTCAATAATGTTCATACATTTATCCATGGTTCTTTAAAGAACCGTATAAATTTTGAAACACTACTAGACTTAACAAGTCATCTTATGTTCATTTCAGGGTTAGATGTTGTTCATAGTGCTCTGACTAAAGTTCATTTAGAGTGATCATATGTTCATCATTATTTTTGTTATATTTCCAATAATTTCCCCTATAATGATGTTCATTTATGGTTTTATGATGTTCATTTATGGCTCAATAATGTTCATACATGGCTCAAATAATGTTCATTTATTTATCGATGGTTCATAATAATAATCAATTGACTAAAATATTTTTATTATACCTAAATGATTTACTCTCTAATAGAATTATAATGATCATATTGACTTCAATATTTTAATTATACTTAAATGTTTTACTCCCTAATAAAATTATATTTGATTGGATCTAGTGGTTGTATTTCACTATAGGGTCAGCTGTTGTTCATAATGTTTTGGCTGAAGCTCATTTAGAGTGTCAATAATGTTCAGTCATTTATTGATGATGACTTTTTAAAGAACAATATAAAGAACAAACTATTAGATTTAATTAGTCATCTTATGTTCACTATAGGGTTCCATGTTGTTCATAGTGTTCTGACTAAAGTTCATTTACAGTGATCATATGTTCGTTCTTATATTTGTTATATTTGTAAATATTTTCCTCTCTAACGATATACATTTATTGCTCAATGATGTCCAATCATGACTAAATAATGTTCATTTATTTATCCATGGTTCTTTAAAGAACTGTATAAATTAAAAAATAACTACTAGATTCAATAAGTCGTCTTATGTTCACTATAGGGTCAGTTGTTGTTCATAGAACTGTGATTGAAGTTCATTTAGATTGATCACATGTCCAATCTAATTACCATATTGAGTAAAATATTTTTGTTATATTACTAAATGTTTTCGTGTATAATAGAAAAATATTTTTATTGGATATAGTAGTTGCATGTTCCATTATGATATTTTTATCTAAATTTTTTCCTCTCTAATGATATACATTTATTGATCAGTGATGTAATGCTCAACTGAAAATCTAAATAAATTTTATCCAGAACATTATAAATAACAGTTGACCCTGTAGTGAAAATACAACTACTAGATTCAATAAAATATAATTTTATTAGAGAAGAAAACATTTAGATATGATAAAAATATTTTAGTCAATATGATTATTATAATGAACATATGATTACTCCAAATGAACTTTAGTCAGATCACTATGAACAACACGTAACCCTATAGCGAACATAGAAGACTTATTGAATCTAGTAATTGTGTTATTATACAACTCTTTAAAGAACCATCGATAAATGAATGAACATTATTTAATCCATGTATGAACATCATTGAGGCATAAATTAACATCATTGAACCATAAATGAACATCATTATAGAGGAAAATATAAGAAATATAACAAAAGTAAGAATGAACATATGATCACTCTACATGAACTTTAGTCAGAGCACTATGTACAATAGCTAAACTGTAGTGAACATAAAATGTCTTATTGAATCTAGTAGGGTATTTTTTAATCTATACAGTTCTTTAAAGAACATGGATAAATGAATGAACATCATTGAGCCATGAATGAACATCACTGAGCAATATATGTATATCATTAGAGAGGAAAAAATTTAGATATATGACAAAAATATGAATGAACATATGATCACTCTAAATAAACTTTAATCATAGCACTATGAACAACAGGAAACCCTATAGTGAACATAAGATGACTAATTAAATCCAGTAGTTTTTATTTTATATTGTTCTTTAAAAAGCCATCCATCAAGAATGAACATTATTGGGCTAGGATTGAACATTATTGAGTCGTAAATGAACGTTATTGAGCCATAAGTGAACATCATTAAAGGGGAAAACAATTAGGAATATAACAAAAATAAGAATGATCATATGGTAACTCTAAATGAACTTCAGTCAGATCACTATGAACAACAACTAATGATGTAGTGAATATATGGTCGCTTTATATAAACTTGAGGAGAGAAAAAATTGGGTACTCGGTGGCATTCGTTTTTTCAAAAAAAGTTGTTTTAAAGCCGTTTAGGATCGCCTTGAAAGTCGTGTTCAAAAAATTACCAAGTTATTTTGACCAGCTTTCTCAAAATTTTATTTTTTTATTGAATTTATAAATAAAAATTAAAATTAGGTGCTTAATTAAGAATGAGATTTAAAATATATCAAATTAGTTTTAAAATTTATTTTATTTTGATAAAGGGGTTAATTAGAGCCAATTAGGATATTTTTATTGGATCTAGTAGTTGATGTTCATTACAGTTTCAGCTGTTGTTCATAGTACTTTGACTGACGTTCATTGACACTAATTATATTTAGTGTAATTATCATATTTGAGTAAAATATTTTTGTTATACTCCTAAATGTATGATGTTCATTCATATTTGGATATTGTTCTTTTTGTGGTTCTCTGATGTTCTTTCGTGAGTTAAGTGTTCTTTGTTTGATAAATAAACTTGATGAGAGAGAAAAATCAAAAGAGAGAAAAAAAAATTGGGAAATATATGTCTTAAAGCAATATAATAAAATAAAGCACAAGAAAAAAATAGAAAAGCAAGATAGAGAAAATTATTCTGAGGAGACATAAATTAGGAGAGAGAAAAGAAGAGTGTCAGAGTAATAAATGCAAAGTAAATAAAGTGAATAAAGTAGAGAATAGTGTCAAAGTGTCAAATCAGTTGTACGTATGTTCATTTGGGTATATGCACATGTTCATTAGCTTAGTAGTTGCCTCTAGTTGCCAGCGTTTTGTTTTATTTTGCTTGCGTTTTGGGGCGCGCGCACCTTCCTCATTATACGTGCGTGTGTATAACCTAAGGATTGATAAAATTATAGACACCATAACTTGTGTATTTTTAATCTTAGAACCACACCATTCATTAAGTTGACTTTATAATTAATATAATTAAAATTTATACATTAATAAATTTGTATGTTAATTGACTTTATATTCCATAAGTTTTTATTAATGGTGACCAAATACATCTAAAAAACGAAAGGATAAATACATCTAAAGGAAGAAGATGATTAAGTAATAGAAGTTTTCATTTTAATTTTTTTTATTAAAACTAGCCTTTTTCCATTCTTCTATATTTCAAGGTTCAATTAAATCAATGAACAAGATTAGTATATAAAAAAGGGCTGAGTTATAGTGGCTATAATTTAGTTGTAGCCATTGAAAAATCGTCGAAAAAAAACAATTTAGTAATTGTGTCTTACTGATCTCATATTCTAATGGCTAAACTCGCAAATGTTTGGCCAGCATATAAATGATACACATTTGGGGTTGAAAAAGATATAGAACAAAGTATAAATGATAAACATGGGGTTGAAAATGATATAAAACAAAGTATAAATTATACACATTTTGTGATAAATGATACACATTTGCTGGAAAATGACGTAAAAGTGAGTAATAATGATATCATTTCTCTTGTAAATGATATCAATTTTGTGTAATAATGATAAGGTATATAAAGAATTGAAAAATGATAACGAAATAAATGAAAATGATACAAGTTTGCTGGAAAATGACATAAAAGTGAATAATGATATCATTTCTCTTATAAATGATATCAATTTTGTGTAATAATGATAAGGTATATAAAGAATTGAAAAATGATAACGAAATAAATGAAAATGATACAAGTTTGCTAGAAAATGACATAAAAGTGAATAATAATGATATCATTTCTCTTATAAATGATATCAGTTTGTGTAATAATGATAAGGTATATATAAAGAGTTGAAAAATAATAACGAAATTGAAAAAATGATACAAGTTTGCTGAAAAATGACATAGAAGTCAATAATAATGATATGAAATCTATCAACAATGACATGAAAGAGTTTCATAAATACTCTAAAAATGATATGAAATCTATCAAAATGACAACAATGACATGGAATAACTCCAAAATGATATGAAACACGTCAATAATGACATGTAAGAGTTTTATAATGACATGAACCAAATATATTACTCCCTCCGTCCCATATTATAGTGCCTGATTTTGTTTTTGCATGGGTATTAAGGTCAATAGAATCTAAGAGGAAGGTAAAGAGTGTTTGTGTATTGAAAATAAATTTTATGGGGTAAAAGCTGATTTTAGGAGAGAAAATGACAAGAAGTGGTGAAAGAACATTAAATGCATGACTAATTTAAACCTTGGATTGAATAAACAAAGCAAAAAACTATTTCAAGCAAATAAATAATGGTGGCACAATTTTCCTAGGAAAATCATGGAAAGGTGTAGAATCAAAAAAGGAAATAAGAATTACATTTTGGAACACTTTAAAAGGAAACAAGAACTATAATATGGAACGGAGGGAGTAGTTTGCAGATGGAAGAGTTTGTTACACAATAATTTATGATGTAACATGCACTTCCCTAAAAATTCACAACTACGCGCAATTACCGTTATTACTACCCAAACATACCCGATTCAACAACTGAATTTCTAGATGGAATCCTATTATTCAGAATTCTCAACCTCATAATACTAATTATTCTCACAAGTGGAGAGACAAACTCTTCAAACCAAAAGACGAAATAAACCCTTAAAAACTTGAGACTCCAAGCTATTAGGATTTAATAATACAAAAGGAAATTATCAAAATAAAATAAGAACAGCCGAGATACGGGTGAAAAAATGGTAATAAAAAAACTAGGCCATTCCTAGTCTAAAAGGCTAAAGACTCTCACGGATAAAGGCTAGGATTGAGAGGCAGGGAGGGGGTACAACTTTTAATATATACTACGATATACAATATTACTGCGGAAGATAATATACCCAAGACTATTTTTTTACTCAGTTTCAAATAAGCAAGATTCTCATAATAAGAAGAGCTACAAATGAGTAAATGAACAATTATAGTTTGGATGTACCATACACATAGTACTCTTAAGTGTATCGTAAATACACTCGGAGGGGCAAGAGAAGGCGGAGGCTACAAAATTCTCTACAACGAATATTTTTCCCGTGAATTTCTTTTCTAAGGAGAATTTTCTTCCAAATCTACTCCCTCAATTTCTTTTTAATTTACTCACTTCACTCTTGGAGAAACCAAGGATAAAGTACAAAAATATAAGAGAGAAAGCTGAAAAAATTAATAGAGACATCGAAAAGTGAGAGAAACTACAAAATATGTTGAAATACTAAAATGTGGATGACATTGGATGAAAAAAGAAGAAAAAGTAGATGAAACAGACTACCATGAATAGAAAAAGAGCGAGTGTTTAGATTAAAAAGAAAAAAAACCACATAGAAAATTGTGTATTTTAAAAAAAACTCAGGGAGTACGAAATATTATGATTTCTAAAATATTGATTTATACAGATATTTGCCACATACTTCCTCCGTTTAGAAATAGTTGCACCATTTCTAACTTTCACGCATGTCGATGCATGATTTCACCCATTAATATCTTTAATTATCAATAATTAAAAGGAAATTCTCATTGGTACCATTCAAATATTGGTTTTTGCCAATGGTACACAATTTTTAATTGGCTTCTCAAAAATACCATTATAGTATTGACTTGTCAGTGTTGTGATCAAACGGTTAAACAAACGTACATTAGTATGCTTGATTTAATTGTAGTTTCATAAAAATTGTCAAATCCTATCCCCAAAATCTCTAATTTGCCCAACAACCTCCTCCTTCCATCTTCAATCCCATCTCCCACCTTGTTGTCTTCTCCAAGTTGTCAATTTTAAGGACTGTTAGGTGCTTATCGCCATTGAAACAAGAACCTCTATTAACACCATCTGCATCATTATCTTCATCGCACTGCATAAACCAAGCCCACAAAAAACACAGTAGACCAGCTTAACCTCCATCAACACCATATGCACCTCCTTCCATTTAATCCCTGCATCAAGTGAAGTCTTATCCATGCTTCACCTTCATGCAACACCATGCTCAACAACTTGTAGTCGCTACTCCAAAAAGCTTAAATGCCCAACCATGAGCCTTGACGTATCAACGCTACATCATCTCGTTTGTATCTCTCCTCCAAAAGAAAGGAATCCAAGTAGATAATTCATGGGTCAACGGAATGAAATTTGGGGAGTAGCAGATGAAATATACTTGGGGATAAAGTAGTGGAGTGAAGCTCAAAATAACAAAATGAAATAGAAGCAGAGGAGGGGGGGTGATTATCTAACAATTGTCTAACGGTTTGATCATTACATTCAACAAGTTAATAATATAATGGTATCATTGGAAAGCCAATTAAAAATTGTGTACCATTGGCAAAAGTCACTACTTGGATGGTACCATTGAGAATTTCCCTAATTAAAAATTATAAAAAGTTTATTTTAAAAAAATATACATCGAGACGAATCTAACAAAACCCCTCATGACTATGTTTTTCCTAAAATATAAATCACCAGAGACAATCCTAAGTGTAAGATGTGAATCGTGCACAAAATAAAAATGGCGAACTATTTCTAAACGGAGGAAGTATAACACAAGCCCTTTGACTATTGAGATCCATTAAAAAAAATTCGAGAGCTTTAACATGTTAAATTCTGTATGATAGCTTGCTCCAATGTATCCCTTTCTTTGCCAATTTAACAGTTAGAAGTCTTGCATAATTGTACATCACTGCTGTGCTGCTGAAAAACAGAGCCTAACAGCAATACAACTTGAATTGATTTTAATTTTCTAATGTAAGAAAGAAATATGTTACGGTACTTTCAAGTGAACAAGATCAACCAATTTGAATAACCTGTACAATTATACACACAGATCCTTCAATAATCAAGACTTAGATACAAAACTATTATTATGGTTGTAGCTGTAATAATCAACAAATCAAACATCAAGATAAAAGTTGGACAGCTGCAATGGTAGGGATCTTTTCGCGTAATTTCTGCGTAACAGCCACCCGAACAGTCATCACTCCAGCAGCTGGACCAGTAATTCTGACTTTCACGATTGGCTCTTCGATTGCAACAAGCTCCATAGAGCCACCAGCAGCTCCTACAAGGTAAGGCCTTATTTCTTCAAGAACCTGCAAAGACTTGTGAATATTACTAATGCGTGTACCCAAGTGTATACCAATATCTAGCTACCAAAACCACTCAAAATTCACAAATACTGACTTCCTTTAAGACCACAATGGAATTGCCAATATCAACTATCAACAACTTTGATTCCTCACTCTCGTAATTCTTTCATTAATGTGATACTGTTATGCATTGAGTATAAAATTGGAAGTACATTATAATTAGTTTGGTTTGGAAAGAAAGCAAGTGAGTAGCTCTATAAATAATGGAAATTAGTGAGAGGAGGGGGGATGCAAAAAATAATTTAGGATTTCATTTAGTGTTAGATTTCGAAGTGTGTCAAGTCACTTGAAAACTTGATATCTATCTTTCACATTTGCAGTAATTTCTCACTTTATTAATGAAAATCATTTTCTTCCTTCAATTAATCTGTTCAGAACCCAGTTCATAACAGATACTGATATCCACCATGACAACTGACGAGTATGGGCTACCAAGCGTTCAGCACAGCAAGTGCAATCTATATGCGCTAATGCCTAATCATACCTGACAAACTTTGCTTATTCAAATTTTAGAAGAACCCAGTGAATCATTACATTCAACCCAGATACGCTCATATGCCTTTCATCTATCATCTTATTGTGAAAAGGAAAGACGTAAATGTTTCCCCAATATCTGTTCATACCTCAACAAGAAATTCTAAACGTCAGTTTTGCATATCAAACCCCAAAAAACGAGAACAAGTTCGTTTGCCAGTGTACAGCAGCATCACGTCAAGATGGATGATTAAATACACCAGCGGATCAATGAACATCAAAGAAAAGAACATTGTAAAAACGACAGAAGCATTTCTACTACGATAAAACATAATAATGATATTCAGGAGACAGCCAGAATACTGGCCTATGTGCAAGATTAAGATTACGATACACCATAACTGCATCAAGTAATTTCATTTCCTCATTGTCAGAAAAAGGTTAACAGGTTAAGACACCCACACATTAAGTCAAATATGCAATTTCAATGAAATGATCGTGGTCTCAGATGTTAGCAAATGGCTAAACCCAATATTCAAGTAATTTGCAACATTCTATTCGACATGAAGTCAGAAAAGGGAGGGCCTGCTAGAGAATGCAAAGACGTGTGCTTTCCCCAGTTACTTGAGTCTTCTAGTGGCATCTAAACTTTAGCCGCTGTGATCTAATCCAGGTCAGATATATGTGTTCTGATATCCCCTGCAAATGTCTGTCAAAAAAACGGAAACCTACCTAATAAAAGGTCTCCTCTGTGTCAGTGCCACACATTTACTTTTTCTCTCCACTGGCCAGATTCAGTGATTTTTATGCTTGAACAAGATAACCTCAAAACTATATATCAGTAAAAAGAGTAAATTCACTCTGTTATACATGACTTGAACAAACTCTAGTACACCTCACACAGAACTAAACCTTATAAGTCCATATTATGCTCAATAGGTGCTATCACTAGTATCAAGGCTCAAGGAAACAGAAGAAGTGCACCATTCAAAGCCACAGCTCTCCATCGAACTCACTGTGCATTTCCTGTTTTCTTGACAGTTTCCACAGACATCTCATTAAACCATTCAAAGTTCCTTATCGCCATTGGTTATTTCCTTTAGTCTATAGATAAACCCCTGGGAAGGATGTTGGAGTGTACATTGTAAAAGAGGAACAAACACAAGCTGCCAACCCCTATGAAGGATGTTAGAGTAAACATTGTAAAAGAGGAACAAGCACAACCTCCAGTTTGGGGGTGTATCTTAAGGCAGTTACAAGTTACAAGTTTACAGCCATGATCTTAATTGTATTGAGTTGATTAGATAATAGACAAAATATCGAGAAAATTAAGTACCACTATATGATCTAATTTTTGAAAATAATGACCTGGGATCAAAACATACCTTTTCTATGTTTTCTTCGTTTAGCTCAAGGCCAGTTTCTTCATCAGGAACTGCTTCAACTGCAACTATCTCAGGAATCTTTTCCATAAGCCGGCGCTCGATACCCAATTTCATGGTCGTTACAGAACTCGGACAGGATCCACATGCTCCTTGTAACTTCAAACGAACAACATTACCATCAATTTCGTGTATGGCAACGTTACCCCCATCAGCCATTAAGTATGGCCGCACTTCATCTAGTACAGTTTCAACATTTTCTTCAGTTAGGGGCAGCTCCAGAGCTGAGTTAGGAGTGGTAACAGCTTTAACCACTGAACAAAGAGAAACATTCAGTAATAGGACAAGAACTTTGACAAAAGAGAACACAAATAAAAAGACAATTAACACAAGAAAATGTAGTATTATGAGACTGATATACTGGGTATACAGGTTATACTGCTAAGTGCTAATGATATAGGATGATTTTGAAGCGAGGGCCTACTTAAAGAACAACGATACAACATAGCCATAAGATGCATCACATTCTCTAGAGCACGATGGTAATGCCAGACGAGTACCCTCCCTGGACTCCACAGGATAATCCAGTAATAACGCAATTTAGCTGGCAAGAATTTCCAAGAGCTGTTGAAGGGATGAATGCTATAAGTTAATCACCTTGTTAGTTTTAAGAGGATTTGAAGTATCGTTGCTGACAGATTTAGCAATAGATCAAACTGCAGAATATAGAAGCTCCTGTTGTGTGACTGATGCAGCCATGCAGGTGCAACCACGAAAGGTGATTTCCTATCCCTCCCCCCCCCGATAATGTAATACTGAACACATTTTTTTGTGGTACAAATGGTCAAAGGAGCAACGATCCTCTTTGAGTCACTTACGTAGTTGCGACTTCGTTAATGGGGTTACACGGTAAGATGGAGGATCTAATTTTTAACTTTCATGAGAAAGATGGATTAAACATAGATTGGTGAGGGAGGCTAAGTTAGATTTTGAGGGGACATCTGACAACTTCGGGCAAGACCAAAAGTGAACACACTCAAATCGCACCAGACAGCACCCAAGATGAGCAATTATCAACTTTAGTTAGAGCAACAAATGGCAAGGCGAGCCCTGTGCTAAATGGTACAGCCGTGTCAGGTTGCCAGCAAGTCCTCCCCATTCCAGACAGATACAAGCCTGGTCTCACCATGCATCTCCTGACTACTGTGAAGTGCTCTGTTTTGTGAAACGAAATTTTGTTTTTCAAATCCAAGTAATATGCACCCCTACCCTCAAAATCTCAGCCTTAGGAATTGATTTAATACATGAGATCAGCCTCTAAGCAAGGTTTTACAAGGTCTTAATCAGCCTTTGTATGTATAAGATTTTTATATCTCATTGAAAGTAGTCAATGAGGATTAAGAAGCCTAACTTACTAAAATTTTGTAGAGAGTCTACAAGAGGAAGATAACTCCTTCCAATCTTTCTCTAGTATTCTTTCCGTCCCTTTAAGATGGCCCCATTTTCCTTTATCTCTTTCAGTTTGACCATACCATTTTTAGTATGTTGTCCCCACATCATAACCCATATTATTCTAACACTTTATTTGGATAAGAGGAACTGGAGAGAAGGGGAGGGGAACTAGTTCCTTTATATGGATAAAGGATTAGGGAAAGGAAGGGGAGAGAAAAGGAAAGATCCACTTTCCCTCCCTCTTTAATAAACACTATCCCTCCCAAATTGGAGAGGTTTGGAAGGAAAATGAAGCACCTCCCCCTCTCTTTCTTTCCCCTCCCCTTCCTCCTCTTCCTCCCCTTTCTTTTTCTTACATATTGCTATCCAAACAAAGTGTTAGTAGAAGTTTGGAGAAAGACAAAAGAACTACCTTACATGCTCTCCGTCTGCCCAACTCTTAATAAAGTGTGAATCCCCCTTTGATCAAACTCAAAAGGGATGGAGGGAGTATGTATTGTGTTTAAGATAGGAAAAACACTATAAGCTCTGCTGGTGCAAGTGTTAGTGATCCCATATTTTAATTTTTGAGCCTCATAATCATTTGTGCTTTGCTTGCTTGAATATCCATAATATCAATCGCTAAAAATATTCTCTTTGATGTTTACTTAAGGTGTTTATTTGGATGATATTTTGGGATGGATTATTTGGATGGTGACGTCGTTTTGATGGTAGAAACTTGTTTGCAATTTGGAGGTGATCAAGATGGCGACTTGATTAATATTGCAGCCTAAATTCCAACATTAGGACATCTAATTGTCTGAGTTGGCCATTTCAAAAAAACCATTGCTATTGGAAAAAGGAATCTGAGCTCTTACTCAACCATATTAAACCCTGTTCCAAATTATGTTTTTCCTTACCTAGGATTTGCACGAGATAATTCTTCACCTTTTGAGAATGTAAGAATTAAATTTTGGCAAAAGAAATGGTTTCAAATTCTGCGTCTCTGCAACATCCCAAAGTAAACAACCTCGATAAAAGGTCCTATCCTCGATGGAAAGTATATCAGCTCCTACATACGGCTGATTTCCATGCATAAGCCCTTGATTAATGTCGATTTATCGAGGTTCTATAAGAGAAAATGCTACAGCTGTACAATCTAGGAGTCAACTTTGAGGTCTGTAAATAATTTCATGTTCTGCATCTCCGCGACAAAACTGCTAATCATGGATGTACTCTAAAGCCACATTACGTCTGTGTTTGGTTCTTTCTCTGTGAGATTCTTCTTTTACCTGATTACTAATTTTCTTAGATTTTCCTGACACCCTCCCCCTACAAACAAGGTATGTGGAAGGGGGAGATTGGGCCTCCCTCATCCTAGGTTGTGAAAAAAGGAGCTGAGTTATCATTTGTTGATTTATGGATTGAAGGAGATAAGTTGAATAATTCATAATAGTAAATTTTTTTATTCAAATTATAACCCAGAGGTTTACTTTTTAGCATCTAGCATGCTCGTCGTTGACAAGCCTCGTAAAATAATTTTAATGTAATCATGAATGACCTTTTAAGATTTGTATACTTCTACTCGACTTTGACAGCTACTGACAAACTCCCCACATCCTCTTAACCAGGTCTCGACAATGTAAAATCTTGGAATCCTGAAGTCAGACATCCAGAATTATATCAAACGTGTTTTACCAAATATGTGGTGTGCTCTAGTCCTGCGAATGAATGAACTTCATTAGTTGTTTGAATTAGACCATAGCAAACTCAAACACAAGAGAATATGATCCAGTTCATCTGTTTTAGAACGTAGCTTGCAGAGAGGTGTGAGAAAATAGAGTAAAAAGTAACACATTCCGATCCAGCCTGATCCATCTTATGGCACTGAATTAGGAGTCAAAAATATTTACGTTAAGCCCAAACCAAACTCGCACTTTATTGGCAATTTTAAAACAAATGCACAGAAACGTTAGTCAGCAGTTAAGAAAAGGATAGTAGATAGTAACAAAGTGCGGATAATTTGTCACAAAGGAAATTTCCACATCGAAACCCACCTAATAAGCTGAGTCAAATAAAAAATCTTATTAAAAAACTCATAGCCTTATTTTTATGGCACAACTTTCAGAGAACAAATTAGCCACAAACGACATCCTAACCCCAATTGTCCTAAATCTTGGAGCAATTGTTTCCCCTCATTCAAATTTCTAGAAGAGGCTTTTGGATGAAGACCTAGTGGCAAGGAACAATACTACCATGTGCAACCTTGAGCGCCTAATCCAAAGCGATGATGGCATGGCCTAATGATTACTAGTCAGAACAAGATATCAACCAGTCACTGAACCCCAGCCCAGAGAAATTCCTCATATGCAACACTTCATAAAAACTTGTTACATTTTAGTCCAGTCCTAAAGGATTGACAGGAGGCCACAATATCAATCATCTCCATCGGCTTTACCTCATTACAGCAGTTCTGACCCCGAGTTCTAAAAGAGTCCCCAAGTGAAGCCGTTAACTTCTATACCTGCCTCCAAGGGCTGGATAGAAGACCAGAAGTTAAGCATGGTGACCTCTGGTAATGAAACTAACAACTTAAGGAAGAAGCAAGAACTAGCTGTAGACAGTGGTAGTCTTGACGTTGGTACTAAATGCTCAAGTCTTTTGCTGGGGGAAGATTCAAAGGCAAAGCTTATGACTCTCCTAAAATAGTTAGACCCAAGAAGGGGTGGGCTAGACTTGTATCATAATTCACAATGGCCATGCTTAGGCAATCATTTTCTATGTCACTCACAATCCAAAGAACACTCATGACACATGATATCCACCAAATAGGGGGGGTGGTCTAGTGTTATACAGCAGTGCACCTTTTGTGAAGGTGTCTAATCCTGCTCCCATCTTTTCTTTTTCCTTGTTCATAAATCCTTTGGAGAGAGCTGCAGAATTAGGTTGAAATAAGAAGGAATCTGGGAACTCTTTCACATGATAGCTATGGTTTTTTAGGAATAATAAGTAATGAGCAACACAATGCTCCAGAAGTAACAGAATCCCCTCAAAGGAAAAAGGGGGAACATAAGGCAACCCTCAAGGCTGCAGTGTCTAAAATCTACTAAGAAAGGAACCTTCAACAATCTCAGCAGAGGGGAAAAACTATACTGAATACCTTGAGCAATAAGTACTCCTTTTGTACTAAGCTGCAAAGCAGTCTTGGCATAATCACAGTTGTGTTCAGGTCACTAGGTACTAATTTCTTATTTCGTTGATTTTGTAAGGGGTAATACATTAATCAATTGTTTAACATATTAGCTAATAAAATCATTTCAAAAATAATTTAGGCAGCCTTAAACAAGAATGACATACTGACAAACTCTTTTAATTCTTGTCTATGCATAAGCATAAGTCTAGACCTTTTGCATGTCAAATCTAGGTATTCGTAAAGCTCAGATTGTTGCTAATCTTTCAGCATACATGTTTTTAAGTACTTCAAATACAAAGGAAATCTAAAGAAACCAAAAGATCAATGTTCCAACTACAGAAACTATTATTCCACCAGCATATAATGATACGCCATATATGATGAATTAGAAACAATTCAATGATTCATGCCTCCACGAAAAATAGAGTTCACTAACGACCTCCAAAAACCAGTACATTAGAACCCTAGTTCTTAGAACTATTTTCTCCATGCTATACAGCTCAAACAATAGAAAAGATATTCAAAAATATTATCGATCATAAAGAATCATAACTTTTTGCCTATAAAAGTAGATTAACTGGAACCAATTTTTCATTTCAATAGATAATTGAACAAAATATAAAGTACCCTATTAAAATTAAAAACTGATTAATAACAAACTGCCACACAAAGATTCATATGAACCCACAAAAATAACAACAAAATGAGAAAGACCCACCTCGATTTCTAGGCAAAGAACGTGATCGGATGCCACCCACAAAACTGCAACGCACAAGATTAACGCATCTATGGTGGGACCCAAATAAGTATGAATTCTGTGAAAATATGAATAACCCATGTTAGAATATAGTAGAAATTGAATAATTACATAGCATAGGAATCAAAGAAAGAAAAAAAAAACCTTGGAATGAAGAGGAAAAAAAGGAGTAAGACGAGAACAAGAGGGTTCAAGGGTTTGTTGAAGTTTGTAGCAACATGATTGACTCAACATAATGGAGAGCTTGTTTTGGTGTACCACCGCAATACTGAAAGGGGAAATGGAGATATGGGAATTGTAGACCTAAATCAATTGTGAGAGTGGACAAGCACAATTTTAGCTCATATAAGCTCTTCAATGAAGTTTGAGGAATATGCAGAAAAAAATAAAAAGTCGCTAAATACAGATATGGTAAGGGCTAACTCCTCAAATTAACTCCTCAAATTAACTCCTCAAATGCAGAGTATGGAAACATTAACGATGAAAGTCGATCAATCTGATGATGCTTCGATTATTGTTAACCATGTAATAACATCGATGATCGAACCCTATCTTGTATAAAGAACCCCGTAACATGGAGGATGAAGGACGATCAATCTTTTGATGGTTTTGATTAATGTCAAAGACAATCAATCTTATGATCATTTGATTTATGTGAACCTTAACTTAACGAAAGTCGATCAATCTAATCTAATGATGCTTCGGTTATTGTGGATCGTGTAATAAGATAAAAAATCGTAACGTGGTTTTCCAAATATGGACCGTTTAATAAGATCTCCTCCTATGTTACTATCTTTTAAGATCAAAAAACCGAAACATCAACGATCTTTATCCTCCACTGATATGATTGGTATTAACTATGATCTACTTTCATAGTTTCAATGTTTCATCCTCTACTGATATGATTATGTATCATCTTGATCACTGTTATCATCTTCATATTCGACTAACGTTGATCACAATTATCATCTTCATCTTGATCAGAGTGAGTAAGTCACTAACTAACTAAATGTTTAAGTTTAATAGTTTATTGACTCTAATCAATAATCGGTATGGACTTATGCCTTAGCTCTTATGGTTGTTACTTGAATACTTGTTAGACATGTTAGTTGTCACAAATGACAAATCCAAACTAGTAGTACCAACTCTAAGTATTAATCATGTGATCATTCATTCATTTGATGATTGATATTTGAATATTTGATATTTTGATCATTATTCTTTAATGATTAAATTCAATAACTTTAAATCTTTAATGTGTATGTAATAATGCAATTATGCAAATATGCAATCATGAATAAGAATAACCCGATGGGCAATAGCCAATAATATAACTATATAAATTATAAGTCTTAGATTAGTAACTTTTTAAATTAGTAATATAAGTATCAATGTATTATCACAAAATTCACAATGACTCAATCTCAGTTCATAATATCAGTATATCACTATATCACATGTTAATTGTTATAACTTTCGACTTCGTAACTTTATATATATAATATAATATATGAAAACGCCAAAACGGCAATTGTAAACATTAGGCTCTCCAAGAGTCCAAGTCATTCCGATACTGATTTCTCCCGACCCAAGTCATTCCGATACCGATTTCTCCCGACCCAAGTCATTCCGAAAGCCGATTTATTCCGACCCAAGTAATTCCGAAAGCCGATTTCTTCCGACCCAAGTCATTCCGAAAACCGATTTCTTCCGACCCAAGTTATTCCGAAAGCCGATTTATTCCGACCCAAGTTATTCCGAAAGCTGATTTGGGCCGACTTCACCTTATTCCATTCCGACCCAAATTCACCCAACCCAGATACCGGCCGACCCAGTCCCAGCCGACCCAGTTCCGAGAGCCCCCTCACCCAGTTGAACCCGACCCAATAAGTCCTGCCGACCCACCCAGTTTTCGACCCATTGCACACTCTCACCCAGATTATTCCGACCCAAATCATTCCGACCCAGGTTGGGTCAACCCAAACCCAGCCAGTGACCCAGATTGACACCACTAGAAAATACTAATAGTCCTAATCCAATATTTCCTTTGTTTCTTAATAAATGCATTTTATTGATTGAGCACATTCGTCTATGCATAAAATTGACCATTAATTTCTTCCATTATTATTACTAAAAATTATAAAAAATAATATTATGAAAATGTATATTGAAGATTAACCTAACAATAATTAAGGTAATGACATTTATCTTTACAAATTAGCAATTAAATATTGTAAACATTAATATTCAAATGTGTTACAAGTCAATATGATACATTTATTACGAAATGTAGGAAGTATATTGTAACAGCCCGCCTCTCCAAGCTGCTGACTAATCACGCTTAACATACACTAATCACAATCAACACTTAACAAACCTCGAATTTACATTTATTCGCAGCGAAAACATAACCTTACAAATCGATCCTGGATCTGTGGGACAGGGGCCCACAACAGAACAACTTGAAAACCAAATAACAAATTACGAATACTTCCAAACAAGGCATCTAACTATAACCTCAACCCACTATTTCATAACATAAAGATCTTCTTCTTGCTCAATAAACATATTCCAAGTCCTCGACATCAACCCTGCAAAATCAGTAACAATGAACTCTGCCCCCACCAGGACAGGTTCCAAGAACAAAATCAGAAAAACTGAGTACACACACTGTCCAACCAGAAATTCATTTTAGTGGCTTAAAATATAGTTGCGCAGTTTATTACTCATCAAGTGGAACAACCCCAAATTCAAAATAATTAAAATCAACTAGTTAGCAATGTTTTTATTACAACACCAGCAACCCTTAATTAGAAAGTCCAATAAAGAGGACACATACATCTACTTATAGATAATAAGTTTCCTTCCATAGGATAAAGTTCAACAATAGTTGTAAGTTCACCCCTAAACTTCATTTTTAGTGGCTTAAGGCCATTCACATACAATTCATGCTAGAATTTAGTATGCTTCACAAATAAGCTGCTTGCTTAAAATTTCAGGATCACTATCCTTGCACAATCGCATTAAAGTAAGAATTTATATAGTGAAGATCACCACTTAGATCATTCAAAACCATTTAGGTCTATTAATTACATGGGTAAAGTGAACACGAATAGAGAGGGGCTCCTTACACAAGGAGCCGACTGTCTCTAAGCTAATGGAGGTCGTCACCCCACCATTTTAAATATTTATGCTTGCAAGCCTTAACCAGGATATGTCCCATCTTTAATATCTGCTGGACTTCACCCACCCAGCGAGGGTTCGGAAGGAGATCACCCATCCTCCAAGGGTTGTTGTTCATACCGTACCTTATTTGGTATCGGCCTTTACCCACTTGTATCCATAGTTTATTTACATAAATAGTTTAAATGCACAGTTTATCAATACCACATGTGTTCCAAAGAAAACATACTCATCCATGGAGAGGAAAAAGAATCACAACTACTACAGTATCACTAATCATTGCAAGACTTGAATCTTCTTTTGAAATCTTTTGTTTTACGTTAACAATTTCACATATTAGTTAGGTATAAAGATATAAGGAAATAATCAATTCTTTACTGCTTGTTAAAGTCATATAGGCACTTGGTGGGCTCATTTAAACTTTATTAAAAGGTTAGTTAACTTGAACATGTGAAACTTTTGTCAAAATAATTGCAGCAAAAACATTGAACTTAAAATGAACATAACTTCCTGCTCGGTACTTCGAATTAGGAATTTCCAAAACTTAACCTCAAGAATTTTTTTTTTTAGGTCATGACAACTCAAAGGAGCAATACCCACTCCATAACACATATTGAGCAACTCGCTCCACAAATGTTGATTACTTTGCCCATAAAACAATAACTACATCATAATCCTTATTTTCTCAATAGCACAAACTTATATTTTTCAGAACTTATACTCTTGTTCTCAATTCGTATCGCATATTCAATTCCAAAGTGTATCAACGACTAAAACTTCCGGCCGTAAATTAATATAAAACAAAACAATTTGAAATGTAATTAACATATCCAAAATATCTGAAAATAATCTTATTATAACACAAACTCGAATCTCAAAATAATCTTACTTACCTCAAATATTTTTTTTAAAGGGAGTAATATACATAAAACGTATTCGAAATCAAATGTCTTTCTGCAGTCGAACTCATAACATAATCAAATGTAAAATATGTTTTTCAAAGACTTATAAGATAATTAACTATTATCGAGACCCAATTCTAAGCTCGTACAATTAGCCTGTAATATTTTACTTGTAGACTATAAGATATCCTCTAACACGTTTTGGCAATTCCCTTCATCATAATAGTTTCTCTTTATACATGGATTTCCGTCTTTAACTTATAACATCTAAACTATAGCATTCCAAAATTCTCATGATATGAATTTTCCCCTTAAAGGTTTTCTTATCCCCCAATACAAGAACTCTCATTGCCAGAATATAACCTTATTACATTATCATAAATCACCTACAATTACTATGGCAAGTCAAAATATCTCACTCCATATTTCCATGTTATAATTGAATATTCTATGATGCAATTTTTCTTCTGAACTTTAGTATTTCCCAATACTCAAACTCGTTGTCCTGATCCTTCTTAAATTTATAATTCACAACCATACGTCCCCATGTATTTGTACTGAAAGCTCATATTAATCTTAACACCATACGCTTAGTATTGTCATTATATAACTTTAATTACCATGCTCTCTATTATCTAGATTTATATATTTTTTTTTTCCCAACTTCCATTTATATAATCTTACTCATCTAATAGAAAAAAAAAAATTATGCTCCAAACTCTTTTACTTGACCCCTTTGCAGATATGATCTTTTATTACATAAGTATTGTAAATTATCTCTCTAATCGATACTCCTCTAAACCACCACCAAGATATGGATTCTTTGTTTCACTGATACGACATTCATATCTCAAATCCTACACATCCTCTGAACTCACAAACCTCTCGTAACAACTCCATTAACCCATAAATCAATATTTGACCTTTGAAATTCACATCCAAGTCATTATTCTCTAACTACCTAATCTAAGTCCATCACATAACATCTTCATTTCTTGGTTAGAACCTCCCAATAATTACTTTGTCCTTCAATTATGACATCATAGACCTTCATTCTTATGTAACCGAGCTCCATAGTATTTCCGGAGATATCTTCGGGTGATACCATTCAACCTTGTTTATACGCCCTAAGTAAATCTTGAGATATTTGTCTACTTCTAATAATATCCTCAAAGCGATAATTGTATTTCTTAAACAGAACTTCACAAGTACCCATCTCACACCAAACTCACTCTAACTTAGATTCCAAACTCCATAAAACATAATTCATCTATGATATTCCATAAAGATATAAATTATTTTACAAGACTTAATACTTAAGTGTTTCCGAACTTAAATCCGAAAATAATATTCATTAAATTGACCCAAATTTGAGAGACTTTTTCTATGAGAACATCTTCATAAAAATTTAAGTAGGAGTAAAGATCCTCCCCGTCATTAATAGAACTAGGAAAAACCTGATTTATAATTTCACGAGTCCTTATTTGCTCATAACTCAAATTCATAATTTTCAAAGTTATTGATCATATATATACTCAAAATCTCAAACCATAATAAAGAGTCTTTCATACTTTCAGACTTTCATATAAAACTTTTATCGCAAATATTTTGACAATTGTCTTATACCTGAAATTATAACTCAATATCTTTGCTCAAAATTCCTTTGTTTTCCCCTGAAACTTTCAAATATAACTATAGTTTAGATCGAAAGCGAGTCCATAAAGATATCGAATCGATGTTCCGGCTTAGTTCGTAAATCGGAGTACTTGTTGTAAAACCAACTTATATAGTTAGATATACTAAAGATCCTTGCTTTAATTCTCGTAGCTACACTTTCATATAATAAAAATCAACTTACTAGGCATAAGAAAAGCTATTATAAATTCGATGTGGAAAACATGTAGATTTAATAATAACGCACATTTATATTCTTGAAGGATTCAAATACCTCCAATCAGTCTCCATAATCAAGATTTCACTCAATAAAACTCATTACATATTTAGCTTTCGCTCATAGCTTAAAACCAGATGTGTAGTCAACAACTCTTGTAAACACACAAATAACACTTTGAATAATTTCGTGTTTATATAAAAGGCTTATTAAGCTTAGCACATAAAATCACATGAAACACGGATGTAGGTTCGAAGGTGGAAGGACATGTGTGTACCTTGAAACGATTCCCAATAATTTGACATTCTGGATCACCAATTATAGCTCGAACTTCAGAAATTACCTCCATATACATACTCCAACAACGACCTCAAAACAATAACAATAATTAATAAACTCCTCACTACATGAGAAACTAATCTAAATAACCTTTCGTAATACAACCTACTATAATGATCGAATTAAATCCCACAAGTAGGAATTAATGAAACCAATTCCATAACTCCTAATTTCACTTCGCAATAACTTCAATCAAACCTATTACCAATACTAACAATCACTAACAAATTATATTAACTCACATTAGAATCTATAAACCCATAACTAGCTCCAATTACTCCAATAATAATAACAACTATTCTAAATTTAATCTCAAATACCATGGCAAATAACCCCACAAGTAAACTTAGTGAAATCTGATTTCCATTTTGCAAATCAAAAACAAGTTTGCATAGCAAAATCGGTTTAGCCTCTTAACTTAAGCAATATTAGCCACACATAAATCAAACCAAGCGACTCACTTAACAAATCGGCTTTAGGCTCAACTTTATGCTAATTAACATGGGTTATACACTTATACTTGGGCTTGGGGATTGAATTGATAAACTCCAACATCAAACTAACTGAGATCAAGAGGATTGAATTACCTCTGCTCTAAGGAGCAGGGACGAACAGAGGAGACATGGGGGGTTCGACGAGCTCCGGCGAAGTAATTGAGCACCGACGCAGTGCAAGGCCGGGCGGCAGGGAAGCGGCGGCGTCGTCGGTGGAGCAAGAAGTACAACCGCCGCATCCAGCGCGACGATGACAGAGAGAGAGAGACGGGACGGTGGCGAGCGGCCAACACAGCTTCGGCGAGCTTGGGGAACACGCCAGCAAGAGGAGATGAACTTCGGTGAGATGAAGGGGAGGGGAACACAGCAACAGCAGCGCCACGACGGCGACCGCACGATGGGAGTGAGAGAAGACTCCGGGGTTGGTTAAACGCGGCTCCGGCGAGCTTGGGTCCGACGAGAAGGAAGGACGAGAGAGAAAAGGAGGGAGATCGGGTTTGAGGGAAATAGAGGGTTTAGGTTTGGGGTTTCACGGGGAGGAGAGAGAGAAATGGGTTGGGGTTTCTTTGGGTGAGGGGAGAGAAATAAGGGGTGGGTACTTGGGGTTTCACAGGTTGGGTTTTCTTTGGAAGTGAGAAATGACAAAAGGGAAATGGGGAAGGATGGGTTTTGTTTCATTGACCAACAAAATAACAAAAGGGGGTTTTGATGGTTCTAAACAGAAACCGACTTTGATTTTCCTATTTGGCTAAACACCACTCAACTAATTGAAAAACCCAACATATAAAATAATAATAACTTCATAAAATCAAATAAATAATTACATTACAAACATGACAAATAAAATCCATACTCAACTTAAATAAAATAAGATTTTTCGAAACATAATTAACTTAATAAATATAATCAGCATTTAATAAACGCTCTTAAAAATTGGGCTATTACATACTACCACCCTTATTTAAAGTTTCGTCCTCGAAACTTGCAAACCATAATTTAAAGAAAACCAAAATCTCAAGCTCATAAGATATTAGACATCCAAACCTCAATTCTACCATCAGCTTTTGTATCTCCACTTCAACTCAATATTAGAATCGATGAGCAAAGAAGACAAAAGAGGCAAAATATTCAGCATAGGATTCCAGTCATCTCATTTGCAGAGATCTCGTTTGAAATTCATTCAATTACGCAAGTCATAAAATTTTCTCAAAATACACATTACTATATACAATTCGAGGCATTACACCTTCACATAAATGGAATCATATAGCACACGCAAAAGTGCAAACACTTACATACTCAACCTTCTATTTTCGTAATTCCCAATCATCAGATTCTCAAACCACTAATGACCCAAATTGATTTCATACTATCCCAAGAATCTCTTACCCTCGCTAGGTAGCCAACTCGACATACGGTCGCAAGGTTGCTCTGATACCACCTGTAACAGCCCGCCTCTCCAAGCTACTGACTAATCACGCTTAACATACACTAATCACAATCAACACTTAACAAACCTCGAATTTACATTTATTCGCAGCGGAAACATAACCTTACAAATCGATCCTGGATCTGTGGGACAGGGGCCCACAACAGAACAACTTGAAAACCAAATAACAAATTACGAATACTTCCAAACAAGGCATCTAACTATAACCTCAACCCACTATTTCATAACATAAAGATCTTCTTCTTGCTCAATAAACATATTCCAAGTCCTCGACATCAACCCTGCAAAATCAGTAACAATGAACTCTGCCCCCACCAGGACAGGTTCCAAGAACAAAATCAGAAAAACTGAGTACACACACTGTCCAACCAGAAATTCATTTTAGTGGCTTAAAATATAGTTGCGCAGTTTATTACTCATCAAGTGGAACAACCCCAAATTCAAAATAATTAAAATCAACTAGTTAGCAAAATTTTTATTACAACACCAAGAACCCTTAATTAGGAAGTCCAATAAAGAGGACACATACATCTACTTATAGATAATAAGTTTCCTTCCATAGGATAAAGTTCAACAATAGTTGTAAGTTCACCCCTAAACTTCATTTTTAGTGGCTTAAGGCCATTCACATACAATTCATGCTAGAATTTAGTATGCTTCACAAATAAGCTGCTTGCTTAAAATTTCAGGATCACTATCCTTGCACAATCGCATTAAAGTAAGAATTTATATAGTGAAGATCACTACTTAGATCATTCAAAACCATTTAGGTCTATTAATTACATGGGTAAAGTGAACACGAATAGAGAGGGGCTCCTTACACAAGGAGCCGACTGTCTCTAAGCTAATGGAGGTCGTCACCCCACCATTTTAAATATTTATGCTTGCAAGCCTTAACCAGGACATGTCCCATTTTTAATATCTGCTGGACTTCACCCACCCAGCGAGGGTTCGGAAGGAGATCACCCATCCTCCAAGGGTTGTTGTTCATACCGTACCTTATTTGGTATCGGTCTTTACCCACTTGTATCCATAGTTTATTTACATAAATAGTTTAAATGCACAGTTTATCAATACCACATGTGTTCCAAAGAAAACATACTCATCCATGGAGAGGAAAGAGAATCACAACTACTACAGTATCACTAATCATTGCAAGACTTGAATCTTCTTTTGAAATCTTTTGTTTTACGTTAACAATTTCACATATTAGTTAGGTATAAAGATATAAGGAAATAATCAATTCCTTACTGCTTGTGAAAGGCATATAGGCACTTGGTGGGCTCATTTAAACTTTATTAAAAGGTTAGTTAACTTGAACATGTGAAACTTTTGTCAAAATAATTGCAGCAAAAACATTGAACTTAAAATGAACATAACTTCCTGCTCGGTACTTCGAATTAGAAATTTCCAAAACTTAACCTCAAGAATTTTTTTTTTTAGGTCATGACTACTCAAAGGAGCCATACCCACTCCATAACACATATTGAGCAACTCGCTCCACAAATGTTGATTACTTTCCCCATAAAACAATAACTACATCATAATCCTTATTTTCTCAATAGCACAAACTTATATTTTTCAGAACTTATACTCTCGTTCTCAATTCGTATCGCATATTCAATTCCAAAGTGTATCAACGACTAAAACTTCCGGCCGTAAATTAATATAAAACAAAACAATTTGAAATGTAATTAACATATCCAAAATATCTGAAAATAATCTTATTATAACATAAACTCGAATCTCAAAATAATCTTACTTACCTCAAATATTTTTTTTAAAGGAAGTAATATACATAAAACGTATTCGAAATCAAATGTCTTTCTGCAGTCGAACTCATAACATAATCAAATGTAAAATATGTTTTTCAAAGACTTATAAGATAATTAACTATTATCGAGACCCAATTCTAAGCTCGTACAATTAGCCTGTAATATTTTACTTGTAGACTATAAGATATCCTCTAACACGTTTTGGCAATTCCCTTCATCATAATAGTTTCTCTTTATACTTGGACTTCCGTCTTTAACTTATAACATCTAAACTATAGCATTCCAAAATTCTCATGATATGAATTTTCCCCTTAAAGGTTTTCTTATCCCCCAATACAAGAACTCTCATTGCCAGAATATAACCTTATTACATTATCATAAATCACCTACAATTACTATGGCAAGTCAAAATATCTCACTCCATATTTCCATGTTATAATTGAATATTCTATGATGCAATTTTTCATCTGAACTTTAGTATTTCCCAATACTCAAACTCGTTGTCCTGATCCTTCTTAAATTTATAATTCACAACCATACGTCCCCATGTATTTGTACTGAAAGCTCATATTAATCTTAACACCATACGCTTAGTATTGTCATTATATAACTTTAATTACCATGCTCTCTATTATCTAGATTTATATATTTTTTTTTCCCAACTTCCATTTATATAATCTTACTCATCTAATAGAAAAAAAAAAATTATGCTCCAAACTCTTTTACTTGACCCCTTTGCAGATATGATCTTTTATTACATAAGTATTGTAAATTATCTCTCTAATCGATACTCCTCTAAACCACCACCAAGATATGGATCCTTTGTTTCACTGATACGACATTCATATCTCAAATCCTACACATCCTCTGAACTCACAAACCTCTCGTAACAACTCCATTAACCCTTAAATCAATATTTGACCTTTGAAATTCACATCCAAGTCATTATTCTCTAACTACCTAATCTAAGTCCATCACATAACATCTTCATTTCTTGGTTAGAACCTCCCAATAATTACTTTGTCCTTCAATTATGACATCATAGACCTTCATTCTTATGTAACCGAGCTCCATAGTATTTCCGGAGATATCTTCGGGTGATACCATTCAACCTTGTTTATACGCCGTAAGTAAATCTTGAGATATTTGTCTACTTCTAATAATATCCTCAAAGCGATAATTGTATTTCTTAAACAGAACTTCACAAGTACCCATCTCACACCAAACTCACTCTAACTTAGATTCCAAACTCCATAAAACATAATTCATCTATGATATTCCATAAAGATATAACTTATTTTACAAGACTTAATACTTACGTGTTTCCGAACTTAAATCCGAAAATAATATTCATTAAATTGACCCAAATTTGAGAGACTTTTTCTATGAGAACATCTTCATAAAAATGTAAGTAGTAGTAAAGATCCTCCCCGTCATTAATAGAACTAGGAAAAACCTGATTTATAATTTCACGAGTCCATATTTGCTCATAACTCAAATTCATAATTTTCAAAGTTCATGATCAGATATATACTCAAAATCTCAAACCATAATAAAGAGTCTTTCATACTTTTAGACTTTCATATAAAACTTTTATCGCAAATATTTTGACAATTGTCTTATACCTGAAATTATAACTCAACATCTTTGCTCAAAATTCTTTTGTTTTCCCCTGAAACTTTCAAATATAACTATAGTTTAGATCGAAAGCGAGTCCATAAAGATATCGAATCGATGTTCCGGCTTAGTTCGTAAATCGGAGTACTTGTTGTAAAACCAACTTATATAGTTAGATATACTAAAGATCCTTGCTTTAATTCTCGTAGCTACACTTTCATATAATAAAAATCAACTTACTAGGCATAAGAAAAGCTATTATAAATTCGATGTGGAAAACATGTAGATTTAATAATAACGCACATTTATATTCTTGAAGGATTCAAATACCTCCAATCAGTCTCCATAATCAAGATTTCACTCAATAAAACTCATTACATATTTAGCTTTCGCTCATAGCTTAAAACCAGATGTGTAGTCAACAACTCTTGTAAACACACAAATAACACTTTGAATAATTTCGTGTTTATATAAAAGGCTTATTAAGCTTAGCACATAAAATCACATGAAACACGGATGTAGGTTCGAAGGTGGAAGGACATGTGTGTACCTTGAAACGATTCCCAATAATTTGACATTACGGATCACCAATTATAGCTCGAACTTCGGAAATTACCTCCATATACATACTCCAACAACGACCTCAAAACAATAACAATAATTAATAAACTCCTCACTACATGAGAAACTAATCTAAATAACCTTTCGTAATACAACCTACTATAATGATCGAATTAAATCCCACAAGTAGGAATTAATGAAACCAATTCCATAACTCCTAATTTCACTTCGCAATAACTTCAATCAAACCTATTACCAATACTAACAATCACTAACAAATTATATTAACTCACATTAGAATCTATAAACCCATAACTAGCTCCAATTACTCCAATAATAATAACAACTATTCTAAATTTAATCTCAAATACCATGGCAAATAACCCCACAAGTAAACTTAGTGAAATCTGATTTCCATTTTGCAAATCAAAAACAAGTTTGCATAGCAAAATCAGTTTAGCCTCTTAACTTAAGCAATATTAGCCACACATAAATCAAACCAAGCGACTCACTTAACAAATCAGTTTTAGGCTCAACTTTATGCTAATTAACATGGGTTATACACTTATACTTGGGCTTGGGGATTGAATTGATAAACTCCAACATCAAACTAACTGAGATCAAGAGGATTGAATTACCTCTGCTCTAAGGAGCAAGGGACGACAGAGAGGAGACATGGGGGGTTCGACGAGCTCCGGCGAGTAATTGAGCACCGACGCGTGCAAGGCCGGGCGCAGGGAAGCGGCGGCGGCGTCGTCGGTGGAGCAGCAGTACAACCGCTGCATCCACAGCGCGACGATGACAGAGAGAGAGAGAGACGGGACGGTGGCGAGCGGCCAACACAGCTTCGGCGAGCTTGGGGAACACGCCAGCAAGAGGAGATGAACTTCGGTGAGATGAAGGGGAGGGGAACACAGCAACAGCAGCGCCACGACGGCGACCGCACGATGGGAGTGAGAGAAGACTCCGGGGTTGGTTAAACGCGGCTCCGGCGAGCTTGGGTCCGACGAGAAGGAAGGACGAGAGAGAAAAGGAGGGAGATCGGGTTTGAGGGAAATAGAGGGTTTAGGTTTGGGGTTTCACGGGGAGGAGAGAGAGAAATGGGTTGGGGTTTCTTTGGGTGAGGGGAGAGAAATAAGGGGGTGGGTACTTGGGGTTTCACGAGGTTGGGTTTTCTTTGGAAGTGAGAAATGACAAAAGGGAAATGGGGAAGGATGGGTTTTGTTTCATTGACCAACAAAATAACAAAAGGGGGTTTTGATGGTTCTAAATCGTAAAACCGACTTTGATTTTCCTATTTGGCTAAACACCACTCAACTAATTGAAAAACCCAACATATAAAATAATAATAACTTCATAAAATCAAATAAATAATTACATTACAAACATGACAAATAAAATCCATACTCAACTTAAATAAAATAAGATTTTTCGAAACATAATTAACTTAATAAATATAATCAAGCATTTAATAAACGCTCTTAAAAATTGGGCTATTACATACTACCACCCTTATTTAAAGTTTCGTCCTCGAAACTTGCAAACCATAATTTAAAGAAAACCAAAATCTCAAGCTCATAAGATATTAGACATCCAAACCTCAATTCTACCATCAGCTTTTGTATCTCCACTTCAACTCAATATTAGAATCGATGAGCAAAGAAGACAAAAGAGGCAAAATATTCAGCATAGGATTCCAGTCATCTCATTTGCAGAGATCTCGTTTGAAATTCATTCAATTACGCAAGTCATAAAATTTTCTCAAAATACACATTACTATATACAATTCGAGGCATTACACCTTCACATAAATGGAATCATATAGCACACGCAAAAGTGCAAACACTTACATACTCAACCTTCTATTTTCGTAATTCCCAATCATCAGATTCTCAAACCACTAATGACCCAAATTGATTTCATACTATCCCAAGAATCTCTTACCCTCGCTAGGTAGCCAACTCGACATACGGTCGCAAGGTTGCTCTGATACCACCTGTAACAGCCCGCCTCTCCAAGCTACTGACTAATCACGCTTAACATACACTAATCACAATCAACACTTAACAAACCTCGAATTTACATTTATTCGCAGCGGAAACATAACCTTACAAATCGATCCTGGATCTGTGGGACAGGGGCCCACAACAGAACAACTTGAAAACCAAATAACAAATTACGAATACTTCCAAACAAGGCATCTAACTATAACCTCAACCCACTATTTCATAACATAAAGATCTTCTTCTTGCTCAATAAACATATTCCAAGTCCTCGACATCAACCCTGCAAAATCAGTAACAATGAACTCGCCCCCACCGGGACGGGTTCCAAGAACAAAATCGAAAAGCGAGTACACACACTGTCCAACCAGAAATTCATTTTAGTGGCTTAAAATATAGTTGCGCAGTTTATTACTCATCAAGTGGAACAACCCCAAATTCAAAATAATTAAAATCAACTAGTTAGCAAAATTTTTATTACAACACCAGCAACCCTTAATTAGGAAGTCCAATAAAGAGGACACATACATCTACTTATAGATAATAAGTTTCCTTCCATAGGATAAAGTTCAACAATAGTTGTAAGTTCACCCCTAAACTTCATTTTTAGTGGCTTAAGGCCATTCACATACAATTCATGCTAGAATTTAGTATGCTTCACAAATAAGCTGCTTGCTTAAAATTTCAGGATCACTATCCTTGCACAATCGCATTAAAGTAAGAATTTATATAGTGAAGATCACTACTTAGATCATTCAAAACCATTTAGGTCTATTAATTACATGGGTAAAGTGAACACGAATAGAGAGGGGCTCCTTACACAAGGAGCCGACTGTCTCTAAGCTAATGGAGGTCGTCACCCCACCATTTTAAATATTTATGCTTGCAAGCCTTAACCAGGACATGTCCCATTTTTAATATCTGCTGGACTTCACCCACCCAGCGAGGGTTCGGAAGGAGATCACCCATCCTCCAAGGGTTGTTGTTCATACCGTACCTTATTTGGTATCGGTCTTTACCCACTTGTATCCATAGTTTATTTACATAAATAGTTTAAATGCACAGTTTATCAATACCACATGTGTTCCAAAGAAAACATACTCATCCATGGAGAGGAAAGAGAATCACAACTACTACAGTATCACTAATCATTGCAAGACTTGAATCTTCTTTTGAAATCTTTTGTTTTACGTTAACAATTTCACATATTAGTTAGGTATAAAGATATAAGGAAATAATCAATTCCTTACTGCTTGTGAAAGGCATATAGGCACTTGGTGGGCTCATTTAAACTTTATTAAAAGGTTAGTTAACTTGAACATGTGAAACTTTTGTCAAAATAATTGCAGCAAAAACATTGAACTTAAAATGAACATAACTTCTGCTCGGTACTTCGAATTAGAAATTTCCAAAACTTAACCTCAAGAATTTTTTTTTTTTAGGTCATGACTACTCAAAGGAGCCATACCCACTCCATAACACATATTGAGCAACTCGCTCCACAAATGTTGATTACTTTCCCCATAAAACAATAACTACATCATAATCCTTATTTTCTCAATAGCACAAACTTATATTTTTCAGAACTTATACTCTCGTTCTCAATTCGTATCGCATATTCAATTCCAAAGTGTATCAACGACTAAAACTTCCGGCCGTAAATTAATATAAAACAAAACAATTTGAAATGTAATTAACATATCCAAAATATCTGAAAATAATCTTATTATAACATAAACTCGAATCTCAAAATAATCTTACTTACCTCAAATATTTTTTTTAAAGGAAGTAATATACATAAAACGTATTCGAAATCAAATGTCTTTCTTGATCGAACTCATAACATAATCAAATGTAAAATATGTTTTTCAAAGACTTATAAGATAATTAACTATTATCGAGACCCAATTCTAAGCTCGTACAATTAGCCTGTAATATTTTACTTGTAGACTATAAGATATCCTCTAACACGTTTTGGCAATTCCCTTCATCATAATAGTTTCTCTTTATACTTGGACTTCCGTCTTTAACTTATAACATCTAAACTATAGCATTCCAAAATTCTCATGATATGAATTTTCCCCTTAAAGGTTTTCTTATCCCCCAATACAAGAACTCTCATTGCCAGAATATAACCTTATTACATTATCATAAATCACCTACAATTACTATGGCAAGTCAAAATATCTCACTCCATATTTCCATGTTATAATTGAATATTCTATGATGCAATTTTTCATCTGAACTTTAGTATTTCCCAATACTCAAACTCGTTGTCCTGATCCTTCTTAAATTTATAATTCACAACCATACGTCCCCATGTATTTGTACTGAAAGCTCATATTAATCTTAACACCATACGCTTAGTATTGTCATTATATAACTTTAATTACCATGCTCTCTATTATCTAGATTTATATATTTTTTTTTCCCAACTTCCATTTATATAATCTTACTCATCTAATAGAAAAAAAAAATTATGCTCCAAACTCTTTTACTTGACCCCTTTGCAGATATGATCTTTTATTACATAAGTATTGTAAATTATCTCTCTAATCGATACTCCTCTAAACCACCACCAAGATATGGATCCTTTGTTTCACTGATACGACATTCATATCTCAAATCCTACACATCCTCTGAACTCACAAACCTCTCGTAACAACTCCATTAACCCTTAAATCAATATTTGACCTTTGAAATTCACATCCAAGTCATTATTCTCTAACTACCTAATCTAAGTCCATCACATAACATCTTCATTTCTTGGTTAGAACCTCCCAATAATTACTTTGTCCTTCAATTATGACATCATAGACCTTCATTCTTATGTAACCGAGCTCCATAGTATTTCCGGAGATATCTTCGGGTGATACCATTCAACCTTGTTTATACGCCGTAAGTAAATCTTGAGATATTTGTCTACTTCTAATAATATCCTCAAAGCGATAATTGTATTTCTTAAACAGAACTTCACAAGTACCCATCTCACACCAAACTCACTCTAACTTAGATTCCAAACTCCATAAAACATAATTCATCTATGATATTCCATAAAGATATAACTTATTTTACAAGACTTAATACTTACGTGTTTCCGAACTTAAATCCGAAAATAATATTCATTAAATTGACCCAAATTTGAGAGACTTTTTCTATGAGAACATCTTCATAAAAATGTAAGTAGTAGTAAAGATCCTCCCCGTCATTAATAGAACTAGGAAAAACCTGATTTATAATTTCACGAGTCCATATTTGCTCATAACTCAAATTCATAATTTTCAAAGTTCATGATCAGATATATACTCAAAATCTCAAACCATAATAAAGAGTCTTTCATACTTTTAGACTTTCATATAAAACTTTTATCGCAAATATTTTGACAATTGTCTTATACCTGAAATTATAACTCAACATCTTTGCTCAAAATTCTTTTGTTTTCCCCTGAAACTTTCAAATATAACTATAGTTTAGATCGAAAGCGAGTCCATAAAGATATCGAATCGATGTTCCGGCTTAGTTCGTAAATCGGAGTACTTGTTGTAAAACCAACTTATATAGTTAGATATACTAAAGATCCTTGCTTTAATTCTCGTAGCTACACTTTCATATAATAAAAATCAACTTACTAGGCATAAGAAAAGCTATTATAAATTCGATGTGGAAAACATGTAGATTTAATAATAACGCACATTTATATTCTTGAAGGATTCAAATACCTCCAATCAGTCTCCATAATCAAGATTTCACTCAATAAAACTCATTACATATTTAGCTTTCGCTCATAGCTTAAAACCCGGATGTGTAGTCAACAACTCTTGTAAACACACAAATAACACTTTGAATAATTTCGTGTTTATATAAAAGGCTTATTAAGCTTAGCACATAAAATCACATGAAACACGGATGTAGGTTCGAAGGTGGAAGGACATGTGTGTACCTTGAAACGATTCCCAATAATTTGACATTCTGGATCACCAATTATAGCTCGAACTTCAGAAATTACCTCCATATACATACTCCAACAACGACCTCAAAACAATAACAATAATTAATAAACTCCTCACTACATGAGAAACTAATCTAAATAACCTTTCGTAATACAACCTACTATAATGATCGAATTAAATCCCACAAGTAGGAATTAATGAAACCAATTCCATAACTCCTAATTTCACTTCGCAATAACTTCAATCAAACCTATTACCAATACTAACAATCACTAACAAATTATATTAACTCACATTAGAATCTATAAACCCATAACTAGCTCCAATTACTCCAATAATAATAACAACTATTCTAAATTTAATCTCAAATACCATGGCAAATAACCCCACAAGTAAACTTAGTGAAATCTGATTTCCATTTTGCAAATCAAAAACAAGTTTGCATAGCAAAATCAGTTTAGCCTCTTAACTTAAGCAATATTAGCCACACATAAATCAAACCAAGCGACTCACTTAACAAATCAGTTTTAGGCTCAACTTTATGCTAATTAACATGGGTTATACACTTATACTTGGGCTTGGGGATTGAATTGATAAACTCCAACATCAAACTAACTGAGATCAAGAGGATTGAATTACCTCGCTCTAAGGAGCGAGGGACGAAACGAGAGGAGACGAGGGGGGTTCGACGAGCTCCGGCGAGTAATTGAGCACCGACGCAGTGCAAGTGCGGGCGAGGGAAGCGGCGGCGCGTCGGTGGAGCAAGCAAGATAACCGCCGCATCCACGGCGCGCGACGATGACAGAGAGAGAGACGGGACGGTGGCGAGCGGCCAACACGGCTTCGGCGAGCTTGGGAACACGCCAAGAAGAGGAGATGAACTTCGGTGAGATGAAGGGGAGGGGAACATAGCAACAGCAGCGCCACGACGGCGACCGCACGATGGGAGTGAGAGAAGACTCCGGGGTTGGTTAAACGCGGCTCCGACGAGCTTGGGTCCGACGAGAAGGAAGGACGAGAGAGAAAAGGAGGGAGATCGGGTTTGAGGGAAATAGAGGGTTTAGGTTTGGGGTTTCATGGGGAGGAGAGAGAGAAATGGGTTGGGGTTTCTTTGGGTGAGGGGAGAGAAATAAGGGGTGGGTACTTGGGGTTTCACAGGTTGGGTTTTCTTTGGAAGTGAGAAATGACAAAAGGGAAATGGGGAAGGATGGGTTTTGTTTCATTGACCAACAAAATAACAAAAGGGGGGTTTGATGGTTCTAAACAGAAACCGACTTTGATTTTCCTATTTGGCTAAACACCACTCAACTAATTGAAAAACCCAACATATAAAATAATAATAACTTCATAAAATCAAATAAATAATTACATTACAAACATGACAAATAAAATCCATACTCAACTTAAATAAAATAAGATTTTTCGAAACATAATTAACTTAATAAATATAATCAGCATTTAATAAACGCTCTTAAAAATTGGGCTATTACATATATACTCGCTCCTTGTCAAAATAAAGGCACGCGTGACATTCGAGGTCAAACTTTAACCATAAATTATTCTTGAGGGTTAGTCTTGGGTGTAACATGCTACATCATAACTTATTATGTAACAACATCTCACATGTGTGAACTAATACTAGTGTTTCATGTCATTAAATAACTATTTCATGTCATTATTGACGTATTTCATATTATTTTAGAGCTGTCTCATGTCATTTTTTAGAACTTCTTTCATGTCATTTATAAAACTCTTTCATGTCATTATTACTGACTTCTATGTCATTTTTCTGCAAACTTGTATCATTTTGAAGCTGTCTCATGTCATTTCCCCCTATTTTATTATCATTTTTCATCTCTTTATATACCTTATCATTATTACACAAACACATGTCATTTATAAGAGAAATGATATCATTATTACTCACTTTTATGTCATTTTTCATATTACTTATAACATATTTTATTATTTTATTATCATTTTTCAACTAATTATATACTTTATCATTATTACTCAAGTCATTTTTTCGTAAACTTAGATCATTCTTATCTCTTTCTCTCGCATCCACCTTAAAACTTAACCTCCATGAATCCACCACTCCATCTACTCCCACACTTCTCGATACACCACCACCAACACCACTATACGTCATCACCACACCGCCACACCATAGCTCAGGATGCACCAGCGAGCAGTGCCACCAACGCGACGTCTCTGACGCTGCCTGACGACGTTGGCTCGGTTTTCAAGAGGCAGAAGGTGTCTCAAATCGAGCAAGAAGAAGAAGTTAGAAGATGATGAAAATGAAGAATGTGTGTTCTGTTTCCTCAGACCGTTGACACTCATGAACTAAAAAAACTTGTCGTCCTCCTCTCTCTACAACTTTCTCTCTCATCCTCAACAAATTAATCATGTATCATGACCAATTTTACTAAATGCATCCCACTCATGATCAAAATAAAGTTCATCATCCTCCTCTTTTCAAGTATGGAAATTAGATGGAAAATGAATATTTGAAAAAGTGAATAAAAGTATAGCGATATGAGTGTCTATATTAAAGGTCAAAAAGTCATGGTCATCGATATTTTTAATTTATTTCTTTATATGTATTTTTTTAGATATTGCAATTTGAAAATTTGGATTGAAAAGCAAAAAAAAAATCTAAAAAGTGCCTTTACACATGTCACCATTCTACTAGCTCACAAATATCATGACATATTTTGCTAATAGGTCATAAGATGACCCCAGGGGCGGTTCTTGGCCCATGCAATAGGGGCGACCGCATAGGGCCCCCAAAAAACAGGGGCCCCAAATATATTTTAGTCTATTGATTGAATAATTGACAAAAGGAAATTGTTTGGAGTAGTGGTATGACCGTTCACCTAATGAATGCTAGGTATGGAGATCGAATCCCCTCAAACCCATGAAATATTTGTTTTTTGGGAGCTTGAAAAGCTGTCCATGACTAGCGTGTAAAACAACACTCATGCGGGCATTAATGACTCCTCTATACTAGAAACTTGAGTCTTCATCTCATTAATGACTTCCATTTTTCCAATTCTAAAATTTAATTACTACATTATATACATGAGTATATTACTACCTTTTTAAATACCTTTGCCCACTTCTCAATCTGAACTATGCCATTTTATATTTATAAATTTAGTTTAAATTTTGTTAATGAAAAAAGTCAGCTTATGGTATTTGAAAAACATATGACAAAATACAAATAAGAAATTTTTGTTATTTAACTACTGCATACTTTTTAAGCAGATAACTTTTTTTTTTCTAATATGATGTAATTTTGCATTATTTAAAATATAAAAGTAGTTTTTTTGTCAAAATTAAGAATATTATATTTCTTTTGAACTATGAATTAAAGGCCCAATTTTATGAAAGTGAATAGGGCCACTGTTACATTTGCCCCTCCCCTGGATGACCCTATTTGGTAAAATTGATCATGGTTTATGACATAAAAAAATCATGATCGTAGTACAAATATTTTTTTATCATGGTTGATCACTAAATTTGATGACCACAAAATTCATGAGTGAGAGTGCTCTCGTAGGAGATCTAAGTTTGTCGATATTAGTAGAAGAAGGCTTCAAGACAACCAGATTTGTATAATTTCGTAAATTTCTGGTGATAATTTCGACAAAGGAAAGCCGTCAACGACGTTGTGGACCTCCTTAGATGAAGAAGTTCTACCTAGTGTCAAACTCCCCTGAAAAAAAGACGTGAAGCAACTCAATTGAACGAACAATGATGAGAATTAAATTGATAGAATGAAGATCGAATAACGAACAAAAACATGCATGAACCGCAGTGGAAAATAAAAATAATAATTTTGCTTCTTCAATCAATTGAATGAGAAAATGAAGAACACAACACAACGGAGAACGTGAAATGGAACATGAGATTTAGGAAGTGGAGGAGAGAGATTAGGTTTTTGAATTTGAAAAATGGGGATTGAGGAGGAGAGAGAAAGAGATGTTGATGATCAGTGGTTGGGGGAAAAAAAGACAGAAGTAGGAGGGATAACCAAGAGAGATGGGAAAGAGATGTGGTTATGGGTTGTTACACCATAGGTTATGGTGTAACGCTTACATCCAGGAATTTCTTTCTATTTTTGGAGTAATCTCGTTTGATTATATAAGTAACCCTGTTTAGTCATAAAAGAAACCTCATTTATTCATATGACGACCCCATTCAATCATATGAGTAACTCCAATTATTTACAACAGTAACTGTATTTATTCATACGAGTAACCGCATAAAATAAATTATAAATGAAACTGCTGATTTTTTCTCTATGATTTGTGATCATAACCCAACGGGAGATACTAAACACAACCCCACTAGCTTTACTAAACGCATCCCTCCAAACCCTTATTTTCATATTCTTTCTAAAAAATTTCCTCTCTAAAAGATCTTCTCTTCTCTACTTTCCTTGCTTAGAGAAACACAAGTTACAAGAAATCAGTTGACTAAAATTAAATTCGATCTTCAATGGACGATGATTTTGACCCTCATTAGCTCGAATCCGATGTAAGGAACTCGATTTTTTTTCCAGTACAATTACCAATTCGTACAATATCAATAAAATTTTCAATACTATTTCGTGCAATTTACACGAAGCAGAATATATTGTTCCGTGCAGATTGAACGAAACAGAATAGCCGATTTGGACATTATTTTAAGTATTTAGAAGGTTGCATTTAGCAACCATAAAAATTAAAAACCCACTTGTGTTCCTAATTTCCACAAAAGAAAAAACTTCTGTAAGTCTATCTCCTCTCTCTCACTTCCCATTAAGCGGTTAACCCTCACAGGCCACAGGCCACAGGCCATGTCATCCACTCCTTTCATTCTCTCTCTCCTCAGTCCTTTTTGCCCCACGCCCCATCTCATCTTCTCCAATTGTTCAATTCTCAATTCCAGTATCCAAAATCTACAATTCTTTAGTTGATTTTCTGATTAAATACTCAAAACTCTTTATAAAAAAACGATACAAGTTGGCAATGTATGCATGGGACACAAGTGGCAGGATATTGAGTGCTGATTCCTGTACTTGTTCCCCGCTTGTCATGCCACGTCCCTTGCTCCTTCCACATTAATCTCACATCTCCTCCGACCTCTTCCTTTCTCTGCCTCTTACACCGCACTCCACTCTTACCACTTACATTTTCATCACTCCTATATATATATATACTACTTATAGAAACTTTACATTTGCATTTGGTAACACTATCATTATCAACTGGATTGATTCATGATGATGAACTTGAAGCATCTCTCCTCCTCTGCCAATTCTGTCATCCACCGATGTGCTTTGTATTCTCTCTTTCTCTCATTCTATACATATAATTCGAAATTATTTGATTTTCCATAATAAGAAAGTGAGACACTTTGATTAGCTTGTTCGCTTTGCCTGTGATCTATTTTACACCATGCTAAATTTTCGTTTGTATTACACTTATTCTTTACGAATTACGGGTGACGACTATTTGGACTACGGCATCGTAGACATTATTTATTTATGTACGTTTGAGCTTCGTGATATAAAACTTACGTACAAACTTTAACCAAAAAAATTGTCTGATACATCTTTATAACGAATATACATGTGGGTGTTTATTTTATGCAATGGAAACTAATCTTAAATTGTAAATTGCCGTAAGTAATCTTTAACTTTCATGCATCTTCTCATAATTATCCCAAATTTTGATTCTTTTGGAATATTGTAAACGGTTAATTTTTTCTCCATTGACCCCAAATGGATTGGCGATAGCACGAAAAATGATAGTTTGCATTATTATGAGAATGTTCCTACAACTTAGGACTATTCCTTGAATTATATTGAGAAGATGGTTGTAAGTTGGGGGATTTTCTATATCAATTTTTCTTTCTTTTTTGCGTTAGTTTTGTTGTTGGGTTCAATCCAAAAAAAAATTATGGCTGTTTATTTTGGATGGTTCAAGGTTATGTTTTCCTAAAATAATATAGAACGAATTTGGTTTGAACTAAATAACAAAACATTATTGGCTTGTTTTTATTTTAGAAGCGCTGATAATTTGGTAGCTAGTTCTATTCTAGCCAAACAATATTATGAACTATGAAGAAACAGGGAAAATGGTGTACGAAAAAGTAAATATCAGATGGCAAGATGGAACTTGACAAAATCATTTTAGCATTGCTCAAAAATACAAATATGATCCATTATGAACATCTTTGTTTAGGGGCGCGTTCTCTTTATCGTATGTTTTCTTGAACTTATTTGAATTTATTGAAATTTATTTGAACTTATTGTGAACTTATTAAACAAAGTTCTTTTTATTGGAACTTATTTAACCAAGTAGATTTATTTTTAAGGTGAAGAGAAGGTGGTCTTAATCTTCGACCAAATCACTTTATACCAAATGGAAGTTTTTAGTTTCCGCAAAACGGGAAGGCTAGTACTTCCCCTATTTGGAATTCTATAAAATGGAGTAGAATGTGCAGCTCGAGTTAGAATCTGATGACATGTTTGCTTACGAGAAATGTATAGTTCAATTTTGTCAGACAACTTTTTTCGTCACCTAATTTTGTTCATTAATTGGTTTGAATTTGAGTTAACTAGAGCAAGTATCAAAGTTGTGGTGCTTTTTTTTTTTTTTTTTCAAATTGTAGGAAATTAGATACATCGGTTGATGCATTATTGGAAGAGTACAAGGGAGTATGGAAACCAGAGTTGGGCGAATATTCAAGGAAATTAGTAGAGTATTGCTGCTCAAAGGCTTTAAGGCAGGGGCCAGGTTGTGGGGTAGAAGAATCTATTAGTGATAGTTCCTTTAGTCGCCTCACATTCGACATGATGCTAGCTTGGCAAAGGCCAACCTCCGCTGATGAAGAATCATACATGGTACATTTTAGTTCATTTTATAATTAGTTCATTTTAGTGTACTAATTATTATTTGCTACTCTTATAAGTTAAAACTTAACAACAATGTACAATCGTGGTGCACATAATGAGACATGTGAATGAATGTGATGTTAGTGGCTGCATTAAGTTTATATTAGGGTCGCTTATGTGCTATGTTATTTAGACTATGCTTCTAGTCATTAGTGTCACACATAGGTATGTGTAACCATCATGGGAAATTTGCATGTTTTTGATCTGAAATGAAGTTTTTGAAGATATCAGCTCAAGTATATGCAACGTGAATGGCTAACCGCTGAGTCCGTATAAATTACTACCCCCATTTCTAAATTGTAGAAGTAGGACATGTTTCTATTTTGGGACTTTCCAAATATTTGGTTTCTTTCTAAATTTGGTAAGCTAAACTTAATAATTGTTCGTATTACCCTTGTGTTTAATTTAACTGGAATCGCTAATGAAAGGCATTGTGGCCGGATGATGTAAAATCTTACATAGAG
Source organism: Beta corolliflora (assembly GCA_947648045.1). Taxonomy (NCBI): domain Eukaryota; kingdom Viridiplantae; phylum Streptophyta; class Magnoliopsida; order Caryophyllales; family Amaranthaceae; genus Beta; species Beta corolliflora. The sequence goes on from CANSZD010002958.1 coordinate 795,177, forward strand.
ATGGATAGTTTTCGTATCTCAATTGAGTTCTTCAATATTGACACTCAATCAAATGTGTCCTATCGAACAAGGTAGGAGGGAATAAGCTTATATCCCGAAGGAAGTTGATATAAAAATTTGTCAAGTATGATAAGAGATTTAAGTTTACCGTTGACAAGTATGGTAAGAGATATAAAGTAGGGTTTTTTACATACATATGTTTACTTGTCTCTTGACTCTTCAATTTTAACTACAAAAATTAGCAAAATATTGGCTTCAAGGGAAAAAAAGAATGCTAGCTTGGTAGTGATGATATACACTGTTAAGCATCTCTTACAGTAAAATATTACTTTCCTGCTTTTGTATTTTTATACAGGAATGTTTGGGTAAAGAGCAAGAAGAAAAGAAACCACTGAAAGTGACTCCGCCTCATGAAGATGTATCACTATTCTATTCTGACATCATGCCGCTGCTTGTAAGACCTTCACATTTACTCAGTTTCCTTCATGTACCACTTACCAGTATGAGAAACATTACATCATTAATACCCAAAATAATCCGAATATTCAGTGATTGTGGCATCAGTTAGATGGTGTTACAAGTGATATTTAAAGTATTAACTATTCTCCAGCACTTTACAGTCCATTGATATTATTTTGAATAGTGGCATTGTGTTGGTAGGTTGATCATGGACAAGGTGTTGAGGAAGATGCTTTTGTGTGGTTTGCATCAATTCTCCCTTTGTCTGGAGATGTAGTCAATGGTAGATTCATCTTTGAAACGCTTACAGCACCTACAGCAAACCTTCTCCATTATCCAGCCTATGATAGATTTCTCTCCGAAATTGACAAGTGAGATGCCCTTACTATATACTACCTTCGTTCTTTTTCTATCCCAACAATGGGTTTGGCCACGGTTTTTAAGGAAGTGGAAAAAGTGGGTAGTTCAAGATAAAGATCCCCTCTAATTAACCTGGAGTAGGAGATAAATCAATCCTTAATAAAGCAAAAGCAACTTTATAAGGCAAAGTGAGTAATTAATGATGGTTTTAGTAAGATAAAGAAAGGGCGTGATTGTCAACTAAAGTTGCTTTTTTTTACCAAAAGTGGAATTGTTGCAATAGATGCGAAACTACCCAAAGTGGTAATTGTTGCAATTCAAAAAGAACGGAGGAAGTATGTGCTAATCTGCATGTATATATTATTAGATATCACCTCTATCTTTGAAAAATTTCATCATTGCTAGATACACGAAAAGAAGTAGTGTTCTAAAATTAGTAGAGATGTATGGGAAACTACCAGTAACATCTTCTCTCATCTCCCTAAGGGTGCGTTCTCATCACTTGGAAAATTAAGCTTCTGTTCCGATAAATTTCGGTAAGTTCCGGTAACTTATAGAATAAGGTTCAATATGTTCAGACAAGTCTTGATAAGTTCCAATAAGTTTAGATGAAGCATGTTCAGCAAAATAAGGTGGAGCGAACGCACCCTAAATACGATAACAATCTAATTATTCTTTTATCAGATCATGGGTCATGAAAGTTCCCCCAGATTTTCACTTTGATACATATAGGGACACGACAGATGATAATAAAATGTAGTAATGAACTATTTGCTCTCTCGTTGCAGTCTAAAGGTGATGTAGATTAGAAATCTATTGAAATGAGGTACTTTTGTTGATAGCATTCAACTGCAAAACATGAGACAAGTTCTTTTTCTTAGTATGCTTTGATTTATTTGGGGTTATTAGGTGCATGAAGCATCTCCAAAAGCAGGAAAAACCAAAGGGAATCGACTTTTTGAAAGATGAATTTATATTGCATGTTGAGGGAACTGCAAATAGTCAACGAGTAGTCCGTCATATTGGAGGAACAAGCTGGCCAGGTTCGTTAAGCTATTGTATCTTATTATTTAGCTTCAGATAATCGTATTACTATGATCATTGTATTTCTCAGTGAAACCTTTGTTTTATGTAGGTAGACTGACACTCACCAACTACGCCCTCTACTTCGAGGCATTGGGATCTGTTAATTACGTAGACTCGATAAAAGTTGATCTCTCAAGAAACACTGAGCAGGATGTGAAACCAGCTGCCACAGGTCCATGGGGCGCGCCACTATTTGACAAAGCCATGCTATATGAATCCTCAGAACTGTAAGGCTTCTACAGTAATTTAAAGCTATGTTGTTCGGACTCGGGTACCCATGTCGGGTATTAGATTCGTCTATTATATGAAACTTTCCTGGATGTTAGCCCAAAATGAAGTGTCAAGGATCCAGCACAGGTACTTTAGGTAAAATGAAGAGTCCGAGTAACATAGGTTAAGAGTACTCTTCTATTAAAATTACATTTATGGAGCTGAAATGTACTGTAATTCATCCATTGAGAACCAAACATTTAAATACAGAGACTTTGCATGACTAAGAGATTCCACAGTTGCCAGCTTGCATCCACAGCATGGGATAACAGTGATGCACTAATCATCTAATCTTATCATGAATAGTTCTTGAAAGTAACAAGCTAAAACATGTTTTAGGAGAGGAGTAAATAGAAGACACTGCACAGTATAAGCCAGATATAAAAACAAACATAAAAAAACCCCTGCAGTCCGTGCTGTTTGCTGTCAGTTACTTTACATAATGGTGCATGTTTGCGTGGCTGAACTTGCATTGCCTAAGTTAAGAGTCTGTCATATCGCCATTCTTGAAGAGTAGGATTAAGTACAACTACTGCATCTATGTTTAGCTTCAACATCCCTTATAAGTCAAAGAGCATTGTCCTTGTAATGTTACATCTAGTCATGTAAAGATAGCAAGGTGTACTAGTTCTAACATAGGTAGATTGCAGACCAAATAACAAAGCTTTCGAGATCATCCGACTGAAGTGATTAGCATCTGCTGATTTATATGAGTTCTAGCATCAAGTCACTCCTTATTGTTCGACGTTGATGGATTCTGAACTTCTCTTTTAGGACAGAAGGTGTACTGCTGGAGTTCCCGGAATTAACCAGTTCTACAAGGCGAGATCACTGGATGGCTCTAACAAAGGAAATTATTTTATTACACCAGTTCTTATCCAAACAAGGGTCGTTATCTGCACATCAAAAGTGGGAAATGCACGCGAGGACAGTTTTGGGCATCGTAAGGCTCCATGCCGCTAGAGAAATGTTAAGAATGGCACCTCCGTTACCCCGGAGCTTTTTGATCTTTACTTTATTTGATGAGCTACCTAAAGGAGATTATATTATGGAAGAGCTTGCAGAGACTCTAAAGCTTATTGATACTGGAGGGTCCTGCAGTGCAAGTTCGATCCTGAGGAATCTGAACATGACTCGTGAGTTTACACCTGATATGGGGTCAATTGAACCAGATGTGGTTGACGGTGTTCCTTTGAGAAGTGCTCAAGAAGATAGTTTGGAGTTAAAAGAGCCAGATGCGGTTGAAGGAGACACTCTAAAAAGTGCTCAAGAAGAAAGTTTTGCAACATTGGATGAAGTTGTTACAGAGGTGAGGGAACAAGCAAGGGAAATCGAGTCAGCAAAAGCTACTACTGAAGGTTTAAAAGAAGGAGGGGTCGTTGATAGCGCCCTTGTACTTTTGGTGAGTGTTGTTTGAACCTATATCATGTGTAATATGGTTTTAGCTATGTTAATTGGACTCTCTAATTAACCTCAAGTACCCGTGTTAGATGCTCGAATCTTAGACATAGGTATAATGGAATTCTTTCATAAAAATTTTGGGTCCATCACCGGAGCCATGTCCGACATGAGTACCCAAGTCCAAGTTACATAGGTTTTAGCATACTATCATAATGAAAGCAACTAAAATAGGTTTTAGCCTATAGTGACTTGAGAGTTGAGACAGTGAATATGGCCAATGCATCCACAATGAAAGCAAAACCAGCTTTGAGAGTTACGTTGAATCCTATTAGCTAGGACTACATGGGAAGTGATGGATCTCAACATCGTACTATCTAGCTATAAGGCTCATTGTAATAAACTACTTCCAAGTAACTTTCCTTTTTCCTTTTTGCCATTATTCTTCATATAAGTTGCATCTTTTTAATTAATATCATTTGCAGGAGCTCTTGAAACCACTGAAAAGCAGTTGGATTTGGCTTCAAGAACTACTGGCATGGGAACGGCCTGGTGCTACCATCAATCTGATTGCTGCAATTCTTTTCATAACCTACAAGTAATTAGTTGTATGATGATCAATCTATTATTGTATGTTCCGCACAGAAAATCTTCTTTTCTCAGCTGTTCCATAATGTAGGGAGTGGATTGGGAAGGCGTTGGCGACAATCTTACTATGGGCAGTCTATGAAATGCTACGAGCAAGGAAACAGAAGATCGGAGGCAAGTATAACAAGGTAGTGGTGTGTACTTCCACAGATCAGACAGCAATGGAGAGCATTATTTCAGCACAGCAAGGTCTGAGAACTGCCCATGACCTGGTGCAGCAGGTCAACATTGCAATACTCAAGATTTACTCTATATTGGCTTCTAGGGCTCCCAAGGTACTTGATTCAATACCAGTTTCTTGCTCTTCCTTTACTTATATGCAGGGAATAAAAAAAGGATAAATGTTTTATTAACAAATTATGCCAGTTTGGATCCTTGAAGTGTCACCTTTATGTTCGGTAGGCTATAGGTTGAATTTGAAACACATGTTCCATCAACGTTGAGAATAAATCAATTTGCTGAACTCTATGCTTGGGTTATTTTGTTTTGCTTGGTATTTTTTTTTCCTTTGGTGCATTTAGTTGAAGGAAAGATAATACTTATAATTGGAAATTCTTTTTCAAGAGTATAAACAACAAAGTTTTTATTGAGTTTTGACCTAATTTTCCGTTCCAAATTAATTGCAACTGTTTGACCGGTACATTTGCTAATTTGTAGCTTTGACCATTAATATATCTAATTATCTATTAGTAAAAACTATAAAAAGTCGATGTGTTGAAAATATACAAAATGATAAAACTTAGAACACATTACAAACTAACCATTGTATTTATATATGAGTTATAATAATGGTCAAAGCGATGCATATGATAGTGTAAAAGTCAAACTGTTGCGATATGGTAATGTTGGGGTTAAGGCAATGAGGCTCCATCCTTTGAATAAGGTAAGAGGGGTATGGAGGATTATCTTAATCTTTAAATAATCCAAACTTCAATTTTATTATCACTATGTAAAGGAAATTGTGGCCTAACTAGCATCATAGCACTAACTTATCCCAACTTTTAGAAGAGATGGCACTCGACCATTTACTTAAGACTTAAGAGAGTTCATAAATCGCAATACTAGGCCTCAAATGACCAATATACCATAAGAAAGAGTTATCGAACAGGTGGAAACCGGCTTCGATACCAATGAGGACAGAGGACAGAGGACAGAGGACAGAGGCCAGAGAGATAGAGAGATAGGGAGTTAGGGATAGGTAAGCAAGTGAGTGGAAATCTATGATTTAAGCATAGTGCGACTGGGAAAGTGTATTGATATAGCTGGCTAAATTAAGAGCACCACTGCCATCGTTGAACTAAACTTGGCCTGCCACTTCTAAAATGTTATCACAATTATTTATTTTTGACCATATATATTCCAAGAGGTAAACCAAGTCAAACAAGTAGAGCAAGCTTCATAGTAAGTTACGTGCATGTCCACTTCTTCCACGTATGTGCTTGGAAATATGAACTCTTATCCCTTCCAAGATATTCATGTTTCACCATTTCCTACCCTGCCTATGATAAATCAGGATTCAGGATCATCAATGTAATCATTAATCATGAATGCTGATTGTGGGTGTTTTCGCAGCAAGCAAATAAAGTGATGATGATCATGGTTGGGGTAGCAGTCATTGTAGCTGTAATTCCGTTCAAGTATTTGATTATGGGTGTCACTTTGTATCTCTTTGCAATGAACTCAAATGTTGTCAAGAATCTCACAACAAACGACACAGGAAATCGGCGATTGAAGGAATGGTGGGACTCCATTCCTATTATTCCTGTGCAGATTGTGGACGACCCAACGGAGTGAATGATGGCCTTTTGTTCCAGTTTTTTGCAGTCGCACTGTTTTGTGTAATTATATGTTTTTACATAGTTTCATAGCATACCGTAGTTAATAAAGTTGAGAAACAGTTTGTTTTGCATAGGGGTTTCTTGTCTGTCACGACTCACTGAGTATGAAGAAGTTTATAACGCATTCTTGTCTCTTGTACTATATCTCAGTGATAAATTTAGATTGCTTTACTGTTCTGCAGCTTCAGTATATGTTATGAATCGTCAGTTTTTATCAGTACAATTATACTCTTAAATATATTGAAAGAACCAAAATAAAAGACAGTATAGTTGTACATATTTCTTAAAAAAAAATTCAATGGCTATCTTAAGGCCAGCTCCCAAAACAGGTTGCCACCCCTCCTGAATTTGGGGTACTAGTAATGACGTGGCTATTCAAGTGCATACCTACTTGAATATTTTGTTCATCTAATAACAAAATTGCAACAGTAAAGTTGCTAATCTGTCTCTGAAATTTCCGGCCTTCTTTTTTGTGCATATCAATTGCAAAATTCCTAGATCTACCACTACTTTGAGACCTATGCTTTGAGGTGTTTAGTGATTTTAAACACTCTTGGTTCAAAGGTGTGATTTCAAGCCGAATTTTTGAATTTCATTTCCTTGTCAGATACAGAGAAGGGGATATGAATAAGAGCTAGCTTGCAACCTTAGCATCTTCCTTCTTGCTTTTCTTCTAAAAGAAGTCTTTTTTTTTTCCTATCTATGCAATTCAAGATGTCATTTGTGTTCATGTTGGCAAATTCTCATGTGAATTCGGCCTCATATTTCTGGCCTTTCTACGAGTCCGCATCTCTTTCTTCCATTAGTTGATGAAGCGTCTCATTAGTTATAGTATCCGAGTTTTTGTTTAGGCACATAAATGTGCCTATTGACCCTGATCATCATCTTTATATTACGCTGTAAAAACCTAGATTAGATGCACTTCAAATTTAGTTGTCCCAAATTGGGACCAAAGATCTTGAAATTTATAGAAATTGCCTCTCTTTCCTTATGCAAACCTCCCAACATCAAGTTTTCTAGGTCAATTTACAGAGAATACTACTAGCGCTAAAAGAAGCTTAATACTTTGTTCCTACCTAAGGTTAGATGATGCCTTTATAGTCTACATAAGAGAATACGAGTAGACAGTAGTAGTAGTCCATGCGACCGATTCTTTTCCAGTAGATTGTCAATAACTCAGCATCCTTGTTAGCCAGCAGTAGTTCACTTTCCGCGAGCCTTCTCCAAGTCAGGAAGATCTACAATGCACAAGAGAAAAAACCCATCAGAACAAAATGGACCAACACTGGACTATCAGCTTATTAGTCGTTCTTTCGCTGAGAATTAGGCTATAGACATCACATCATATGAGATCTTTAGGTGTTATTAAAAATTAGCTATTAGTTGTAAGATCTTCTAAATAACAACTGGGTTTTAGAACTCACAGAGTAATCCATCATCACTGCTCTCTTCATCATTACACTGCAGAAAACGGGATACAACTCCAGTAAATAAGAGAGAAAATTTATCTGACATTATAGCCATTATAAAGGAATGTTATATTACCGCAGTATCATCATAGGCCAAGTCAGCTGCAAATAAAACAGAGATCGTTTATCAATAGAATGCTGCCTCAAAAATAAGTAATCTTGGTAGTACATGGAAATTTGCAAAAATTGACTGTAAAAAAGCATAATCATATCATAACTCCTTATGAAAAAAATATGAACCTTTACTATGATATACTTCCTCCGTTCTTTTTCTAGTGCAACAATTGACTTTTCACGCTTGTTAATGCACAGCTTTAACTATTGGTAATTTGGTATCTTTAATTACTTTTTAGTAAAAATTATAAAAATTTGATATTTTGAAAGTATATATGCGACGAATCTTATAAGACCCCACATGACTACATTTTCCTTACGTAATAATCATAATAGATAGTGTAAGGGTGATGATTGGATAGTGTAACAACCCAAATGTGGGAATAGAAAAAGAACGGAGGAAGTATATTACTTCATGTGATTAAGAGAGTCAAAAGAAATCTTCAAAAGGCAATATACATACAATAACCCTGATGTGACCCATAAGGTGTAATATTGGTAGTTTATTTTTTATAACGGATAACGCAGCTATTGCATAGTGAAGTGCAGACAACACCATTGTGAAATCTATCAAAACAGCATTTCGAGGACACACGGTGCAAAAATAGTTGATAGTAATAATCTATTACCTGATAAGTAAGGAAAACTTGATGGTCATAGACAAATATCACTAACAAGGAAATTTGGACCAAGGCACTTAAAATTTTATGGTATAGGCCAAGCTAGGTAGTAGAGCTTCTTTGTCTTGTTCCCTATTTTATCGAGGGGAGGACAGGAATGGGTCTTTACGTGCATATGTTGCTGAAATAGTTTAATATATGACCATTGACCATCCATATCTCGTGTCTCCCACACAGACTAGGCTTGATGCAAATACAACAGAGCCTTGGTCTACTTTCACAGCTAAAACTAAATTTTTTTCTTCACTCTAATGGCTAAAAAGTAAAAACGAACCACCAATATCGTCCCGAAAATCCCGAATCAACAAGCTCTAGTTGGCAATTTGTATAATCGTATCCAATTCACTCCGACCAACTATCTTGCCTCGAAGACTCAAAAAAAGGCAACCATAATAGGCCATGACTTGCTCAAATACTTAGATGGTTCTCTTCCGCTCCACCCACCCCATCAAGGCCATTCATTCACCTCATCCAACACTGCCTATCTTACTTGGATGCGCGGGGATAAACTCATTCTTGGCACTCTCGTGGATACTATAAGCCAAAACCTACTCTCACTCATCGCTAACACCTTCACCTCCCATGATGCTTGGACTACCCTAGCAAATATAAATGTCAATCAATCTCAAGGCCACCTCAAACAAATTAAGGCAACTCTAAAATCCTCACCCAAAACTCACAAACCACAAGGAATACATGCAAATCATCAAAGCTTGTGTTTACTAAGTAGTTACTAATACTATAGGTCTACGGTCTACCTATAAACAAAATAATGTCATTGACAAAATTCTAAGTGGCTTAAATAACGAAGCCTACAAACCCGTCATAGGCGTCATCTATGGGCGTGACACCTCAATTCATTTGAAAAGCTACGTGAAAAACTAACCACCGACGAGCTCACTAAGTGGTGCATAGGACCGCAATGGCCAGTTGTGGATGTTGCGGAAGTTCATGGTGTGGGGGATAAGCGACGGGAGAAACAATATTCAAAGCGAGAAAGTTTGAAGGACGATCTCGAGGGTGATTAGTTTTTCATGTAGCTCTTTCGAGGTGCCAACTCCATTGATGATGCCTATGATGGGTTTGTAGGCTTCATAACTAAGACCACATGAAATCTTGCCCATGACTTCTTTTTGGTCCATAGATTCGCCCATAGTAACTCCTCAGCAAGCACAAGCTTTAAAGGCTTACATGTACTTCCTTGTAGTTTGTGTGTTTTAGGTGCGGATGCTCAGAGTTATCTTAATATGTTTGAGGTGGCCTTTGAATGGATTAGCATAGACATTTACTTGGATAGTCCAAGTATCTTGGGTAGTGGAGGCGGTAAATATGACTATATGAGTGACACTAGGTTTTGGCTTGTAGAATCAACAAGAACACCAAAAAATGAGATTACCCAGGTGAGAGAGGTCGGGTTGAAGGAGGTGACACAATCGGCTGAGATGGTGATGGGTGGTGCGGGAGGTGAAACATCTAGGTACTTAAACAAGTCATGACCTATTATGGTTTTCTCTATTTGAGTCTTTGAGATAAGATAGTTGATGGGTGTGGTCCAAATACAATTTTGAAAGCTGAATGGTGAAAGGTTGGGTAGGTTCATCGGTATTTGGATGGTGTTGTTGCCTTGTTGGTGTTGTTCTATTAAATTTGCTTCTATTTGAGTCTTCTAAGCAAGAAAGTTGGTGGACATGAGTCGGATACAATTATGAAAGTTTATAATGGTCAAAGGTTTGGTGGGTTTCGCATTATTTATGATGGTGTCGCTGGTGTCGCTTTGTTATTGGTCATTGGAGTGAAGAAAAAAAATCAGTTTCAGTAATGAAATTAGTTCAAGGTTCATATACCATGTAAAATTTGAAAGGACTTTCTTGTACTCACAACCTCACATTTGAGAGCACTGTAAATAGTGGATAGAAGGCTGACGAATGGGGAATTAAAAAATCCAAGTTAGGAAAAGAATAAAGCAAGGAACGAAATAAAGGACTACGGGAAGGAAAACAAACTAATCAAGATAATCAATTTACAGAAACTACACATCTACTTGCCACAAAAACAAATGTGAAAAGAAGGAAATGATAGTGTTGTAGCTTGATTTGTGGAATAAGCTTGATTGGTGCCATTCCACATGATTCTTGCCATGATTAGGAGATTGAGTAAGATTAGGAGAATATTCCTTGTAAGATTAGTACCAGGGAGCCTTCATGATCAAGGTACAAGATCATTGACAGTCATATTGTTTACCAGTTACCACTTTAGTCTATAAACATCAAAAGTAATTGAAGACTTATGGGGAGTAGGTACGATGTTCAGTGAATGTAAACCCCCTCTTTTCTGCATCCGAAAGAAAAGAAAATAATAAAACTAATACTCATCATATAAAAACTTTTGTTCTTCTCAAGCAGATAAAAAAAAAAGGGAATCATAAAGAACAAACTAGACTACCAAAAATCACACAAGCAAAGAGCACTATACACCCCTTAATAAATAGACTAAATGGATTAATGAAATTATTCTAATACAAATATGAAACTTACAGTCTGACTCTTCATCATCTTCATCACACCATTTATTCCAATCAACTTTTAGGTAAGGAGCAGATTTTTCTTCAGATTTTAGAAGCCTTTTCCACCAGCCTTTCTGCTCTTTCTGTAATGAGCACAATACGTTCCTCCACCCTGTTTTAGTTTTACACCCCTGCAAGGAGAAGACATAGGACTGAGAATATATAACTATAAAAAGTTCGAAAAATTTCCACGGAAAGCACTGCACTGACTTGATCCCTGGTCAAGACCCTAGGTGGGAGAGCCACCACTCAGCTGCTCCTACTGCCTCATTGAAACCCCAAACATATTAAAAGGGACAGCCCATGTTGGTTCAAATTTTATCAGACACCACTTGTATAAGTTACTTTCACGTAAGCATTTCAACCATGTTGATGCCAGAGAAAAAGAAAGCAATGTGAATGATATTTTGCAAAGATTAATTATATCCTGTAAGGAATTTTCATACTCAAGCTTAAGCGAAGCTGCAATGGTCAAAAGAGCAAAAAATTATCCAAGCATAACTATAAACAGCACGACATAATATTGGGCAATATGTATGCATAACGTGGAGTCATCTCCATTGAAGTGTGTATGCATAATGCATGTATATCTCTATTCCTGAGTTCCTTGTACTTCTTGCACTAATTTGCAGGTCTTTTGTCTCCCTATAAAGCTATACTGCTTTGATAGTAACATTGTCTTCAAAACAGAACCTAGCTAACGTGCAAGAATATAAGATTTCAAATAAAGGGTATTCGGTAGCCTACATTCAAAATTCGTCTAATGACCAAAACATAAGCAGCATGAAGCAATAATAATTAGTACGAGTTAATATCGATTCATTTAACAATATAATGTTAAATGTGTAGGTTGTCTAGACGTCAAGCTAGTATAATGACTACAATCTCCGGATGTTACCCTAATGCCTCAAATGGGGTCCCAGATAGGTGGGTGAAGGGGGTCAACTTTGCTTAATTCTACCTTACAAATACAAGGAGACTATATTACTTTGACCCTTGATATAAAAGGCATTTAATGCATGCAACATCACGAAAATTAGAGTATACATCACAACTACACTTAATATAGGAGAACTTGTCACATTATATTGAGCAGCAGTAGCTTCACTTACAGCTCGCAAAGTAGATCGGACAGCGGAAGATGAAATAAACAGAAAACAAACCTCAGGCAATATTGCTCCGAATAGTTCCAGCATACATTCATATTTTTCTCCTTGTGGCCCAGAAGCTGAAAACTTAAAGAGGCCCTCAGGCTCACACTTCACTAAGATATCTTTGGCATCAGGTAAAACAACTGTCAGAAATATCTTATCAGAGCGTTGAGCCCAAAGAATCTCCGGGGGGCGACTGAACACAGAGAGAGAAACAATTTTGTCCATATTAATACCAATTTAAACGAGATATAGATGCAGAAAATTCATTGACAAGTAGCAGTCTACTTACACAATTCCAAAAGATAAACAAAAACACATTTTGCAAATTATGATATCAGTTTCAGCAGTTCCAAGCAACTTGCTGTCAAGGGAAGAACGCTAGTTACAGTTAGTTACAGGCATACAGGTGTTAAAATTCAGATAGTTAGTGAACTGAATTCTGCTAGCTTTTGGATTGTAATTCCCTAGCTGGAATTAGTCTTTAAATACTTGTAATGAATTGTAATCAGCATTCATTAATCATATCAATGAAATCTTCCTCTCATGTTTCTCTCTCTATCTGAAATTCTCTCCCTCTTCTTCCCTCTCTGGTTCTTCTTTCTTATTTCTTCATTAACTCATTTCTTAAGCAGAGAACTTTGTTCCTGCATCATTGGTATCAGAGAAAACTTGATCACATATTCACATCTGATCAGTTTTCATCGATTCTTAGTTCAATGAAATTCGAGTCCAGCAAACTAAGAATTGTAAATTTGTAAAATTAGTGAAGGTTTACTCATCCAAAAAGTAGACCCTAATCTGGGGTTAGACTTCAAATTCTGGAAATATTCTGGAAAAAATTGAGTGATCAATTTCAAGTTGCTTTGAACTAGCGCCAATTACCAGAAACACTATCACCATGGATGATCCATTCAAATCATTGAAGCAAATATTTCAGGATCAATCAAAGAAAGTTGAAGATCAATCTAAGAAGATTGATGATCTCATGAATTTGGTCATGGAGTTGAAGAATCTGATTATGTAATATGTTGCAGAAAGTCCAAAAACACCACTCAGACCAGGTCTTAACCTTACTACCAAACCTCTAGGGTCTGTACCAAAACTTGAATTCTCTAAGTTTGATGGTTCTAATTGTAGAATGTGGATTAAAAAGTGTAGCAAGTACTTCCACTTGTGTAAGATTGCTGAAGATCAAAGAGTTGATCTAGCTTCCTTGTTTGTGACTCATAAGGCTGAAAAATGGGTGATTAGTTACTTGTCTATTAGGAACAATGTGGATTGGACTGAGTTTGTGATAGATGTATCAGCTAGGTTCAAGGATGGCAAAGCAATGAATGTTGTTGAGCAATTCAATAAGCTTCAAAAACTGATACTAACGGGCCGAGTTCGCGTTACGAAACGGACAACGGGGCAAGAAGTATGTGATTTTTATTATCGTGTTCTGTAACGGGATTTAGCGGGATAACAAATCCAAAATCCGTTATAGAATGGTCGTTCTGTAACAAAACGAGAGAGTTTTAATTCCATGACTCACAATGGGGATCCTAGGAGAGGAAAACAAAGATTCTAACAGTGAGGAGGAAGTGCTTTTGGAAGATGCTGAGCCTTTGATCTCAGTTAGTGCCTTAGGGTCGTTTGGTTTAAGGTATGGAATGGAAAGGGAATGGAAACAAATGAGGAGAGGAATGGTAACAAAAATGGTTAGCTTTATTAGGTGTTTGGTTCAAGCCATGGAATGGAAATGGAATGGTAACCATTACCACCAAATAATGTATTTTGTTACTTGAGGGGGAGGGAAGAGTAACAAATTGGGGGAGTCCATTACCACCAAGTAATGGTAACGGATTGATGAGGGGTTGAACCAAACAAAAAAAAGGAAATCGGTAATTGATTACGTTTCTTAGAGCCCAAAAATCACGAACCAAACGTGGTCTTATATGGGAATCAAACCTTTCAAACTATGAGTGTTCAATGGAAGGTTAATGATAAACCCTTTCATATTTCGATAGATTGAGGGTTCACACATAATTTTTTAGACATGGAATTAGCTGAGAAGTAGGTTGTTCAATTGAAGCCATTCGAGCTCAAGCATTAGGTATTGCTGAATAAAATCAATTATTACAATGTCAGCGTGTTTGCAAAGTTCCGATGGAGTATTTCAAGGCTGATGTTATGTTGATATCACTAGGAGGTATGGTTTTGAAGCAGAGGAATTATATAATTACAAATTAGTTTAAAAATCCTTAGAGTGCACAAAAAAGTAGAGAAGGAGTTGCACACACCAATTCCGCATAATTATAAGCTTATTTGTCTCCGACGATTTTATATACCTTAATGTGGCTGGAGCATTTTTATAACAATTTGACAAATGACCTTAAGTTTTATATCAATTTATATAATCAATGAACCAAAATCTCCAAAAAATGCTATCACAGTAGGGGTGCTAGTTCGCTATGTTACTCTGACACCTTCATTTACCTCAAAAACACGGTGTCGTGTCGTGTCCGACACGATATTTCACTTGGATACTTCATTTTAGACTAAAAACTTACTTTTTTCTACAAAATAGCCGAGTCGGACGCTTAGACACCCGTATCCGAGTACACTTAATTTGTGTCTCAGTAACATAGGCTAGTTGTGAAGTAAGAATCACTCTTGCAACTTATCATTAAGTCCTTCCACTTTTTACACCTGCTCCACCATATTAGCTATTTGATGTTTGAACAAGCAAGCAGCTCACATATGATCCCTTGAAAATAAAGAGCATGCCCACAAATGTTCTTGACGATCTCTAATAAACAGCCACATATATCAATGTGTTGTTTTACACTAGCAACTAGCTGTAGCATCCAACTGTTTTATCTATCATTTAACAGCAGGAGACCAAACCATGCTACTTGAATCCCATTTCTTTCAACAGTTTAGCAGATTCCTAAAACACAGTACAATAAAAAGGTTGATCACAATACACAACCACCTTCACCCCCCGTCCGTATTCTCTAACTTGAGCTTTTCTTATACCCACAGATACTTTTCCCTTTTTATGCATCCTAACAACTGATCACGGAAACAAAATCTTCTACATATCACTTTTGTGCAGCCAAGTATTCCATCGAATTGAAAATAAGCAGCTATCCAACACTTTAGAGTAGCACTTCCCTAGAATATACAAGAGCTGATCCCCAACACACACAACAAGAAAGAAAACAGATGCTCAAAGTCCTTATCAAAGTTCTTATAAAAATCAGCCACTTTACCATCCTTGATCCTCCCCAAGAGGCACAAGTCTTTTCAACTATATCATCTTGGTAGCAAATTCTACATTGCACTATGCTCCATATGAATACCTATCTAGCAGGAATGAGACTATATATTTTTTTCTTTTGAAGGAAGACTAGATTATATTTAATCTAACCAAATCAGTACCTCATTAGCCGCTTCCACCAAATTATCATCATCTTAATAGAAAATCTCCCTGCGATGATTTTTGAGCTTCCATGAAAGAATATACAACTATTGAAATGGAATCAGGAAGACTATCCAATATTGAAGCTAAACTCGATAAAGCAAACACATCAACAATATCACATCACTCGCTGAGCATACAAACTGAGAAGACCCTCTCCGAAGGATTACGTTCAAACATAATTCCCCAAAGGCCTGAAGCGATTACATTTTCACGCTCGGAATCAAGCCATTATTGATCAGTTTCTTTCTCGGATCCTTAGTTTGGCCTTGTTAACATTGTTATTACAAAAATCAGAATGTTTTTCAATTGCGCGTGATGACAAGTTGACGACCAAAAAATTATCAAAAGAATTTATTCCAATAAAAACATGAATGCACTTTATAGGGACAAAAAGATACACAAAAAAGTTGTTTGCACTTTAGCAGATAGGATATGAAATTATAATAAGATATTGGAGGAACAAGACATGTACAGCAACAAACTAGGCCGAGCTAGAGCAACAAAAGTTAATAGAACCATTTTCCGCAATTAACATAACTCATCATATTGAAATGTTTTTTCAATTAATTCGTTCTAATCATCTGTTTTTAAGTAACTTTAAATTTTTTTTTCATTAATTCTAAACTAATTATTACGGATTATCTAATAAGTATCTGAAATGCATTAGTTGATTTTCACTAATTTATGATATTTACTGAATTTGATTATTTGAAATTGAAGAGCAGAGAGCCTAAATTAGAACTTCAATTAAAAAAAAAGGTGTTTTATGGAGAAGATTGATGAAAGGTGCAGCATAACCTAAAAAACGACTGAAATTACGGAAAAAGAATGAACAGGTATAGATGCATTAATCAGAAGAAATAATTATAATTGGAGTCACTTGAAAAGAAGAAAATAGAGAGAAAATACCTCATTACGGTTGCGGTAAAGCTGAGAGCTTGCTGTTGCACTCACTGATAGAGGGTCAGACAGAGTGTTGTAGGAGTCGTGTATCAACTGAGTTTCACTTTGCCATTTGTCCAATTAGATTACAGAAGTATTATATCTTTTAAAAAGAAAAAGAAATAGATTTGGGGAAAATTTTTTACTTTTATTTTTAATTAATTTAAGATATAAAAAAAAAATTTAATATAAAAGTGTTTTTTTTTTTATTAAAAAAAAATATAATCTAATTAGACAAATGGCCGTCTAATTAGATTGGACAACTGGATTTGAACCCTGTGTCATGTACGGGTTATTTCTATTATATAAGCCAAGGGGAGCAATGGTGTCTCCCTGAGCAGCAGGTGATAGCCTAGTGGTGTTGGCATCACCTCCGATCCCAGAGGTCCTGGGATCGAGTCTCACCCCTTGCAATGAGGGATCCCCAATTTCCCCCTATTTGCAAGGGACTTCATCTTACCTTATTTAAAAAAAAAATGGTGTCTCCCATAAAATTTACTTAATTACCCCTGCACAACATAAATATTACATTCCAAAAACTTGATATTTAAACCCTTCTACAATCTACATTACAAAAACTCGCCAGTTTCAATAAAATTCAATTGGCCTTAATTAGCAGCACAATCAATGCAAATTGCACAATTATCTTTGACCAAAATAATAAAATCAAAAACTTAACAAAAATACACAGAAATGATGTTGAATTGAACAATACAAAAATCAAAGGTGCGTCTTTAAAAAAAATATCAATTTCAAACACAAACTCAAAAAACACATCAGTGTTTCCGAATTGCTTGCAACATCTCAACACTCTCAAATTCTAAATACTACACTTTGAATCAAGGTACGTACTTTGTTTACTTCTCAATAGGACATGCTTCTCACTCTATATTTCCATAACCCTTTAAAAGTTGGAAGATGACCTACTGTTCATCTCAATAGTGTTCTGAGTCTTAAAAGAGTGAAATTTACTACTCATAAGCTTCCCATGCGTCGCTCACGTGTTATGGATTCACAGCCTCCCCATGTGTTGTGCACATGTCTTTTGGTAATTTACTTTGGCGCGCTTTCTTCACGTGTCCAGATGACGCATAGTGGCGATTTGCACTCTATCTCATTCTCACTCCTTCTTCCCTCCTTCATATCTGTTGTTCAGGCGCCACCATTGATGCGCCTCCCTAGAAGGTTGTTTCTTTGGCCCTTTTTCTTGCTTCTGGCCACTTGCACACCCTTGTTTCTTTGGCCCTTTTTCTTGCTTCTGGCCACTTGCACACCCTGGTTGACGGGAAAAATTGCCTTTTAGCGTCGGTGATTGTCGCCTTTGTTGCTTGGGATCGGCGTAATCAGCTACCAATGAAGACAATTGGTAAACAGTCTGGCGAAATTAATGAAGATAGTTGCGCACCACCTCTTGCTGTCGGCCAGCGAAGGGGATCCTACAACGTTCGCACACCCTAATTCAATGGCCTACGCACTGTTCGAGTGCTTGTAAAGTGGCGGACAAGCAAGGCGGGCACTACAATGGCTTTCAAAGGTAAGCTTGCCAATTGTTAATTAGTCGCTTTTTGTTTCAAATTACAGTTTCCATTCATACATTTGTTTTGTTGATTGATAAACAATCTTGCGTGTGCCTTGGCTACCAAATTTATTTTTCTCCAAAAAATGAACCACTAACAAATTAGGTATGTACAGGCCAAGAAAAACTCGAAATGGGTCTCTTAAAATTTTCCCTTAAATCACATGGCAATCCCCCACCGAACGATTCACAGCTTAGGTTTGAATAAGCCAAAACCCAAAAAATTTTGGGTGTTGAGGAATTACCCTAAAAGCACCTGATTGTTGAGGAATCACCCTAATATCACTGATTTAAGAACCAGGAATTAGGATTTGGAATTAACCAAAAAGATTAACAAAAAAAAGGCCTTGGTTTGGATATCTTAAATGGGAACCATTGCTAAGTTCACGTTTGCTTCAGGAAGTAGGAAGCTGTCCCTCAGGCTTGTGAAGGGTATTCCAGTTGTGGTTAAAGTAAATCTAGAAGTACATGTACTGTTTAGCCCAGTGAGGAAGGTAATCTGTCCGGTTTTGCAGCTCACTCAACCAATTTTAAAAACTTTACGATACAATACCAATTTATTTTTAAAATAGAACGAATTGGTCATGTGTTAGAGTACAGTCATGTTCACTTTAGGGTTCCAGTTAGTCTCCCACATAAATCCATAGTATAAATACTTACTGCCCTAACTATTCAGAAAAGTTGTGCCTCTCAGTTTATTTTGTTGAAGCTGGTAGGTTTTTGCTTCAACGCTTTCTTTTTTGTTTACATTGAATAGCCAGTTATGCATTGGGTGTGCTCATACCTTGAATCAACAATGGTACAGACAAATTGAACTTGACACTAATTAACTTCTAAAGGAACTTACAGACATTATTTTATACACATATTTACACACCTAAATAAACTTAAGATCTATGAATTTCCATCTCAGAATACAGAGGAAACTGTAATTGTGATATGATCCTACTTACTCAATGTCTTCAGCTTTTCACTCACTGTGTTGTGAATTTCTAGATAATGCAAACTATTTTTGCCCTTAAATTCCAGCCACCCCACATGTGTTTCCTTCCTAATTAATATTTTCTGTAGTATACGGTAGTTAGCGTGCTTGATGCAATAACAATTTCCTTGAAATTTGTTAACTACAATTCCTAAACATTTTGGTTCACACTGCACACACCACAGGCTGAAACTTGTTTTAAAAATCGTTTTTTTCAAGAACAAATTTTTTAGAAAAATGTTTGATATGGAAACGGTGTAGGCTAAAGCCTTTTTTACAAAGCATGGTCTTTTCTATGTGAATACCATGTCAATCGCTGTGAAACTATGTTTTACCAAATTTGGTGATACTGCTAGCTTTGAGTCCAGTTGCAGATTACATCCTCTAACAACGTGCTTCCTGTGTTGGTCTTGCTCTAAAATCAGTTCAAATCTTAGAAAAATAACCCATGCTCTTTGTATTTCATGAATTTTTTTACTTGTATGGACCATTAGGCTTAACATTAAATTTGCTTGCTTGTTAGCTGTGTATTTCTGGAAGGTTACTTTCCTGTCCATTTATGTGCAAGTCTGACTGACTTTTGGCTTCCATGTAGGATTGCACTACCTTCTCAAATATCAGCTTAAAGCAGTTTGCAAAGCAGGTTCTGGTAAGCTTTTTGAAGCTGCATGTTGTAGCCTATTTTAATTTCTTGCTTGTCTAATGGTTGCTCAAGTACGTGTGCCTTTAAAAAAATGTTCCTTTTTTGCTGGTTTGTTTCTGGTTCATGTTTTCCTTCTTACCTGTCAGCTAACCCTTTACTCCAGTATGGGCACACGCTTTCTCTAAACCGCTTAACTGGCCTGACTTCTTAATTTCCTGTAAAATGAGTGCTGCTGTGTCAATGTGTGGAAAATAACATGCATTGGACCTCTGTAAATGCTGGATTGCTTGCATTTTACGCTTTAACTGAAACTACGCTTGTTTTCTGCTACTAATACTAGAAGATATATGTAGCTTTTGCGGTTTACAGTTCCTTCTAAAGAAGAATTAGCATTATAGAATCCTAGATAAGAGTTTGTGCTTACGGGGGGGATATAGACAGGGTTATTTTAAATACAGTGTGTTGCAGCTATTGTGTTCCCTTTATCCAAGATACATTTGGTGTTAGTTGAGTTGTTTGTCTTGACAGGTTGTAGCCATGACACCCAACCAATGCGCATGCCATTTCGCCATCTTCTAAGACAAATTATTGAGTGCCTAAACTTCAAAGTTCCCGTCTATGGTTTTGTAAATGAAGCTACAAACAATGCTTGTGTTGCTGTTAGGACAGAGTGTGGCCCAATTGCATATGTGTATGTTGGTGGGGAGGCTAGCATTGTAGATGATTCGTGCGAGAAAGCAGCGAAAGCAGCTGTGCGTGACCTTATTGGTAAAATATGGTGTCCATGTTGAAGATTTCACAGCTGGGAAGAAACTAATGTTCGACAAATGTGCACAGCTTTACAGACTAAAGAGAACAGAGCTTAAAAATATTGAAAAGGGTTTGCCACCTAACATGTTGTCTCATGCTGCATATAGCGGTGTTCCTGTACCTCTTAAGCATGTCACAGTTGATTACATGAGTGTGTTGCCCATGGTGGTCAAGCGCACTCAGGCCTTGCTTACTCCGTTACAAACTATATGTTTTGACGGTTGCAAGCACACTTCGTGGCTAATAGTCACCTGTCCTCATAGTGCACATGGCATCAAGTGTATCTTTGGGCATCCCTGTGGCAGCCTAATTGAAGCTAAACAAAGGCTTGCAAAGAAAGTTATTTCTTATCTGATGCAGCTATACAACTTCTCTTTCATAGATGCAAACTACAAGGTTGCCAACTATGCTTCTATTCTATGTGCTCTTGAAAGAGAAAGCTACTTAACTTTGAAAGAGCATGTGCTCAACATTCAAGAAGCAATTCAGCCTAGCCCTTTAGTTGTGGAGCAAGATTGCTTGACTCCCCGTGGCATTCGATTTCGGATACCTATAATGGTGTCGCCTCCCGTTCCTCCTAAGAAGCGTAAGGCTAGGCCATCGTTTGGAAATGTACGGGCTTTTGGAACGGGCCTTGCAATTCCACTCCTCCCTTTTCCTTCTCAACTTGAAACTGCTCGCAAGCGGGCCAAACAGATCTAGCTACAATATTCCACCTGTGCAAGCTATTATACATTTGCCTATGTAGTGTGTGCACCTGATCTTTTGTACTATAGGCAACTTTAACCCTAGGATGTTAGGCTGGACAATTCCTATCTTTTTTTTTTGCTTATGTTTTGGGATCATATGATATATATATCTTATCTATCCTTCTTTCCTGTGTAATAGGAATCTGTTAGTTTTGGTGAAGTGTAAAAGAATTCTGCATTTCAGTGCAATTAATATATCTTTTATTGTTCTAAATTCCTTTGCATTCCAGTTTTCCTTTGCCTATTGGTAGACTACAGTGTTTGTGCCCTTTGTCAATGATTGTTATGCACCAGATTAAACCATGTGTTTCTCTAATTGATAGTTCTATGGTATGGAATAGCATCTAAATTAGCACACAGTGACCACTAAAAAACATCTATCAATGCAGAAACTCGTGTACAAGAACTCCGCCTATATTTATGCAACCTTTACCTGATAACCATGTGCACTTTGCAAATGGCACTGCGTACAAAATAACATAGGCCCTGTTACCCTTGGTTAACAATGCTTGACTTTGAACCCTTTCCTTCACTGTTATCTTTCTTACTTATCTGGAATAGCACTATTGTGCATTGGTATGTTAAAAATGCAGGAAATTGCCCTTTCTTTCCCACAGTGATGCTGTTCTCAAACGCGTTCCATATGCAACCCTTTTGACTCTAAGAGACAGTTCCAGGGGTATTATCCTTAAACCCGCTTTATTATCCAATGCTTAGAGTGTTAACATGGTTGCGCTTGCTTTAAATGGGACAGCCAGTGGTGCATTCAAGGATAGTGAACACCCCAACAAGCTTTAAAGTTTACCAAAAATGGGCCTCATCTAAACGAAAGCGGGGTTGTTCCTAACCATGCACCACTGCCCGGACCACCAAAGCATTCTTTGCAAAGTTTTTTAAAAAATGCAAATTAAAAGGAATATCCATGCTAACCACAATTGTTAGCTGGCCCTTGCCTAATCTAACTATGCTAAAAGTAAGCAGATGCTTGCCTTTAAAGAAAACATCTAATTCTGCCTGCAAACTTCCTGTTTGCACGCCTGGTTTTGGGCCTCTTCCTTTGGGACATGTACCTAACAGGTACGTGTTTCTCAGGTAATACAAAGGCGTCAAAACCCCGTGTGAGCAAGCGCATAAGAGCGCTACAAGAAAATGCACCTGAAACCAGTAATGAAGGCTTTTTAAGTTCAACGGGTGGCCCAAGACAATATCAAAGTGCTCGCATGTTAGCGAGTGGGCTTAATGCTGTCCCACAACCAAAGCGAGCTCGGGCTCAACGGTAAAAAAAATAAAAAGAAGGTAATTAACTATTCTAAGTACCATGTCTCTTGTAATAATTATTATGTCAAATTTGTAACTAATTAATGTCTTCATCTAAATCCGTTGGGCTGCTATTAGTGCTGGCCAGGAAATGCCAACTGCTGTACTCAAATTACCTCCTGCAGAACATTGCTCAAAATGTTATGCATTTAGATTTGTTTTTGAACCCCCAGGTTTTTGTTGTTCCGATGGTGAAATTGAAATCGCTTCTAATTCATTGCCATCGGAGCTCATTTGGCTCTTCACTTCACAGGACGATGATTCTGTACACTTTAGAACATATTCACGCTTGTACAATAACCTCTTTGCATTCAGCTCTCTTGGCGGGGTTTTTGATTCATGCACTCAAAAAGGCATTTATGTATTCAAATTACATAGCTAGATCTAATATTTTATACCTAACCTATTACCTGATTACCAAAACCCAAATTCTTACAATTATACTTCTATGATGCTCAACATGAATCAGAAAACCGTTTGAACCTCTTCCCTGATTTGAGGCCTGATGTTATAGCTATCTTAATGGAAATCATGCAGCACAACCCATATGCCAAGTTTTTTAGATATTTGCGAGAACTCAATGTTGTAGAGAATACTTAAATAAGATTAAACAGAGACCATGTGCTCGATCAACGCGTTTACAATGCTCCGACAGCTGAAGAGGTGGCTGTAATATGGTCTGAATATACGGCGACCAGTGCAAATGGTGGCCCCTACATTATTGTCCACGGAAAGGCAGAGCGCCAACACAGGATTATGCATTTTTATGGGTGTTATGACCCATTGCAGGTGCCACTCCTCTGCCATATGGTGATTGTGGGTGGCACCATGGCCTTAAAAAAAGAGCCACGGTGGCCGGAGCTAAAATGCCCTTGCTGAACAAGCTATAACATCTACAACGGTTAATGATGTTGATGATTTTTTAGCTGCTGAAGCTGCCAGTGAGTAAAAATCTTTTCATATCCAATGTATACAACCTTCTTAGTTACTGTTTCCTTAGGGAGATGAAGCTTTGAAATTGCATGTCTAGTTGTAGGACAGGCAAAAAAAAGCATGATCCAGATTTCTTGCAGAGTATACTATGCGTATCTCTTGCAAATTCGACCAAGGAACTATATTCAAAGAGCATGTCGCTTATTCCAGCAATTTATAGTCGACGTGTATGTGAAACTTGAAAATACACGACTCGATTTCTTTAGACACAATCAGTCAAAAAAACGTGCAGAGCTGTATCAAGGCATATTAGATTGCTTTGATAGTGGTGAGACAAGTGCTTCGAACGTGGGGCACATGGTCATTTTGCCACCGTCGTTTCTTGGCGGACTTCGTGACATGAAGCGCCGATACTTAAATACCCTGGCTCTTGTGCAAAGATATGGGAAGCCTGACCTGTTTATCACAATGACATGCAATCCCAACTGGCCTGAAATTAAAGAACAACTTTCGCCTGGTGAACAAGCACAACACCGGCCAGATATAGTGGCTCGTGCCTTCCGTGCGAAACTGATAACTTTTAAAAAATAGTTAGTAGAAGACTGCGTGTTGGGTGACGTTGTAGCGTTTACGTAAGTTGTTGAATTCCAAAAACGGGGCTTGCCACACCACCATATCTTGCTTATTCTAAAACCAAACTGCAAAATTAAAGACCCTACCGTATTTGACAAGTTTATAGGCGCTGAAATCCCTGAAGAGAGTAGTCCTCATTTGCGGAAGGTTATCTTGAGTCACATGATGCACGACCCATATGGCAAGGCTAACCCTGAATGCCCGTGTATGAAACACAAAAGCAGCCCTGGGACCTGCAAGTACGGGTACTCCAAAGCATTCGTTGAAGAAACAAGCAGCCACGAAAATGGGTTTCCGCTTTATAGGAGAAGAGATGATGATCAGCGGCATGTGATTCGAAAGGCTGCAACGGATAACATATGGGTCATTCCATATAGCCATTATCTTTCTGCTCTTTTTGATTGCCATTTGAACGTTGAAGTTTGCTCAACCATCCAAGCAGTCAAATACATATACAAGTATGTGTACAAAGGGCACGATAAAATATCTTTTGCTTTTTCGGGACAGAATAACCCAAAACCAGTAGATTAAATAGACCAATTTAAAACTGGCCGCTGGGTTTCGCCGTGTGAGGCTGCTTGGAGGCTTTTTTCATTTGACCTATTTGAGATGTATCCTCCTGTACTTCCTCTCCAAGTTCACTTGCCCAATGGGCAGACAATCCAATTCAAGCCTCAAGAACAACTAGCCGGAATTGTAGCAGGGGATACAAGATCACATACATCTCTCACTGAATTTTTCAAAATGAATGCAACGCAAGCTGGTGCCTCACAGTACTTGTATTCAGAGGAACACTATGTGTGGACTGCTTCTGGAAAGACATGGACCAAAAGAGTTCAAAAAAAAAATTGTCATTGGGCGCTTGGCATTTGTTGTACCAGCAGAAGGTGAGCGGTATTTCCTACGCCTGCTGCTAACTTATGTTCGTGGCCCAACATCATTTGACGACCTACGGACTGTGAATGGAATTCTATGTGCGATATTCCAAGAAGCAACATTGAAACTAGGGATGCTTGAAGAAGATGAATCTGTTGTAAAGTGTATGCAAGAGGCCGCTGCCATTGATATGCCTGGTGCCTTACGTCGATTATTTTCCACAATCTTGATCTTCTATAAACTAAGGAACCCTTTGTCCTTGTGGCACCAATTCTACGATCACCTATCTGAAGACTTTAGGAGGAAGTTTCCGCAACAAAAGGCCAAGGTTACACAGCTAACCATTAAAGCAATTGAACACCTCTTGGAAGAAATGGGAAAGAGTTTACAAGAGTACGATCTTGATAGTTTAAAGGAAATTGAAACTGATGAGATCAGGAGAACTAAGGACATAATTGATGCGCTTGATGCACCGATACCAGATGAGTATAAAGAAGCCCAGGGGAAATTGAGTTGCAAGCAACAAGAAGCATTTGATTCTATTATGGAATGCATAAGGACAAATAAACCTGGTGTTTTTGTGGATGGACCAGGAGGGACTGGCAAGACATTTCTATACCAAGCCCTTTATGCAGAGATCAGATTGATGGACAAAATTGTCCTCCCAACGGCAACATCTGGGATTGCAACAACAAATATAGTGACTGGATGCATTACACATTCTCGTTTCAAGATCCCTCTTGATCATACTGTCTCGAAGTCTTGCAACATCTCAAAACAAAGCGGCCTCACAATGCTTTTAAAAGAAGCGTCCCTCATTATTTGGGATGAGTCTTCAATGGCTCGTAAAGAAAACATAGAATCACTTGACCTGCTGTTGTGAGACTTGTGTGATCCTGGTTTACCTTTTGGAGGAAAGGTCGTTGTTTTTGGCGGCGACTTCCGCCAAGTGTTGCCTGTTGTACCACATAAAACTCAATCTGAAGCAGTAGATGCTAGTCTTATTTCTTCATCCCTATGGCCAACATTCAAGCGTTTTAGCCTTACTGAAAATATGTGCGCTAGAGAAGACCTCCCATTTGCCGAATTTTTGCTTGCCCTTGGAAATGGTGCTCTACAAACTGTCGAATCTGCAGCTGTTCAAATACTTCCACATACTATTCTTCCGTTTGATGAAAGCCCTGGTTGTTTGAATGAACTTGTGCAAAGCGTTTTCCCAGAAATCAGTTTAGGCCCTTTTAGCAACAAAATTTTCACAGACCGCGCAATTCTTACCCCAATGAATGAAGATGTTGATGGAACTAACACAGATCTGATCGGAAAGTTCCCAGGAGAAGCGGTTGTCTATAAGAGTTTTGATATGATTCTTGACGATGCTTGTAACATATATCCACCAGAATTTTTAAATACTCTTTGCCCAGGCGGTATGAGCCCACATGAATTAGTTTTGAAAGAAGACGGCCCAGTAATTTTGCTTCGAAACCTTGCTCCTGCTTCCGGTCTATGCAATGGTACACGCTTAATCTGTAAAAGATTCTTTCCGAACATTATTGAATGTGTCATTATAACCGGGCATCACAAAGGAGAGTGTGTTTTTTTGCCTCGCATCAATCTGAGGCCATCTGCTACGTCTAATTATCCTTTCCAGTTTCAAAGAAAATAATTTCCCATAAAACTTAGCTTTGCGATGACTATTAATAAGTCACAGGGACAGACACTAAACCAAGTGGGCTTGTATCTGTACCGCCCTTGCTTTTCACACGGTCAGTTGTATGTTGGTTTGTCACGTGCACGCCAATCAAACAAAGTAAAGGTTCTTTTTAGGCCATCTCCAAAACACAATGCTACCACTATTAAGAATGTTGTGTCTTTTTGTGTATTGGAAAAAGCTGGTATTATATAACTACATATAATAGATGGTATGCCCTGTTTGTAAAAAAAATACCTGTCTAACACTCTGTTTATTGTGTTATAGTGCCAGTTGAACTGACAAACCCTTTATTTTGCAGGCAATTTGTGCCTAGGGACTACAACAGTGCACAAGAATAGCTTACTTTTGGTTTGCCTGCTACATTTTTTAGGATCCTCTAGTACGTTTGCAAGCTTCAACTAAATTTAAGAATAAAATGCTAGCCTTAAATTGCAACTTAAATAAATTTTTAAAAAATCTTGCATAAAGAATACCATCCCTCAGCAATGTCTCTGAAATCTCCAGGTCTTTTGGTAGCTTTTCCTGGTTGGGTGTCCTGATTCTCAAAGAACCTATTTATGCTTACGAAGAAGTTTTGCGTTCTCGTGTCTTACTATAGCTCGTATATGCTTTTGGAAGCCTACTCAATGCTGAATACCATTTTATACAACCACTACTAAAGCATTTCAGATAATTACATGCAATTGTTGTGGTGTACGGTGTATCATAATGCTTCTTGGAACCCTTGGTAAGATTCCTAACTAACTCTGCATTTAAGAAAACACCCTGGCCTAGAATTTCAAATAACTCTATTTACATTTGAGTTTTTCAGTAGCCAATAACAGTCCTAATGCATAGCCGTGAAGTGAACATTTGTTTTAAATCTTATTCTACACAGGTGCCTTTCCCATCAGAGCAACAAAAGCGAACCAACAAAAAACATGCATCTGTGTGCTTTCATATATCCCAGATTTGTTTTTGAAGGCCTATTGGTCATCAGACACCACTTGTGCACGCCATCCATTTTAACCTTATTAATCTAAGTTCATATATGTTTGTTGCTGTAAACATAGTTCACTTCCTGCACACTCAGTGGCAGCAAGAGCTGTTCAATTATTATTTTTTGCTGCTATGCATTTGCATTCCACCAGAAATTCAAGTTTAGAATTGTCTGAAATCCCAAAGCATCCCCTTTTTGTGTATGCTGCCAATGCGGTTTTTACATCTCGTCCTACAGTTACAAGCAACAAAACATTTCCTTGTTGGGCAGGCGAACGGACACTTGTTGCACGTGCCCTTGAAAATTATGCAACAAACAACAAATCACTCTTGCTCATCTTTTAAAATGAATGGTACAGTTGTACTAGCTCCATTTCTTTCTTCCATCCTTGCTAGAGACATTTACACTTAAAGTTACAGAAACTTGAGGTCCGATGTACTGTGGTTCCATACATCCTATATCTTTATTCATATTTATGCATTGCCCACATCCTAATTTTTGTCCTCTGTGTTGGTTAGAAATACGCTTTCCATGCAGATTTGGACTTGTCAAAATGAAATGCGACTGGAATTAACGCAAATTTGTTGCTGTCCTGAGATGTTTCCTTGTGGATTTGATGTCAGCCACGGGCAAAATCCCTCCCGGTATGGTAATCATGTCTTCTCTAGTGCAAGCGCGCCTCCTTGTCTCTTCTGCTCACTTAGATTCCTTTGTGTTTCAGGTGTTGCTTGTGGTTGTGGCTTAAAATCTTTCTTCCAACGTCGGCTAGCCATAAATGACTCTGGTTTCCTTGCCCTTCGCATCAGGGACCTGATATGATTTCATTTTCCCACACAACAACAACGAATTCCATGATATTTAATTGCCTAGGTAACTAATTCTGGTAATTAATATGGTTTTAATCTAATTATTTCATCCAAGCATTGCTGCTACATACTTAAGAACAACATTGCATGAACCAATAATAAATTTCCAGCATTGAAGCTGCAGCCCGTTCATGTGAACTCCACCAACATGGATAAGTAGACATTTCAGTGCTTAAATTTCCTTAGCAGCTTTATCCACAAGTATTCAGGATATTTAAGTGTGTTTTTCTTAAACCATGGGACTCAAATAAAAAGGAACCATCTGAAATACTTATTAACAAGTGGACTTCCCCTTACTTTGGGCCAAACTCTAAAAGTCCAACAACTGGTTGTTTTTTTTAAAAGTAAACATCTGTTATGTGGTCACGTTGGGCCCAGTAAAAAGAACCCTAAATACTTTTGTACAAAAATACCTTACTCAGTTTATTTGTATTACTTTATATACATGTACTTGCCAACTATAGTAGCAGCTCCAAAAGTAATCCATAATGCTAGTAATAGTGTTTTGGTTGCCTTATCTAAGACACTTAGTGTGAATAGGACAGCTCCCACGCTTTTTGTGCTGATGTAGATTGTACCTTATGTTCAGAAATCTGTGAGCACCCTGCCTACAAGCCATGCTTTTCTCTGAAAGGGATAGCAAGGAGGGATTATGGGCACTGTTAATGCACTACTAGATAATCTTGCCTTGTACCTTTCTTTCTCATCCTTTACTTTTACAAAAAACATACTAAAAACTCTGAAGTTAAAGCTCTTAATAGCTACCAACGTTTTTTCCTTCAGCAAACCAGAGTTCCTAAATCAACTCAAGGTTAGTTCACTTTGCTATTTTTGCCTTTTAAATTTCAGAGTTCTTGACTACATTTAATTTTGTGCTGCCACTTCCATCTGTTTTTGTCCTATTGTGCTTGCATATTTACATCTTCGAACCTGATGTTATGGTTTTATATAGTGTTTTCCCCCCTATATTTGAGCTAAAATGTGTATCAATGGTGCTCTTAGGAGCCATTTTATGCTAACTTTCTCCATCTAGTTGTGGTTTTCTGTTCTGTGTTTGATTGCAGGTTTTAGGGAGTTATCTCCCTATTTTCTACTATTATCTGACCATTACAATCGAATGGAGAGGTTCGAAGGCATATATGATGAGTCCCGGGGTCCCGAGAATAGTTTCCGAGGCCTTGGACAAAAGAAGAAGTGAATCCTTGGCGTCTGAAGCCAAGGGATGACTAAACGGTGCATCGCCCAACCCCATCGGGCTCTGGACGCCCGATCGGGCGTCCATCACGGCCAAAAGATAGTTTGTTGCGGGCCCGATCGGGCTTGATTCGCCCTGTCGTTGTTCGGTGCACGGCCCGATCGGGCGAGATGGCCCGACCTCATCGGGCGTGTTCGTAGGCGAGGATGCTCGATGCTTGCGCGCTGATCCTTGGCGAAGTCCCATCGCCCGACTCCATCGGGCATGCTTGCGGAGGGCCTTGCTGCTGCTGTGGAAATCTTGCGCGCTGAACATCGATATAGCCCGACAGCATCAGGCGGCCTAGCCCGACTCCATCGGGCGGATGATCTTTTGAGCGCTGCTACTTTGTTTGTGCCCGATTTGATCGGGCTGACTTGGCCCGATCGAGCGATTGACTCCGCGCGCTCATTTAATGAATGTCGGGCTGTTTAATAAAAATAGGAAAATTAGAACATTACTAAGGGATCGATTATTCATCTTTGTTTTAGTCCTTAATTCTCATAGTTTCTCTCAAGAACCCTAGTGACTACTTTTCATTGTGGATTCAAGATCAAACCTTTGGATTGCTTGCAAGTTCAATATGTTATTTTATTTGGTAATCTTCTTCCTTGTTTTCTCCATTATTGTTTGTTTTCTCTATTATTGATTGGATTGATTTCTTAATTAATTGCAATAGTTGAAAGTATGAATTTTTACATTGATTTTGTTATTGTTTTCTCAAGCATGAGTGAGTAGTTCTAATTCTAGGATTGTGGGGATCTATGTATGCAATGAGGGATTGATAGATTAGTATAATTACCCTTTATTTCAATTGTTTCCTGTGATTGAATCGTTCATGCTAGACTTATGAATTAGGCCTGATTTGTATTTCTACTTTCGCAATATTGAATCTGCTTCGAGAGGAGAGATTTCGTATAGGCTTTCAATCATTAGGCATAGTGATCCTTGACCATGCGAGAGCGGCTAGGTGATCTTTGAGGGAGGTAATGTTCGAGAGAAATTACATGTGCCCTAGATAAATTGACTTATTGGGTGATTATTATTCGTCTCTGATTTCCTGAATTGTATGCATAGTGATCCATAGTCCTAGTTCTTTATTAATTCATTCTTACCTTCATATTTAGTTCTATCATTTGCCTATTAGTTTAGTCACACACCCATTTTCAAGCGATTTAGTTAGTATAATATTAGAATTCGAGATACAATAATATAACTTTCTCCCCCGTGGATTCGATCCCGACTTCCCCGACTACTTGTTAGTGGACCTTAGGTTATTTTTGATTAGGTGATACGACTTTAGCTTGTCAAATTTTGGCGCCGTTCTTGGGAGACGGTTTATTTTTATTTTGTCCGAATTATAGTATTACACTAACCTCTACTCCGAAGAACATCCTGTTCTTTGGAACATCGCACGTTTGTTTTAGTGTTTTTGGTGTATGAGTAGGAAATTGAAATCCCCAAATCTCATTCCATTTGACCCGGAGATTGAAAAGATCGCTCGTAGACTCAAAAAAGACAACTAAGCAAACCAAGTTGTCTACGGGGACACCCTCCCAAAAGGCACCGTCTCCACCATCTTCACCACAACAAGGATTCTCCGCCTCACCT
The DNA here is from genome assembly GCA_947648045.1 of Beta corolliflora. Taxonomy (NCBI): domain Eukaryota; kingdom Viridiplantae; phylum Streptophyta; class Magnoliopsida; order Caryophyllales; family Amaranthaceae; genus Beta; species Beta corolliflora. The sequence goes on from CANSZD010002958.1 coordinate 826,547, forward strand.
ATTATGCTAGGATGGGTGACGAAGCTAAACCGACCTTCGGAGATTATGCACAACCATCTCCCGATAATGTGCCCACCGGGGTACGGTTGCCTACTATTCTTTGCCGCGAACTTTGAAATCAAGTCTCATGTTCGAATATGGTTCGAATAATCGGTTTGTTGGGTTACCATCGAAGACCCAAATCGGCACTGCGGTTCTTACAATGTTGTGCTACTCGAAGCAAGGCTGGTGTTACTCGCCGATGAGATGAAACTCATCTTATTTGGTTTCTCTCGCGCGACAAAGCTCTATTTTGGTATAATAAGCCGCCTTCCACCATCACCACAGGGCGTAACTCTCAAAGATCTTTCTCATCAAGTGGTACCCTTACCAAAAGACCGGCAGATATGCGTCATGAGATAGTGACTTTCACCCAAGATCCTGGAGAGTCATTGTATGAAGCTTGGGAAAGATTCAAAGATCTCGCAACGCTCGTGTCCTCATCATGGTTTTGACCAAGTGGTATTCGTGCCATATTTTCTACACTAGAGTTGATGCGGATACGAGACGAGTAATTGATGGAGCCGGCCGGGTGGATTCTTCATGGATAAAGCCATCGACGATGGGTACGAACCTCGGAGAAACTCGCTTCTAACCAAGTGTCTACTATCCGTTCTTCTATGCCAAAGGGAGGCAAACATGATGTTGAAGCCATTTCTTTACTGACCGGGCAACTAGCTGCTCTTCACCAGAAGATTGATTCTTTGAAGCTAGCTGGACATAAATCCCAAGAGTGCCCTGCTCTCTCACATTCTAGTGAGCCAGTGCATGCATTACAATCACAAAGACAAGCCCTGAGTTCGATCCCTACTCCAATACATATAATCCTGGGATGAGAGATCATCCAAATCTCTCGTATAGGAGTAATAATGTGATGAATCCGCAACAACAACATTATCCTCAACAACAACAACAATACCAACCACAAGCTCCTCCTGGATATCGAGAACTCGGTTTCAGCAAAGATCACAACACACCTCCTCCCGGCCATAGCCGAGCTCAAAAGTCTCATGTTGCGAGATGCGGAAGGGTATTATTTCCTTTTAAGCGGATACTAGGTCTCAATTTGAGAGCCTGCATGCTCAGAATAAGCTGCAAGGGACACATAATAAGATGTTGGAGTCACAAATAGCTCAGTTGGCTAGTTCATCTGCTAGTAGGCCATCTGGGTCACCGCCTTCGCAACCAATGCAACCCCGGGAACACCGCCAATGCTATCACCCTTCGCGGTGGAGTGCGGTATGATGCTCGGTAATCTTTAGAGGTGGAATTACCAAGTGCTAAGAAACCACAGGAAGTGCCCGAGGATCTTGAACCTCGGGCGGAAAGGAGCCGCGAGACAAGACTATGGAGGTGACTAAGGAGAAAGCGTGCCTCCGGTGATCAAGCTACCATTCCCCGAGCGGATGCTCAAGAAGAAGCTCGACCACCGGTATGGTAAGTTTTTAGAGGTGGTAAAGAATCTGCGAGTAATGTTCCTTTTACTCGAATTATTAAATCAAGGGCCTGCTTATTCTAAATTTTTGAAAGAACTGTTGATGAGGAAGCGGACTCTCAATGAGGTGGAGACTGTGGCTTTTACTGCTGAATGCAGCGCTCTTTTACAAAACCAGTCTCCACCCAAGTTGAAAGATCCAGGGAGTTTTTCCATCCCCTGTCACATTGGCACCATATTTATTGATAAAGCTTTATGTGATTTGGGTGTCAGTGTAAGTGTCATGCCTCTTTCTATCTGTAAGCAACTGAACATGGGTGAATTAAAATGTACTACCATTACTCTGCAAATGGCTGACCGTTCTGTGAAATACCCCCTAGGTATATTAGAGGACGTTCCTATTAGAGTAGGTAAATTCTTTATCCCTGTGGACTTTGTTATCTTAGACATGGCCGAAGACACTCAAACACCTATTATCCTTGGGAGACCTTTCCTCCATACTGCTGGGGCAGTGATAGATGTTAAGAGTGGGAAACTAACACTGACTGTGGGGGATGATAAGGTTATGTTTAGCCTAAACAATGCCCCTAAAAGCCCAATGCTAGAGGAATCATGTTATAGTGTTGAAGTTATAGATGAACCGATCCATGATTGCATGCCTCATTCCCCCTCCCATGCTACTTCAAATGATGTGCTTGTCTTAGAGTCTATTGCAGGTGATGAGCATTTTCTAACGGTCTTACTGACTCACAAAAAGACCATTGGCTATAGCACTGATGACTTGACAGGAATAAGCCCTGACTTTAATGAGCACCGCATTCATCTACATGAGGGCCACCACACTAGCATTACAGTCCAACGCGGGTTGCAAGAGGTGGTACAACATGTGGCTACTAGACTGCTCGATCCAGGCTGATGGGCGGCTGATGTCCATGTCCCTTTCCTTTCCCTTGTTGCAATGAGGTCATTGCCAAGTTCAGCTTGGGGGAGGATTTCTGTAAGTATTAGTATTGTTTTTCTTTTTGTTTTTATTGTTTTTCTTTTTGTTGTTTTTTTTAGGTTAGTTAAGTTAGTTTAATTGCTTTGAAAAAAATGAAAAATCACAAAAAAAAATGAAATATTGCTGAAAAACCACAAAAATACGAGTTGAATATGAATAGATTGATTGCTTCCCTATGCCCCGAACTTTGTTCTGAAAAACGATTTAACTCATTATACTGGATAGTTGGGCATTTGTGATTGGGATGTTGTGATATGATCTATGATTGCCTTGATCTTGAGTAGATTTTGTTGATAAAGCGCCTATTTTAACTGCATGCTTGAATTGGTTAGATTGTGAGGATTCATTCTAGCCCTCGGATTTATCTCTATATCCGGTCTAATCTTGTGTGTTAGTTCCTCGTAGCATTCTTAACTTGGTTTTGGCATTGTACTCGTTGATTTCTGGTGACTTTAGACATGTGCTGTGATAGAGGCGTTCAATTGTTTAATCTTTAAGCCTCAGAGTTGTTTAATGAATCATTTCCCCCCCTAGCCCCGCTTAGCCTAATGACTTCTTTTTGGATCTTTATTAAGCCACATTACACACCTTGAGCCTTTGCAATGACTATTGTCCCAAGCCTAGCTTAGGGGAGCATTTGTTAAGTTAATATCATATTGTGTGGTTGATTCCTTAGGGCGGTTGGAAATTAATGATATTTTGGTACAAAGAAAAGAAAGAAAAAAGAAAAAAAAATAAAGTGAAAAAATGATAGTGAAAAATTTGAAAAATTTCTATGATCTTCACTCATTAACTTTCAAAGCATTGGAAACTATGTTGAGAGATGCAATTATTGGTTGGTTCGTGAAATTTCAAGAGTTGGTTATTATCTTGGTTATGTTGTTGATGCCATGGGAGTTGTTTCGACCACACCTAGTCCTACTAGTGTTTTTTTTGCTCCCCTTTCTTGGCTTTTCCACCACATTCCCTAAATAATTTCCGTACCTTTACCCGAGCCCCATTATAAACCTAAGAAAGACCTTTTGAGCACATGTTTGATTGTTTAATGGAATAATACTGAGTCAATATGCCAAAGTTGAAGATTAAGCTTGCTATTTGAGTCGACCTGATTAGGATGAGCGATATTATACCTTTCTAAACACATGAGAGTGTGAGTGGGAAGGGCTATTATGGTTGGGTTGGTGAGCGATCGGGCACATATTTTGCCTGCCACAAAATTGAGAGGAGTGACACCTTGGTGAGCACCTTTTCAAGATTCGCATGATATGTAGGGCAGCTGCATTTGATGGTTTACTTAAGTGATTGGTAGTCAGGTGGTCTGAGCAATTGAACTTGAATTTTGCTTGCTTGAACAATTTTGAGTTGGAAATAATTGAGTTTAAACTTTCTTATCTGAGGGGTGAAGCAATCCTATTCTTATTCATGTTGTGCTTTGCTTGAGGACAAGCAAAGGTTTAGCTTGGAGGAGTTTGATGTTATGGTTTTATATAGTGTTTTCCCCCCTATATTTGAGCTAAAATGTGTATCAATGGTGCTCTTAGGAGCCATTTTATGCTAACTTTCTCCATCTAGTTGTGGTTTTCTGTTCTGTGTTTGATTGCAGGTTTTAGGGAGTTATCTCCCTATTTTCTACTATTATCTGACCATTACAATCGAAAGGAGAGGTTCGAAGGCATATATGATGAGTCCCGGGGTCCCGAGAATAGTTTTCGAGGCCTTGGACAAAAGAAGAAGTGAATCCTTGGCGTCTGAAGCCAAGGGATGACTAAACGGTGCATCGCCCAACCCCATCGGGATCCGGACGCCCGATCGGGCGTCCATCACGGCCAAAAGATAGTTTGTTGCGGGCCCGATCGGGCTTGATTCGCCCTGTCGTTGTTCGGTGCACGGCCCGATCGGGCGAGATGGCCCGACCTCATCGGGCGTGTTCGTAGGCGAGGATGCTCGATGCTTGCGCGCTGATCCTTGGCGAAGTCCCATCGCCCGACTCCATCGGGCGTGCTTGCGGAGGGCCTTGCTGCTGCTGTGGAAATCTTGCGCGCTGAACATCGACATAGCCCGACAGCATCGGGCGGATGATCTTTTGAGCGCTGCTACTTTGTTTGTGCCCGATTTGATCGGGCTGACTTGGCCCGATCGGGCGATTGACTCCGCGCGCTCATTTAATGAATGTCGGGCTGTTTAGTATAAATAGGAAAATTAGAACATTACTAAGGGATCGATTATTCATCTTTGTTTTAGTCCTTAATTCTCATAGTTTCTCTCAAGAACCCTAGTTACTACTTTTCATTGTGGATTCAAGATCAAACCTTTGGATTGCTTGCAAGTTCAATATAGTTATTTTATTTGGTAATCTTCTTCCTTGTTTTCTCCATTATTGTTTGTTTTCTCTATTATTGATTGGATTGATTTCTTAATTAATTGCAATAGTTGAAAGTATGAATTTTTACATTGATTTTGTTATTGTTTTCTCAAGCATGAGTGAGTAGTTCTAATTCTAGGATTGTGGGGATCTATGTATGCAATGAGGGATTGATAGATTAGTATAATTACCCTTTATTTCAATTGTTTCCTGTGATTGAATCGTTCATGCTAGACTTATGAATTAGGCCTGATTTGTATTTCTACTTTCGCAATATTGAATCTACTTCGAGAGGAGAGATTTCGTATAGGCTTTCAATCATTAGGCATAGTGATCCTTGACCATGCGAGAGCGGCTAGGTGATCTTTGAGGGAGGTAATGTTCGAGAGAAATTACATGTGCCCTAGATAAATTGACTTATTGGGTGATTATTATTCGTCTCTGATTTCCTGAATTGTATGCATAGTGATCCATAGTCCTAGTTCTTTATTAATTCATTCTTACCTTCATATTTAGTTCTATCATTTGCCTATTAGTTTAGTCACACACCCATTTTCAACTGATTTAGTTAGTATAATATTAGAATTCAGATACAATAATATAACTTTCTCCCTGTGGATTCGATCCTGACTTCCCTGACTACTTGTTAGTGGACCTTAGGTTATTTTTGATTAGGTGATACGACTTTAGCCTGTAAGAACCATGTCTTTTAATTTTGTGTTGCCACTTTCATCTTTTTTTGTCATATTGTGCTTGCATTTTTACACCTTTTAACCATGGCTTTCAATTATTGGTGTATGTGGTTGATTCCTACTTTTGAAATAACATCCTCACATGCACAAGTCTATAGGTTCTATGCAGTTTATTCCAAAAATTTTGCATTTCTGACCTGTTGTCTCCATTATTTGCATCACACTAACTGAATCACTACTACATTTTAAGCCTAATGCAACCCTTGAAATTCGTTGCATTAGGGTCAATTTCCGTTGCAATAGGTCTAATGCAACGGCCCCTAACCGTTGCATCTGAAGGCGTTGCTATAGGTCTAATGCAACGGCGTTTTAGACCTATGGCAACGGCTATCACATAGCCGTTGCAATAGGTGTAAGTAGCCGTTGCATCAGCTATAGGGCCTATTGCAACGCCTCCATATCTACTGCAACGCCATCCGGTAACTATTGCAACGCCCCTATTAGTGATATTGTGTCCCATTTTGGCATCTACTGCAACGCTTCCATACATCTTGCAACAACATCTTATAGATATTGCAACGCCTCTATTACTACTCTAATGCCTTATTTTGACACATATTGCAACACTTTGTTAGCTAATGCAAGTCCTTTACCATAGTAGTCTAGTAATAATACTAGATTAATATATTTAAAATTTCATAAGTGTTTTTTCAAATTTTATACACCAAAAGTTATTCATACATTATTCATGCCCATGGGCATACATTATTACAAGTCTATTAACCAATAATAAAATAAAACAAAATTCATGGTTTCCCAGAGAACTTATTACATAAAAATTACTCTGTTCGTGTAAGTAACAACTCAACAAAAACCAAAAGCTATCAAAGATTTCATAATTAATATCATCAGCAGCTTAGCTCATGTAATTGCCAATCGACCTCTTAACCATGGTTGACTTGGCTGATTAATAGCACCACATAATGCACCACCGTTGGTTATGTGAGTAACAACTCTCATATTCTATTCCTTCATGTTGGCAAAACATGAGTCCCATGTTTTTGGTTTCTAGTTCGACATCATCTCCCCCCTCTGAGGTGATTGTTGCTGATGTTATGGCTGCTACAGGAGTTAAAACCTCATATCATGTTTTCAATCACTAGGCAAAGATCGAAGGTCAAAAATAGTATAAGCAACTAAACGATTTACACTATACATGCCATAAACATATAATCAACTATGTAGACTTAAAAGTGTAGATAAATGAACAAAATGAATAACAGCAACTACATTATGGCAGGGGGGAGAAAAAATAACAGCATAGATCAATGAACCAATACCACAAGCACATCAGTAAACAGTTCAAATGGACTAATAAATACAACATAAAGAACTTTAGTTTCGGTATAAGATATGTCTCAATCGGAGAAGATGCATGATCGACCTTGTCTTAGGGTGCATGACATTGATATTTGATACTGAACACACAATCAAATATCAGATAAATGTCAAGAAAAACGTACATTTAATCAGAGCTCAAGAATAGGTACAAATCACTCACCCTCTATTATGAATGATAAAGAGGAGCTTAGCTTCAGCCTCGACATAGAATCCACCCTTCAACTTAGCCTCTCTTCACATAGAGATGGTCGCTTTCTCCTGGAATCAATAAGCAAGTTGCATTAGGAACCAAATATCACGACCAACTACAGGTAGAGACGGAACCAGTATGACCAACATGATATTTGTATTCCTTACAATATTGTTGAGCTTTATCAAAGATTAGCTTTTTGTTTTCCGCTCAATTATTCAGTTCGGCATCAAGCTCTTGCTTCTTGGCCAAAATCCCATTCTTCCTCCCTTTTTTGCTTTTCCCAAAACTGACTCCGAAACAATAACTTTAGTTGTCTCCTCACCCATCTCTGCTGAATCAATGCATCATCATCCAATTAAAAGCAAACAAAAATAACTATATCAAACAATATCTCTATGCTAGAGCCATTGATATCACACTTAGCATGATTAGAGGAGAGACAATATATACATAACATAACTGGATGACAAACTGTATACACATAATCAAACTCTTTAATAGAGCTGCTATTTAAGATCCTTTTGTTTCATTGCCCAAGTTATTTTGGTGTTGAACCTTTCTCAAATCGTATGATCGTACTATATTAGACTCCACTCAAATGATCATGTATGATAAAGTAGGAAATCGATCACAATTTACTTGATGATGATTGTGTGGAAGACTCTTTTGTTTCATTACCTAAACTTCCTGTGTTACAAAATTTTCTCGTGGTTATTGGTGGTGTTATTATATGTTTGAGGTACAAAATTTGTAAACGATGTGACTTCACTCATTCTATCTATGGCTATAGAATTTTGCTCAATAATTGTAATAGAGGTGCTTAATGGTTTCATGTTAATTGTTAAACCGTGTATGTAATCCACAATTTTTTTTTTTTGAACTTGAATGAAACATGTTGATGTTAATTAATTAAAAAAAAAAATAGAGCTGCTGCTAATACACATAATAGAGGACAAATTCAAGTAGGAAAGTCTGCAATATAGCTTGAATTGTTCACTTACAATGTTCTACAGATTCATGAGCTTCTTCTACCCTCTAACTTCAAGTTTCTCTCTCTTAGAGCTTTCCACAAACACTTGGTGTGCTTATCATAACCCACTTCAAATACCAAAAATTACGAATAGCACATAGAACACATTGAATTATATTAGAAATTTTCATTTACAGGCCGAAAAATCTATTAACTGTTCACAAGCATCCCAAAACCACATATGCATTCATCAATCTGCATCCTAATCTTAATTCCAAAAACTAGAATTTTCGGAAAATCAATATCGCAATCCCTAATCAGAGAACAAAATCATAAAAAGAAAACTCGAATTCAAATGCTAAAAACCGACATAAAGAACCCTAAAAGTCTAATGCTAAACCACAATTCAATAACTTAGAATGTGGAAAAGACCATATTCAATCAAATGGAAATACAGAATGACAAATACCAAAAACCCACACAAAACTTACCAATTTAACTGGAAGTTTGAAGAGGTGCAAGGTCGAACTTTTGCTCTCTTCGTCTTCCTTTCCTTCTCTCATATATTTCTGGTTTGCTACTTTGTGAGAAAAGCCAAAATTCCTCTCTTTCTAATTTATGAAGCTTGCCTAGTTGTTTTTTTGTTAGCAGCACCGTTGACGAGGGTTTGAAATTTCATAAAAAGATAGAGAGGGAAATGTAAAACATTGCACTCATATTTCAATTTTAAAAAAAAACGATTAGTTTTAGCTATTGCAACGATTACCTTACCAATTGCAACGGCTAGGGCCAACCTGTTGCAATAGCTACCCACTTAGTGGTAGAAGTTTTATTTCTGTTGCATTAGACCCTACTATTGCAACAGTAGTGAAAATGTCGTTGCATTAGCTTCTTTAAGTTGTTGCATTTGATAAAAAATGTAGTAGTGAATGTGCATAGCCTTGTTCCAGGTCTTTGTTGTAAATGTCTTCTGTAGAGCCTTGCCCAAAACAAACATACATTCTAAGCTACTTTTGAGCATAACTGTTAAAAAAATGTGCCTCTTACAGCAATAACCCTAAACACCATCACTTAGAGGAGCACAAATTTAATCATAATTGAGAAGCCTCTTTTACAGATTTACCTATCTACTTAACCACCTTTCCAACACATATTTTAGCCTGTCAAGTTACTGTAGAACAAACATTAATGTATACACTTTCAAATCTTTGGAAGTTCAAACATTTTTATAGCCGAGACAAGTAACATATGATTATTCATCACTTACTATATGAACACACTACCATTGCTGTTGTACTGGCCACAACTCTTACACCTTGCTAGAATTTTGCTACTGTTGAAACTAATTGGATGGCTACCTTGCTTTATATCTAATGAAGTTCTTAAGTTTACTCTTCATTATTACTAATTCGCCCCTGTATGCATTCTTATTAATGCTCATTCACTGCCTTTATTGTAGCATGAAACCTGAAAAGACCTATCTTGACAAGTTGACTTCTACAACTAAGGCTTACAAGGTCAAGGTCAAGCTGAAAGAAAATTCACGGACCCTGGTTTCACCTCAGAAAAAAACGCGCTACCAGCAGCTAACATTTGAGGATGAAAAGGTAACTTTGCTTTTACACATCTATTTCTACAGTATTTAAGCTGCAATGTAGATTAGAGCTCAATGAAAAAAACATAGCAAATACAACAAACTCCATTAGCAAATATTAACAAAAATTAATCTACCCACTGTTTGTGTTGCTTCCATAACAACTCTGGCTTAATTATTAACACAAATATAACTAACACTGAGTATTTGCATTCGTAATGATATACATCTTATCTAATGCAACATTAATGGTAGGGCAACAAGATGCGCGGAGCGCTATTTGAGAGCCAAATTGAAGAGTTCAAAACGGTGTTTAAGCAAAATCATGAATATGAGATTGCGAATGTGCCCCTAAAACCACTGTTAGGCCGATATGCTACTCGACCTGATGACTGCCAAAAGAGCTTTGGCGGTCAAACCATGATCCAACCTCTCAATCCCGAAGCTAAACCATCAGAGCCTAACTACATTCCAATTGATGTGATCCCGCATACTAATGATTCGAACGATCGATTTGGTATTTTACATGAACCCCTTTGCCTGCTTTCTTTATTAGATGTGCACCCACTAACGCTCTATGCTCAAATGTTGTAGATGTATTAGGTATCGTCCTTTTTATTGAAGACACATGACAAATTACAACAGCAGCTGGTGTTGCACACTAAGTTCGAGAGATAGTGATAACTGATCACATGTTTGCCCTTAGTTCACACATCTTTACACTATTTACACCATCTAATCAACCACTTAAACTCACGCCTTTCTTTTTCCAGCACCGAACAACCAATAACCATATCAGTGTGGGACACAGGAATAGAGGCAAATCTACTTAAATCATGGGCTGGCCTATCCCTTATTGTTGGATTCACATCCCTAAAACCATCTACCCACAAAGGTGATGACTTCCTTACTATTCGCCTTTATGCAATACTGAACAACTACCTTATTCATGTCTATAATTCATGGTGTTGTAATGGTTTAGTGCTTGGTCATTATATTGGGCTATTAAATAAAATGTTGTCATGCTTATTAGTAACCTATTCCCAAAAAAACTCACTGCTCATTGAACAAGTATTCTAATTGCTTGCTTTTACTAGATAACCAAGCCCAACCCAGGTATTCATTTGTGTTTTTCCCTAACAACCTTCGACTTCCTTGCAGGGTTTTCACTTTCAACAAGCATGGCAACTGCCATCCACCGAAATCCATCTGGAGAGAGGGCAGATATCCTGCGCAAATGGTATGAAAAAAAACCAAAACTCCTCCACCTCATTAATTCGCTACAGTCCCTAGCTACCACCTAATATTTTGGTAAACACTTTTACAGGTCTGTGGAGAAGCGCAATGTAGTGGCTGATCGCATGGCACGCATATTTAAAGTCAGGAATCCATCTCAACAGTTTGAAATCCTTACAATAGAGAACATTAAACAGAAGAGGGTAATGTAGCCACCTCCTTAAGCTACTGTTAAATACAATCCACTAAGCAATGCAAACTATAGAACTGATTATTATAAGTGTGGTCCTTGGTCTTTGTGAAATCCTCTATAATCACCAATTTACATGGATTGTTTGCTTGGAACCACAGGCCGAAAATACACTATAGGAAGAGAAACATTGGATCAAAGTGATTGTGCATGAGCGCGACCGTTCCAAGATTGTCCCATACGTTGGCTGCAACAGTTGTGGCAAACGCACCGAATATGACTGTGATGTCTCCTATACTTGCAAGTTTTGCCTAAAAAAGTGTATCACTCATGTGCTAGTTCTGAATTTCACTTCGGTGTTTGAATGCGGAATTACTTTTAAATTTGATGTCGTTGATGAAATCGGAGAAGTGACTTTCACAACTTTCACACAAGAGTGTGAAACCCTTTTTAAAATGTCAGCGGCAGAGATATATGCTCAGATAACAACTGTAAGTGTATAAAACTTACCATGCCATTCGCCTACACTTCAAAGCAGACCACCATTTCCCAAACATAGAAAGCTAACTCCTACGGTGCAATATATCATGCTGTACAAGTACACTTGTTGATAAATGTCATTTACACAAGTCTATACAACTCATCATGTCTTAGAAATCATTGCTTTTCACTCTTGACTTAGTGAGTTTAAAGTTCTGCGACTGTTTACATTTGATTAAAAACTCATGGCCTGTTGGTGCATTTAAATTCTCAGACACTAGTAGAATAATTGTTTATTGCTGCGGTCATTAAGTGGCCTATTGCGGCGGTTTTCGCTACGCAGCAATAAAGGGCGCAGCAATAGGTAATTAATATATTGCTGCGGTTTTAAACCGCAGCAATATTTGAGCATATTGCTGCGGTTTCTAGCCAAAACCGCAGCAATATATTTATTTTTTATTAAAAACGTACAACGTATTGCTGCGGTTTTGGCTAGAAACCGCAGCAATAGCTTGGCCTATTGCTGCGGTTATTGCCCAAAACCGCAGCAATAGGTCCTGGTACAGGTAAAAAATTTTTTTTTTTTGGAATTTCGCAATTAAATTTGAAAGATTAAAACCATGCAACTAACCCATCCACTATCTACCAAATTCGCAGACAAACTAAAGATTAAATAACATGAATTTCATTAATATATAAAGCTAAAAAAACTAATTACATAAATAATACAAAAGATCAAAAAGTAAAATGAAAAAGCAAAAATAACAAAACAACTATTACAACTTAATGACTAATTACAAAAATTATAATAAAAACAAAAAATAAGAAACTGATCTAAAAAAACGAAAAAAAATCAAAAAAAATCCTAAAACTAAAAAATCTAAAAACAGATCTAAAAAAACGAAAAAAATCAAAAAAAAAAATCCTAAAACAAAAAATCACAAACAGATCTAAAAAACGAAAAAAAAAGAAAAACGTAAAAAAAAACCGAAAAAAAGTTGAGAACGATTCAACCTTTGAGAACCGGATCTCGTGCGAACACTTGAATCGATGCGAATACAATCGCAAAAGCAACGAACCAGATCTGAAAATGCGATTAAGGAAAAAATGAATTGAAAGAGAGGAGAGAGAAAGAGAAAATACCAGATCTGAAAATGCGATTAAGCAAAAGCAACGAACCTTTGAAAATGCCGGTTGCGGTTTGCTTGTGGAGCAACGACGCAGATGATGAAGATGAAGAACCGATTCGAAGTGGTCGCGACGGAGACTCGCCAACACCATCGAGCGACGAAGGACGGCGAGCCACGAGCGACGAACCGCAGCGACGAAGAGGGAAGTCCGGCGAAGTCCGATGAAGTCCGGCGAAGTCCCATTAGACTTCAGCGAATGAGAGAAGAGAGAGAGGAGAGAGAAGAGGGAGAGAGGAGAGAGAGGAGAGAGAGAATAGTAAAACGGCTGATGAGTTAAAAGAAAAGAGGAACAAAACCCTAATTGGGCCGCACACTTTTTTTTTTTTTTTACTTAAAAACGACCTATTCTTTGCGGTTTTTAGTAGGAACCGCAAAGAAAAGGTTCAAGTTTTAATATAAAAAAAGTAATATTTTAATATCTGGCGTAGACATATTGCTGCGGTTTCTGGTAAGAACCGCAGCAATATATTAAAATATTATTATTTAAATATATTGCTGCGGTTTTTGCCACAAACCGCAACAATATGTCTGGTGAAAAAGTCAACTTTTTTTCAAAAATTTTCCTTTGAAACCATATTGCTGCGGTTTTTGGCCGAAACCGCAGCAATATGTTTATTTTATATTTTACTTTTTCTTTCTACGTGATATATTGTTGCGTATGGGTAAAACCGCAGCAATACTACCGCAGCAATAAGCAATTATTCCACTAGTGAGAGTAACACTTTACATACCCGTGGCAGTACCAGTGTTACGATAAACCAAACCCCAGGCCACCTTTGATACCATCTTAACATGTCTTATTCTTCCAATGCAGGGGACTTTCAACTTTGAACCCATCGCAATTGGGCTGAGTACAACTTACTTCCTGTTGCAGATTGGTCCTGCAACTTCACTTGCAAGAAACAAGATCCTGAGCTGGGTTCCAAAGGCTATTCGCTGGATTTAATGCACTCTTTGCGTTCTAGCTTCATTTTGAATTGTGTGGGCTTCTGATAGGAACACCATCTGTTGTGTTGTTTATTGAAAACAAGTAGTGTTCCTGTACGACACTCCCGGTCATTGCCGCCTAACATATGTTTTATCTTTAAAGAGGCAAGGCCTACCCAATTGTACTTTTTTTTTTTTTTTTTTCGTTTTCCTTTGTTGTGTGCGAACATGCTAAACTATGCACACTAGCATAAACTAATGGCTTTTGTCATGCTTCTAACATAGGCTTGTTATGTTACGGACTTGGTTTGCTATGGTAATTTAGTAGAAAAAAACGTCTACTCACTGTGTTCCCCAGGATTGCAAATTCTGTATCTAAATTAGAACTTGCAGTGTACAAGAAACCACCTTACCATTATAGCTTATTCACACAAAAAAAAACATATTATCCTACACACGCATCTTCCTCATACTACATTTAGTTGTCTTTTCCTCTTTTTCCAGAGGTAGCAATACTTCTTTTCCCGTGACTCCCCCTTAGCTACAACAGCCCTTCAAATAATTAGGATGTGCCTCTGTTTTAAAGTTGTAACGCACATGCCACAGGCCATGGCTCATTAGTATCTAAAATGCAAAAAAAAAAAAAAACTACTGGACAATAATTCTTCACCTTGATAGGATGCCTTCCTGCTTTCTTACAATCCTCACCCTTTGCCTTTTACCAGCATTAGATTCTTGATGTAAGCCTGCTGCTCTTCACCTACCCTTAATTATTTGTTGCTCTCAACCTTTGTCGTTCCCTCCAAAAATATACATATAATCACTCTTGCAAGTGATTTGGAAATTGCTTTTTCACCTCCCATCCCTTCAAGCTTGCATAAGTTGCATCAGATTTTTGTTCTTCACAATCAACCTATGCAAATCAACCTCACGTAAATTGGTAAGTTATACCAACTTTATGAGCTTTTCTTACAAATGCACTTACATATTACACACCAAACTACTAACTGAGAGTTATTTTTCAATTAACTCGATTTTCTGAATGTGCCACACTCCCAAATACACAAAGAATCAACAGTATTAGCAATGGACGGAATCAATATAGCAGGTTCGGTAGCAGAGATACTGACAAAAAAGGTAAGTGACGCTAATTTACACGCTAATTCAACTACCACTAGCCTATAGTTTTACCTACATGTCCAACCCAAAAAATATCAAACAATTCCGTTTTATGCTTTGCAGAGGCTCGAAATACAAGTGCTGATGAAGCCCACTAGTTAATAGTTCAATTACTAGAACCAAACATCTCAGATTTGATAACATATATTGATTGTACTGCTTGCGGAAAATGTGCTGCAACCACAATGAATACCCTAAATAGGTGTCCAAACTGTTTAAAAGAAACTACATATGTGCCAAGGTATGGAGTTCCTTACATATCTAATAGTAGGTTTTTTTAGCTCAAAGTAACAATGATTCCGGCCATTTCTTCCTAGACACCGCTTCCATATCAGAGAGTACGATGCCACTGGCACAATGTTTCTAACGACCTCCAAACCTCGGCCGAGCAAATTACCAATCTGTCTACTAATGTAAACATTTCTAAACTTTACGATTTGCCTCAATTTACACATATGTTCATACTCAATTCAAATACACAATCGATTCTAAGTCCTTGCATATTTGCACTCTCTACACAGGAATTTGCCAGTACCTTTCATGAATTGAAGACAACGGCATTTTAAATCCAAGTCACACCAAGCGCATTATTTTCCAGAAACAGGGTGCTACGGTGGGACGTTATAAGCATCTTATGTTAACAAAAATGCTCCACTTGACAAATGCTTCAAGGACATGTTGGAAACCTGCGCGTTAACCATTTCAGCATTTTATTACTATCGGAAATTGCTAGATGAGACGGCCAAATTGTACTTTAAACAACAACTACCATGTTTTTTTTCAACGTTATGTGGACGTGTATCCAGTTCCAGTATGAGCACATACCCTCCGGGGTTTGCCTTATGCAATTCTAATAAATCATGTGCTTACCAACTATTTTAAACCAAATGCAAATAATGTTATCGTACTAATTACGCCTAAACAAATTACGAATATCACAATTACACTATTAGTTGTATTATAAATGTTGTCGCTTCCACAGTACACCAGGGATGACGCTTCTGTGACATCATCAAGTAAATCTAGCAAAAGTGTGTCAATCAGCCATGCTACTTTACCTGTAACAACAATTGGCACTGCCTCCCACCAAGAGACAGGCCACAAAAATGACAAAACAACAATCAGACGCTGAGTACTAAACTTGCCACATAAGTAAAACATGCTTTGGTGGTTTTCTTGAAAAACTTCCAATATCATATACACCTATTCAATGCAACACTCAAAAAGTTAAACAAACAGAGGATTAACACTTCATCTAATCTAGATTCACTTCACTCTGCGTATAACTTACTAGTCTTTAACCGAGAGGTACGACTTTTTATCCGTTGAGGATGCCTAGGAGATCTGTCTCTTATCGACCTAATCACATCCCTTTGGTATCCGTGATCCAAGATACTAGACTAGAAACGTGTCTCTGCACTTCCATTAACCCTGTGAGGAAGTGTCTCCGTCTCTCCCATAATTAATGGAAACGTGTCTCCGCGCTTCCAACAACTACTCTGGAAACGTGTCTCCGCGCTTCCATATCCTATATCTCAGAAGCGTGTCTCCGAGCTTCTGTTCTTCTCATGAAGAGGTGTCTCAGGCTCTCCATAAAGTTAGTTGGGGGCATGTCTCCGTGCTCCAAAACTAGCTCTACTTAAAGGCTATCCCTAGATTCCATATTTCTAATTCGAATCCATAATATTGATCTTAGCATAGTGCATATATATAGCAACTCTAACCCACTACACAAAAATAAAAGATGCACGAACATCAGCATTATTAGATTGGTACAACTACTAAAATTATCTCTCATATATCAATTCTTGCTTAGCTTTCCACAACTTTGCATACACAACATTCTTGCTATTAATCATGTATCCACATACACATAACTAGGGCTGCACACAAACCGGTCCGGACCGGAATTCGGACCGGACCGGACCGGAATTTAGACCGGACCGGACCGGACCGGACCTAGAATTCCGGTCCGGTCCTCGGTCCAAGGAAAAATGGATTACGGGCAACCGGTCCGGTCCGGGTAAAAACCGGTGGAAACCGGTCTAGACCGGTTGACCCGGTTTTTTTAAAAAAAAAAGAAATTTGAATTATAATGTAAAACATCAGTTGATTGTTCTCATTTCCTAAAGACTAAACCCTACCCATTTGCTGTTCTCCAGAGTCCGCACCAACACCAACCCTCTTCTCTTCTTCCTTGGTCTTCTTGAAGTCTCCACTGCGGCACAACAATTGGGCGGGCCAAGAACCTGATCACCGGTGCACGTGATGTGGGAGAAGAAAGTGGGTGCTCCCATTCGATGAAACGTAACCCATCAGTTTCTGGGTCAGGGTCATTTTCTTCTTCTTCTTCATCTGCTGCTTGTAAAAGGTTGGATCTGAGATTATTGCTTGGTGTCTTGGGTCCGCAGATTTGAGGTATTAGTGTTCCAGGCGTGTTGTCTTTGTGGCGGGTAGGGAGTCTTGTAGATTTGAGGTGGGGTTTAATTGACGAGGCGTGATTTGCTGCTGTAAGTGAACAATTTTGGAGAGATTTGTAGCGGTAAGTTCTAGGACCTGCATAATTTGGAAGACAATGGCAGTAAGTTCTAGGTTAGTGTTGAATTTTTAATTTTTAATTTTTAATTTCCACTCAGCCCTTGTAAAAATGAACTAGGTTTTAATTTTTAGTGTTGAATTTCTGTTTTTAATTTTGTGAATTGGGAAGAACTCTCATTCTTTGTATCTAATGACTAATGACTGTTGTTTTTAATTTTTTAATTCTGAATTTTTTTTTAATTTTTTTTTTGAATTAAGAAAAAATACCCCTAAAAAGCAAAACAGGTCCAGACCTGGACCGGACCGGAAAAATCAGGTCCGGTCCGATCCAGACCGGAATTATATCCGGTCCGGTCCAGGTCCACGCAAATACATTAAACCGGTCCACCGGTCCAGCCGGTTCCGGTCCGGTCTGGTCCGGTTCTGGACCGGTGTGCAGCCCTACACATAACAACATAGTAATTGATAATAACACTTATAAACATAACATGCACAAGCATGTCGCAATCATAGCAACAAGTTCTCATTCTCAACAACATTCTTGCATATCTTCTTCCACCCTTTTTACTCAAAGATACTTAATTAAGGTTTCCTATACTTTTAGGTACTGTACCACTCATCTAACAAGCTTAAACATTCTGATTTTTTCATTTAAACACACATGCACACTCACTTTAAAACATGAACATAAATATTAAGAGGAAAAATGGAGTGACAAGTTTAGTACCTTAATTCCTTTGCTTAAGACTTGAATTAACCCTTGATAACAAGCATCCTAGGTTAACTAACTTAATAACAATACTCCAAAGAAGGTAAACCCACGAAATCCATAGGTTAGGCTTGATTACAGTTGAATTGCACTCAAACAGAAAACTGGTTTGTAAGCTGCACAATCCCTTAACTTCTATGGATGTTTTCTTGGTCTTCCAAGGTCCGAAATTCACAAAATAAAGCTTGTACAATAATATCCAAGAAAAATGGACATGCATGAAATAATTGTGGAAGAAAAGTGAAGAACATCACAAGGGTGCTGAACCCGTAGGTTAGGTGAGTAAGGAAAGCAGGGCTCCTCTCCTTTACTTCTTTTCTTGAAATATAATTCTTGCTCCTTATTCTACAGGGTCTTAGGGTTGTTGTGTCAAATTTTGGCCTTGACACCTCATCATTTGGTTGGGTTTTAATGCAAAGACTTATCAACTATGCAGGCTGATCACTCTTTACCCTTAAACTTGGATTGACTAGGTACTATTTACACTTTAGGCCACGAATTCATAACAGAACATGGTTAACATAATGGTTTAGGTTCCCACTTGGGTTTTGTGTCTTAATTACTTCTTATAATAATATTTTAATTGTTAAAACTTGGTCCCTCACGTATCGAACATACTAAGTTACTAGTCTAGAATTCTTTTCTTTAAGGTTTTTTTTTTCTTATACTTATTTATTTCCTCAACAAAAGAGTTACTCAAGCATCTAAATATTTCTTAATTGATGCTAATAAGTACTTGTAAGGTCGGCACACTTAGTTAATTAAGTCATCAAATAATGCTTAAACTAACAGCTCAATTTAGAGGGCTGTTACATACTTCCCCGGATAAAATAAGTTTCGTCCTCGAAACTTGCACATAAGAAAACTATTGTAAACAAGTTATAACAAATTGTTTTTACCTTTAGTTTTGGTCTTTATGTTCTGATCTTTTCGGGCAATACTTCGCGATATGTTCGGATCTTTTACATCATATGCGAGATAATTCTCCCATCACAATTCACACCGGGTGATTTCTCCCACACTTGGTTACACTTCCATCTCACGAGTGAGACCTTATGGGAGTTGGTATGCTTATGTGCATCATGATCATTACTCTTGATTCTTTTACTATTCTCCTCTTCATCACTTGCTACATGAATTCTTTTACCCGACTCCTCTTGTTTTTCGTATATCCTTTCTAGTTCCAAGGCTCGGTTGTATAAGTCTTGGTAGGAATTGTATTGTCCTATAGCTTTCTGATACTTAAACTTTAATCCCTCAAAGAATCTTGCCATCTTGAACTTTTCTGTACTAACTAATTCTGGCGCAAACCTTGATAATTCGATGAACTTGGATGCGTATTCAACTACTGTCATATCTCCTTGTCTCAGAAATAAAAACTCAGTCTCCTTTTTCTTTTGTAAAGCAGGGGGATAAAACCTTTCTTTCAACATTTCGAGAAATCTTTCCCAAGTAAAATCAGATTGTTGTGAAGTCCCTTTGATAGTTTTCCACCACATTTCAGCTTGTCCTTCAAGATAAAACGTACCTAATTTCACTTTTAAGTTTTCGGGGCAGTTAACAACATCTAAAAGCTTTTCCATGTATGATATCCATTCCTCAAATTTTACAGGATTAGCCTCCCCATCATAACTCTTTGGTTTGTGCGCTGCTAACCTTTTGTAAAGCTTCTCTTCTGCATCATCGTTGCGGTTAACTTGGTTTTCTAATAGCCCTAGCAGACGAGCATTCATACTTTCCAGTTGATTTATTCTATCTTCCATTTCTTGCATCCGCTGGCTAGTTGCTTCATTAGGTTGATCAGTACTTATTTTAACCATCTTAATTCAAAGTACATACATCAAACTTTTAGAATCATAAACATAACATAACTCACTTCATGCTTTAACATTACCACATGTACATAACACATACACAGTGAATTAAACATATTATCATCCATTTTCATAATTTTTTTTTACACAAAGATCGAACAATCACATGATATCACTTCATATACTGACAAAAGTAGTCGTATCATTAAAACTTCTATATCAATTACCTCACACAATCTCAACAAATAAGTACTCTAAGTTCCACATTATATCATATGCTTCCTTTCATAGACTAAATTTCTTCTTAATACCTTACTTTTTAAATACTCGATATAACATTAACTTATTCCACAATTCATGAGGGTATAAACGATTTCATTAACTAATCACGTAACTAACTAAAGAACTTCATAATTTCAACCATATAATTCTTAATCACATTTAACCTATTAACAAAATGCGTAAGCTCCAATCCTAATTCTTATATTAATGACAATGAAAGCATTAGATATGAAATTCAATCTCAAAGGAATCTAGTTTTTATCTTTATACTCAACTATCAACTTGCACAACTGCCAAAACCATTGATATTATAGTCCTCGATATTCATCCTTTAATAACTCCATACCTCCAAAAAAACTTTTGTTATATCTCAACTCCTATTCCAAATCCACGAGTTTCTTATTCCAAAAACAATTCACATCACCTTTAGGCCTTAACCAATATGGTAACTAATTCCCAACTTACACACCATGATATGATGATCACGATGACTCCAATAACAACCAAGCTCTGATACCATCTGTAACAGCCCAACTTCCTGGAGCTGCTAATTAGGCCTACTTAGTAATCATAAACATAACTAGCTTTACTTAACCCAAAAGCTTAGTCCTTCTTTTGATCACCTGCCCACAATTTCAACATGCTTTCTGCTTTAATATCAATAATAATATAATACTAGTTATTGAACCATACAAACGATCACCAAGCCATTCACCGAGCTTTAACGAGGAGTGTCAGAGTCAACTCATGACCCAACTATTTACTTAGTTAAGACGTCCCAATATTACATATATTTGAACTTAAGATTGTTCATACCAAAAACTAGATCATAGGGAACTACTCACACTGTTCTATAAGTAGTTACTTAAACATCTATAACTTTCATTACATAAGCTAAGTATAATCCATTTTAAATATTAGTCGTATTATAAATGTTGTCGCTTCCACAGTACACCAAGGATGACGGTTCTGTGACATATCAAGTAAATCTAGCAAAAGAGCGTCAATCAGCCATGCTACTATACCTGTAACAACAATTGGCACTGCCTCCCACCAAGAGACAGGCCACAAAAATGACAAAACAACAATCAGACGCTGAATACTAAACTTGCCACATAAGTAAAACATGCTTTGGTGGTTTTCTTGAAAAACTTCCAATATCATATACATCTATTCAATGCAACACTCAAAAAGTTAAACAAACAGAGGATTACCACTTTATCTAATCTAGATTCACTCCACTCTGCGTATAACTTACTAGTCTTTAACCGAGAGGTACGACTTTTTATCCGTTGAGGATGCCTAGGAGATCTGTCTCTTATCGACCTAATCACATCCCTTTGGTATCCCAGTGATCCAAGATACTAGACTAGAAACGTGTCTCGCACTTCCATTAACCCTATGAGGAAGTGTCTTCGTCTCTCCCATAATTATTGGAAACGTGTCTCGCGCTTCCAACAACTACTCTGGAAATGTGTCTCCGCGCTTCCATATCCTATATCTCGAAGCGTGTCTCAGGAGCTTTCGTTCTTCTCATGAAGAGGTGTCTCCGACTCTCCATAAAGTTAGTTTGGGGCATGTCTCCGTGCTCCAAAACTAGCTCTACTTAAAGGCTATCCCTAGATTCCATATTTCTAATTCGAATCCATAATATTGTACTTAGCATAGTGCATATATATAGCAACTCTAACCCACTACACAAAAATAAAAGATGCACGAACATCAACATTATTAGATTGGTACAACTACTAAAATTATCTCTCATATATCAATTCTTGCTTAGCTTTCCACAACTTTGCATACACAACATTCTTGCTATTAATCATGTATCCACATACACATAACCACATAGTAATTGATAATAACACTTATAAACACAACATGCACAAGCATTTCGCGATCATAGCAACAAGTTCTCATTCTCAACAGCATTCTTGCATATCTTCTTCCACCTTTTTTACTCAAAGATACTTAATTAAGGTTTCCTATACTTCTAGGTACTGTACCACTCATCTAACAAGCTTAAACATTTTGATTTTTCCATTTAAACACACATGCACACTCACTTTAAAACATGAACATAAATATTAAGAGGAAAAATGGAGTGACAAGTTTAGTACCTTAATTCCTTTGCTTAAGACTTGAATTAACCCTTGATAACAAGCCTCCTAGGTTAACTAACTTAATAAAAATACTCCAAAGAAGGTAAACCCACGAAATCCATAGGTTAGGCTTGATTACAGTTGAATTGCACTCAAACAAAAGCTGGTTTGTAAGTCGCACAATCCCTTAACTTCTATGGAGGTTTTCTTGGTCTTCCAAGGTCCGAAATTCACAAAATAAAGCTTTTACTTATGGGTAATTTAGTGTAGAACAATAATATCCAAGAAAAATGGACATGCATGAAAGAATTGTGGAAGAAAAGTGAAGAACATCACAAGGGTGCTGAACCCGTAGGTTAAAGCGAGTAAGGAAAGCAGGGCTCCTCTCCTTTACTTCTTTTCTTGAAATATAATTCTTGCTCCTTATTCTACAGGGTCTTAGGGTTGTTGTGTCAAATTTTGGCCTTGACACCTCATCATTTGGTTGGGTTTTAATGCAAAGACTTATCAACTATGCAGGTTGATCACTCTTTACCCTTAAACTTGGATTGACTAGGTACTATTTACACTTTAGGCCACGAATTCATAACATAACATGGTTAACATAATGGTTTAGGTTCCCACTTGGGTTTTGTGTCTTAATTACTTCTTATAATAATATTTTAATTGTTAAAACTTGGTCCCTCACGTATCGAACATACTAAGTTACTAGTCTAGAATTCTTTTCTTTAAGGTTTTTTTTTCTTATACTTATTTATTTCCTCAACAAATGAGTTACTCAAGCATCTAAATATTTCTTAATTGATGCTAATAAGTACTTATAAGGTCGGCACACTTAGTTAATTAAGTCATCAAATAATGCTTGTTTTAAACAAACAGCTCAATTTAGAGGGTTGTTACAGTAGTACTCTTGGAAAGATAGAATCTCACCGGATATAACATTTTTAAATAAGTTACGAAAGTGACTCCTGAAAGATCGACCACTATTCTAAATATAGTAAGGCGGAGAACTCTTGTTCATTGGAGCGCCGGAGTGCAGAGGTTGTTCCCTTCATTGAAGTCAGAGTGTGGGACTGAGCCTTCCGAATGAGAAAGACAATAAATTGCTTTTTTCGTTGGAAAAACCAATGCAAATACAAATCTCAAATTGACTTTCTAAAACCTACTTCTATAGATTTATAGAAAAGGTTGGAAATAGTTACTTTTTTGAATTCCCTCCCCTTTAAACGCGCTTTTCTAGGGGTCCCATTCCATTCCTTTGGCAAAGGGCCTAACTGCAGCTCTGAGTAACTCCTTGTCTCATTGATCCGAAAAGAAAGGCATAAGTCCCACGTGTACTAAGCCCTTTCTTTATTATATCTTATTCCATCCCTAAGAGCTAGAAAGAATCAAAGTATGAACTCAGAACTAAGCTATTGGCAGCTACATTCTTCAATAACATTAATAGAGGGAAAAGACTCATATTGATGAATAAAAGTATAATTCACAACAAACACAATTGTAAAATTGAAGATGGATGCACTATAAAATTAGGAAACAAACAAAAATTGTTGCAAAGATTACCTAACAAAAATAAATAAACACATGTAAATCATAGATCAAGAGTTCCACAATTACCTTCCACTTAATCAAGTTTTCTTGATTACACAAACATTTTAAATATCAAGCTTCCATGAAGTTTCAACCATGATGTTTCTTCTTTCGTAGTGGGAAATTGTCATTGCCACACCAAAATTAAACAAACAAAACATTAAATAGAGATATTCTACAAACTAACCCAGAAAACCAAGGATGAAAAAATAACCAAAAAAAATACGAAAAAGCTCAAGACCCCCAAAAAAAATCGAAAAAGTTCGTTAATTTTGAAACTCAAAATTTAAAAAAATAAACCCCAAGAAATCCGAAAATTAAAAAATCAAAAGGAACCTAGAAAAACTAACCATAAAATTAAAGATCCCATAAATGAAGAAAACCTTGGAGTGAAAAACCAACAAAAACGTAAATATATTGGTATTTACAGATTTACGAGACAATTTAGAGTATTATTGTATTGTTTTTGTAAAGAAATTTGGCGAAAAATTGAAGAAAATTGCAATTTTTGGAAGATAGAAATAGTACAAAACTACGGTCAAACTAAAAGTATGAAAATAAGAGAGAGAAAAAGTGATGTTATGTGAGTGAAAATGAGGATTTTAGGACTAGGTGAGAGATATAGGTATGAATAAGTTTAAGATGGTTGATTAAGATTTTTATGTAAAATATAAATTGGTTTATAAGAGGTATACGTAGGGTGATGGGTAGAACATGTAAAGTATTTCAATCTTTCTTACTCACAAAATGGAGGAGAACTTAGATACGAATTTTCGTTTTTGGTTTGTTTTACTACCGAGTAATAGTTATGCCTAAAATATTGCCACACGCATCGCGTGCACAAAAAGCTTTTAATATGATAAAATTTTACTTCTGATAATATTAAATCTTTTTTTTTGAAATTCATTTAAAAACAAAAACAAACACTCCCTTCATCCCATCTTATACTTGCTTCTCGTTTCCTTTTAGACACGGGAATTAAGGAAGTAATCATTGAGGTATCATTGTTGTACTTGCATTGGAAGTTGTTATTGTCTTGGTTTTATTATATTGCAATGTAAAAAAACAAAAAAAAGACTCTAATAACAGCTGGGCCACGTGAAATGAGAAGAGGAACAAGTTGTTATTGGATATAAGCTATTTCAAGATAGTAATAATTCATTTGAATTACTGGTTTTCATGTGAAATGCAACAACAACAGCAACAATAATGATAATTAATAATATAGTAATAACAATAATAAATAATAATAATAATAATAATAATAAAAATACTTATAATAATAAAATCTTTAAATATTTAGTTATATATAAGCCTGAATGGGCATGTCCATATCTCACTAGACCTAAATGCCCACCTCCAAAACCCTCACAATGCCTAAGCCTAAAACTAATTAACACACTTGTTGAAGAAAGAAAACCCTAATCTTCCCTTATCTCTCTTGCCGCCCCCTCTTCTCCTTTTTTTCCCCTCTGCATATGTGAGGGGTTGCCATATGGATGTTCTCATCCATGGTAAGCCCCTTTTCTTTTCTTATTTTCAATTTTTAGTGCTTGTTTGGTTGAATGTAGGGAGTGCAAATTTCTTGGAAATTTATTTTCCCATGTAATTGTATTTCCTAGGAATTGCTAAATGTTGTTTGGTGATTCATTGGAAGTAAAAATTCCCATGGGAATTTTCACTTACCTAGGTCCCCCTAGGTAAGTAATTTCCTTCATTTTGTGGGAAGTGGAACTTCCTAGGAATTTCTAATTCCCATGAATTTGTCAACCAAACAACATTAAGAAATTCCAATTCCTAAGAATTCTAACTTCCTATGTAAAACAATATCAACCAAACAAGCACTTAGTTTATTTTCTTATTTTGTTGAATAAATTAGTCTTACTTTATGAGAGTTTCTCGAATCCTGCTATGGAAATTTTTGGCTCTGATGTGGAGGTCTCCTTCTCCCCTGTGGGAGTTGTGAGTCTTGTTCATTTGTTTGTAGGTATGAGAAATTATTCTCATTGATCGAAGTTCAAGACTATCGTATTAGAAACTCGGATGCGGTCAATATTGTAAGATCAAGAATGTTCTTTTTCAAACAATGTCAAAATGATAAACGGTTCCATTAATAGCTGCAAGATTCAGCAAATACAAGGGGCCTGCGCTTCTTTGGTCGATCTGGTTCATTATAGTTTCATTAAAGACGAGTTTGTATTAATCTTGTTTGCTTGTATTTTGTTTTTCCTTAATACCTATTGTAGATGCCATTTGGCCTTCAATTAATGAAATTTATTTTTTTTTTTGAAAAAAAAAACTAATCAACACGCTTTGACCATACGCCAGACGGCTTCGAGCCTCCCCCCTCTTCAGTTCTGCCCTCAAAAACCCTAAGTTCACTCAAAAACACAAAAACCCTAAGAACGATGCCTCTCTCACCTCTCTTTGAACGGCGTGTCTCTCTTAAAAGCATCGGAAGGAGAAAGAAACAATAGAAAAAATAAGAAAAACAACATCAGACACAAAAAATATATTAAAATAAATATTATAACATTGCTATAATTTTATAATAATTACGTAGCAACCTTGATTTTGGATGCGTTTTATTAACCTTAAAAAAAGTTCTATGTTTAGTAAGTTCTAATGAATTCAAATAAGCTTCAATAAATTTTTGTAGAGGCGATCAAAGTAAGACCAACCGAGAAAATATCCGTGATTGGGCGATTTTTTTAGGCCCTGTTTTTCGGGCCTATCCCGATCTTTTTTTTTTTGGTACGGGACATGGGAAACCCAAAAAAAATTTGTAGTTCTAATTTTGGCCTGAAAAGTGGGTTTTGGGCACAAAAAAATGGCCCGGCTCGAAAAGTGGGTAATTTATTATGTGTGGCCAATTTTTAGTGCCCAAAGACCGCTTTTTCGAGCCAAAAAAATGGGCTTTTCGGGCCAAAACTTGAACTAAAAAAACATTTTGGGGTTGCCCAAAACCCGTCCCAAACAAACAAAATTGGACCAGTCTCGAAAACTGTGCCTAAAAAATATGCATACTTCCTCTTTTTTTCCTCCTGCTGTACCTTCTCTCTTCCATCCCCGTATTCTTCACTCCATTACGTATTACTCTATGAAGGCATCCCAAAAGCATAGAAAGGAGAAAAAAGCAACAGGAAAAAAGAAGAAAGACAACGTCAGACACAGAAAATAGATTAAAATAGGTATTATAATATCGCTATGATTTTATTATAATTACGTAGCAACGACCTTCATTTAGGATGTATTTTATTAACCTTAAAAAAATCAATGATTAGTAAGTTCTAATGAATTCAAATAAACTTCAATAAGTTTATGTAGAGTTGATCAAAGTAAAAGCGACCCCAAATGTCCGTGAATTGGTAGATTTTTTGTGTCGTGTTTTCGGACCTGGCCCAATTTTTTTGTT
Source organism: Beta corolliflora (assembly GCA_947648045.1). Classification (NCBI taxonomy): domain Eukaryota; kingdom Viridiplantae; phylum Streptophyta; class Magnoliopsida; order Caryophyllales; family Amaranthaceae; genus Beta; species Beta corolliflora. Next base: position 853,945 of record CANSZD010002958.1, read on the forward strand.
TGGGATGGGATTTGGATAACCCAAAAATGTTTTTTATTTTAAATTTTGGCCAGAAAAAGCGGGCTTTGGGCACAAAAAATTGGCCCAGCTAGAAAAGTGGGCAATTTTTTGTGTGACCAATTTTTAGTGCCCAAAGTCCGCTTCTCCAGGTCAAAAATAATGGGCTTTTCGAGCCAAAATTTGAACTAAAAAAATATTTTTTGGTTGCCAATTAAAACCTGTCCCAAATAAAAAAAAGGGTTAGGCCCGAAAACATTCAAGTAACATGGAGAACTACTCTGTAATGTGTTTCTATTAGCAAAAAATGAGATGTTTAAGCACTTGTAATTTTTTACTTTTTTAGATACTTTTATTTGCATATATTTTTGAGTAGAATTAACAAAGATGCCCGAAAAATTAGACAATTAACATGTACTTGTAAAAAAGCGAAACAATAAAAATGAGGCAATTAACAGTACTTGTTAAATTGATACAATGATTAACAAAGATACATGGAAAATTAAAGTCTAAACATGTCTAGAATGAAAACCATATTTAAATCATCACAACATATGAAAGAACAACACATATATCATAAAAATCGAAATATTAAATATAAACATGATAATAATTATAACCCTTCATCTTCAAACGAAAAAAAACGAAAACTTAAAGATTATATGCCCAAAAATTTCGAATCCACACATGCTAAAATTAAAATCCTAAAAGTATCAATATATATCCACATAAAGGAAAGAAGAAGAAAGTGAGAAAGAATAACCTTCCTCAAGCTTGTAACCTTGTTCTTGAACACTTTGCCTTCAACTCTTCGCCTTGTGTACTTCTTCTTCAATCCTCGTCAAGGCACCCAAAATTTCATCCTTTGTTTGTTGCACTACTGTTACTTTACCCGAAACCTATTTGGCTGAAGCATAGACAGATCAGGTGCCGAACCGAGATAGAGCCGATCAGAAAGATCAATCGACCAACCACAGGGAGGGAAGGCAACATAGATACATTCACCAATCATCATCCCTTAGTCTTTAATTATTTTTTATGCGTGTGTGTTTGATTTGAGATGAACGTGATATAATGGGTAGATTTTGTAAGATAATTAGAGAAAATGAATGTTTTTTTTAACCCAGAGAAAGAGACGAGAGAGAGAGATAATGTGAACTTTGGGTTCATTGATTGATGCCTTCGTGGAGTAATACGTAATGGAGTGATGAATATGGGGATGAAATTAAAGACAGAAGGTAAGCAGGAGGAAAAAAAAGGAGGAAGTATGGAAAAACTCGGCAATAAAGGATGAGACGGTGAAGAAGTAGGCAGGTTGGGGGGATAATGACTAGAGAAAGTGACTGATTGGGAGTAAAATAAAATTGTCTTTAGAAGTGGAGGGGTGGAGGGATTTACCGTAGAAATTTTCGTTCTTTCTGTAGTCTCACTTAAACGACAAGAAACATAAATGAACATCCTTAGTTATCGGGATTGAAAAATAATTAAAACATTGTTAACACAACCTGTTAAGCAACATACAATTACTGGATTAATGAGTTTGATATAATTAGTATTAGATGATGTAAATAATCCATGTATATATTTATATTTAGCATATCAATGTTCTTGTAATATTTCAAAAACTACTTTTTCCGTATAAATTGTCAACATTGTCAACACAACTATAAATTTCCGTGTAAATAACTGAAAATGAAGTTAAATTACAACAAATTGCATAAAAAAATCTTTTATTGTCCCCACATAGTCCACCGGAGTGTGCACTACAACACAAGCATATTAAAGTGGACCAAAAATAAATCTCGACTCACCATATTTAGGTGCCAAATGTGTGTCATTGTGTCGTTGCCAATGATGGGATGTACATGATGATGTTTGGGTAAAGGTTGATGAATATGCCTTTGTGAGCATTAATTGTCGCAGACACTTAAAGACAGACGAACCTTTATGTAAGCTAGTCAAGTATCACAAGTCTTTTTATGTGGATGATCATGCTAACAAGGGTTGGCACATAGCTGTGAAGACACAACCTAGGGACTTTTATCAAATAATTTAGTCAAATGATGATATGACTGAATGAGAATGAAAGTGACGCATTTAGTTAAATGTGCTCGAGCTACTCATGCCAAATTGCATTTAAATTATGGTGATTCATTTTTGTTAGCTAAAATTCATTTTCGGTCAAACTAAGGTAGGTTTTGGGAGTTCATTCATCATACACCCGGGTGTACCATGTAGACTAATTTTTGCTCATTTGCTTGTTTTGGAACTCTCTTTTTTTGTTGTACATTTTGTTCATTTGGATGATTTCAAATGAGCAATGAGCAAAAAAATAGCCTTGGGTGTACCATGCTCACTGTACACCCTGGTGTATGATAAATTTTTTGAGATTTTGGTCGGCAATATCGTGAACCGAAATTAATTTTCGGTCCACCTTAATATGCTTGTGCACACTCCGATGGACTATATGGGGGACAATAAATGATTTTTTCAATGAAAATTGTTGTAATTTAACTTCAATTCAGATATTTACACGAAAAATTTATTGTTGTGTTGACAATGTTGACAATTTACACGGATTAATAATTAGTTTTTGAAAAATTACAACAACATTGGCATGTTAAATATAAAGATATACATGAATTATTTACATAAGTTGACAATGTTTAGATTACTTTTCAATCCCGATAAACTAAGGACGTTAATTTTTTGTTTATTGTCGTTTAAGTAAGATTACAGAAAGAAAGGAAAATTCTGCAGTAAATCCCTACTCTACCCCTCCACTTTTATAGACAACTTTCCTTGGGTCCCCTTAGCTTCTATCATTTTCTCTAGTCATTATCCTCCCATACTGTCTACTTATTCACCATCTCATCCTTTATTGTCGAGTTTTTCCATACTTCTTCTACGTATTACTCTACAAAGGCATCCTAAAAGCGTAGGAAAGAGCAAAAAGCAACAGGAAAAATAAGAAAAAACAACATCAGACATAGAAAATATATTAAAATAGGTATTATAACATTGCTATGATTTTATAATAAGTAACAACCTTGGACTAGGATGCGTTTTATTAACCTTAAAATAAAGTTTTATGGTTAATAAGTTCTCATGAATTCAAATAAGCTTCGATAAGTTTTTGTAGAGCTAAACAAAGTAAGACCAACCCGAAAATGATCGTGATTGGGCAGATTATTTTGGCCCGATTCCGAGCCTGGTTTTGGGTAACCCAAAAATGTTCTTTAGTTCAAATCTTGGCTCGAAAAAGCGGGCTCTAGGCACAAAAAATTGGTCCGAAATTTGGGCGAGGCTCGAAAAGTGGGCAATTTTTTATGTGTGGCCAATTTTTAGTGGCCAAAGTTTTTTGGACCAAATTTTGAAGTAAAAGACAATTTTTTTGGTGTCCAAAACCCGTCCCAAACAAAAAAAAAATCGGGTAAGGCCCGAAAATCAGGCCCAAAAAATCTGTCCAATTACAGACATACCTGCTCCACAAAATTTTATTGAAGCTTATTTGAATTCATTAGAACTTACTAACCATAGAGCTTTTTAAAGGTTTATAAAACGCATACTAAATCAAGGTTACGTAATTATTATAAAAACATATACCTATTTTAATCTATTTTCAGTGTCTGACGTTGTTTTTCTTATTTTTCTGTTTTTTTCTCATTTCTATGCTTTTGGAATGCTTCGTAGCGTAATACATAATGGAGTGATGATTATGGCCGGGGATGGAAGAGTGAAGGTACAACAGGATAAAAAATTGAGGAAGTATGGAAAAACTCGACAATAAAGGATGAGATGGTGAATAAGTAGACAGGTTGGGAGGACAATGACTAGAGAAAAGGACATAAATGGAGCAAATGAAAGCGGTTCGTAAAAGTGGAGGGCCATAAGTATTTACCGCATAATTTTCCATTCAATCTGTAATCTCACTTAAACGACAAGAAACAAATCCTTTGTTTATCGGGATTGAAAAATAATCTAAACATTGTCAACACAACCCGTAAAACAAGATAGAATCAGTGGATTAATGAATTTGATATAATTAGTATTAGATAATGTAAATAATCCATGTATATATTTATATTTAGCATATCAATGTTCTTGTAATTTTTCAAAAAACTATTTTTTGTCGTTTAGATTGCCAACATTGTCAACACAACTATAAATATTTCGTGTAAATAACTAAAAAATAAAGTAAAATTACAACAAATTGTATCAAAAAATCATTTATTAACCCCCATATAGTGCACCGGAGTGTGCACAAGCATGTGGACCGAAAATAAATTTTGGCTCACCATATTGCCTACCAAAATCTACCATGAGTTTGACCGAAAATGAATTATGGCTGACGAAAAGGAAATTATTTCAACAAACGCGCATATTATTTGCATAGATCATATCTGATTTCTTGAACCTAAAAATTGAAAAATTCACGTATTATTATATTTTTAATTAATTTTAATTGGTACTTAACAACTTTTATTAAATTATTTTTATTTTCAAACATGTTAAATAAGCTTATTTAACTTGTGAGTGAGATGAGTTTCACAAGTTAAATAAGCTGATGCTTGTATCTTATGACTTGTGCTATAATGGAGGGGGATTCTATACGAACAAGAACTTATGTTGTTACAACCACATGTAATAATTTCTTTTCATTCCTTTTAAACACTATGTTTATTGAATCATCCTCTATAGTTCAAACTTTTTAAAAGAAAATATATTTCAGATTTTCCTACAGTCAAGACTAAGTTTCTCGATAAACAGTCCAAGATCTTGGTACATATAGTGGTAATATTTTATTTTCATGTGATTGCGTACTATGTTGTTTAACTGATTATTTCTATTTCTAACTTTTAAAAACTTTATCTTTTCTGATGTTGTTGTTTACAAGCATAAACCTTCTAAAGCAAAACGATTCTAAGAAAATGTCTCATAATCCTTTGAGAAATTTTATTGGTAGGGTTTTGAGTTTGGAGCAAAAAAGGGATATTGAAGCGACTAGATTTGGGTTGTAACAAAGGAGACTTTTTCCAGGAGTATTGAGAGTGCCACGTAGGATTGTCATGTGATAATATATATTAAATATTTTTATTTCTAAATAGTGAAATGGATAATTAGATATATATTAAAGGATGCATGTTTGGTTCTGAATAGAATACAAGTGATTATTATATTATATAAACTAAGCCTAAATTTTGCTATTCAATTTAAAAAATTATAATTTTATATATACCATTGAATTCGTCTATAATTAAATACTTCAAAGTAAGATCAATTTCTCATATATTTAGCATTATTCACGAATTTTGGTGTGCCACATAAAAAAAATTATAAACTTGGATTTTTATTTTTATTTTTTCCACCTTATAAAATCACAATTTTTAAAATAACTACCTTATAAGTTCATTTTTTTAATAATCACCTTATATGACCGAAATCTCTTTAAATACATACCAATTGACATATTTCAACCAAGAATTCGTTCTTAAAGAAGGGATTAAACCTTATATACATTCTAGTGAATAAAGGTGGAGGTGATGGGATCGTTCTTAAACCCTTTATTTTTAAAGATGATTTCCTTTACGGAATTTGTCAATTGGTAGGTATTAATAAAAATTTAGGTCATATAATGTGGTTATTTGAAAAAATGAACATAGAAGATGGTTATTTTGAAAAACTTGGTTTTATAAGGCGGAACTTTGACGAAAGAGATTAAAGATAATTAATAAAAAATGTTCAAGCGCCACACATACAAATTTGTTGAATGAGATTGATGAAATAAAAGAGGGAAAGAATGTAAGCAAACAAAAATATTACAAAAGATTGGTGGTATGTTTAGTGCAACAAAACAAAAGATAAAAATGTTTTTAAGATAATATACTTCATCTATTCTGAAATAAGTAAAATTGTGAACCACTTCTCTTTTCTATGTGAAAGCTTTTGAGAGAAGTGTTTCACTTGTTTTAGATTGGAGGAAGTATAAGAAATTCTATCATCATTGAACAAAGCCAATGAAAATAACATCTATATTAAGCATGATGACGTATTCATAGCCAGGAATAATGACCTTTATTATTCATCGCAAACATAATCTATATTGCATCAGGAGAATGTCAGAAGAGATTCACAATCTATTTTAGGATAAAGATGCTACAAAGTCACGTAAACTAGGGGTGTGCATAATCGGATATCGGATCGCCAAAAATCCGATCCGAATATTTCGGATATCCAGATATTTCGGATCGGATCTGATATCCGATCTGAATATCCGAAAAATTGATCCCGAACTTTAATTTCATTCCACAGGCCCACTGCTCATAATCTATATCAATCCACATGCCCACTGCTACTTGCTACTTTGCTAGAGTGCTGGCAGCCCGTATATGATTAATGATATATGGCCCTTTTGCTAAATTGCTATGTAGCCTATATTTCATACATATTACATAATTATAAATTGATAATATTATATAGTGGCTTCAAGCTTGCTGCCACTTTGGCCCATGAGTTATAAGTGGCCAACAAAATACCATTTTAATGCTTTAACAGAATATATGATAGATCAACTAAATTGAAAGCCCACTCACATTTAAGTTGGGATTTAGAAAAATTAATCCAACATGACAAATTGACAATCAAAAAACCTAGCATTGATTGTCTGATTCACACAAAAAAACCATATTATACGACAACTAGACAAAGACTTGTTAGAGGCAGAGCAATAGCAAGGAAAATTTATCTCCCCTGGTTTTTTCAGCTCCTCTTGTTTCTTCGAAGACTGGTGGAACTGCAACAGCGCCTTTGTTAATTTGAATTCAGAATCCTTTTTTGACAACCGAGGAGAATAATATGGACTAATCTGTGATTTGATTTGACAAATTCGAGTGCCATTAGATACACAATAACGTTCCTTCAAATGCGACCATAAGTCATGAGCGTTTTCGAAATATGATACCGAACCACGTACAGTGGGGGAAATCGTGTTCAACAACCATGAACACAGCATCGAATGAATCGTGCTCCAATCTGCTAATTTTTCGGCCGTGGTAGGCTTAACGATAGTTCTATCCAAGAATCCAAGTTTCCGTTTCGCATTTAACGACATGCGAATAGCGCGTGCCCATTAATCAAAATTATCTTCCTTTAATTGTATGGGAGTGATAATGTTGCCAGGATTGTCATTCGAGCCTAAGTAGTAGGCGGGGTCCGGTTTGGGGAGAGATGTATCTGTGTTTTCTGTCATGATAACTTGACGAAATCCACGGGAATATGTTCGAATAGGCGAAGCTATGGTGAGAGATCGAAGATCTGAAAACCAAGCTTCAAAAAATCCAGTTTTAGGTTCGGTGGATGCAAAGAAGAACTCGAAGAACTCGAGTCTGGGGTTCGTGATGCAGATTCGAAGAACTCGAAAAAAAACGAGACTTGGTTGCAGATATCTGGGTTCGGGTGTTGTGTTTTGCAGATTTCGAAAAAAAATCAAGCCTTTGTTTCAGATTTCTGGGTTCGGGTTTTTTTATTTTTTGTTTTTTTCAGATTTTGGGAGAGAGAATTTTCAAGTTCTAGCTCTTGATACCATGTTAAATTGGTTCAATTTCCATCCCCTTTCTCATTCATCAATCGCATATATTTATGCAACCTATAAGTAGAGTCCTACTTCATCAATAATTAGGACTAACAAACCTAATCCTAAATAGAGTCCTAACAGTTTTTGAGAGTTTTAAATGACTAGTATGGTAGTACTATACTAGGAGACATTAATAGTTGGAGTTTTAATGATTAAAAAGGATTTTAAACACTTTTAGAGAGGATTTAAAATATTTTAAAGTTGCTGGAATTTTATTTGAGTATTGATTAGTGGTTGTATTGATATTTGGTAGGTGGAGAATTCTCTTTAGGCGACTTCTAAGGTTGTTAAAGTGGCCTCGCGTATTGTCTACACAAGGTACGTACATACCTATGTGTTAGTAGAGTATTATCATGTCCTAAGATTAGGATTGATGTAGTATCATGTATAGGGAAATATTTATGGCTCATATGTGATTTATATTCAAGTGGAATTGCATGTTTTTTGCCGTTGTGTGAATCATGTTGCTTATGTTGGTTATACTATGTTAGTATGGATGATTGATGCAAGCATATGAGATTGGGAACTTTATTTTATTAATTCACTTGAGGGGTTAATAATTATGTTGTTATTGGATCATGAATTGGAACATGTTGTTCCCTTTGGATTATTTTAGGATTTTTTTTATATTTTTACTACCTTATAAATAGCCCGTTTTACACTTTACCACATTTTGTTTTTTTTTTCAATTTTACCACTTAAAGTTTCCGACTCGTTAAAAATCACCACCTTGACTCAGGTCCGACGAAGAATCCGGCGAGGGGGGGTCCCAAATAACTGTTTTATGTTTAGTTTCCTCCCATTTTTCCCCTTTACCCTTGATTTTTCATTTCCTCTTCATTAAAACCCCAATTTTATCTTTCAATCCCTCCATAAACTCAAATTTCTTTGATGAAAACCTAAATCAAGTTAGGGCTTACCATTTTTTGATAAATTCGACCTCAATCAACGGAGAAATTGGAGATTCTGCTACAATAAGATATAATTTTTTAGCCTAATTTAATAGGTTAGGGTTCTTCTTCAATTTTGGACATTTCTTGTTCTTTAAATTTATTGGTAAAATGTCTTTAGCATAATGCTGATTTTGGTTCTCATTAATCTTCATTATTTTAGGCACATAATGTCTCTGTCTTTTTCCCAAAACCACCAACAGAGTAACTGTGGAATTTCTCTTGCTGCAAAAGTCGAAATAAAGGAGAAGAAATAGAGTTTGGTATTCTGAATTTTTGGGTAAAGTGGAGGAGAGACAGGGTAAATGAATCTCTATAAATATCAAAGAGGAGTTGAGGATTTTTACATAGAGGGTGTTGATAGGGAATTGAAGATAAAAATATCATTTGTTGAAGGAAATGGAATGGTGAATGAAGAAAGAGAAAGAAAGTGGTAAGAGAGATGGTAAAAGATGGGGAAAAGTTTTTTTAATTCAAAATGTGGGCCCTCCCTCACCGGATTCTTGGCCGGAGGACGAGTTAGGTGGTAGTTTTAAGTGAGTTGGAAAGTTTAAGGTGGTAAAATTGAAGAAAAAAAAACCAAAAGGTGGTAAAGTGTAAAACGGGCTATTTATAAGGTGGTAAAAATCAAAAAATCCATTATTTTATTTACTTTATGAGGACCAAGGGCCTTATTTGGTAAGTTGGTTATTCACCTATGAAAGGTTAGTTGATTATTGACTTAGATCAACAAATAAATAATGGTTATGGAACAAATAATGGATTTATTCTTTGATTGTTAAGTTGTTGATCACCTTACCTAATCCTAAGATAAAAATGGAAGTATCATGTATCCTTGATGATTATATTGTTTTTCTTACTTTGTGAGTCATAACAAGTAAATAATTTAATAATCACTTAAAGTGGAAAGTGAATAGCAATAAGCTTTAGACTTGTGCATGTCTGAAGTGTTGGACTAGTATGAGTTGGAGTACATGGTGGTAGCCCATGGGACTGGATTGATCACCGTGTCCTATTTTGTTTAATTAGTACCTCGATATCGTTGGTCATGAGAGTACGAAATCGCGCCCATACTTCTTCTTCTAAATTGAAAACTGGTTTGGTCTGGACAACTCTTTCCATTGCCTATTCAATATAAATTTAATTAATTAATTGGTTGTGGAGTCAAGTTCAGTAAAGTTAATCTGTCATGTTAATATATTATTGTTTAACTTTGCTTAAATGTTCATTAGTATCATGTTAGGATTTATTTATTTATTATGTACTCAGCGTTGTTGATTACGTGCTTTTGTGTGTATGTCGATCATGGTTGTGCCTTATTGATCCTGTATGACCCATTTGGTGAGCAGCCTCTCGGGATCAATAGTGCATCGTCCATTTCAGGTTTGAAGGTGATGCATCTTGGGTTCGGGATTCGTGGAGAGCTTGTGTTAGCTTAATACTTTAGTTTACTTTTAATTATAGTTTGAGTTTGACTTTATGTTGGTTTGACTTTAGTTTGGTTTTGGAGTTGACTTATGGTTGACTAAGTTATTGTTTTCAAAGTTATTTATTATTTTCCGCTGCAAAATTCTGAATAAGCTGATACGTTATCACACGGGCGATAATATTTGATAATTCTCTAAGTTCTATATTAAAAAGGTTTTTTGGAAAATACAGGATTGTCGGGGTGTTACAAAGGGAAAATCACGGTCAAGGGAATCACAACCAAGGCCTATTGAAGGAAGCCATTGGGCGCTGGTCTGCCAGCGGTCCAGGCAGCAACACAATCGAAATCAAGGAGAAACAACCCATTGGGCGCTGGTTACCCGTTGGGCATTTGGCAGCTTCACAATGTCATCTTCCAAAGGCTATATCTCGAGTTCTATGCATTGTTTATGGGCTTGCCACCTCTCTTTGTGAAGCTCTTCAAGTCTAGTTTCCAACGAAACTTAAATCACTTAAATCCGATCTGTAGAACTCAAGTTATGATCACAAGAGTGAACATGTGTCTGTTCTTATCACTTCGGAACTAAGGTACGTATTTCTTCGTTTTCAACTCAAATTCACTCTTGAAAGATATGTCGCGATCCTCATGAAAGCTACTTCATTTAATACGATTATGAGGATCAAGAAAAGCATCCACGAGCATATATTCATCGATTAGAAATTGCAATTCATCAACTTCCATTGCAAAAATTATCCAATACATCCAAAATCGCTTCGAAAGCGTCCAAATAGCTATGAAACTACCTGAAACATTAAGAAAACAACAAACGAAGCGTAATAGAGCACAAAATAGATAATTCATGCTAATGACACCTAAAATTCAACTATATGAACTAATATGCTATAATAATGCAACCTAAATGTGCCTAAAAACTCTATATAAAAATTATGTATCAAATTCCCCCAAGCTAAACCATTGCTTGCTTGTCCCCAAACAATAAGATATAGACATTGGACAACAAAGATGACCTATAAAATGGAACTACGATAGGGCCAGACACTCAATTGAAAGCACGAGAGATATAATCACTAAATAGACCAAACATCGAAACCAACCCGAACAAAACTGCATAGCATGTCATGTAACACAATCGACTCTCCAATCATACCACAAATCATCTCCCCCGAGAAGAAATTAACCAAACTTGACAGACCTCACTATAGTCATGTGCACTCATACTCTCACGTGTTTATGGCAAAATCAATGACTCTCAACCTAAACCATGTCGACTCAGATGAAACATATACTCTTTTACTTTGACTATCGACTCACTTAATACTCAACAATACAATACATAATGATCAAGAGGACTTTAAGGGTTGTAATGAGGCTGAGGTTAAAGGTATGGAAAATAATTTGGGAATTGTGGTGGAAAAACCAAGAAGGGGGAGCATCACATAACTGAACACATGACCAAGAAGGGTCACACCAACTCCACTCAACAACCAACAATCTCCAAATATATAATCAATAACGCTTTTTACTCAAGACATTCAAATTAAAACCTTTTTCTTTCACTCTATTGACAACTCTTCTTTCACTTCTTTTTTTTCATTTCATTTTTTTTCTTTTTGCTTTTTGTCGAACTTTCAATTCAATTTCTAAGCTCACTAAATATATTTTTCCATCCATCTAAACCACAAATAGAGCACTTCAATTCAATACAAACCAAACCAAACTAATATTCGCTCCCCAATTATTATTTTTGAACTTTCAATTCAATTTCCAAGCTCACTAAACATATTTTTCCATCCATCTAAACCACAACTTTCAATTTAATTTCCAAGCTCACTCAAGAAATTCAAAATACAATTTTTTTTTCGAACTTTCAATTTAATTTGAAATATAAATATATTTATTAAATAAAAAAATCGTATGTGCATTTTGCCCAATTACAAAAACTAGTTGAATAGAATTAGGAAGACATTCATTCCACCTATCATTTTATAATTAGTAATATTCTACCTACACTAGCGGAATCCATCCATTTATCGACCGAAGATTACCGACGGCTGAAAAGGTCAATTGATAAAACATAAAACACCAATGGTTTGCGAACATACGCTAATTACCAACGTTTTAGAAAAGTTACCGAGTGCTCCGTATCTTGGCGGTAATTATCAACCGCATTTGGTAAATCACTTATTGTTTCTCAACTTTCACCAACCGCATATGTCTGTCGATTTAGAGCGGATTCTTGTAGTGTTAAGTTGTTATTATCTTTCATGAACATATTTTATAGGGAAATTTGTTGTATTAATGTCAATGGCGGATCCTAAAAATTCAAATCATGGGTTGCAAAAAAAAAACCTTAACTTACTTTTACAATTAGTGAAATAAAATGTTGATCTCTAAAATCCTAAAAATAAAGTGTGTTAAAAGTATATTAATATGAGTCTCTTTTAAATATCTAAAAAATATAAAGTTGTTGGTATTTTTTTATTTTGCTTAATATTCCTAAAAACATGGCTATTTGAAGATTTTCAATATTTCTTCTACGTCTTTCAACACACAAGTGTCGCCAATATATGGCCTTATATTATTTTACTCCCTAACTCATCAATCCCGTGGTATACGAAGATTTACTCACAAAAGGGGAAAAAATTACTTTAACATTATTCCTACTTTTTTTTCAGACTTCGACTGTTGTAAATGTGCACATTGTCCTAACAGCTCTTAGGCTCCTCTTTTCTAGTAATATATGCCTCATATATTTTAAGAATGGGGGTGCAAGAGGACTGCGTAGATGATGTCTTATTTATTACTTTACTTTTTGATCGCTTTTAGTTGGTATTATAGTTGTTTTTGAGTTAGTTTAGGCTAGTTTGTTAGTTATTTCCTTAATTTACGCAATTTTCCTCCTCGTATGCACTTTCTTTGGTCGCTTTGTTTCATTTCAGGACTTAGGAGCATGCTTGGAGGACACTTACACAACCCCGGATATTAAGATCGAAGAGGAAGGTCAAGGAAGCATGACGACGTACCATGAAACTTTCTATTTTGTCGAGCCCGACTTTGGTCTCAGTTACTCATCAAATGACACTCAGTTCATATAATATCTCCGAGTTCATGGGGACAAATATAAGAAGTTTTGGAAGGGTTTATGCACAAGGGTCAATTTCAAATGGCCATAACTTTCAGCACACAAACATTTTTGAGCGATTCAAGTGGACGATGAAAATTTGGCTCAATAGCTTTCAAACAAGTGGTCATAAGCTCAATTCCGATGAAAAACGAGTGAGATATGGCTGTTTGAAAATGAACTGACGAAACTGGAAACTGACCTGAGCGCTCGGGTCAAATGACCCGCCCGGGTCAATATGCGAAAAGCTGAAATTTCATTCCTGTTGGTCCGACCCGCACGGGTCAACCTCAACCTGAGCGCCCGGGTCACTCCACCCGCCCGGGTAGGGTTTTTCCGGAAAACTTTCTTCTCTTTATTCTCTTGTGTACGGGGGGTCTTGTAATTTTACTTAGTTTATTTTAGGACTATATAAGAGAAAATCCTCTTATTTTAGGTAGGTTAAGCTAATTTACATTATATTTTAATAAAGTGAGATTTGAAATTCTTAGAACCCTAGGAGAGAGAAAATCTCATCTTCTAGAGAGAAGTGAGAGAAACTTGTTGAAAGCTTGGAATTTGAAGAATCTAAGAAGGAAACTTGAAGATTTGGAGGCTCCTTGCAACTTTAATGAGAATTTCTTACTCTCTCTCATATTTTGTTGCTTTATTTTCTTATTTTCATATCATTCTCACTCTATTTACTTGTTCATCCTAGGTTAGTGTTTTAGTTCATGTTAATAGTTGTTAATGTCTTTTAGTTTATAATTTATTATGATTTTTGAGTAGCTATTTCTTTGGGAAGGGTTTGAAGCCATTAGTGAGTTCACGAACCTCTAAATCCAATATTGGGTTTTGACTTGGGATAATTTTGGTTAATTCATTTGGCATTTTCATAAATGTTTGTGTGATTGGCCATCATAGGAGCATAATTTAGGTACCCTTAGTGAAGGATCGAGAGATGAAGTTAAGGGTTTGCCTTAAATCGATTATTAGGCTTGAAGGACCATGGGAATAGGGACTACCTAGCCTAGGGGACTTAGGTTGCTTGTTTATGTTCATCGTGTTTATGGATATGCTTGGTTGAATGCCTTAGCCATAGGTCTTCGGTAAGAGACAAGGTCAATCTAGTTAGCTTGAGAGAGTAGTTAGAGTACCAATGGATGAACAATTCCCCTTAATTGATCCCCATTGTTAAAATTTTCAATATACCCCTTCTAAAGTCATTTTTCTTATTGTCTTTTTATCTATAAATCTTCAAAAACATAGATTTTGCTTAGCTTATCATTCATCGATACTTATTGGTGCTTCCCCTAGTCCTTGTGGATTCGACCCTTTACTTGCCCTATATTGGGTAGTTTAGGTATCTTTAACGTGTTTACAACGAGCGCGTCAGTAGATCTGTGCCGTAATTAATGTCTATCCATGGGTCATTGTTTCGGTTCCTCGAACTGTTCTATCTACATTTTTTGCTAGACTTCCACAAAAATAACCCAATATATTGAAAATTTTACAGTAGCTTTCTTCAAAAGATGCTATCGTTAGGAAGAAATGACAGTCAAGAATTCTTCAACATCAGCAGTAGTTTACTTATGTTATATTTTTTATGTATAAATCTTCCTCATTTTTTATGTATGTATTGTTGGCAGTTTATACTCAGTTGTGGATAACTTTCAAAATTATATATATTAAATTATTAATTTTATTTTATGTATTTGTATTTGTGATATAAGAATTTATACAGTACAATACACGAAATTATACTGTTAATATACAAAAGTTGTACTTTATAACATACAAAATTAAACCTCATAATATATGAAATTATTCTTTATATTGATACTTTATAAAAACTTGGCACATATTCCTTAAAATAAACTTGGTGATATTGAAGAAGACGTTAATGGAGTTAAATAAATATGTGTCAAGTTTGTATAAAGTATAATTTCGTATATCATAAGGTATAATTTCATAAATTATAAAGCCTAATTTCGTATATTATAAGCTTTAATTTTGTTATTTATAGATGAAAAAAAAATCGTATATTACACAGTATAATGTCGTGTATTTTACTGTATAAGTTCTTAAATCATAAATACCTGTAGACACATAATCGTGTCTCCCCATTTCAGGATCCGAGGATGAAACATACCGTGGTCTTAATTGGTCCGATCCAAGGGTAGAGCAGCCCGAAGAGCCATTCAAAACCATTTCGAAAAGTGTTAAAGTCCTATCTTAAAGCCCAATTAATTATTCATGATAATTAATTGTATTTGAGCCCAATTCTTTAAAAAGCCCAATTAATTGATAATTAATTGATTTATTTCAATAAATAAATATTTTCAAAAGATATATTTTTTTTAGTCCAAATCAGATTTTATCCCGTAAAATCAGATATCCGTAATTAAAGGATAAAAGAAATCTTTTAAAACGCGTTTAAAATAAAGCTGGCAAAGGCATGGCAGGAGCCAGGCTGGTGCGTCTATCGCACCAACCTGCGCCTGGCGCACGTCTGTGCGTCAGGCGCAGCTCTATCCACTGTGTCAGGTGCACTAATCTGTACTTGACACGTGGATTTCTGACTCATTCAGAGTCCTGCGTCAAGCGCGGCGCTCTGCTTGAGACGCGGATTTTCTTTCTTATCTTTTCTAAAAGCGCGTACCACGTGTACGCTTTTTACTGGTCATCTCGCGTCATACACTTGCTACGTCAGCTGCGCCTGGCGTAGTGCCGTTTTTCCTATAAATAGGACTGATTTCCGTACAAATTGGAGAACGGATTTTCCACATAACACTCGACGAATACTTTACAAACCTCTCTCAAACTACAAAACTTCCCTACAAGAACTCATACTTTCAAACACAAATACATTCAATTTACATACTTTCAGACATTCAGATTTTTAGGCTTCACGATTGCTCGTCCCGAAGGTTGTCAATCTCGCAGACCCAAGCCACGGTATAATCCTGAGGGTCCTTATATAAATTATTTTTATATTGAAGTTACTAACAGTTTTCTTTTCTGATGTAGATCTTTAATATAAAATAGCTCTACAGTATATTCTAAACCTTTTTTTTCCTTCTTTTTATTTCTTTTCATATATTATTTTATGCCTACCTGATCATTATATGCATGCTATTATGATTGTCCTGCTTTAATGCTTTTATCACCCACATGTTATTTTTGCTAATCAAAGACATGAATAATTGTTCTAATATTAATCAGATTAATTTGGACAACCTGTTAGGTTCCCTGTAAATTGATTGCATGATAACATATCACTAAAAATTAGTCTTTTTATGTGTTTCCTGAACCAATATAGACTAAATATTTTTAGGGTGCATAAAAATATTATTTGATTATTCTTTGGCATAAAATATGCAATGAATCGATATTTTGTAGAGGCCAACTTTGGGCGAACGTGGTTCATTATGACTATATTCGTACCCTCACCCCCGAACTCAATCTTTGGTTCATTTTGACCATCTATGGAGTCATGACGGGGAAATCTACATTGGATAATTTGTTCCAATGATTTTCCTATATCCAATTAGGTTTATGATTCTTCCTAAAAAGAATTGTTGGCGGCTTCTTTCAATACAAAACAATTTTCAATAAAACCTTAACAGTGGGGTAGTCAAATCTAATTCGCGCTCACACCGCGTAGGTAAAATAAAAACATGCCTACAATTTGGCGACTTCACTGGGGACGATTTTAAAAAATAATTTTTTAAAGGAGTGGGTGAAACTTGAAAAATATGATTCATTCTTATTTTTATAATATACAGTTTTGCATATGCATGGCTATTGTTCAGCCACCATAAGGACAATCTACCTTGCCTCATTAGCACATGTTCTATGTGTGAGGTCACCCCCGAGGGGTTTGCGCTTTGTCCTTCCAAAAAGCTTCCTGAGCGATAGTGTTGGATCTTAGTCATAAGCAAACCTACCCAACCATGGCATTGTTCTCTTGTTCCTGACTTGAGACTGGAGTGCGTCTTACACGTGGCCACCTTTTTAAGCAGGGGCACGAAGCGTGGGATCAATCTCTTTGTCATGGATCTTTTCATCCTTAACTTAAACCTGACCAATAGTTGAATGTAGAACTGGACTTTAGGTTGAGAACTTCTGCATCCGTGTTACCTGACATTTATGTGTGATTGCAATTTTTGCCTGCTAATATGCTTTACGCCCGAAATTATTGCAATTCGCGTCTAAAACACATCGTCGTTTTTGCCTGAACCTTCGTCAATTTATCAATACGCGTGTCGCAGAGCATTACGCCAAACGCATTAGGTTGTGCCTGGCGCAATGCACCTGCGCCAGATGCATAGGTGGTCCTTTGACCTTTGTTCAAAAAAAAAAGAAAAAAAAGAAGAGAGGGTCAGTCTTTTCATGCAAGGTCGAGTCTGTCCTAAAAAGTGCATCTAAAGTGGTCATGGTAGAGTTAGAGTTGTCATGCATATCTACCTCTTTCCATTTCATCCCTGCTATCCCTGTCAATTCTACCTTTTCATATTCATCAATTTCAAAAACTTATATTTTTCAAAATCAATCCTACACCCTATTCTATTCTACCTTTTTCACAAAACATTTACTAATCATCATACCACGACATTTCAAAAAAAAAAAACTATTCTCAAAATTAATTCATCATCTTTTCCTAACGAAAGATAAAAACAAGGGGTTCCTTTCAAAAATGAATTTCAAAAAAATTCTAGGCCCATTGTAAACATCTTCAATCCAATTCAATCCAATCGACCCAATTCACTTGCATTCATTCTAGGCCCATATGCATTAGAGTCCATTTTGCATTCATGTAGGGTCCATCTAATTCAAGTCCATGCATTCATATTAGGCCCGCTAGCATTAGAATCCATCTTAGGCTCATATAAGTCTAGCTCCTGTCAAAATCTAGGCCCATTTGCATCTTTATGTGAACCCTAGTATATGTCAATCTCAGTCCAAGTCTAATGCAACTCTATTCCAATCCAATGTCAAGCCCATGTGCATCTTCAAGTCTAATTTCAAACCAATATAGGACTAAGTCCAGAATTAGGTCCACATAAGGCCCAACTCATTTCCAAAGTCAATCAAGTCCAATTCCAAATCCATATAGGACTAAGTCCAAATCCCTTTGACCTAGCTAAGCTAGTCACCCCTGTAAGACCATAACGACACCCCTTTGACCTAGCTAAGCTAGTCATCCCTGTGAGACCATAACGGCACCCCGTTGACCTAGCTAAGCTAGTCATCCCTGTAAGACCATAACGGCGCCCCTTTGACCTAGCTAAGGTAGTCATCCCTGTGAGACCATAACGACACCCCTTTAACCTAGCTAAGCTAGTCATCCCTGTGAGACCATAACGGCACCCCATTGACCTAGCTAAACTAGTCATCCCTGTGAGACCATAACGGCACCCCTTTGACTTAGCTAATCTAGTCACCCGTAAGACCATAACGACACCCATTGATTTAGTAAAGCTAGTCACCCCTAAGACCTTAAAGGAACCCTTCGAGTTTAGCGAAGCTACTCCTATCTTACATCTATAGCAATATCAAATCATCAAGTCTGGCGAAGCCAATTCCTTTAAGTCTAGCGAAGCTAGCATTCCATAAGTCCATAGGCAATTTTTGAGTCTAGCCTTCTTAGTCTGATGTAAGTTCCGAAGTCTAGTTGTCTAGCCTGCTTGCTCACCCGTAAGTTCAAAGTCTAGTTGCCTAACCTGCTTGCCTTAAGTTAAGAGTCTAGTCTCCCTTATTGTCCAGTCTTCCTTAAAGTCTAGCCTGCTTGCTCACCCATAAGTTCAAAGTCTAGTCTCTCCTAAACCCAATCGTGGAGTCCAGTCTGCTTGCATAGTCTAGTCCAGTCCATGTCTACATTTGCATATAGATACGCCCATGTCCTCATCATGGTCAAATCCATACTAGTCCAAAATCATACCCATTTCTAATCATTTCCAATTTCCATTTTCATTTCCATTCTTCCATTTTCATTCTTCCATTTCCCACCCCTTATTTATCATTTCTTATTTCGAAAATCATTTCTTAAAACTTACAAGGGAGGTCCATTCGATTTCTGTTCAGGACAGGTCGTGAGATTATAACTTGGGAACGTCCGACAGAGAGGCAACGAGGTCGATCTATGCCTAGACTCGTCAAACGCATCCTCACATTTTCAGACGAATCCTCTGACTCTTCTGAAGCATCATCTGAAATGGGGGACACTAATGAACAACTCATTGCCATTATGGCCCAACTTCAACTGATAAACTCGCATCTTGAGGAACAAGACAAAGAGATTAAGGCACTGAGGGAGAAACTAACTGAAGAAGACGAGCAAGGCGACACTCCACCACCATTCAAAACCAACACAGATTTGAGGTTTGAAAAACTCGAGCAATTGATCTAGTCAATTCCTGCGCTCGAGGGTCAGGCTCATGGCCATGACATTATTGATCCTGAACTGAGGAAAAAACTCCCTAAAAAGGTAACATTGGGTGACCTTCCAAAATTCAAGGGGGTCGAAGACCCAGATGACCACTTGAGAGCATTTTCCATCTCTATGGCTCTCAAGGGCATGAGCAATGACTTGTTTGCTTATGTCTTTCCTTTAACCTTGGATGCACATCCATCCAAGTGGTTCAGATCATTGAACAAAACTAAGCTGAACGACTGGGACTACATCAGAGAAGAGTTCCACAAGCAATACATCTACAATACTCAGCTTCACATTGGCCTTCGTGAGTTGGAATTAACTTAACAGAATTCCAACGAAGGCTTTGTCACCTTCCTCAACAGGTGGAGGGAAAAGGCTGCACAAATGACTAACAAGCCATCCCAAGAGGATCAAGTCCGGTTGGTGATCCGTAACCTGCAGCCCAAATATGGGGATCATATCAAGTTCCAACCTATAGAGTCTTTCACGAAGCTCTATAAGGTAGGCCTGCTGATTGAAGAGGAAGTACATGCCAACAAGAATAAGGGTTCCAACAACAACAATAACTCTTTCAAGAAGAGTAACAATGGCCCATCTAGCTCCAAAAGCAATGAGGTCAATGCCATAGCTACTGACAAGAAAGGTTATCAAGGACCTCAAAGGACATTCACTCCTTTGGGCATGTCTCTAGAAGAAGCCTTCACTAGGCTTCATGTAAAAGGAGCACTTCAGCCTCTTGGCCCTACTCCGGACCCTCCTCTGGAGAAGAGATCTAGTAGGTGGAATCCTAATTCCTACTGCAAGTACCATCAAGGGAATGGGCATCTGACATCGCAATGTTGGACTTTGAAGCATCATCTGCTGGATATGGTTGAAGACGGTAGATTGCCAATTCCACCTGCAGCAAAAGTCAGCAATAGCAGCAACCCCTTGGGCAACACCTGAACAACGTCGGGGCTTAGTCATTTAACGCTAGTTTTCTAGGTTGAGTCGGAGAGTCCCTCCCCTAGCTCCTTCATTTCCTTCCTTGTCGAGTCTATGTCATTTAGGTTTTTTTTTTACTTCTAATAAGCCTTGTTTCATTCATTTTCAATTAATACAATAATTGCATTTTCATTTTCATTTTTATTGGCCTTCCATCATTTTATTTATGCTTCTAATTCAATGATGAAACTCAAATCACATAATGAACTTGACTATCAATAATAATAAAAAAGATCTGATAAAAAAATGATAATAAAAAGAGGACATACTTTGGATCAAGAGTTATCCCCCTCTCCCATCCATTACCTTTCATAAGCCATCCACATACAACCAAGGAAAAATAAAAATCCTTTAAACCAGCATTAGCCACACAATCCCTTCAATTCAAACTCCACAAATAACCTTCAAACCTTTCAATACCCTAAACCAAACTTGTGTGCAAGCCTCACTACATTCAAAAAAAAATATTCAAAGTGCGAAAAAAGCAAAAAAGCAAAAGAAAACGCACATGACAAAAAAGAAAAAAAATGCAAAAAAGAAAGTGCCAAAGGCAAAATAAAAGATCAAGCTAGGGGGCGTGCACACAAGTTCTACCCGTCATTCAAATCCCTTCGATTCATCAAAACCCTTAACCTTTAATTCAAATCCATGACTCTTCATTCCTCAAACCAATTAAACCTTCATCAAAACTTCAAGCTTTAAACTTTTCAACTTTCCATATTCAACCTTAACTCCTTTTTCAAGGCATGTCCAAGCCCGCTAGGTTGAAAACCCGAAAGGGCAGCCTAGGCAAAAGTTAGGGCACAAAAAAAATATATATATAATAAAAAAAAGATCCAGAACTACGAATGGTCTGATTCCGCAAGGATACGTAGGAATCCTCAACTCGAGGTCCGACCGCTAAAATAAAAATAAATTAGTCATGGTCTAATGATTTGACTTTCTAGAATTTAGGAGCATATTTCTCTAGATCCCGACATAGACTCGAGTCTGCACCTAGCCTCGTTAAAGCCTTTTCCCACCTATATTTATTTAAGTCACAAATTTAAACCTTTTTATTTTCAATCCAAACTCTCCTTTTCCTCGAAGGACTCTCAGATACTTCCATGATTTCTGGTGATATCTGACTTTGCCTATATCAGTTTCCCAAAGAAGAATCCCAAGTGCAATCCCCAGTGAAAACATTTAATGTTCAAGACATAGCAACTACATTTCAATATCAGATCAAATACATTTCAATTAAGGCTCAAGCCTAATTCAAGGCAAGCTCACCCAAAGTGGGGGCTTCCTACGAGTGGTGGTTCCTCCAATTCAAATCAAACTCTCGAGAAGTTGTAATATGCGGACCTCGTTTACAAACCCCGACTATTTACTAAAAACGAATTTCGAAAATCATTCTATTCATTTCTGATCATTCTATCATTCTATCATTCTATACATCATCCCAGCATTGCAAAATCCTAACCTTGCATTGCATTTCATACATCCTAGCTTTGCAAAACCCTGACCTTGCATTGCATTACATACATCCTAGTCTTGCATAACCCTAACCTTGCATGACGTGTCATCCCTTAGCTTTGCATAACCTAAATCCTTACATAGCGTCTCATGCATCCTTAGAGACTCTAAGTTATTATTGCATCACTATGTGCTTATGTGAGTTGTTTGGGCCTACCTGCGAACATCTTTCTCTGCAGGTAATCAGATTGCTTGTAGTTATTGTCCTGCATACTAACTTTGTTTTGCAGAGACCAGCGATTATAGATCAGTTCTAAACTGCATATGTAACACCCCGTCCTTCTACTACTAAGATACTAACAATATCTAATCAAGATTTATTAAAAAGGACGTTAGCGGAAATAACGTCAGGACGGTTATGCTACTCTAAAACAATAACTAAAGATAATCCTCAAAACAAAGTTTCATAACTCCAAAAAAAGAATATCCAAGAGAAACATTATAGTTCTAAATAAAAGAAATATCCCAAATCATAACAAAAACATCATCCAAAAACTACGAGACATGCAAGTCTCTCGATAAAACTGAGATAAACTAAATGTCCTTGAAAGCTATCCAAAAGTAAGTCTCCCTATGGTCAACATAGATTTCATCTACCAAAAACAGTACTAAGAGCTTCTTCTCACTACAAACTCTCACTCTGCTAGCCCAATCAGTCACCAGTCTAGCAATCATTTCCATCTGCAAGGATATATATATAATAATTCCACAGTCAGTGGGGAGTAACTAGCAGTTCTCCCAGAATAATAGCAATCAAAGCACAATTCAGAAGTAGATTATTACGAAAGGAAAATCATGCAATCATTACATCAATAGCATGTACATAAGAAAAACATAAAGCTCATAGGTAAAACATGTGATCATCAAAAATAAGTAAACAAGATATAATGAGTGTAATAATTCTAGAATAATGTTAAATCAAAACTACAACAAGTTATTGAGTCAGAAACCGAACGCCAGTGATTCGCAAATCACTAGGTTTGTCAGATCGCAATCTCCGTGTCGGCCTATGGGCTTACGTTCCCCCTTGCCCGTGTCTAAGAAACGCCAAACTCCCGTCCGGGGTAGAACACGCGAGAACTCCTGTCCTCTCGGACGACAACAATTAACCCGGTGTGTACCCCTAGTTCGCAAAAACCGGGTGGTTGGCATGTTCTTCACCGGGGACTACATCTATCCCACCGGATATTCTTATCTCAAAATAAAATCATGCATATAGTCCAAGTATCATTCATCTAAAATATTCATCAAAAGGGATGCCACCCGGCCTTATACCCACAGTTCATCAAAACAGTTCTTCATAATTCCTCAAACTAAATTACTTGCAATTTCTCAACAGATACCTCCCACAATAAACAACTTGAACATCACTAAACATCATCATGATATTATATTAATTTTTACAGCAACCACACCTCAACCAAAAATACATCACCAACTAATTCTAAATCTTATTCAATAAAAGAGTAGTAACAATTATTCATTTTCTTTCATAAATCAAACATAAACATATGGTTACCCAATGATACATACTGCATACTACTGAAAATCAGCAACTCAGAATATAATAAATTATGAATTATTTCTGACTTACAAGCCCTTAAATGATTTAAAAGTGTATCTTCAATTTCACCACAAAAACACCATAATAATTATTAAACTAATAATTTCGAGCAGTAAAATCACAAAAAAATTAACATACGACGCTAATGGCTCTACTGACATGGTACAATTTTTATTTATAATTTTCGGACTCCAAAAGTATTTTTAACAGTTCATATACAGATTACCCAATAAAGCCAATATAATAATTAAAAATATAAAAAGACGCCCAAAATTTACCAAAAATTTACATAACATGTAAAAACTTAGTCTGACCATCGGTAGCTGCTTGAAATGCAGTACTAAGCTTCAACTTCGAACCAAAAGCCTCTTGCAAAGCAATCCAGAAATGGGATAGAAATCGCGGATCACGGTCAGAGACAATGTCTTTGGGAACCCCATGAAGACGAATGATCTCATTAGCATAAGCTTCAGCTAACTCTTCCATAGACCAAGTGTTCTTCATCGCAATAAAACGAGCCACTTTGGTCAACCGATCGACAATTACCCACACAACATTCAATCCACCAGCAGCTCTAGGCAAACCCATCACGAAATCCATCGAGATCGAGTCGAACTTCCAAGCAGGAATAGGCAAAGGTTGCAACAAACCACCAGGCCTCTGATGCTCAATTTTCACCATCTGACAGACCAAACACCTAGCTACGAACTCGGCGATCTCTCTCTTCATACCAGGCCACCAAAAATTAGCCTTCAAATCCTTATAAAGCTTGTCACCCCCAGGATGAACGGAATAAGGAGTACTATGAGCTTCTTCGAGAATCTTTCTCTTAAGCTCACCATCATTGGGCACACACCAACGCCCCATAAACCTCAAGCTATCATCTGCACAGATCTCAAAATTCTCTGCACGACCTTGCATCTTTGCTTCACGGATCTTTTCTAGCTTCGGATCACCTCTTTGCTTGCTTCTTAACTCCTGGAACAACTCAGGTTCAGCACTCATGGAACCCAACAGTGCAGACACATAACCCTGAGGAACAACCTCGATATCAAGCTTGCGAAACTCTTCACACAACTCACGAGGCACCACCCTAGCAACATTTAATGAATGCCTACTCTTGCGACTCAGAGCATCCGCTACTTTATTCGCCTTACCCTCTTGGTAATCCAGGGTCAGATCATATTCCTTGATCAATTCAAGCCACCTTCTCTGCCTCATATTAAGATCACGCTGAGTGAAGATGTACTTCAGGCTCTTGTGGTCAGTATACACCTTACACGGAACACCATACAGATAGTGTCGCCATATCTTTAGTGCAAACACCACAGCCGCTAACTCCAGATCATGGGTCGGGTAATTCCTCTCATGCACCTTCAGCTGCCTCGAACCATAGGCTATTACTTTCCCTCTTTGCATCAAAACACAACCAGTCCATTCTTGAAGCATCACCGAACACTTCATACCCAACGCCCTCAAATGGCAAGGTAAGAACAGGAGCAGAGGTCAAACTCTTTTTCAGCTTCAGAAATGCCCCTTCACAATCCTCAGACCAGACGAACTTGCAGTCCTTGCGCATCAAGCGAGTCAGAGGTTGAGCTATCTTGGAGAAATTTTGAACGAACCTCCTATAATAGCCAGCCAGACCCAGAAAACTCCGAATCTCGGACACATTCTTAGGACTCTCCCACTCGACAACAACCTTGATCTTAGCGGGATCCACCTTGACTCTTTCCTTGCTGATTACATGCCCTAGAAAGGCAACTTCCTTCAGCCAGAACTCGCACTTAGACAGCTTTGCGAACCACTTTTGCTTGCGCAAAACATCCAACACCAGTCTCAAATGCTTCTCATGCTCCTTCTCATCCTTAGAGTAAACGAGAATATCATCGATAAACACGACCACACAAGTATCCAAGTACTCGTGGAAAGAGCGATTCATTTGATCCATGAAAATCGCAGGAGCATTCGTGAGACCAAAAGGCATCACTTCAAATTCATAGTGCCCATACCTGGTGCGAAAAGCAGTCTTCGGAATATCCTCCTTCTTCACGGGAATTTGATGATATCCAGATCTCAGATCGATCTTGGAAAATACACCAGCACCTTTCAACTGATCAAAGAGATCTTCAATGCGAGACAACGGATATAAATTCTTGATCGTTACCTTATTCAACTCACGGTAATCGATGCACAGACGCATACTTCCGTCTTTCTTCTTGACAAACAGAACAGGAGCACCCCATGGAGAAACACTAGGCCTTATGAAGCCCTTATCTATCAGCTCTTGCAATTGAGTCTTCAACTCTTGCAATTCAGACGGCGCCATTCTATACGGAGCCTTGGATATAGGAGCGTGCACCGTACCAAATCAATCTTGAACTCCACATTTCTTTCGGGAGGAATACTGGCAACTCTTCGGGAAACACATCAGGATAATCCCGAACTACCGGAATCCTCTCGAGCTGATCTTCAGATGACAAATCCTTCACCATGCAAAGGTATACCACATCACCTTTTTGACGCATCTTCCGCATTCTCAGAGCGAAAACCCACTTAACACCCTTCTTCACCACAACACCAGAATAAGAAATCCTTTTTCCCTTAGAATCTCTGAGCACCAACTTCTGATCACGGCACTGAATGCAGGCATGATACTTCGATAGCCAGTCTATTCCAAGGATCACATCAAACTCTGACATAGGAAACTCCTTAAGATCAGCTGGCAACTCAGAACCCAGAATACTGACAGGCTCGCCCTTAAACTCAGAATGACAGGGATAATTCTCACCAGACGGAAGAGATATTAGGGACTTAACAGGAGATCTAAAGGAAAGATTAGCTTTTCGAACAAAGGAACTAGCAACAAAAGACACTGTAGCACCAGTATCGAACAGAACAAAAGCAGGGGTATTATTTACAAGAAAAGTACCAGTGATGACATCAGGATGGACATCGGCTTCAGCTTGCGTCATCACATAAATCCTGTTCTTCGGAGGAGCAGAAGAACTAACTGGCTTAGCAGGACCAGCAGAAAAAGACGGAGCTCTAGGATTCTTAGAACACTGGAAAAACTTGTGCCCCACCTCCTTGCAATAGAAACAAACAACAGCCGATCCATCACAATTCTTCCCCGGATGAGCAGCCTTACCACAGATTCGACACTTGCTCGGATCAAAACTCGGACGATAACCAGATCCAGAACCCTGTTGATAACCCCCTCGACCGGACGGCTCATACCTCGGCTTCTTAGCGGGAACCGAACATAGGTAGCAACGAGGCTTCTTAGCAGCAGCGACCTTAGCGAGAATCCTCCTCTTTCAAAGAGGCATGAATACCAAGGGCTATCTCATAAGCTCCCTGGAAAGTCGAAGCACCCAAACTCAGAACATGGGTCCTCACCCTAGGATCCATTTTCTTGATGTACCTTTTTACACGCTCAGCTTCAGTAGGTACAACTGTGGTAGCAAACCGGGACGGCTCGGTGAACTTATCAGGTGTACTCCCGCACACTCGAGTACCTCGAGACAGAGTTAAGAACTCTTCACCTTCGCCAACGGAGCTCATCGGGATAAAACCTCTCCTTCGACTTAACACGAAACTCATCCCATCCAAATCCGGTGTAGCCATGCGGCTTGCACGAACAATACCCCACCGGTTATCGGCTTCCATCTTCGGATAGTAGGTACCAATAGGCACCATTTCGGCGAGGGGGCAACCGGTAGCGGCAAAACGGCTTCTCCATCTCCCTTATCCACCCTTCTAGCACAACGGGATCGAAGTCCCAGTCAAAAGTAGGCGGACGGTGACGGTCAAACCGATCAAAGACAGATTGCCCACTAGGAGGAGCAGAAGACCGATTAGCCATGGCTATGATTGCGTTCTCAAGAGCTTGGCGCCTTTTACGGGCAGCTTCCTTTCTAGCACTAGTCATACCTCGGGGCGGCATTCTACAAACACAAGTTAAACATTCGTTACTGAACACATTATTAGTTGTAAATTAACAACTTATCACATCAAAGTAAGAAAAATATTTTCCCGTGGTTTCCTACCCAAGTGACCCTCTCACCACTACTTTTCTTGAAGCCTATGATTCTAATGATCCTAGTTACTTCAACTACACATTTCCCGGGAGTTTCTTAGTGACAAAGTAAGGGTCTCGGGTAACTTTGCTCTGATACCAACTGTAACACCCCGTCCTTCTACTACTAAGATACTAACAATATCTAATCAAGATTTATTAAAAAGGACGTTAGCGGAAATAACGTCAGGACGGTTATGCTACTCTAAAACAATAATTAAAGATAATCCTCAAAACAAAGTTTCATAACTCCAAAAAAAGAATATCCAAGAGAAACATTATAGTTCTAAATAAAAGAAATATCCTAAATCATAACAAAACATCATCCAAAAACTACGAGACATGCAAGTCTCTCGATAAAACTGAGATAAACTAAATGTCCTTGAAAGCTATCCAAAAGTAAGTCTCCCTATGGTCAACATAGATTTCATCTACCAAAAACAGTACTAAGAGCTTCTTCTCACTACAAACTCTCACTCTGCTAGCCCAATCAGTCACCAGTCTAGCAATCATTTCCATCTGCAAGGATATATATATAATAATTCCACAGTCAGTGGGGGTAACTAGTAGTTCTCCCAGAACAATAGCAATCAAAGCACAATTCAGAAGTAGATTATTACGAAAGGAAAATCATGCAATCATTACATCAATAGCATGTACATACAAAAAACATAAAGCTCATAGGTAAAACAAGTGATCATCAAAAATAAGTAAACAAGATATAATGAGTGTAATAATTCTAGAATAATGTTAAATCAAAACTACAACAAGTTATTGAGTCAGAAACCGAACGCCAGTGATTCGCAAATCACTTCCTAAGGTTTGTCAGATCGCAATCTCCAGGTCAGTCTATGGGCTTACGTTCCCCACTGCCTGTGTCTAAGAATGGCCAAACTCCCGATGCAGGGTAGAACACGCATAACTCTCTGTCCTCTCGGACGACAACAATTAACCCAGGTGTACCCCTAGTTCGCAAACCAGGTGGTTGGCATGTTCTTCACCGGGGACTACATTTATCCCCCCGGATATTCTTATCTCAAAATAAAATCATGCATATAGTCCAAGTATCATTCATCTAAAATATTCATCAAAAGGGATGCCACCCGGCCTTATACCCACAGTTCATCAAAACAGTTCTTCATAATTCCTCAAACTAAATTACTTGCAATTTCTCAATAGATACCTCCCACAATAAACAACTTGAACATCACTAAACATCATCATGATATTATACTAATTTTTACAGCAACCACACCTCAACCAAAAATACATCACCAACTAATTCTAAATCTTATTCAATAAAAGAGTAGTAACAATTATTCATTTTCTTTCATAAATCAAACATAAACATATGGTTACCCAATGATACATACTGCATACTACTGAAAATCAGCAACTCAGAATATAATAAATTATGAATTATTTCTGACTTACAAGCCCTCAAATGATTTAAAAGTGTATCTTCAATTTCACCACAAAAACACCATAATAATTATTAAACTAATAATTTCGAGCAGTAAAATCACAAAAAAATTAACATACGACGCTAATGGCTCTGCTGACATGGTACAATTTTTATTTATAATTTTCGGACTCCAAAAGTATTTTTAACAGTTCATATACAGATTACCCAATAAAGCCAATATAATAACTAAAAATATAAACAGACGCCCAAAATTTACCAAAACCTTACATAACATGTAAAAACTCACCGAAATACATAATATTTAAAGAAATAATTTTTCGGCCTCCATAAACAATTTGTATAATTTATATACTGACAGAACCGAAATTACAAAAACAGACATGAAAATTAAATAAACCAGAACACAGTAGGAAAAAATTATTCTAAAGCATGGAATACATACTAAGCATATAACATGATCTTAAACAAATAACTTCAGCAATTTTAGCATCCGTTTACTAATTATTACGTAATTTAGCCAAAAACGCACAAAACACCAATTAATTTAGATAAATACCAAAATCAATACGAAAATTATTTTCCCCTACACAGTATACACATATCATTCATCAAGTATGTCCATGTTAAATTTCGTCAATAATTTCACTCAAAAAGTATTTTAAAGAATTCCTAGCGCAATAAACTAAAACCGAATAATACCCTAATCGCAATGGTTCTAAGACAACTACTAGTTACCTGGATCGTCGGAGGCGAGCTGAATACTTCTGGAAAAACCCAATATAGGCGTGTGATCCTCTTCTTCTTCAAATTCCAAGCACCAAGTATAAGAAAAAGGCAACAAGAACAATTCACGAACAATTAACAAGAAGTAGAAATGAAAATTTTTGAGAGAATGAGAGAGATGATGATGGCCGAAAATGGCAGCAAAGAGTTTCTGATTTTTAATCAGAAATTGAAGTGATGATGGTTGGTTTTAAGGAGGTTTAATGATGAAGAATCATTAGGGGGGTTAAGGGAGTTACAAGGCATCAAAGAGTCACAAGAAAATAAAGAGAAAAGAAAGAGAAGAAAAGAAAATGAGGCCCTCCTTTTTCCTTCACTTGGCCGGCTGTCCAAGCCCACAACCAACAAAAATAATTCGGCCCAATTCAACAATGATCCATGCCTCAAAAGCCCGCTACGCGATAAAACGATTACTTCCTAAATCGCGCCTAAACTTTGAAACTACTTAATAATGAAAATAATTCTAATAAATTATATTATAAATATAAATATAATAAACACATTAACACGCCTTAAAAATAAAAATAATAATTCGGCTCCCAAAATTATAAAATAAAAATAATTAATTTAGAGAAAATAATATTTTTAGAGAAAACTTTCGCGAAAAACTAGAAGCAAAAATTATGGGTTGTTACAGCACAGCGTTTAGAATCGTTCTCCGTCCCGACACCGTATACTTTGACTATCGGTTTCCTGAACCTCAGTCAAAGTGGGGGCTTCTGTAGACACATAATCGTGTCTCCCCATTTAAGGATCCGATGATAAAACATATCGTGGTCTTAATTGGTCCGATCCAAGGGCAGAGCAGTCCGAAGAGCCATTCAAAATCATTTCGAAAAGTGTTAAAGTCCTATCTTAAAGTCCAATTAATTATTCATGATAATTAATTGTATTTGATCCCAATTCTTTGAAAAGCCCAATTAATTGATTTATTTCAATAAATAAATATTTTCAAAAGATATATTTTTTTTAGTAAAAATCAGATTTTATCCCGTAAAATCATATATTCATAGTTAAAGGATAAAAGAAATCTTTTAAAACGCGTTTAAAATAAAGCTGGCAAAGGAATGGTGGGAGCTAGGCGCACCAACCTGCCCTTGGCGCAGGGGCCTTGCGCCTGGCGCACGTCTGTGCGTCAGGCGCAGCTCTGTCCACTGTGTCAGGTGCACTAATCTGCACTAGACACGTGGATTTCTGACTCATTCAGAGTCCTGCGTCAAGCGCGGCGCTCTGCTTGAGACGTGGATTTTCTTTCTTATCTTTTTTAAAAGCGCGTACCACGTGTACGCTTTTTACTGGTCATGTCGCGTCATACGCTTGCCACGTCAGCTGCGCCTGGCGCAGCAGGCGCGTGAGGCGCAGTGCCGTTTTCCCAATAAATAGGACTGATTTCCATACCGATTGGAGAACGGATTTTTCACATAACACTCGACGAATACTTTACAAACCTCTCTACGAAATACAAAACTTCCCTACATGAACTCATACTTTCAAACACAAATACATTCAATTTACATACTTTCAGACATTCAGATTTTCAGGCTTCACGATTGCTCGTCCCGAAGGTTGTCAATCTCGCAGACCCAAGCCACGGTATAATCCTGAGGGTCCTTAAATAAATTATTTTTATATTGAAGTTACTAACAGTTTTCTTTCTTGATGTAGATCTTTAATATAAAATCGCTCTACTGTATATTCTAAACCTTTTTTTCCTTCTTTTTATTTCTTTTCATATATTATTTTATGCCTGCCTGATCATTATATGCATGCTATTATGATTGTCCTGCTTAGGGGTGCTAACGAGCCAGGGTGGCTCGCAAACTGTTCGTATTCGGCTCGATCAAAGTTCGGCTCGAGAGGGGTCGATTCGAGTTCGGGTTCGGCTCGAGACTCTAACGAGCCGAGCCTGAGCCTAATGGAGTTCGGCTCGAAAGCTCGCAAACATGTTTGATAATTTTTAAATTACTATTTTTTTTAATCTAACTTGGACCTTAAGTGTACTCCATTAAAAAACATAAGGCCTAACTTCCCAGCCCACTTAAAATATACCAACCAAATGAGGAATAACAAATAAGAAGGGAACAAGAAAGAACATAAGGGCCAACATTCCCAACCCGTTTAAAATATACAAACTAAATGAGAAGGGAATGGAAAGCCGTTCAAGGGAATTTATTTCAAGTTACCCAGCTTCAACCCTAAATTCTAAATGAGAATTCGCACATGGCACACCTGGTTCCCTTGCATCCGGCGAACGATTTCGTGGCGGCGAGCAGTGGGGTTCATAACCAGCGAGCGCCATGGTTCTTGGTGGCAAGCATCAGGTTCGTGGAAGACAGTGGGAGGATGACTCCTTGATGTGAAGATGATTAACACTTTTATCAATTTCATCTCCTTTGCGCTTTTTTAGTTTCACTCAGCAATTAGTCTGTTAGATTGTTTTTTATGCTTAGTGTGATGATGTTGATGACTTTAAGCATTCCATTTTTTATTTTTCTATTTCGCTTTGTCATTCTTTGATGCTCAGTGCTCACTTTCTCCTTTTTTTTTCTTTTGCCTTTCATGTTTTCCTTGTTTCATATATGATGTGGTGAGAAATTTTAATAAAATTAGTAAATTAGTATGTTCTTATTCATCTCATCTTTGCTAAGTATGCAGTAGGGGTATGGGTGAAAACTATTCTCGAGCTTTTTTCGAGTTGAATGGTTCGCGAACTTGCTCGAGCCGAGCCGAATTTTTCTTGTTTCGAGCTCGAGCCGAGCTCAATCCTTCCCCTTCTCGAGCCGAGCCGAGCATAGCCAAGCTCGGTCTCGGTTCGGCTCGTTAACACCCCTAGTCCTGCTTTAATGCTTTTATCACCCACATGTTATTTTTGCTAATCAAAGACCTGAATAATTGTTCTAATATTAATCAGATTAATTTGGACAACCTGTTTGGTTCCCTGTAAATTGATTGCCTGATAACATGTCACTAAAAATTAGTCTTTTTATGTGTTTCCTAAACCAATTTAGACTAAATATTTTTAGGGTGTATAAAAATATTTTTTGATTATTCTTTGGCATAAAATCTGCAATGAATCGATATTTAGTAGAGTCCAACTTTGGGAGAACGTGGTTCATTATGACTATATACGTACCCTCACCCCCGAACTCAATCTTTGGTTCATTTTGACCATCTATGGAGTCATGACGGGAAAATCTACATTGGATAATTTGTTCCTATGATTTTCCTATATCCAATTAGGTTTATGATTCTTCCTAAAAAAAATTGTTGGCGACTTCTTTCAATACAGAACAATTTTCAATAAAACCTTAACAATGTGGGGTAGTCAAATCTAATACGCCACACCGCGCAGGCGAAATAAAAACACGCCTACAATACCAAATACATTACATAATTTCAATTTAGTAAATACAATTTTGGAAGTTATCCATAACTTTTTTGTATAACAGAAATTGCCCAAAATACAACAAAAAATAAGAAAGGTATCGTATTTGACGTCATCTATTGTATATATACCTACTGCTGATGTGGAGCAATGTGTGGCTCACATAAATTATTACGGTAGCCTTTTTTTTCAGAAAGCCCCATAAAAACATATCCAATGTATTGTACATCCTTGAAATTGGGATTATAAAAAATAATAAAAAGTGAATTATTGTTTTGGTAAGATAGATGAAAGTTGGAATCTTTCTCTCAAAAAAAAAATGTTGGAATCATTTAAGTTAATTTTTCCTAATTTTTAATAAGCGACGACAACTCAAAGCACTATAACAATGGTGATGAAGGTATAAGAGCCAAGGAAAAGGGAAATATGGACAAGGAGAAGCATATAACAAGTTTAAATCACTCAGCCAACTATACACAAGTAGTTGCTAAATTTTTACACAAACCACAGTATATCACCCACCTAAATAAGGAAAAAATCTCGAACCAGAACCAATAACTTAACATCACAGTACACCTGATACCTATAGTTGGTTTTACAAAACAAATTCAGAACTAATTCTTAAGGATATATAATATAGTATATATAGTGAGTAGTTGCTAACTGTGAAATGGCATCCCCCTTAAGAAATGGAGAACCTTCTTCTCCTAGGCTTAGTAAGATCAACTTCATCATCCAAATGAGAAGTATCCTTAGAGCCATGTTTGAAGGGGTTCAACTTGCCTAGTGTCTTAGACATCGACGAAAAGAAGGTTCTCTTTGGCATACCAGTACTAGTGCTAGTCCGAGACGTTGTTGCTTTATTTTTTTGCATGTCTGAGATGTACATTTTCATCTTCATTAGCTCTGACTTTAAAGCCTCATTCTCCTTTGCTAAGGAAACATCAGCTTTCACTTGGCCTCTTGTTGCTATTGCATCAGGTAACGGTCCGTCGTTGGCTCCACTCCTTAGCTTTAGTTGATCGTAGTAGAGAGCGTGGAGGACCATCTGGACTGGGAGTCGCTTGTTCTGTGAGGCATGTACTCTGGCTTCATAGGACAGCTTTAGAGGGTCTATTGAACTACATACTTTCTCTCTTTCGATCTCGTCTAGGTTTGGATGAGCCTGCATTAACATAGGTTGTCATCATCAAAACAATGGGTTTCACAATGGATTTTGGCCTTGGTAACTATCTCTTATTTTTTTTAGTAATTATACTGTTGTTTTCTTTTTTTATTCTCTTCAACTTTAAAAGTTTTTAGTAAAAATCGGTATGGAAAAGGCAAATCATGCTTTGATCAGCAAAATTCAGATTTAAAATAAACAAGATTAATTAGTTAGATCAGTTTTAATCACGTGAAAACACTAGAGAATCAGCAAAAGCCAATTTCTAAAAAGTAAGAATAACTCAAGTCCATAAAAATCAGGTGAAAGAAACTTGGATTATATGATGGGAGTTAATTTAACAAATCGTGCGTTCTGATTCCACTTTATTTTGCATGATCATTGGAAATCATACATGTATTAGATTATATATAAGATAGTATCATATGTAATGGTTGTTTAGCATAAATTGAGATCCAAGGATATTCACCTTTAAATAGATGTCAATAGCTCTGTAAAGGTCATCATCGTTCCTCCTAGCATCCTTAGGAACAAGGTTAGCAATGCCATTAAACTTGGAGATGCTGAGTGATGCATAAGTTGCAATCTCACCAAGATAAGCATCTACGGTCCTAGCAACCCTCTGTATGCCAGCAGAGCAAACCTCCTTGAAGTTACCCCCGTTGAATACGTCCACACTCTTCTCCTTAGAAACAAATCCCGAAATCACCTTCCTTACACTCTCAAGGTCAAAAAGGCTCTCTCCATCATATGTGAAGGACAACACAAGAAGATCATCAACAGTGATATGTTCTAATATAGCTG
The DNA here is from genome assembly GCA_947648045.1 of Beta corolliflora. Taxonomy (NCBI): domain Eukaryota; kingdom Viridiplantae; phylum Streptophyta; class Magnoliopsida; order Caryophyllales; family Amaranthaceae; genus Beta; species Beta corolliflora. Next base: position 889,224 of record CANSZD010002958.1, read on the forward strand.
ATATCCTCTTCTCAAGCTCGTTCTTGCTGCTCGTTGATGCTTTTAGGAATATCGCGCTCTTTAACAGGCAACACAGGAAGCTGATGGGGAATGCAGCTTTCTCAGGGGGCAAAATGGCAACTATAGACTCAAGAAGCTCTCGCTGTTGGATTCTCAACTCGGAATTTAGAGGGTCTAAAGAATTGATCCCAGTCCCTGAGTGATCTCGCACTAATTCCCTTAGAGATTTCTCAGCATATGTAATGATCGCGCTGGTTATTGTCAGAGTCTTTGCCCCACGTAATCTCATGGCTGATATTACTTTCTCGAAGGAGACTACATCGAGGATCGATAACTCCTCCGTCCACCAATTTGGTGGGGTACGGCTAGGAAAGGTAGCCTCACTGCACGCCTGAAGTCATGTAAAACAATGAAACATGTATGCGTTATTTATGAGACTCAAATCTTAAACTTGATGAAGACTTTGTAAGAATGAGAAGTTATGGCGAACCTTGGCACTGATTACATCAACACTTCTCTGGACGATATTGAGGTCGAGAGCCATGGGAAGCAGATCTTCACAAGTCTTTAAAACAATGAGGGCTCCAGATAGATTTGTCAAGGCTACTTGACAGAGAAAATCCTCAGTTCTACTAGCAAGGTTGTTATCGCAAGACTCGTCTGTCATCTGCAGATACTCGGCTGCACAGCGAAGAGCGGCCACATTATGAACTGTTATCTCAAAATTGACTCCATAGCAGAACTTTGCAGCCTTCTCAAATATCTCAGGTCCTCCTGGTAAGTCTGTCAGATCAAGTCTCCCAAGATCTGATTCCTTAGACTCCAATATTAGCCTTCTTATGTAGTTGCTCTTTGCTACTAGCATGAACTGTTAACCACCAACGTAGGCATTGTCAATTACATCCACTTAAGGTTTGTCATGATTTAAAGAGGATAAAAGCACTGGTAATCATAATTAAGAGAATTAATTAAGTTACTAATAAAAGCATTTATTTGTTGTTTGCCAAGCTCATTTCCAATTCCTTTCTATATCAACCAAGATTTTTGGCACAGTTTTTTAAGAATAAAAATTAGCCTGGCAAAATTGATATGTACCCTACCCAATTACTTCAGCCGAATTGAACTATTTGAACCTCCACCCCCTAGAGTATCCGAAATTATATAATGGCCTGTTTGGTTGTAAGCATTTCATTTGAAATGCTGGATTTGGCCAAATAGCATGTTTGGATAATCCAAACATTTGGATTTGGAATTGGCCCAATTCCAACCTATTTAAAACATAAGCCCATATTTGAGAATTTGAAATCCAATATCAAAACTTGTCATTTGAAATCCCAAATAGACGTGACATCTTTCTCTTCCTTCTCTCTCTTCGTGCTCTTTCTCACGTCAAGCTTTCTCCCTCCTCAGGCTTTCTCACGTCAAGCTTTCTCTCTCCTCCTGCGAAATCTCATTTCTAAGGTTAGTTTCTCAATTCTTAATTTTTTTACCATGAATTTGCCGCGTTATTGTTTGATTGTTGATTTATAAATATTGTTTTAGGTTTTTTTGGAATAAATTTTATCTTCTGATCTAGAATGTGTAATTGATTGAATTTTCGATTCTATGTATTATCTATTTATATCTTGCTCTTTTGTCTGTTGTATTGATTAATTAGGGCTTTTTTTTTCTCTTATAATTTCTTTTGAGATTTTGTGGTAATTAGGGTTTATAATTTGCAATAACTGAAAATGATAATGGCAATATAACTATTAGGTATTAATAAAATCTGTGAATGGAAGTATATTTTAGTTAGGTAGTAATAAAATGTGGATTGTTTTGGATATACTATTATACTATATGGTTTTTAAAGTTTTTACTTTAGGAAGTGTGTGAGATTTGGGTAATGTCTATTTATGGAGAAATACTGAACTAAGTACTTGTTCTGAAAATGTCTAATTAGGTGATTTCCTTCCAATTTTGTCTAGTATGTTAGCTGGTGTTCTTTAGTAGACTGAAAAATCTTGCTGTCAACATTAGTTACATAGTAATTGTGGTTCAGCTAGGGTTAAGACTGGCTGATAAATTGAATGGAAATTGGGTACTTGAAACTATCTGGAAGAATTGGGAATTATATCAATGCTGGTAGATATACCTGAAACTATCTGGTCATACGACTCATAAGATCCCTGATTTTAGCACCTAATGGCTGCTTAGGATCTTTGTATTTCAGATATTCTGCATCTGCAATTGATGTGTAATAACACAATGACAACAAAATTGCCACCCAACAGATGGAATACTTGGCCATATTGTTGGTGAGATACTTCGTTCTTGTTCCCTTCACTTGAAAAATGTAAAAAAAAAGACACTTGAGCTACAATCATAAATTGTTTGAAGAGTGCTCTTTAATGGGAGAAATAATTCTAAAATGGTGCTCAAATATTCATGAACTTGGGTTTCTGTATGATTATTTACTTTGAGATCTCTTTTGACCAAAACATGAAAACATATATAGAATCAAATAATAGCAAAATGTGACAATCTAAATCATCCTACCCCACATTGTATGCAAAGTAGGCTGCAGAAATCAACCAAATTATCCAGTAAAAAAGATTTGACATTAAAGACATGGGACCAGGAATTGAAGTTGTTGAATCTACACTCGAAATGTTACAATATACAGTCAAAAATATATTGTCCTCTTTGATCAGACCCTTGTTTGTAACTACTTATATTAATTTACAAGTACTCGTAATTTCCAGTCCAATGTTGGAATCAAAACTGATTAGCAATTTTAATATTTAGTCCATATGGTATATATAAGTTCATCTGCAGAAGAATCCAGAGAAACTCCCTGGGCAATTTATGAAATGATTATTGGATTCTGAAGAGTGCTTATGAAAAGTAAGCCCTTTTTAGAATGAGAGGAATTGAAATGGAAATGTAATCTTCAGTTTGTCTTGAAGTTTATTGTCTTAGGAGTTTCAAGATAGGACTATGTTTTCAATTGTAGGGAAGTGTTTTCTAGTCCTATTTTGGTTCAGTAAGCATCCTATGAGGCTATGATTGTCTTTATAAGTGTTAGACGGTTTCATAATAGATTCATTCAACAGCTTTTGCTATTCTATGTTATTTTAAGCTAATCACCAAATAAAGGATGGGATGAAAATTATGTAATTAGCTTTTCTGTGCTGTGATTTTTGTAATTATCTTTTTTTTTGGGTGACATTGAACTGTGATTCTATCTTTAGTTGAAATATATCATTCTTACGAATAGGATTTATGAATAGGGTTTTTGCTTCAATGTCATATGATACTTGATATGTTACAGAGAAGTTTGAAATATGTCAGATGAGGTGAGTATACAAGAGTCAAGAAAACGTGCAAGGGACAATGATGAAGATCTAGAGTTATTTACCATGGTTATAGGTTTTATTATAGTAGTGGAGGGCTTAGATTTCACCCATAAACCCTTTTCGAAAATGACAGACTGATTAACACACAACACTGATTAACAGATATATAGATGAGATGAGATCAATGGTGGCAGCAAATTGGCAGTGTATAGTTATATAAACATAACTGCTGATGACTTTTACGCTCATATGAAATGGAAATCTTGTGAAGTTGCGTTTGTTTATTTTTTATACGCATTCGTCTCAACAGTGAAAAGCCTTGTTGGAACTAAAACCATCTACTACCTGCCAATTATGGAATAATAATTGATAATGACTCTAGATTATAACATGTGCAGAGGAGTATTATTTCCTTCATTTTTTAAAGTTTTGCTTTCTAAGAATTTACAGATTATAGAGTCCAAATTTCTTATGTTATTGTATCTGTGTTGTCTTATGTTATGTTTGTTCTTGTAAGTAAGTGATATTGGTACAGCAACTTTATCAGTAAATTTGAATTAGTTTTGAAAGGCAGGTGAAATATTACATTATGTTATTGTATCTGTGTTGTCTTATGTTATGTTATTGTATCTGTGTTGTCTTATGTTATGTTTGCTTTAACATGAAGGAAAATCCCAATGCCTCTGCATATCATATCAAAACAAGTATATCGAAAATTGGGACGATATATATACTTTGTTTGCTTTGGATAGAGCAACCGGTGAAGGGGCGAGTACATCATAGACTTCTTGTGGAGGTTCAAACAAGAAGCTTAAGAGAGACCGTCTAGCGGATGCCGTTTGTAGTTTTGTGGATTCTTTTAAAGAGTATGTGAGTAAAGCGCAAGGCCCTCCGAAACCAAGTTCCCCAGAGATCTACGATATAGTCTCTAGTGTTCTTGGGATTTCGGGTCAACAAGTGCTTCAGGCTGTGAAGAGGTTTATGAATGGGACAGTGAATGAGTTTGATATGCTAAAACTTCTACCGGAGGAGCAAAAGTTAGACTGGATTTTATTATGTATTAGTGATTAGTAGTTTTATTTCAGTGGTTGTAGAGATCAAATTCCAATCCTAAACTTTAGCTTGGTTTGCCAAACAGTATTTGAATTTGGAATTCAAGATTTGAAATTCTATGTATTCCCAAACAGCTTGTTAGTATTTGAAATTCCAAATTTGAAATTCTTAAGTTTCCCAAACACTGGACTTGGAATTGAATTCCATAAATTGAAATTCTGAATTTGAATGGAACTATTTGAAATGAAATATGGGTATCCAAACGCAACCTAATCTCATTTGACATGAAATGCAGGGGCGGATCCAAGGGGGGGCCCCATCGTCAGAAATTTAATAAGTATTAAATGTCTCAATTGCTGAATAAAATAATGTTCTAGCTAAGTTGGTTCTTCAGTTGATTTTAATGTAATGACAGGCCTTCTTGGTGCACGGTTCAAATCCCCTTGCAACAATGCATCTTCTATTTTGTCCGCATCGTTCTTAAATCTTACTGCCATTATTCTGTCTCTTTTTTTTCTTTTTTAACTTCTAATTAAACTAAGCTAACAATTATCAAGTAGCAACTTTCCTATTGTCATTAGAAAAACTCTTATACTACGATTCTTTTTTTCTTCTTCTACTTTTTTATGTATATAATTGCTTTATAATATTGTATATATATTCATATATTAAATTTAGAGTGCACTCTTTTCACCTTATAAAAATATTTTCCAAATTTAATAAGTTTTATTAAGTTCTCACATCATATAAAATAAGCTTTATTAAGTTCAAATAAGTTTAGGTTAATTTAATAAGTAGTATGGGAAATAAGGTAAAAAAAATCACCAGTAGTAGACGTTTCATGATTATAGAATAGTGAAATTAATACTTTCGTTGTTTTTTTAATGTTTTTCCTCTTTAATTTTTTGGGTTTTTTTGTTGTTGTTCTTTATGTTACGTTGACTTCATTTAATTGGATTATTTTTTGAAATATGTTGAAGTCAAATGAGAAAAAAAGAATGGAATATATAATACATATTCACACACATACATTTGTGTAATTATACACACCATATAATTATGTATAATTTAGAAAAATCTTATTAATTACAGGAAACAACATTTTTAGTTAAGGACTCAAGGCCCACCCAATACAAAAATGCTGGATCCGCCACTGATGAAATGACCTTGATTCGAGTCACACCCGATGAAGAAATTAATATGAACAGCATTGATTGATTGTCCATAAAACAAAATTAGTACCTATCGGGGTGAAGCCGCTGAACATAACTAAATTCGATCTAAACCACTCGTTTGTTACCTCTATTAAGAACTATCAAATGTATATTGTGTATTTTACGTACTCAGAGAGGATGAAATTGTTAAATCCGGCAAAAAAGTTGAATCCGTCAATTATGTAGACTTAATGACGCCTGAGCTCTTCTTAACACCAACTTGTCAAGGAACCTCTAAAATTTATGTTTATATCAAATGTATAGTGTGTATTTTAGGCACAGCTTTTTAAGGGTAAAAATTAAACTATGGTATACCCATCTATCAAAGACCTCTCCTTTTTTATACCATCTGGCTAGTCGGCTTCATGCTATACTATCGAAGCCCCTATTATGAAAGGTGAAAAGAACAAGCTAATACTTCCTCCGTTTTCTTGTAATTGTTAGGCTTTCCTCCTTAGTCCCTTTTTTTTTATTGTTACACTTCACTTTTCCTTATATGTAACCTATCACATTAATTTTTCACACTTTTCCACCTCATATACTCCACCACCCATTTTAATTATCCACCCAAAACCTTCCCACCTACCCTATTTTTCTCTCTCTTACATTATCTTAATGCTTCTTTTAAATTTCCCAAAACCAATCATTCCTTTCCTTGATTTTTTGCACAATTTCCTTGGTTCTCCCCCAGAGTGGAGTGTAACAATTAAAAGAAAACGGAGGGAGTAGTAGAAGGAAGAATTTTGGTACCTTATGAAGCGAAAAAGCCGCTTCTCCAACTTCTATAACAATATCAGTTGGAATCTCTTGTGAGAATACCCTGTCATCAGTGTAAAACAAAACCAATTTAGCCTATATATATCTTTTCGAACATAACATGAGAAAGATATGAATATCGAGATAGAATTACCATTGGCCAGTTCTCTCCAAGGCAGAAGTGCCAGTCCTCTCCATGGTAAGTGAACGTCGACGAGGGTTCAACGCTGTTGCACTCATGATACTCTTTTAACACCTGATGAGCTAAAATGTCAAGCACAACTATATATCTAACTATTACACTCGACTATTCTTTATAAGAAATTCTTACGTTACATATTCGGATTAGAATTGTTGCAGTATATATTGATGATTAGACACACGTACATAAAATGAAATGAAGATTACAAATAGCACAATGGTGTGAAAGGAAGCAAGACTCGGAAATCTAAAGAAAAGGGATCTAGGCAATGAACTCCTATGACCGTAACCAAAAGCTGTACTCTAGTTGAGTCAGCTAGAAAGTTGAGTTCTAAGAAAAAGTTTACTTTGCTACATCTTCAGCACAATTTATTCTACATATAAAAATAAACAAATAAAGACCAAGCAAAATCTACAAAAATATTTTTTGACATCTAAGTAAACAAAATGGAAAAAAGAATCATATCACAAAGATCAAATAAAGTACTCCACTATAATAATGCCTCTATATTCATAGAACTTTTCAGATACAAAGCTTATAGATTTGAGTAAGAGAAATTCTTTACATATGAAATGGATAAACAATAAGCTAAAAAAAATATGAGTAGAATAGAAATAAAGGCAGGAGGCTTACCTTGACTGGAGTGGTTGACTAGAGCTTGCAAGAACTGAGAGGAAATTTAAGATGTGAAGGGAGGGAATGGAGGAGAGGGGAGGGGGGGAGGGGGTTTACAATTAGGAGGCAAGGGATGGTAGTCCACTTTTATGCAACTTGAACATTTATTTTAATTTTGGTGGGGGCAATCCTTGTGTGGACAATATAAACTCTTGCATGAAGCATGTAGATATGCAAATCTATAATCACAATACAAAATACAAAATCTACTTATCTAACTACTACTATTCCTTCTCTTAAAATATATCCGAGGTTAATAATGTACATATCTTGACTTACATCTTCATATTTTCATGACGTATAACTGACTTGACCAACTGCTTTAAAAAACACTTGTTATTTCTTATTAAGTGTTGAATTAATCAAAACACCAATTAAGAAATTTTCGAGTTATATCCTTTAAAATACAAATTTTCTTTCCCTATGTGTATTACATATAGAAAATACCTCCTACAATCATTAAAAATTTTACGTGGTATAACCAAATTTTTCTCAACCAATCAGACTATTTAATATATTATCGTTGTTCTAGAAAGCCTAAAACCTCATTTTTCGAGATTATGTGATCGAGGAATGTATTACCACATATAATTATAGGAAATCTTTTTCGATATTTCATGGGATCAAGAACTACTGAATTCAAAAGGCAATTTCAACTCTTAGCCTAGTAAGTAGCAAACATAGATTGATCAGGGTCTTGTTGTTAAAAGACTAATCCAAAATAAAGATATATCATATCATAGACAATTAGACACATAGATGACGACTTACTAAGTAAAACTCATAAGATATACTCATTTTTAGAAAGAAAGTCACTTTTGTTTTTATATTCATACTAGTTTACCTGATAATCTACATGACAATCACAATCAGAATTCAAAGTCTCTCTCATTTTCTAACTTTCTGTAATTTGAAATGGATCGACGATCGCAATCATAGTTGTTTTCCTTTCATTCAATACTTTGAATGCGAGTTTTCATAGAGAGTATGTCGAGAGAATTATTGGCAGCTTTGCATTTTTGGCCATGAAGATGCCACGTCAGTGGAACAACTCACATGTTAAGCTGACAGTGGGACCCAAGCAAAAAATTTCTGAGTTGAATGAAATCTGAGTAAGCAAAATGAAACATATTGCCACGTGGTACACTTTGTAGCCAAAAGAACTAGATATGCAACCAATCACAAAATCTCTAAATTTACTCTTATCTAATTTTTTTTCCCTCTCTTCATTGATAGTGAAATTAACATGCATTTTGCCTTCAAAATCCGGATGCTTATCTAAAATCTCCTAATTGACAAAAAAGGACCATTAATAGCTAAGTTTGACAATTTCTAAACATGCATGCAGTTGAAAAAAAGTTGAAGGTATTTGCAAGTTGCATGGATGCATGATTGTGGTTGGGGTTGGCCGTAGTCTCGTAGAGCTAATGGCATGATATTGGGCCGGGCTTTTTGAAGATATAAAAAAGTGGCACATTTCAGATCTTATAATCGAGCAACACAAATATAGCCAATCTCTGTACAAACTAGAAATTTAAAATGGGTCATGATTTGGTTATTGCTTTTATAGGTTGGATTTTTTTCGCCAATTATAGTCCTTTAAAGTCTCGACTTTGTTAATTCTGATCATTTCATTTGAATCTCTTCATTGCGGCGCCTCGAAAAACCAACCACTTTAGGGCCAAATTGGCCTGAATATGACGTCACTATTTGACCCTAGTTAAGTTACCAACGGTTATTTTTGTCAAAGGAGAGGACATGAGGGTTTTGGAGGGATGTGGAAGAGGGCCAATAAATTTAACTAAGATAAAGACAAAAATTACCATTGGTAACTTAACTAGGGTCAAATAGTGGCGTCATATCCAGGCCAATTTGGCCTGAAAATGAATTTGGGCTGCAACTTAAAAGTGGTTGGGTATTTTAAGACTGTTGTTCCAGTATGGAGTAAATGCAGTTGAAGTGAACCGGTATCCTTCAACTATGTAAGCCGGTTTGATGTCCTGCAAGACTGAACACGTAAACTAACGTCGGGGGTTGATCCGAGGAACGCCCCTCCGATGCCTAAGTCAGTAAAGGGTAATAACCGGTATATCTCAGGTAGAGTATATTAGTATATGTGAACGTACCTTATGACTCAGATCATGGGGTATTTATAAGAGCCGGCAGTGTCCCAAGCAAGGTAGGACACTGCTCCTATTGGTTGAAAACAATTCTATCCTCTTCTGATACTTATATTTAGGCCCATAGGCGCATTGAGTAAGTACTGGATAAGAACCAGGCCCATTAACAATGGCCCAAGTGAATGATACCGGGTTGGTATCTGAAAGTAGCCGGCATGGCGTAGATGCCGGTGTCGTATTGACTCATTCCCAGTCAAGTGGATTTCCTTAGATGGATTGACCATGACGGTCAATAGTGGTCCAGTTGGACGGGTATGGAACTTAAATAGCCCCCATACAACTATCCCCAAGCCGGTATGTCTAGTACAGGCATATCCTGCTTAGTCAACGTTAAATCGTCATGAGTAATGCGAAAAACACGCCTTCAAGTTAGAACCGTCAGAAATTTCTGGAAATAGGGTTGGCTTGTGGAATACGAATCGTCGTCTAGGTTTATGCGAGGATGTGACTAGTGTGTCAGTAACTGCCCACGGTTGTTTCTGAGCCGAAATCCACGTGGCGTGATCCGGACGGGAAGGCGAAGAGTTACCTGATCCGAGCCATGAATTCCTCTATAAATAAAGTTTGGCCAACCTCATTTTCTCATTTTCACACTGCTCTCAAGCTTTCAACCATTATTACTCAGCGAATTCCCTCTGAGCCCTAGCGTTCTTTCGCTCGTAACTTCCTCGATTCTCAGTCAAATCGCCTGTTATCCAGTGCAAATTCTTCGTCATGACATTCCGAACCATATTCCGCCATTCTTTAGAGCTTTCTTGCCTGTCGATTTGACGCTTGCTCGTGTTCTTGCCAATTTTCTCTTTCCAGGTATTTCCTAGAAATTCCCTCTTTCGCAATATTTGCTTTTAATCATGTCTTCCAATTCTGATTCCCAAAATGTTTCTGAGAGCCCCCAATCCATAACCGATAGCGACTTTAACTCCGATAGTAAATCCTCTAGTCCGGTAGCGTCTGATAACTCACCGGTCATAGATCTAACCAAAGAACATAGGAGTAAGTCTAGCCATGACTGTAGTACCTATGGCAGAACCCTTGAGGAGCCGGTATTGCACGCTTCTCCCCTTACCGCAATTAAAGCTTTTGGAGCAGCCATAGGAGTACCGGTATCTTGGCCAATATGGTATTATGTTGGGGTTAGCAGAGCGCTCCCCTTTGTTGTTTCCCTCATTGGCCGGCACCTCTGGGAATCCCCCTGGTGAGCCCTCGTCTTCTAGACCGGCAGGGGTGTTGGAGGAGGGTGCACCAAACTCTCAATTGTCTGATGACGAGATGGATGAGGATGCCGGCATGGAGGATGAAGTATCCTCAGTTGCTTCCGAAGATGTGGACAGTGTCGTTCGCGACATGCTGTCAGATGATGAATCGGTGTCCCTAGAAGCCGATGACGATGAAGATCCTCCCGAGGTCATCCCGAAGGATAATGATGAAACTTTGGACGATCTGTACATGCCCCCCAGCGAGGCTGGCAGCCCTTCCTTCATACAAATCGACAAGAGTTGGAGGAGGACAGCTATGAACAATAATTTTTGCCGCAAAGGGGCAGAATATTTTGCTTTTCCAGACGGGTATGAGCTGGTGCTGCCTTCTAAGGGGTGCCGCGTGGCCGATTGCCCACCTGGGCATGTAGCTATCTATGCGCACATGTTAGTTTTCGGCCTCAGATTCCCCCTTGACCCATTCATAATCAAGATTTTTAAGGCTTGGAATATATGTATATCCCAACTCACACCGTTATCGTGGTGCAACTTGATATGCTATGCTTGGACCGTCTAGTATAAGAGGTTTCCTGAGACCTTGAATCTCTTCCGGAAACTTCACTGGATCAAAGAAGACGGTTCCGCCAAGGGCAAGGGCAAGGGCAAAAAGAAGAGATCTAAGGCCGACAAGGAACTTGGCCAGGGTGGCTGGATGTCTATATACACCAAGCAGAAAAAGCTGACGGGGTATCCCAAATTGACGTCCCTGAAGAATGGGCAAGACCGCTTTTTCTAGGTCAGGGTGCCAAGTGATTTAATTCCATTTGCGCCGGTATTGTACGAAACCTCGTCCCAGGATGGAACACATTCCTGACCGACGTTTAACGCGCCGAGAGTTAGTGGCTTTTAAGTTCTTTGAGGCTTCTACCAAGCCAAGGCCTAAGGGCGGCAAACCCGTCCCTGTGCCACTAACTTGGTTACCCCATGCCAAGTACATATTGGGCAATGCGGCCCTTTCCGCTCTTGGCTTTTGTCAAGCTGAACCACATGGTAATTAAGGATCATACCGGTGTTATGGATCTTGATCTTCTTGTTTGTCATTTGTTACTACCGTAATACCTTGAATTTATTTGACATGAATCTTAAACTTTTCAGGCCGGAAACATCTGATTCGGGAAGCTCTCCATCTTAATCAGAATTACGTACCGATCAGCAACATGCCTCCCAGACCTTCTAGGAAGTTCACCTCTATTCCCCCCAGCATTGGTGGCAGGGGTGGAAAGCAAGGCCGAGGTGCCGGTGGTAACCAAGCGCCTGGGAAGGCCAACCAGCCTCCCCCAAAGGAGGCTACCCCTGTCCCTCAGAAGAGGAAAGCCGAGGGAGAAAGTGACAAAGACCCCAAGCGGCCTCCTACTAAGGTCCCTCGAAAAGAGAAGGCCGAGAAGGAGGCCCAGGGGACAGAGAAGGATCCCAAGGGCTTACTCTCGGGACGCGTGGCCGAGGTGGGGACCTCATCTTTAAGGCCCAAGATTTATAAGCAACTCACGTTGCCGGCCATGATTCCTGAATTGCAGCATTTTGCCCAGCTGCGGAAGGCCGGCTTCATTGAACAAGCCGAGGTGCAGGTACCGGAAATCCTCCGGAAGAGGTGGGCCCGGTCCCCAGATCGTGAAGGCGAGCTGTTTCATCCTAAGCTCAACGTCCTTGATGATGAATCGCTATTGCTGGACCGCCCCCTTGAAGGCGGTAATTTAGGCTACCGGTTGCTGAAGGGACTGTAACTCAAGTACGACATGCCTATGGAGCAGGTCCAGGCAGCTGCTGCTGTGCATGCCCACAACTTGGCCGTGGTGAGATATATTCTTGTGTTTGATTTCTAAGTATCTTAACGGCTTTTTCTCTAGTTATCATTATTTAACTTCCTTATGCATTGTCTTGTAGTCAGCGCACTCCGGTAAGGAACTCTGCAATCTTTACCGATACATCCAGGGTGCCTATTATGGTGAAGTCGAGAGTCACCAGGCCACCCAGGACCAGCTGACCGCTAAGAATGTGGAGCTGGTAAGCGTTACAAATGAGCGAAACAAGCTCAAATCGGCACAGACCAACTTGGACAAGGTCAAAGCAGACCTGCAATCGGCCAAAGTGCTAAACAACAGCAATCAGCTCCTCCTGAAGAACAAAGAGGTCGAGCTGCAAATGGTTAAGGAAGAGCTTCAAGCTGCTAGAGGCCAGGAAGCCAATGCCGTGGTTGAATACCGGCGGTCCATGGACTTTGTCAATCGCTTGACCAACCGATATAACGAGGGTTGGGCTGTCGCTATGCGGTGCGCCAGGCACGCCTTCCCCGACATTGATTGGGGCAAGGTAGAGGAGGCCCATTGTCGCTGGGACTTCGAGATCCCGGTGGAGAACTAGACCCTGGACTATGGGGTCACTAAAGCAGACATTGCCAATGCTGACCCCCGCTTTGAGTTCGAGGAGCCGGAGGACCAAGGCGATGTCGCCAAGGAGACCGTTAATGACAGTGTCGTTGAGACTAACGACGTTGTCATACTGGACGATCCCACGCTGAATGCCGCCACGGTGCCTACTGAGGAAGTTCCGATGTTGAAGTCAATCCAGTGGGAGCGAAAGATATCGACAAAGCTGCTGCTTCCGAGCTTGTTTAGGGTCCCAGCTCAGGCCTTCCTTTTTCCCTTTTTGTTTTGTGGAACTTGTCCTTGTCGTCTTTGTCTCGGGGTAGGCTTATTACTCTTTTTTGGCATAGGTTGTAATTGACTGTTTATCAATGAAATTTATTTTGCAAACTCTTATGTCGGTTACGCAATTTGTTTAGTAATTTACGTTTTGTACGCAAATGGTATACTATCATAACGGCAGATCCACATAGGCTCATAGACCGGTGAATAGATTTATTTGTCTGTCTTATTCCGGCAGATCCACTAGGGTCGTTGATCGGTTTAGAGTAGAATTAGCCCTGTACATTCTTTCTGCCGGCGGATCCATATTAGGTCATTGACCAGCAAGAGGTGTAAGGACCGCTTCCTGTCGGCAGATCCAAGAAGGTCATTGACCGACAGGAGGTATCTTGGGTTGGCAGATCCACATAGGTCATTGACCAACTCCAAGTCATGTGCCTGTTTGGTTTCTCCTAATGGCAGATCCACGTAGGTCATTGACTGTCAGGGGACTTGTTTCATGCTTTCAAATTCTCTTGACGGCAGATCCAAGTAGGTCATTGACAGTCAAGGAACTATAAATAAACTGCACGCATAGTAGGTTAGAAGAAACTCATCTTATTGAAAATGGCTCTTCGAGGCCGTACCGGAATTATTAATCTCAAAGCAAATAATACTAGTTTTGGCTACAATGTCATACTACTAAGTAATGCTAATCATTGCAACAGTGCCGCTTTATTATTAACTATGCAATTAAATTAAGAAAGTAGTTAAACAAAGTAGTTTTTGAGCACGCTGGCATTCCAGCTATTCTTAAGCAATTTGCCTGACATATCTTCCAGACGGTACGTGCCAGGGACTATTTCTTCCTTGACTAGGTAGGGTCCTTCCCAGTTGGCAGTCAGTCTGCCCTCAGCGTGGGCCTTCCCTGTAGCCGATGTGCGTCTGAGAACTAAGTCTCCCTTCTCTATCGGCCAGCTGCTCACTCTCTTGTTGTAGGCCGGTCTTTGTATGCGGCTGACTTAAGTTCCGCAGCGAGTATTACCTCCGGTAAGAGATCGAGGTCTTCTTTGAGCAATTTGTCATTCAGCTCCGGGTCGTAGTTCGGGATCCACCAATTTGGTAACCCAACTTCGACTGGTAGCACAGCCTCGGCACCGAATGCCAGTCTTAACAGGGTTTCCCCGGTTGCTTCTTTCTCGGTGGTTCGATTTGACCATAATAAAGCTGGGACCGTGTCGGCCCATGCACCCTTCAAGTCATCTAGTTTCTTCTTGAGTGCGTTCAAGATCTGCTTATTGGCGGCTTCAGCTTGGCCGTTGCTCTGGGGATGACACGCTGATGAGTACGCGAATTTGATGCCGTAAGGACTCAGGAAGTTCTTTATTGGCCCGCAATCAAACTGGACGCCATGGTCCATAACTATCCCCATAGGAATTCCGAACCTTGTAATGAGGTTCTGCCAGATGAACTTCTTGACCTGATTTGCCGTTGTCTTTGCAGTCGGCTCCGCCTCAATCCATTTTGTGAAGTAATCAATTCCCACTATTAGGAATTTCCTTCCTCCAGATGTCGGTGTGAACGGTCCTATGATATCCATCCGCCACTAAGCGAAAGGGATTGGATTCAGGATTGGCTACAAATCATTTGCCGGCTGATGGATAACCAGCGCAAACCTTTGGCACTTGTCGCATTTTTTCCCGTAGGCTTGTGCATCTGCCAGCATTGTTAGCCAGTAGAAGCCAGCTCTCAGGGCCTTCAATGCCAGTGTCTTTCCTCCGATATGATTTCCACATATTCCTTCGTGGATTTCCTCTATGATCTTCATGGCTTCGTGGGCTGTTACGCACCTTAGGAGTGGGAGTGAAAGACCTTTCTTGTATAGTTGCCCTTGAAAGACGCAGAACCACAGGGCTTCTCTCTGTAACTTCTTGGCCGCCATTTTGTCAGTGGGTAAACTGTCTGTCAATTTATACGCCAGTATCTCGTCGTACCATTCTTTTCCCTGGCTGACTTCGTTTACTTCCGCTTTGGCGGCATCTGTGCTTCTTTCCGGTAGCATCTCTATCATGATACTGCACTTTATATCAGTGGTACTTGAGCTAGCTAGCTTGGACAGGGCGTCCGCCGCCATGTTCTCAGTTCGAGGAACCAAGACTACCTCAAAGCTCTACAGTACAGTCGTTATCTGTTTTACCTTGTGTAGGTACTTCTGCATTACCAGCTCTCTGGCTTCAGAGGTACCCTCTATCTGACTTGATATGAGCTGGGAATCTGTTGTCATCCTTATTTTCTTAGCTCTAGCTGCTATGCACAAGTTGATCCCTGCTATTGCCGCTTCGTACTCCGCTTCATTGTTAGACTCCTTAAACCCAAAGCGGACAACATATTCAAATGTGTCCCCCTCTGGAGACGTCATGACCACTCCGGCACCTGCTCCTGTTTGGGCCGCGGAGCCATCCACAGATACTTGCCAAATACCGGCTGGCTCCTCAGTTTCTTCGCACGTGGTCTCGACTATGAAGTCGGCCAAAGCTTGAGCCTTGATAGCTGTGCGTGGCCGATATTTGATATCGAACTCAGACAATTCGATTGCCCATTTTAGCAGCCTACCAGTCGTGTCCAGCTTATGTACCGCTTTATCTAACGGCTGGTTGGTGAGCACTTGGATGGTATGGGAGTCAAAGTATGGCCGTAGCTTTCTTGCCGCTATCAACACGGCATATGCCATCTTCTCCAGCAACTCGTATATTTGCTCTACCCCAGCTAGTACATGGCTCACGAAATAGATAGGGTGTTGCTGCTTGCCTTTTTCCACCAATAATACCGCTGCTACCGTCTTGACCGATGAAATGTACAACTGCAACTTATCCCCCACTTCGGGTCGGGTAATGGTCGGTAACTGCTTGAAATGTACTTTGACAGCCTCGAAGGCTTGTCTCTGCTCATCCCCCAACTCGAACTTCTTGTTTCCCCTCAGGATTTTGAAGAACGGTAGGGCCTTCTCGGCCGACTTAGAGACGAATCTAGTCAGTGCCGCCATTCTGCCTGTCAACTTCTGTATGTCCCGGATGCTCTTTGGCTCTGGTAGCTCGCTTATGGCCCTGATCTTGTCAGGGTTCGCGTCTATCCCCCTTTCACTGACCATGAAACCGAGGAACTTACCGGATCTTACCCCAAATACGCACTTCTTGGGGTTCAGCTTCATCTGATATTTGCGAAGAGTCGTAAAGGTTTCCACGAGATCAGTAATGTGGGCTTCTTCAGTCAGGATATTGACGATGCTATCGTCTACATAAACTTCGACATTCCGGCCTTTCTGATGCGCCAAAATGAAATCTACCAGCTTCTGGTAGGTAGCTCCGGCATTCTTCAGGCCGAACGGCATGGCCTTGTATGCATAGACTCCGGAATCTGTGATGAATGCCGCTTTGTTCCTGTCAGACTCAAGGAGGCCGATCTGATGATACCCGGAGAAGGCGTCCATAAAGCTCAATAGCGCATGGCCGCTAGTAGAGTCTACAAATTGGTCGATTCTGGGTAGTGGGTAACAATCCTTGGGGCAGGTTTTATTTAAATCGGTGAAATCCACGCACATTTGCCAAGACCCATTGGCTTTCTTGACCATCACCACATTTGCTAACCATTCCGGTTAGTCACAGGGCTCGATGAAATTGGCCACTAGCAGCTTGTCTACCTCCTCTTTAATGGCAGCATTCTTCACAGCCGAGAAGTTTCTTTTCTTTTGTTTCACTGGTCGTACGTCCTCGCTGACGTTCAACCGGTGTACCATGAACGCGGGATCAATTTCGACATCTCATCTGCTGAAAACGCGAAGACATCGGTGTTGCTTCGCAGTAAACTGATCAAGCTGACCTTAACATCGTCGGCTAGGTCGCCTCCAATCTTGACTGTTCTTTCTGGTCTGTCCTGCTCGAGACTGACCTCCTTAGTCTCTTCCATTGGGCTAGGTCTTGGCAAGTCTGTCGGCCTTCCCTCAAAGTTTTTCATGGACTGTTCTTTCTGACGGCGGAGACTCTGCCGGTCGTTTTGTGATTCGAATTCTTAAGAGCCGTCAGATAGCATGCTATGGCTGACTCTTGATTCCCTTTCAACCTTTCCGGCTTTCCATGGTTTGACGTGTAAATCATCGTCAAGTGATAGGTGGACACCACGGCCTGAGCGTCGTGGATCAGCGGCCGCCCTATAATGGCGTTATAGGCTGCCGGCACATCCACCATTAGGAACTCCACCAATAGATCTCTGGACTGGGGATACATCTCCCAGCTCAACCGGTAGCTTGATGGTGCCCTCAAGGACGACAGATTCCCCTGTGAAACCGATTACCGGGTATGAGACCGGCTTGAGACAGGACCTCCCTAGGCCCATCTTCTCAAATGTGGGCATGAACAAGATATTAGCAGACCTGCCGCCATCCACCAGAATGCGATGAACCATCGCCGTGGAAACCTGCAGAGATACTACCAAGGGGTCGTCATGAGGGTAGATGATCCCCTTAGCGTCCTCCGCTGTGAAGGATACGGACGGCATGGTTGGTGGTGCCGACCACTGGCCAGTATTGTGGTAATTCACTTGGTGCCTTACCTTCTTAAGATTGACTTTGGCGCCGTAAATACTCCCACCGTGAACAGGTCCGCCTGAGATAATGTATCTCAGTGATTCTTTCTTTTACCGGCTTCCTCTTGCCGTCTTCTTCTCTGGGTGACCCCTCTCAGTCAGTTCTTGCCTGATACTGCTTGAAGTAGCGTCTTCGTATCAGGTCCTCAATTCCGTCCTTCAAATCTTTGCAGTCGTCCGTGACATGCCCATAATCTCTGTGGAAATCACACCACTTTGACTTGTCACGGCCTTTGTAGAACATCTTTCTGGGTCGCTGCCATTTATCATCCTTCTTGTGCAGCTCCTAGATCTCGGCTATGGACATCGTCAGGGGAGTGTAATTGTGGTAACGATCTAGCCGTCTTTCTTGGCCTTTTTTCACCGAGTTACTCTCCTCCCTTCTACCGGAACTATCGGACTTTCTGTCCTTCCGGTACTTATCCTTGTCCTTGTCCTTCTCTTTCTCTTTATTCTTACCATCGCCTTCAGACCGCTTTGAAGTCGCCGCCTTGTCGAATTCTTCTCCTCGGATAAATTCATTGGCTTTTCCGAGGACCTCAGTCAGGCTAGTCAATTTCTTGCGGCCCAAGTAGCTTCTGAAGGCGGTACCCTCCTTTAAATCGGTCATCAGTGCTAGGATATACATCAGCTCCTGTTGTAAGCTGGGAATGGTAACGGCTCCAGAGTTAAAGCGGCCGATATAATCCCTCAAGCTTTCCTTCTCTCCCTGCTTGATATACATCAGCTCACCGGTAGTCTTCTCCCTACGCTTATTGCTGACGAAGTGTGTCATAAACATGGATGTGAGCTACCAAAAATCGAAGATAATTGCTGGCGGTATGCTTTTAAACCAAGTCTGTGCCAGGCCAGACAAAGTGGAAGGGAACACTTTGCACCAAACAGAGTTGGTGTTGGTGTATAGCAGCATGTGTCCCTCGTAAACAGAGATATGGTCCTCAGGGTCTGTCTTACCGTCATACTTACATGTCGGCATCTTGATCTTCTCCATGGGCTCTTGGAGTATGGCCGTCGAGAAAGGAGAGTTCTGGAGAGATACCGATGCTCTACGTCTGGCATACTCGCTCTCCCTCTTGGGTTGGGATGATTGCTGAATCTCAGTGTCATGCTGATCTTCTTCGTCTCCTTCCCCCATAGGCTCTGTGGGAGTCTTTGAATTCTCCCCCTGATCCTGATCATGCCGGCTTGGGTCACCCTGTCGGCCAGTTGCGAGAGAACGCATCTTTCTCACAGGACTGTGTGGCCTATTCAGGGGACGCTTGCTAGCACGACCGGTCGGTGGAGTATGACTCGCCATGGCCTAGAAGACCTCGACAGCGCTCCTGAGTTGTTCAGTGTTGAACATGTGTTGCAATGCCACGAATATGTTGGGTTGAGGGGTCTCAGTGGCCCCCTTACCCTTGTCAGCTTGTGGCTTGGAGGACCCAACCACCGGTTGCGGGGTCTTGAAGTCGGGAGGTCCATCCCCCACAACATTGTTGTTCTTATCCGTTTCCGACATCCTAGAAATCTACTTAGGATCCATGAGGCAGGGAAGTGAGCTGGCAAGATTATGGCTTAAGACTAAAGGTATAGTTCACCCCTTTTTCTAGCGCCAATTGTTCCGGTATGGAATAAATGCAGTTGGAGTGAACCGGTATCCTTCAACTATGTAAGCCGATTTGATGTCCTACAAGACAACACGTAAACTAACCTCGGGGGTTGATCCGAGGAACGCCCCTCCGATGCCTAAGTCAGTAAAGGGTAATAACCGGTATATCTTAGGTAGAGTATATTAGTATATGTGAACGTACCTTATGACTCAGATCATGGGATATTTATAGGAGCCGACAGTGTCCCAAGCAAGGTAGAACACTGCTACTATTGGTTGGATACAATTTTATCCTCTTATGATACTTATCTTTAGGCCCATAGGCGCATTGAGTAAGTACTGGATCATAACCAGGCCCATTAACGATGGCCCAAGTGAAAGATACCGGGATGGTATCTGAAAGTAGCCGGCATGGCGTAGATGTCGGTATCGTATTGACTCATTCCCAGTCAATGGGATTTCCTTAGATTGATTGACCATGACGGTCAATAGTGGTCCGGTTGGACCGGTATGGAACTTAAACAGCCCCCATACAACTATAATTGAAGAGATTCAAATGAAAGGGCTGCAATTAACAAAGTCAAGACTTTAAAGGGCTGCAATTGGCGAAAAATCTTTATAGGCTTGAAGCTAAAAACCTTTAAACTTAACATGATGTAATAACCGTCAACCTGACTCGAGTTAATTGGGTCAAATATGGCTAATGTGATTTCATGGAAAGAATATGTCAATACTAACTTTTTTGTATCTCAAATGCTTTGAAACATGGTCAAAATGCTCCAATGAAATGATAGATCTTTGCGGAGACAAGATTTTGTTTCTACAGTTTTTATGATGGAGAACGTACCTGAATGACTTAGATCATGGGGTATTTATAGTAGCCGGAAGTATTCTAGTTGTGGTAGGACACCTTTCCTATTGGCTCAATTAATACTTATGCCTTATTTAGTACTTATCTCTAGGCTCATGGTCCACGTGTAGTGTAAATGGATCAAGCCCAAATGACATGACATGTGTAGAAAGCACCGGTAACATGCATAGAAGGGACCTATATATAACAGAATACAGGTGTCATGAAGATTCATTTCCTGGATCTAGGTCTGATATCTTGGTAGATCATTCATGGCGGTTTAAGCGGTCTGATGGACAGGTATAGTACTTGGACATCCCCATACAAATATGTTATTCCTTCTTTCAAATATTTCTATAGCAAGGAGTTTGGTAGATATCTTACTTTGTTAATGGATTTGTTAGTGATAATGGGTCGGTTAAAGAAGAAGTAGAAGACATGAAGAAACAGGGTTAAAGCTTGTAACTTGTATATGGGCAATTGGGTTAGAGATGATGTATATCCATTCATCATCTGGGTTCTTGTCCGTATGTTGATGATGCATATGGTTGTCAGAACAACGGGAGGCAATTTTGAGTTCTTGAAGTGAAGATGATGACTTTAATCTTCCAGATGATTTGTGTGATTTTAACTCTACATAATTTTTCTTCCTTTATCGAAGATTATTTTTTTGGATTCTTTGAATATATTACAATCTTTAACAGATGAAGATTTGGGCCTTGATTACTAATCATCTTCTTAAACTCATTACATAAGTTGGTAACTAGAGACAGATAGAAGACAACTCTTGAAAGAGAAAGGATAATCTAGTGCATAGGAAAAACTGATAATTGTTGTAGGGGAAGATGAAGAATTGCAGCTCATTAGACAAAAAAAAATTGGAAAACTTTTTTTTTACAAGCTTAGCTGATCACAAGCCTTGGAGGAACACCATTGTAAAATAATATATAAATTTTGGCCTTCTATGAATTATTCAATAGTTGAGACTTATTACGTTAGGACCACCATAATTTGGACCGTTCTAATTAATTACTTTTAACACAATAATTTTGTAAACCTTTTTCTATACTATCACCAGCATTTAGTGGTGAAAACCATCCAATTTTTCGTGGTGGGGCCATCAAATGGTGGTGTTACTAGATGAAAAAATTTATAAGGTGTTTGTTTACAAATGTCATTAACAAATACAAAAAACTAGTAAACCAAAGTACTAGCAGAGCGTAATCACATTTAATAGCTTGTTGAAAAAATTTACGGCATCCCTTGTTCACCAAAAAAAAGTACTAGTACACTAAACTCTACCATAATGAAACAAAGGAAAAAAACGAAGCAAAAATCGATTGATCCTCTGTTAAACCCATGTATCATCTGCGGCCACAACACTTTACTTGAATCATCCTAATAATTAGGACATAACCTAATCAAAGAAAATACCATCGAAGTTTTAAGGTAAAAATCGTCAACTTGTAGCGGAGGTTTGTATTAACCAATCGACAACTTACTGGCGAAAAACAATGAACAAAGAAACATAATCGAATCAAAGAAAATACCGTCAAAGTTTCAACTTAAAAGTCGTCAACTTGTCGCAAAGGTTCGAATTAAGAATTGCCAACATGTTGGCGAAAAAAGAACAGATGAACATGGTCCGTCTTGCCAACAATAATATGCAATTAGAACAGTGTTAATAGAATATATATTGATTCGTTAAATCTTTAATTGTTTTTGAGTTCTTTGGAACAATCTAAAAGCATTATGAGTTCTGTGAATTGACGAATAAGATTGTTATAAATAAAATTAATAAGATTGTTAATAAATAAAATTCGATAATATGCACTACTATGGTGTGATGAATTAACATAGCTTGGACAGATTATAGTGTAAAAATTAGTTTTTAGGCCGGGGCAATGCCCCGAGTAATTTTAGTTTTAATTTATGAATATTTAACTTTGAAATGATAACATCAAATATAACTTGGTTTAGTAGTTATGATTGTAGTATATAAACTTGAAGTCACAAGATCAAATCTTATACATGACATTTTCTTATCTTTTTTTTATTGTATATGGATTACAAGTGCCACGTGGCGCCGTTCCTTGTTTAGGAACACCTTTTAATATATTTGTATAGATGGAGAAATTAAGGAAGAATATGAACTTTGATTGAATAATAATAGTAAAAACAGCAAAAGTAACCGATATTTAAGCTTTCGAGAGGCTCGATTCTCTCCCAATTGAACTCTTAAAAGCTCACCCAAATTCTTAATCAATTTTCAACATGATTTCTATCTCCCTATTGTTCCTATATTTATAGAAATATTACCTCCCTAACTTCCTAACTTATTCTTCAAACTAATATTAAAATTACTTAATTATGAAATACCAAAAGTGCCCCCCTCCCTAGGCTAGTCTATTACATATGGATAAATAATTAATGTTACATGCTTCCGTAATATTCTCTCCGTCCCATAATATAGTGCTTACTTTCCTTTTTGTACTGTATTCATAAGGGTTAGGATAAAGTGTGGCGCATAAAGTGTATATGTTTGTCAATTAAAGGTTATTCATTTGTAAGGATATATTTTATGAAACAAAAATTGAAGTTTTTTCTCCTAAAACTTCTTGACACTTAATCTGCCATACAATCGAGACGGTCTTAAACCCAGCTACATAATTAATCTGCCACACAGCCGAGACAGTCTTAAACCCGTCCAATCTTGGGTAAATCCTGGTATCCAAGCCAAAAAACGCCGAGGGGTAGGATCTGCCGATAGCCCGATAGTGAGTCTAAAACAGTATAATTACTTATACTAGAACTACTAATTGTGCTAGAAAATTTTGGGTTCTTATTTCGTCATTTAGTAGCTTTCGTTTTTTAGCCAAATTTGATGAACTTAATGCTACGTATAACTCATTATAATTTGCAATTCATGATATATGCTACTATATTTTATTAGGATAGCTTATGTTTTATTTTATTAAAAGGAAATCTATCAACTTTATATGTACTAAGTTTAGTTTAACTATCTAGTGTTACTACTTTTCACTAAAAGTTACCTACATCATATAGTATATAATTTTGTGGGTTTAGTAATTAAGAAGTTGCACTAAGTGTTGGTCAGACGTTGGTCAGCCCTTGTTAAATCCGTTGGTCAGCTGTTAAGAGGAGAAACGATGGTCCAGGTAAGGGTGGTCCCGTTGGTCCCATTTATATGCATCTACTTAACTGCTTTATATACTAAAATTATATTGCTTTCAGATTATGGCTATTTTTTTTAGAAAGTTGTTCTCACATGATAGTAATAACTCAAACATAGTACATAGTAAAGAGATATCTTTTCCGATTAATTTTCAAAACTGGACTATACCTAAAAAACATATAGATATAATTTATCAAATAGGAAAACTTGACTTTAAAACTGCTTTTTCTATTAAGCACCACGAAGAAACTACAAGTTTAAATCAAGAATTTCAAAGTATTAAATTACTTAATAAGACATCCGATCCATAGATAAATATCTAAAAACATATAGATATTACTCATTTTAGTATGATTTAAATAGCCTTAAAACCTCTTTCTAAAGAAGATCTAGATTGTCCAATATATATAGCTTTAAGATATAACTGCTTAATTGGCTATAAAGATTCTCTTTTAGCTATGATCGATTCAAACTAATATTTGTAATGGTCCAATTTATTTTAATTGTTGCCCAAATTTCTGCACTCTTAAGATATTAAAATGGAATAAAATCACTATTCCTAACACAATTTTTAATTCATTATAATCCTCCTCCTAGAAATATTGCCCAAAAGAAAATTGATCAAATTATAGAAGAACCTGATGGTCAAGTAATAATAAAATTAGGCACTAATCATGAAAAAGCTAGACCATCAACTTCTTATGAAAATACTCGACCTTCATACGAAGAAAACTCGTTTAATAGTACTCAAACATATACTTCTAAAAATTTCATTTTGAGAGATCTTCAAAATTCTGTTATAAAAACCTAATACATGAACCAGTAAGAGAATCTTCTGCTAATTTAAATTCACCTACTTCTTCAGCCATGGAACCACCTACTTTTTCCTCTATTAATGTTATAGAAAAAGAATTACAAATACATTTAGAATATATTCAAAATTATTTTTATTCAAAAGATAATAATGATAAAAAAAACTAGTTCTTTGGAATTTTCAATCAAATTTCTAGAAATCATATTAGACTAGAATGGATTTCTGACATGAAAAAATTAGAAATTAATATTCCTTTTTTCACATGGTTCTCTACATACACCATAAAAAATAATATATTTTATCCATTCAATAAAAATCAAATAAACATGACAAATAATTTAATTCAAAGTTGGACATTAAAAGATGGAATTATAGTTAAATCTATTCATCCTCCTTTAATTGAAATTCAAGTTAATAATAGTGAAGGGTCTTTCATTATGGCTCCTTTTAAAAAAGGACGAGATGATGATAACTCCTCCACTACTAATTTAAGAGACGTTAAAAAATTATACCACCAAAATAATTATTCAAATCAACTTCTCACTACGATTTTAAAACAAATAGAAATGTTATCTACACAGCTAGAATCCAAAAAAGCTCCTGAAATTTAAGATATATATAACACCAAAGCTAGGAGGAAAATTATCTATAAGTAAAAAAGAAACAAAACTCCCCTTCGACATAGCTACCCCACATATTATTACTTCAAGTATTCCCATATATCGTCAAAAATCTCTTAATTTACATGAAAAAACAACTGCTTTAATTAGTAAAATTGAAGAAAAATTATCTGGTTAAGGTATGTAACAACCCTGAATTTCCACATTCTTTAGAAAACATATCAGAGTACAAAGCATGGAAAATTCAAGAGCTGTTATGTCGCGGTTATTAAACATTTAATAACAGCAAGGCAAAAGGTACTACTACTAGTACATAAATTAATTATTAATTATTACAACTAAAAGAAAATGTAATTAATTAATACACTCCTATAACAAACCATAATTCTAAACTATTGCAGCGGAAGTCTTAACTTTAATAAGTCTATATCTAGGTGAAGTCAACGCTCTCACCCAATATAAGCTAGTCACCATCAAGCCCTGCACATTGAAGACATGTAATATCAGCCAAAAGGCTGAGCAAGATTTCATACCAATAACAACTTTGAACTATCCAATGTGCAGGTGAAATACATACATAGTATTCCACAAAATCATTTCACCTGTACAACATTCAACTTGAATATAATAGACAACCTTCAATAATTCAAATCCACTTTACTTTATTTCTAAACCATTCTGTAAAACTTTCAAATATAACCTTTCGTAATCTGTGAGTAGGAAGTAGTAAAAATCCAATGAGCTAGCTAGGCTCCTTTGGATAAGGTAAACACCAAAGCCCCTAGTATGCATACCCCTAACTCGATAACGAACCGAGAAGGAAGACAATTGGCAAGAGTATTGATCAACATACTCCCAACTACTAAATAGATTGTTGAGACACCATTAACTCAACCTACTTTCCATACTCGAGGAATACCGCTTACCGGCAACCCCACATTTTATACAATCTTAGTAAACTTAGTAACAATGAGGAACTTCCTCCTTTTAATAATCTCAAACTTATCTCACGAGGAACTTCCTCCTTTTAATAATCTCAAACTTGTCTCACGAGGAACTTCCTCCTTTTAATATAATTCTCTTAAATAATCTCATAAATTATTTTGATATAAATATCGTCAAAACAATTAAAGCTCCATAAATAACATCGTGAAAATGATTCCAAACTCAATATAAATCACAAATCAATATGAAATACTTTTGAAATAATCTGTACAAGCTTAGTATGAAATCTTACCTTATTAGCAAGCCACAATCAACCAATCTCAATCACAAGTCAAAAAGGTTCCTTTACGAACCCGGAATCTACAATATAATAATATAGTATAAGTCACTAGACTATACTTCATACAGTTCATCTAAAAATAGCACAAGCTAGTTAATAGGCTTTCACTAAACTGGAAACAACTCAACTTGTCACAATATAAGAAGTCACAAATTAAAGTTCATAGATTAAAGGTCAATGGAAGCAACTTTGAGCAATAAACCTGGATAGTCAAATAATAAGGATGGAGTTGACTCTAATACTAAAAGTCCATTAATAAAACATTCATAAGAAAACATTGAAACTTAAAACATTCGAAACTAACTATACTTTTTATCAATTTCAGCAGAAACTTAAAATGGACATAACTTCCTCCTACGATATCCAAATCAAGCGTTTCTTGAGCCTATACTGAGTAAAATTTCGATACGAACAACTTTTGTGAAATAGTATTTTTGCTAAAAATACCCAGAAACTGCTAAAAACCGCATTTTAAGAACTGACGGGTAATTCATACGAGATACACTATAAATTACTTTGAATACAAGTTTACTTAACATTCCATTAATCTCAACTAACTACTAAACACCTAAATAAACATCCTATTCATTCAATTACACACCCAAACAATTAAAATCAAAACCCCCAATTTAATTTATCTCAAGAACCCTAAACTAACAAAACCCCAAATTCGAAAATTAAACCAAAAACTGAAATTAAAACATGACAAAGAATCTTACTTGATTAATAAAGTGATTGGAATGTAAAAGAGTGTAAAAAGACCCGAAATCCGCAAGCCCGAAAAAAACCAATTCCCCTCTTCAAAACTAACAAAACAAAGATGAAGATGGAGATGATGATTGATGGCAACTTTGTAGTATAAATGATTTCCTTGGTTGAAGCAAGAAGTAGAGAGAAAGGAAGAAAAATGATGAGATGAGGTCTCGTGGGTTTAGAGAAGATGGAAGCAGTACAACTCCCCTGCTTTCTTTTTCTTTCGTTCTTCTTCTCTCTCTTTTTCGTTCCTCTTTCTTTTTCTTTTTTTTTTCTTTATAATACTAATATATTTGTAGTTAGGTACTTAACCTTGGGAATTTAGGAATTAACTTTTGACCCCTTTTAAGGTAAAGTCAATTAGTGAGAAGTAAAATATATTTAATAAAAGAATATTTTAGTTTATTTTTGGAAACTATAATAATATAAATAATTACTAAACAATATAAAAATACGGGGTGTTACAAGGTACATCTAAATCAACTAATAATATTAATGTCTTAGACTAACAAAATTCATATAAAATACTAGATTCTGATGATGAAAATATTGAAATTAATAAAATAAACAACAGTTCTTGGAAAACTGTCTCTAGTAGAAATTATTATACTAGACCCACTCCACCAGATATTCAATATGAAGAACGACATAAGTTCTAAGACTCACAAGATGATGGAACTGCAATCTATGAATG
This sequence comes from Beta corolliflora, assembly GCA_947648045.1. Taxonomy (NCBI): domain Eukaryota; kingdom Viridiplantae; phylum Streptophyta; class Magnoliopsida; order Caryophyllales; family Amaranthaceae; genus Beta; species Beta corolliflora. Next base: position 916,960 of record CANSZD010002958.1, read on the forward strand.
AAATGTCGATGGAAAATCAGAATATGAAATATTAAATGTCCTATATGAAATGACTATGGCTATTGCTACTTATAGATCAAAATATTGTCATGAACTACTATTATAGATTTTCTTACAAACGGCTTTACTGGTCAACTAAGAAATTGGTGGGACAATAGTATTAATATAGAGACAAAAGTTCAAATACTTAATCACGTTAAAATAGAAAATGAACAACAAGCTCTAGATGGAAGTTCAATTCTTAATAATATGATCGCTATGCATTTTATTGGAAATCCTAAAGAAGAAACGTCAATAAATCAAGTACTTCTCACTAATCTTTGATGTCATACACTTGATGATTATCGTTGGTATAAAGATGTATTCCTTAGTAATATATTCAGACGAGGTGATTACAATCAATCTTTTTGGAAAGAAAGATTTATATATGGTCTTCCGTCTTTATTTTCTCAAAGAATATTCCTAAAATTAAGAGAAAGTGCAGGTCAAGATGAAATTCCATATGATAGTATGACTTATGGACAAATATTTTCCTTTGTCAAGAAAGAAGCAATTGCTTTATGTTAAGAATTAGCAATTCAAAGTAAATATTCTTCTGAAAAAAGAGAAAGTTAAGACATAGAGAATTAGGTAGTTTATGTGCTGCATTTGGTCTACTTAAAATTCAACCTCCTTCTGCTATTAATAGAAAAAAAAATAGAGAAAATTTCTGACCAAATAGACAACTTACAAACAATGACCCATACTATAAAAAAAGACTTTTAGAAAATCAACAAGACCACCAAAGAAAAATATAGATCCCAGAACGCCAATTTATTGCTATAAGTGTGGTCGTGTATGTCATAAAGCTAATGAATGTGACATAAAACAAAACGTCAATGAATTATGTAGTTAGTCAGGAAAAATAAGTTCTTTTCATAACAAATTTTTTGTAGCAAGTTCATAGAATAAGTTAGACAGCTCAAAAAAAATTCTTGTACAAAAGCCTTACGCTCAAAATAGTTGCTACTCATATTACTCAATCCTTGTAAAGGTTTATTCAAATTCAATCAAAGTAAGTTACTATTCATATATGTGTTTCAATTTTATTGTTTTCAATATCTGTTTAAATTTTCGAAACTAATTTTTCAAATTCGTAAATAAATTTCAACAATCTTGTTTTCAACAAAATCATTAATCTTTTTAACAAGATTAATTACCTACCATACGGTCCCCCTTTCGCTACATAATTAATCTGCCACACAGTTGAGACGGTCTTAAACCCATCCAGTACTAGGGTAAATCCTGGTATCAGAGGCAGGTCACCTTTAAAAAAGGAAGAGATGATGATAACTCCTACATTACTAAATCAGGTGACATTAAAAAAAATTATATCACCAAAATAAATATTCAAATCAACTTCTCACTACAATTTTAAGACAAATTGAAATGTTATCTACACATCTAGAATCCAGAAAAACTCCTGAAATTGAAGATATAACGTCAAAACTAGGAACGTTATCTATAAGTAAAAAGGAAATAAAATTCCCCTTCGACATAGATACTCCACATATTAATACTTCAAGTATTCCCATATATCGTCAAAAGTCTCTTAATTTACCTGAAAAAACAACTCCTTTAATTAGTAAAATTGAAGAAAAATTATCTAGTTTAAGTACTTCTAAATCAACTAATAATATTAATGTCTTAGACAAATACAATTCAAATAAAATACTAGATTATGATGATGAAAATATTGAAATCAATAAATAAACAACAGTTCTTGGAAAAATATCTCTGCTAGAAATTATTATACTAGACTCTCTCCACCAGATATTCAATATGAAGAACGACATAAGTTCAGAGACTCACCATATAAAGGAATTGCAGTCTATGAATGGAATATCGATGGAAAATCAGAATATGAAATATTAAATGTGTCCTATCTGAAATAACTATGGCTATTACTACTTATAGATCAAAACATTGTCATGAACATATTATTATTGATTTTCTTACAACTAGTTTTACTGGTAAACAAAGAAATTGGTGGGACAACAATATTAATATAGAAACAAAAGTTCAAATACTTAATCATGTCACAATAGAAAATGAACAACAAGCTCGAGATGGAAGTTCAATTCTTATTAATATGATCGCTATGCATTTTAATGGAAATCCTAAAGAAGAAATGTCAACAAATCAAGTAGTTCTCACTAATCTTAGATGTCCTACACTTGATGATTATCGTTGGTATAAAGATGTATTCCTTAGTAATATTTTTAGACGAAGTGATTGCAATTATTCTTTTTGGAAAGAAAGATTTATATCTGGTCTCTCGTCTTTATTTACTCAAAGAATATTCCTAAAATTAAGAGAAAGTACGGGTCAAGATGAAATTCCATATGATAGTTTGACTTATGGACAAATATTTTCCTTTGTCATAAAAGAAGCAATTAGTTTATGTCAAGAATTAGCAATTCAAAGTAAATATTCTTCTGAAAAAAGAGAAAGACATAGAGAATTAGATAGTTTATGTGTTGTATTTGGTCTACTTAAAAATCAACCTCCTTCTGCTATTAATAGAAAAAAGATATAGAGAAAACTTTCGACCAAATAGACAACTTACAAACAATGACTCATACTATAAAAAGACTTTTAAAAAACCAACACAACCACTAAAGAAAAATATATATGGATCTGAAAAGGCCAATTTATTGCTATAAGTGTGGTCGAGTAGGTCATAAGGCTAATGAATGTGACATAAAATAAAAAGTCATATATTGAATTATGTGGTCATGATTCAGACCTTCAACAAAAAAATTTAGCATTATGTTTACTAGAAAATTCCTCAGACCATTACCTCACTGACCATATTAAAAATAATCTACTTCAAATAGAATTTGATAATGAGTCAACCTCATGTTGTTCAAAAGAGTCAACCCCATTTTGTCATAAAAATTACTGTGATAATATTTGTGTAATTTCAAAAAAAATAATTTTCCTAAAACTACTTTTTACTAATCAATTATTTTCCGAAATTACTTATTCATTTATTATTTCAGATGCAAAAAAATTCCACTATCTTCTATTTCCAAAGAAAAATCCAAGAACTTATGTTCCACACAGAAAAGAAAAATCCATATGCAAGGAAACCAAGACTAATTACTCAAAAAAATTCCCCTACCACAAATTTTTTTTATCAATAAACCTCACTCAAATAGCCAAAACCCATACTTTACCTACAATACATAAGAAATTTCCAAGCTCTTCACACTTGAGTTAATCATCCAAATTTATCAACTACTGATGGATATGCAAGAAATCATCATAAACAAAGTGAAGCAGGAAAATTTCAGAAAATGGTACATGAATTTCCAGACGTCAGAGACAATATGGCTTTACATCATCTGGCGCACATGGGGACGATCTATACTAGTATTTACATACTACCAAACCAGAGCTTTTTCCTCTCCACAAGAAACATACAGAAGAATGATCCTTATTTTAAGACATGGAAATGTGGCTTAGTGAGGAAATTTTATGAAATCTCGGAGCCTAAGTCAGAATTTATCAAAGAAATCACAAAATTCCAGCAATACATATTTTCAGCAATGTACTCCATTCAAAAGACATAATGGATATATGAAGAAATCGGCTGTGCTACCATAGAGATGGAGAATGGCAAGATTAAACCAGCTCACTACCTCATATTAATTAATATCATGTACAAAATGTGATCATTATATCAGTAATCCGGCTGTCATAGATCCCACCGAAGCAAGAGCATATGGTTTCTAGTACATTATCCGATGAATTGAAGATTTAAACCAACGATCAGAAATTGAGCCCATTACCATCATTCACTATGAAAAATACAACAATTGCTTTTCCAACATGGTTAAAACAATATTTTATTACTGGCATTAATCAATCTTAACCACTGAATCCATACATATCTCAAGTCAAAGTTGGAAGATTTCTATCTCAAGAAGGAAGAACTCTCTTTTTCAAACTATTAACAAAAGCCCGCTGGATATTCCTAGCAAAAATTAGGGCAATTAAAATAAAAAGATCCCGCTAAGTGATTATCACTTAGGCAAAATTAAGGGACATATTTTACTAACGTTTTCAATGCAAGTACTCAAATGATGACTCATCAACATCAAACATATCTGTTGAATACACCTGAAGATACTCGGTGCAACACACAAAGGAACAAAACGACCAAATCTTCAATCAAATGAAAAAATACAAAGCACAAAATGACAAAGTTATATCTACAACTTTCATTTCTCTCCGAGGATGTCCAACAAAGCAAACACATCATTTCACAAGAAAACAAACTCATCAATCAAGCAAAAAACCAACATCAGTACACAATCGGCGTTCGGTGCAGAAACATCAAATTCAATCGGTGCAACTTATCTGATTTGTATCAGATAAATTCAAGACATATGTAATATAGATAGAACAATGTAGTCAGTAGAAGAATAAGTTTTACACAATAAGTTGTCATATAGTAAGTTCATAGAATAAGTTAGACAGCTCAAAAATTTCCTTGTACAAAAGCCTTACGCTCAAACTAGTTGCTACTTATATTACTCAATCCTTGTAAAGGTTTATTCAAATTCAACCAAAGTAAGTTACTATTCATGTATGTGTTTCAATTTTATTATTTTCAATATCTGTTCAAATATTTGAAACTAATTTTTCAAATTCATAAATAAATTTCAACAATCTTATTTTCATCAAAATCATTAATCTTTTCAACGAGATTAATTACCTACCAGACGGTCCCCCTTTCGCTACATAATCAATCTCCCACACAGTCGAGACGGGTTTAAATTATTTGTCATGTTTATTTGATTTTTGTTAAATTGATAAAATATATAATTTTTTATGGTGTATGTAGAGAACCATGTGAAAAAAGGAATATTAATTTCTAATTTTTTCATGTCAAAAATCCATTCTAGTCTTATATGATTTCTAGCAATTTGATCAAAACATCCAAAGAACTATTCTTTTTTATCATTATTTTATTTTGAATAAAAATCATTATGAATTAGTCTAAATTTATTTGGAATTCTTTTTCGATAACATCAGTAGAGGAAAAAGTAGGTAGTTTCATGGTTGAAGAAGTAGGTGAATTTGAATTAGTAGAAGATTCTCCTACTGGTCCAGGTATTAGGTTTTTATAATAGAATTCTGAAGATCCCTCAAAATGAAAATTTGTAGAATTAGATGTTTGAGGACTATTAGATGAGTTTTCTTCGTATGAAGGTCGAGTATTTTCATAAGAAGTTGTTGGTCTAGCTTTTTCAAGATTAGTGCCTAATTTTATTATTACTTGACCATCAGGTTCTTCTATAATTTGATCAATTTTATTTTGGGCAATATTTCTAGGAGCAGGATTATAATGAATTAAACATTGTTTAGTAATAGTAATTTCATTCCATTTTAATCTCTTAGGAGTAAAGGTAGCAGCACTTTCAGTTTCTACTTTTAATGAAATAGTTTCATCTACAGTGGGATGAAGTAAACATTTTTGATTTAGTTGAGAAGTTAATAGTCTAAAATAGACGCGGTAAATTAATGCGAAATTTTTAACATATTCCCTAAACTGCATCTTGTTGAATTATTTGAAAGGTGGACATCTAAGACTAAAGTGTCTAGTATCCATGGACCCGTTAAGTCTCTTCGTAAAATTTGGGCAACAATTAAATTAAATTGGACCATTACAAATATTAGTTTGAATCATAGCTAAAAGAGAATATTTATAGCTAATTAAGCGATTATCTCTTAAAGCTATATATATTGGATAATCTAGACCTTCTCTTGAATGAGGTTTTAAGGCTATTTGAATAATACCAAAATGAATATATCTATATGTTTTTAAATATTTATCTATGGATGTCTTATTAAGTAATTTAATACTTTGAAATTCTTGATTTAAACTTGTAGTTTCTTTCGTGGAGCTTAATAGAAAAGCAATTTTAAAGTCAAGTTTTCCTATTTGATAAATTATATCTATTTGTTTTTTAGGTATAGTCCAGTTTTGAGAATTAATCGGAAAAGATATCTCCTTACTATGTACTATATTTGAGTTATTACTATCATGTAAGAACAACTTTCTACAGAAAGTAGCCATGATCATACAATAATAAATTTTAGTGCATAAAGCAGTTAAGTAGACGCATATAAATGGGACCAACGGGACCACCCTTACCGGGACCACCTTTTCTCCTCTTAATGGCTAACCAACGGATTTAACAAGGACTGACCAACGTCTGACCAACACTTAGTGCAACTTCTTAATTACTAAACCCACAAAATTATATACTATATGATGTAGGTAACTTTAAGTGAAAAAGTAGTACCACTACATAGTTAAACTAAACTTAATACATGCTAGTTGTTGCACCGTGCGCCTACGCGTGCGGCACCCCAAAATGGCGTATTTGCAATATTCGAATCAGGCTAGATCTAATTAGCATGTTGAAGATGAAGCTATGCTCTAAGATGTTTGATGCTTGCACTTGCAATGTTTGTTTTATGTGGCAAATCAATTAATTATTCAATGAGGGTGTACACACACGTTTTAATTTTCCTAAAGTTGTTAACTGAAGAGTGTAAATTGCCACTAAAAATCTGAAATTTAAGATGGAATTTAAATCATAAGTTGAAAATGTGGTTTCTTGAGCGATCGCGGCAACGGTCACGCCGATGCGGAAACAGGGATGATGCGTTTACCGCACTGCCAAATATCGGCTCAGACCATGAGATATCCCTTGAACTCGCCTAAAATGCGGTTTTTTTACACCTTTAAAGTTGTCGGCATTATCGATTCGGTAGATTTGAAAACCTTTATGCCACGGGTGATACAAATCGATGTGGCCTTGTTTTGACACCATGATTTAAACAAATCAGGAGTTAGATTGACCTCATTGCATGAAACAAAGTTGTGAATTCGATACAAATTATTCACAGGAAAACAAACAATACCTAGATCATGGAACTAAAAGGGTGAACCGTTTTTAGGTTTACATGAAAGAAATGATAGAGAATTGTACCCGAAAAAGAAGATAAAAGGAAAAAATTCTCTAAGACAAGAGATAGGAATTCATCACCCTTCACCCCTCTCTCTCTCCTCTACCGTCGCTGGAGAAGATGACTTATGATGACGAAATTTCAACCATTGCAAACGACTCAACCTCCTGAGTTAAAGCCCCAATATCTAAAGAAATAAAACTGTGTATTTCTCGATCAACTTTCAAATTTATGGTTTACAAATAAGGTAATTGGTGTTCTCTCTCTTCATTTCCTTCATATCTAGTAGTAGTCGGGGAGTCGAGGTGAGTTTCCCTCTTCTTCTCTTCTTCTCTTTTCCTCTTCTCCTCATTGCATTTGAACTCTAGGGTATGGGTTTAGCCGTGGCCGAGTGAAACTTGCACCGACACAAATTTTGTGTTGGTGTCTTGTCGTACAGATACTGGTATTTGGCCAAATTTGCCAAGTCCGAATAACATAGTCCTTATCTACTAAAATACCCAATTCTGATTTAGAGTTAGATTGATCTCCGATTCCTCACACTAATAACAGTTGCTTGCAATTTGAATTCCGATATAAATTATTGTTACAAAAACAATCATTTGCATCTCAACTTAAATAGCGTATATGCGATGCTCGAATTAGTCTAGATATAATTAGCACTATTGTTCTAAGATGGTTGATGCTTGCACTTGTAATTTTGGTTTTATGTGGAAAAGCAATTGATTATGTAAGATATTAAACATATAGAAGTAAAAAAAGACACTAATGTAAAGAACAAAAATGGAGAAAATTGATACCAAAGAAGACTTTTCATTTAGTGAAGCAAAGTACATAGAAGTTCTATTGTTGAAGAAGCACAAACTAAGCAAGAAAGATTACGTAGGAAAGACTATTACAACGTATTTTTTTCATGAAGAGAAAGTAAAGGCAATTACAAAATTTCAGAACTTATTAGCTTCAATTCTAAGAAAAGTGTTTTTCTAGAACAGTAGTAAGTTTCATAGAATCCCTAATATCACATAGCTAATCCGCTTAAACTATAGAAAACGAAGCATTTTTCCAATACAAAAGGATCATAACTAATCAGATTAAACTCTAGGAAAACAAAGCGGTTTTCTAGTACAAAAGAATCACGCTTCACAAAAGCACATGCTTTATCCCAAACATCAGTAACAACCACTTTCATATACTAACCAGTTTTTTGGCACTTTAAACCACTATTAAGCTCAACATAGATAGAAGCAGGATTGTAGAACTTGATCCAGCAACAGACGTGCCTACCATAGATTGTCAACACTTGCGCTTTTTAAAGGGGACAAGAGTAGAAATCATGGAGGGTACCGGAAATAGAGCACCACGAGGAATTAAGGAGTCTGACATGTGCCCAAGGCTGGATTTTTTCTTTAACTCCAGACTCGCACACCCTCACTGTCAAGCACCTCCCTCATAGTAGCATAGTTTCCAGACTTGTATATCATGTCGATAAGTTCAAATCTGTGGAGACGCTAATACTAGATAGGAGTCTAATCCTGTGAATTCGACATAACCCAAAGGCAAGTGCCAATCTTTGGCACAAGTACTAATTGCAGCAGGAGTAAAAGACACAAAGACACAAAGACACTAGCCAACATAGGTAGAATAAGCACAACCCTGTTTGCACAGGCAGGGAAGCAATACAACATGTTTTACAACATTCCCTTTATTTTACTTTTATTTTTTATTTTTTTAGTAGACAACTTTGAACTTCGCCTTCATTAGTTCCATTGCAAGTTTAGCAAAATCAACTTCCGAAATAGTTTCAGCATAACAGCATTGTTAGCATCCTTTTGAGTTCCTACTTCTTCCTTGTATGATTATTTAAATTTATAAAAAGCAGTTGCAATAAGCTTAGTTTGACTCTCACTAACTCTTGTAGTCTCTGTAAACATCCAGCAAAAAGGTCATAAACATTTATTATCACCATAAAATGCAATTATTACCACTTAATTCCTTTAAAACTGAATACTCTGGTACTCATGTCGGACATGGGTACATATCCAAGTGTTCGACTCGGCTGTTTTTGGATCTTTTTCAATTTTTTGGCGCAAAACGAAGTGTTCGAGTGTCCCATATCCATAACACTCGGATCCGGCACGGGTACATGAGGTGAAATGAAGAGTCTGAGCAACATAGGTTGCCATGATAATTCTAGATACCAGCTAAGTAACTATAACAATATAAGCATAATGCAACACACATTTTTCTGGGAGGGGTGGGAAAAAAATGTTATTGATATAAGTTAGTAGGGCAATGCTTACATACGGATGCGACATAAAGGAGGCACATAAATTGAAAATTTAGACAGCCATACAACTTTCACGTTAGTAAGTGAAAAAAAATACCTGCCAAGTTCTCAAGGAAAGAAAACTACTATTTCAATGAAGCATCATCTCATGATATCCCTCTCACCTACTAATATTTAGCATTTGAATGTTAAATGTGTTGTTAGCATCTGACTCAATAGGTAAAAAAAAAAAACACTCGCCTCCTTGTTCACCACATCCCAATAGATACTCAGAAGCAAAAATAAAGATTAACTTACCACTTTAGTTGTTTGTGACTCAAAATTCCAGCAATTTCCCATCCATTTGCTTCTAATCCCATCTCTGAATTCAAATGACTGGAATTCTAAGTACAAAATATTGGTCAAAAGAAACATGGAATAATATAATAGAAAAAAAATATCATGACCTCCTGTTTTCTACATCTCAATAGAACTCTAACCTCTTAGGCTCCATTTGGTAGGGCGTAAAACATTTTCCTGGAAAATTATTTTCCTCTATTTTATATTTTACATTGTTTGGTGTGCAAAGGAGTATAAAACCATTTTCCCTAGGAGTAAAATTGTTCTCCCAATGATGGAAAACTATTTTCCCTTCAAAATGGATAGAAAACCATTTTCCTTCATTTTCCTTATCTCTCTTGTACACTCCTCTCACTACCTCCTTACTTTCCCTTTCATTTTCCTTTCTTTTCATCATTTTTCTTACATGGAACCAAACAACGGAAAACTAATTTTGGAATTGTGTTTTCCATTGTAAATTATTTTCCATGAAAATCATTTTACACTGAAAATGTTTTACACCCAACCAAACGGAGTTCTCCACATCTCAATGGATACTCCATTGCCTAGAGATGACAATCGACAACATGATTCTCAAACTCAATATTATGACATAGAAAAAGCTTAACATTGCTAAAACGCAAATAAATGGAAATTTAAAGTTGTTATTCATTCAATCCTTTTCATAAGAATTAGCTACATATCCTTTTCTTTAATCTCCTATTCAAGCACTTATTTGTTCAACTATCGAAGGATATATTCTATCATTGCACATTAAGCTGTTCCAAACACCTCATTGCTCGAGTTAGAAATAATTGTGTCCATGGAAAATAAAAGTTTTACACAAATGTATTGCAAATATTTCATGTTTAAAAGACTTGTCAAGATTCAAGAATCTTTTCTACATATTTTAAGTTAGGCTTACAAAAACAGAACTTCAATAACAAACACCAGTTGCAAAGTAATTTACTGAAAAATTGGAGACCATGCCACTTAATTTCTTCAGGAGTTTCTATTGCAATACTAATGTTTACGCAGAGATAAGAAGGATGTTATTAACCTTAAGCTTAGTGATCATAACCAAACTAAAGATCATCGTGATGATTCGAGATTTTTTAAATGGAGGAAATTAATACTCGTCTTATAACTTCAATGAAGGTGATTCAAAATTAAAATCTTACCAAAAGGTGATCAAAATACATAAATTGTGCAACTCTAGCATTAGACTCCATCAGTCTAGTTTGATTAGATCCAAACACTATATATAGTTCAGAATTATATATTAAGATTTCAATAAACTATAGTGGCTACTTAGTGATGAGAATTATCATAAGTACCTTCAACCTCCTCCCTAAGCCAGTCAAGAGGAGAGCCATTTGCTCTTTTCTTTGACTTGTCCCTTAACCTCAAATGTTATTATAATAAATGGCAGGTGCATTTCCATGTAGACAATAGATTGAAAGTTCACCATTACCTAAAGAATCAACATGCATTGATTGAGAATGAGCCCACTTTGGAGATAGCGTCGGGATTTCCAGAGTTAGTGACACCCATAACTCTTGACCTCATTCGCCCTATTAAGTTATTCTACAGTTTCTGTAACACTCCGTCCTTTGATAAGACAAAATAGAGAAAATGTAGACATTCTATTAAAGAAAAGACGATATCGGAAATATCTTCAAAACGGATATGTTACTCTACGGTTCATAATAAGCTTCATAATAAGCTAATCAAACTTGAAATTTAAATCCCAAATTATTTTAAACCAAATATCCAAAAGGAGGCAAAACAACCTCATAACCCAATCTAACGAAAAATAAGAAATAAAATATGTCTTATAAGTCTAATAAGTCTTTCCCTCACTGCAACCCACAACCCAAAAGAGCTACTCTTCATTTTTACCTGCAAAATATAACAACATCCACAATCAGTGGGGAGTAACTAACAGCTCTCCCAGCCCAATTAAGATCCATATAAGAATTATAAAAGTCTTAATAATCAAGTCACACCAAAGCATCTCAACTGTAAACTTCAGAGAATCAAATAAAACACTTAATAAAGATAATACAACATGCTTAACATAACTAGGGTAAAAATAACTGAATAAACAAAATGGATAAATAACCATACATATAAACTCAAGTATTAATAACATAAACCATCAAAATTTAAAGTAATAAAATAATATAATTAGTTTGAGAGAGAACTGAACGCTAGTGGATCACAACCCACTTCCTATGGTAATGTCAGATCGCAACCTCCAGGACAGCCTATGGGTTACGTTCCCTACTGCCTGTGTCTAAGAAAGACCATACTCCCGATACGGTGCACGATTCCGACCTCTCCGACGACAACAAAACCAAGGTATACCTAGGATTCCGTCCTATGGTTTGCATGTTCTTCACCTTGGGATTCTGTCCCTCCTGATATCTTGCTCTCAAACAAAAATAATAATTAAAATAATACTCATAATCATCAACAAATCATTATCAACTCAAGCGGATGCCCTTAAGGCCTTACACCAAATCAGCAGAAATCAAGGATCGCAACCCAAGAATTTCAATTCAAAATAACACTCTTCTCAAAATAATAATAATAAATAATACTAATATAAATCATTTCGCCCAACTAAAAAGAATAAACCTTCCTTAAAACATAATTATGCAACAAATACACAGTATAATCAGATACTCCAACTACTACACTCTTGTTGTCTAAGTTTGGGTACAAGGTTAATTACAACGTTAGTTATAATACCCCTGGTTAGGGGTGTAAATGAGACGAGACAACTCGCGAGCTACTCGAGATCGACTTGGTTAATACTCGGTCAAAACTCGACTCGAGTGAGCTCGACTCGAGCTCGAACTCGGCTCGAGATGTTGGCGAGTCGAGTTGAGCAACTCGATACTGGACTCGAAAATTCGTGAGAAGCTCGAAAACCCAATTATCAATAGCAAAATACCTAACTTCAACATTTTTCTACCTTAGGGTTGCTTTTAACATGAGACACTTGCAAGCTACTCGAAATCTACTCGTTCAAAACTCGATTAAGTTAAAACTCGACTCGGTCAAAGCTCGGTCAAAACTCGGTCAAACTCGACTCGAGTGAGCTCGACTCAACTCGAGCTCGACTCGAAAGGCTAACGAGTCGAGTCGAGTTAGCTTAAACCCGAACTCGACTCGCATCATTTACACCCCTACCCCTGGTACATAACTCTTGGCGAAACGGTACTAAAGACAGTATTATTCTCCCTCGAGTACTGTAACGTCGACAACTCAGATATTGATTTATACAAGTACAACATTATTATACTCTCAATTAATACAAACAAACCATCATAAAATAATTAAAACACTCATATATACATAGTCACAACAATAACTTAAGAGATCTGCCCAATATAATATAACCATCTTTTTAAAATAAAAACCACAACTTTATCATTTATATATATACTCTTACAACAAGATAAACAAAATGAACAAATCAAACTATACAATGTCCACGAAATGGCAGCAACCATAATATACAATAAACAACAAACATATTTATAAAAACAAAAAGAATTATAACTAAATCATATATAACTAAACTTAAAAAGATGTAAAGTTACTGAAGTAAACTCACTGCCAATGCATGCAAGGAATATATATATTGATATTATAAACTCAATCCTAAGTATAACTAGCTATAGCACATATAAGACATTCAACTAAGCTAACATTGGAACACCAACACAAATGTGAAACATCCTGTAAATAATGGGTGGCAACCAAAACAACAGCTAAGCAATGCAACCAGGAGATGGAAGTGTTCAACAACCCATGAACAACATAAGATATAGCAACCCGGCAACAACAGCAAGCCCAACGCCAACAAGAGAACCCATGCACCCAAACTTCACCAAATATCACTCATCATTACTCATCCACATTCTACCTCTAACGAGCCTTAAACCTGATAACATGCTTTAAACTAAGATTATACAAAATCTAAACACATACTATACAAATAAACAAAGTAATCACAAACATGCTAACCAAACAATAATCTCATGAACTTGACAAGAACAACCATAAAAACATATAATTTTCCCACCCAATTCCGAACATATTACTAACCCAAACTCAACTATTAGAACTAATATAATTCCTATACAAATACTAATCAACCTAGGGTCACCGTTAGTTACCTGGGCCAACTGGAGGAGTGAAGCAAAGTCGTCTAGTTCTCGTTGTCGTGCGCTACTGCCTTTTCTCCTCCTGATCTCACGGCAGCAGTGAGCTACTGCAACAAATAGTTTAGCTTTTTGAAACTACTCTAAAAAGGCTAAAAATAAGGTATAAATTGGGAGGTTACAAGGCTAGTAATAAGAGCAATAGATTATGGCATTCAAAATGGCAATAATAAGGGGATTAAGAGGAGGTTACATATCTTAGTAAATCAGAAAGTTCCCCTTGAAATCCTGAAAAGTTTCGGCCACCTCAACATTAAGGGTTGTCGGCCCACTTTTCGTTATACAAACGGTCCAAACGCGTCAAACTAACGGTGAAATAAAAATACTAGCTCAAACGCGTATTTTAAATACTAGATAAATATATAAAATTTCTTATCAAATAAATTTTATAAATATAACATTTTAAATTGAAAAACAAATAATATAAGATATAATTTTTTAAGAAGTAAAATATTATAATTTTAACGGAAAATAATAATTAAGGGAAAATAACGCGAAAATTTAGGAACGAAAATTCGGGGTGTTACAGTTTCCCTTGCTTCTTTAAATGATCCTACTCTCCTTGCAACTTCTTGAAATCCCCAATTGCCTCATACAAATCAATCGGTATCCTAAATCATTTATCAATTACTTCCTACTTACTTTTCCCACCCCCTCACTCAAGTTATCACTTGTCTTTCATGTTTTTGCATATTTCATAGTCTTCCTTCATGCTTGTGTTTCTGCTTTCTCATAAAACAACACAAGTGCACTTCATCTCATCCTTCCTCCCCCATCCTCTTTTCCCTTGCTTGTCTATAATTTTTTCACAAGTTTTACAATATTTATTGGCACTTCTAAAATTAAACATAATGTATAGAGTGACTAAATTAAATTAAAGATTGTTATACATCATTACTTTGTTAGCAAAAATTAACAAATTTGACATACATGTAATCCTTATGATTGAAGTCAGATTATGTATTAAAAAGTAAGTAGTAATGCATTTGACATAAAAATGAAAAATTCATGATTTTGAATAAAAATACCGGAGAGAAATGAATGTTGTAGATGTAACTTTATCACTTTGTGCTTGTATTTTATTTGATTAAAGATTTTGTCGTCTTGTCCCTTTGTGTGTTACATCGAGAATCTTCAAGTGTATTCATCAGATATGTTTGATGTTGATGAGTCATCATTTGAGTACCTGCGTTGAAAACGTTATTAAATATGTCCCCTTTTTTTTTGCCTAAGTGATAATCACTTAGTGGGATTTTTTTATTTTAATTGCCCAAATTTTACAGTGGACTTAACCGATCCATGGATACTAGACACTTTAGTCTTACATGTCCACCTTTCAAATAATTCAACAGTATAGTTTAGGAAATATGTTAAAAATTTCGCATTAATTTATCTTGTCTATTTTAGACTATTATCTTCTCAACTAAATCCAAAATGTTTACTTCATCCCACTATAGATAAAACTATTTTATTAAAAGTAGAAACTGAAAGTGCAGCTATCTTTACTCCTAAGAGCTTAAAATGGAATGAAATCACTATTTATAAACAATTTTTAATTCATTATAATCCTCCTCCTAGAAATATTGCCCAAATAAAAATTGATCAAATTATAGAAGAACTTGATGGTCAAGTAATAATAAAATTAGTCACTAATCTTGAAAAAGCTAGACCATCAACTTCTTATGAAAATACTCGACTTTCATACAAAAAACTCATTTAATAGTCCTCAAACATCTACTTCTAAAAAATTTCATTTTGAGGGATCTTCAAAATTCTGTCATAAAAACCCAATACCTGAACCAGTAGGAGAATCTTCTACTGGTTCAAATTCACCTACTTCTTCGGCCATGAAACAACCTACTTTTTCCTCTATTGATGTTATCGAAAAAAGAATTCCAAATAAATTTAGACTATATTCATAATGATTTTTATTAAAAAGAAAATAATGATAAAAGGCTGGTTCTTTAGATATTTTGATCAAATTGCTAGAAATCATATTATACTACAATGAATTTCTGACATGAAAAAATTAGAAATTAATATTCCTTTTTTCACATGGTTCTCTGCATACACCATAAAAAAAATATTTCATCCATTTAACAAAAATCAAATAAACATACAAATAATTTAATTCAAAGTTGGACTTTAAAAGATGAAAGTATAGTTAAATCTATTCATCCTCCTTTAACTGAAATTCAAGTTGATAATAATGAAGGATCTTTTGTTATGGCCCCTTTAAAAAAAGGAAGAGATGATGATAACTCCTCCATTACTAACATAGGTGACATTAAAAAATTATATAACCAAAATAATTATTCAAATCAACTTCTCACTACTATTTCAAGACAAAAAGAAATGTTATCTACACAGCTAGAATCCAAAAAAGCTTCTGAAATTGAAGATATAACGTCAAAACTAGGAACATTATCTATAAGTAACATAGCTACTCTACATATTAATATTTCAAGTATTCCCATATATCGTCAAAAATCTCTTAATTTACATGAAAAAACAACTCCTTTAATTAGTAAAATTGAAGAAAAATTATCTGGTTAAGGTACATCTAAATGAACTAATAATATTAATGTCTTAGACAAACACAATTCAAATAAAATACTAGATTCTAATGATGAAAATATTGAAATTAATAAAATAAACAACAGTTCTGGAGAAATGTCTCTACTAGAAATTATTATACTAGACCCACTCCACCAGATATTCAATATGAAGAACGACATAAGTTCAGAGACTCACAAGATGATGGAACTGCAGTCTATGAATGAAATGTCGATGGAAAATCAGAATATAAAATATTAAATGTCCTATCTGAAATGACTATGGCTATTACTACTTATAGATCAAAACATTGTCATGAACTACTATTATAGATTTTCTTACAAACGATTTTATAGGTCAACTAAGAAATTGGTGGGACGATAGTATTAATATAGAGACAAAAGTTCAAATACTTAATCACGTAAAAATAGAAAATGAACATCAAGCTCTAGATGGAAGTTCAATTTTTATTAATATGATCGCTATGCATTTTATTGGAAATCCTAAAGAAGAAATGTCAACAAATCAAGTAGTTCTCACTAATCTTAGATGTCCTACACTTGATGATTATCGTTGGTATAAAGATGTATTCCTTAGTAATATATTCAGACGAGGTGATTGCAATCAATCTTTTTGGAAAGAAAGATTTATATCTGGTCTCCCGTCTTTATTTTCTCAAAGAATATTCCTAAAATTAAGAGATAGTGCAGGTCAAGATGAAATTCCATATGATAGTATGACTTATGGACAAATATTTTCCTTTGTCAAAAAAGAAGCAATTGCTTTATGTCAAGAATTAGCAATTCAAAGTAAATATTCTTCTGAAAAAAGAGAAAGTCGTAGAGAATTAGGTAGTTTTTGTGCTGCATTTGGTCTACCTAAAATTCAACCTCCTTCTGCTATTAATAGAAAAAAGATATAGAGAAAACTTTCGACCAAATAGACAACTTACAAACAATGACCCATACTATAAAAAGACTTTTAGAAAACCAACAAGACTACCTAAGAAAAATATAGATCCCAAAAAGCCAATTTATTGCTATAAGTGTGGTTGAGTAGGTCATAAGGCTAATGAATGTGACATAAAACAAAAAGTCACTGAATTATGTGGTCATGATTCAGGCTGAGACAAAAAAAATTTAGCCTTATGTTTACTAGAAAATTCCTCGGACTATAACCTCACTGATCATAGTGAAAATAATCTAATTCAAATAGATTTCGATAATGAGTCAACCTCATGTTGTTCAAAAGAGTCGCCCCCATATTGTCAAAAAGATTGCTGTAATAATATTTGTGTAATTTCAAAAAAATTATTTTCCTAAAACTACATTTTACTAATCAATTATTTTCCGAAATTACTTACTCATTTATTATTTCAGATGCAGAAAATTCCACTATCTTCTATTTCCAAAGAAAAATCCAAAAACTTATATATTACAAACAGAAAAGAAAAATCCATATGCAAGGAATCTAAAACTTACTAAAAAAACTTTCCCCTACCACAAAATTTTTTATCAAAAAACCTCACTCAAATAGCCAAAAACCATACTTTACCGACAATACATAAGACAATTTCCAATGAATTGAAGATTTAAACCAACGATCAGAAAAAGAGCCCATTACCATCATTCACTATGGAAATACAACAATTGCTTTTCCAATATGGTTAAAACAATATTTTATTACCGGTATTAATCAATCTTAACCACTTTGGATCCATACATATCTCAAGTCAAAGCTGGAAGATTTCTATCACAAGAAGGAAAAACTCTCGTTTTGAAACTATTAACAAAAATCCCGTTGGATATTCCCTGGCAAAAATTAGGGCAATTAAAATATAAAGATCCCGCTAAGTGATTATCACTTAGGCAAAAATAAGGGACATATTTTACTAGCGTTTTCAATATAGGTACTCAAATGATGACTCATCAACATCAAACATATCGATTGAATACACCCGAAGATACTCGGTGCAACACACAAAGGAACAAGACGACAAAATCTTCAATCAAATGAAAACTACAAAGCACAAAATGACAAAGTTACATCTACAACTTTCAATTCTCTCCGAGGATGTCCAACAAAGCAAACACATCATTTCACAAGAAACAAGCTCATCAATCAAGCAAAAAACTAACATCAGTCCACAATCGGTCTTCGGTGCAGAAACATCAAATTCAATTGGTGCAACTAAATAAACACAGAGATATTGTGCATTAACTTTGAATATACATATATGATGAATTAACTTTTGCAGTAATAAATTCTAACCAATTAGGAAGGTTAAAAAAATCAATGGTAATTAATGGTAAGGGACAATTGGAAGAATTTGTGAAAAACTCAATGATATTGATAAATTTGGAAAACAAACCCATTTTTTAAAAAAATAAAAGTGAGAAACCTGGAGTTGGGCCTTTGCCAACTATTAAAATGATGGATTGATGGTAGTACTTCCAAGTTCCAGCCATCGGGGGTCGGGGCACTTCAAACTTCAAAGCTGAGCTCTCCCGTTAAATCTTGATCGTCTCTGCAAACTTATTTACCCTTTCCAACACAAAACCACATCAAAATCTTTCTCATACTACTATATTCTCATCTCGATTCTCGCTTTTTTTTGCCAACATCTGCAATTCCAATCATCACAGATTTGAAGCTTTGAGGAGAGAGAAAAATGGCGGATCCCGCGAATACAACGCTTGGAAAAATGTTAATGGAGCACATAACTCCCGTAGTTATGGTGCTTTCTACTCCTCTTGTTGAAGAGAGCTGTCAGAAGAACGGTCTTAGCTTCGTTGATCTTCTCTCTCCGTTCTCCGATTTCGACAACATCGACGGTACATCTTCCTCTCCTGCATTTTCTGAAATAATTAGCATTTTGATGTCTACTTCTTGATTTTAATTGATTCGTATGTTTTAGCGGAATGTTGATTGATTTTGGATACGTATTTAGATGTTGCAATATGGAGAAATGTCCAATTCATATGTTAAGGATGTTGTTCGTATTAATTTTTGATGGTGTTTTCAATTAATATAAACTAGTATATTGAATCATGAATGTTGTATAGCGAACCAAAAAAAAAAGTAGTACATGAAAATGCGGAAATTCAACATATGACGACTATCTATTAGCTATTCCATTAATTAGTAATGTGTGGCAGAGTAGTATGTGGTTTTGATATCTTGACTGCGTGATTGTGAAATTCTGATAATATTTCTGCAAGTTAATCGTTAGTATGACACTGAATTTGAAACAATGACTACTTCACTGTTGCCGAAATGGCGAATTAAATGGGTAGCCTCGTCGATAAAAGGAGTAGTTTCTTGGAAAAACCAAAAGTAGGAATACATTTTATATGTCCGAAGTTAGAATCAATCGTATATGGATAGATTAGGTAAGGTAAGATTTGATTAGTGATCTACAATGCTTGTTGGAGTACCATAGGACAATAAGGTATCAAGCGACAGTTATAGAGCTTTTTCTTGGAATTTCTGGAGAAACAAATGATCATATGAACTAATGGATTACTTGTCTTGACAATCTTATGTGTTTGGAACCTCTAACAAACGAGTGTTATGAATAAGAATTGAGCATCATCACTCGAAGATGAGCTTGATCAAGGAGGTTTACTTGACTTAAAACTCATTTTACTATGGTGTTAATGGTTTTAGTTATGGTCAGGGGCGGCTCAAAGATAGAAGAGGGCCTTGTTTTATATTTATAATTGGACCCTTCGTTCATAGTTCGGAAGAGTTATAAGATTGTTTGTAAATCACTTGATTGGATTTTATATATTTATTAGAGTAAATTGAAACACCAAAAACAAATAAAATTTTCTAGAGCATCTTGGCTTGAAGAGGGTAACTATATCTGCGGTTGACAGGGTTGACACACCAATGATTAATTTATTTTTATTTCTTTGAGGAGGGATTGAGAGGGAGCTGTGCCAGATTGGTTTTCCTAAAAAAGTAACCATTACGTATTTTTTTTGGGTCATAGCCGAGTCTAATGTCAACCAGTGTCAAGGAATTTTTGGCATTTATTACGACAGAAAGGAGAAAAAAGCTTGTGAAGCAACTAGCTAATGTTGGTGTTTGTAGTGTCTTTGCTCTGGTGGAAAATACATAATTACGTAAACACTAAACAGAGAATAGAACAGTCTATGCTTGGTAATCTAAAAACAGTTATGTGGTTCTGTAAATAAAATGTCTGAATTGATGGTCACATCATTATTTTCTGGCTTTTGAGCCTCATTTAAGAAATGTGTACAAGTAGATGTAGGATGTTGATCGGGTTCGCCTGAATTGTATACTTTAGAAGACAATAGTTGTGACTGAAGCAGGCAATTAACCTGTGCTTTGTTTATGTTTTTACTGTAGTAGCAAGTTAATAGAGTGGGTAAAATATTCCATTTTTTATATGGAACTGCTTATTGATCCTGCATTGACATGTATTTATCTGTGGACAAGTTTACAAATTAATTGGTTGGTAAAGTGACTATTTGTGGCCTTTGAGCCTCATCTAACTAATCCTTATGACAATTGTATTATCTATCTCTATATTGTCTGGTTTGTTGCAGTGCCTGTACGAACAGCAAGTGATCAGCCATACAGGATTAAGAAGTTCAAGTTGCGATTATTCAACACATTCGATATTCAGAAGCCAGAATTTGAGGTAATATATCATTTTATTCTGTGGATATTGGACAGGGAATTTTGAAGAGGGAGGAAAAGTCGAATTTTTTTGGTTCTAGGACAACTTTACTCTTAACAGTGTTGCAAATTGAACAACTATTGTTGGAACTGGTTATCTTTCTCTGTCAATTTTCTTAATTTAATCACTAGGAAACATTTTGTTACAAAGCCTTGGAATGGTTTGATATATTAGGAGGTTCTTGTATCATATGTATCTTTTTTCTGATATAGAATTGGTGAAGTACCTTTTTTGCTTCTTTTTTTTTTCTTTCAGGGCATGATGTGACAGAACTAGTTTTTTTCATTAGTTGTCCTTTTAATTTTCTTAAAATAGGGGAAATTATTTGGTGTCAAGGGTATGAGTTCTGAATGTGCTGTTGTTCAACTAGACAGCAAAATCAAGGTTGAATAAAGTTGTTACTGAAGCTGGGGAAAAGGATGATTACCACAATATTCCAGAGCTACATAAGAATGAAAATACTCTCTCAAGTAAGTTTGCACTTCTCTAGTATCTATTATTTGAAGTATAAAGATAAGGCTGTCACCTCAATATGCTGCAGATTGTAATTCTGGAGGCATGCAGCATTTCCTTTGCCTTACTGAAATTTGCTGTGGGTATCCTTTGTCTTGATTGAGAGTCTGGCAATAGATAATTCTTCTGCTTGTATTTTCTGTTGTGCAGCCTCTGTGGTATTATTGTACTTCCTCCGTTTTTAGATACATGCAACATTTGCATAGTAACCACTATTCATCTACAAACCTTATCCCATATTCTCTCACAAATGTAAGAGAAAAAATATAATCAAGATTGGTCTTATTTGATTCGTCTTAATGCATACTTCCATAATATCAACGTTATTTTTCTACTTATACATAAGTAAAGATATTAACGAACAAAGTAGTGTATTGGATAGCGTGGAGGTAAGAAATGTTGCATGTATTTAGAAACGGGGGAACTATGTCTGTTTGAGAGTTAAGAGTCTTTCACCTTTATGAAATTGCAATATGTTTCCGCTATTATGCTTGGAAGCTTGGGCCGGGAAACTAATATGTTTTGCTTGTTGCATATCTATTTTTGCAGCTTATGGAATCAATGCATGTCTTTATGAGATTTGGATGATAGATCATCTTTAGCGTCTTTCCTCTTTCCTTGTTGCTAGAGTATTAATTTACAGTTGTTTCCCATCAATAATAATGATATAACTTTTTTTTTTACAGTTGTTTGATGAAGGTAATTGGAATTTGGCTTCTGAAAACTAATATCTTTCTGCAATGTTTGCAGTCTCAGAGTCAGAATCGTTGCCATCATGGTTCCAGATATTTAATCAAGAGCTTATACAAGCCTCATCGTTTTCTGATCATGAAGCGTTTGACCATCCTGTTGCTTGTGAGTGTCTTGTTAAATTTTCACCTGCGCAAGCTCCAGAGAGGCCTTTATCTGTTTGAGCATCCTTTTGAACACTTGCTAAAGTTTCATGCTATAATGCTGTAATGAAGGACAAGAAAAGCACAATTACAGTGAATTGAATTATGCTTCTACTTACGTTTACATCTTTGTGCAGGTCTTTTGGTTGTTTCATCGCAGGATGAGATGCCAATCAATAAATTTGTTGACCTTTGCAACCCAAATAAGTTGCCCTGCCTTCTGAATGATGGTACAATGGACCCGAAGATTCTCAAACACTATGTTGTATTGCATGATAATCAAGATGGTCCTTCAGAGAAGTGGGTAGTTTTCCCTTTCTGGGCAAGTTTCTCTGCTGTGTACATTCTTGTTTTCTTGATAAGATGTGTCTCTTTAGCACGTGGACATGCTTCGTTTGCTAAATTATTGTTTCTGATGATAGATTAAATCCAACATTAAGTTGATGGTTGCTCATGTCATCTCAAACAAAATAAAAAAACATTGAACAATGTGATTGGTGTTGATATCTACATTGTCAGTGGAGGGACCTATCGTTGTTAAACTGTCAGAAGGTATTCATGGAAACTTTACTGCTTGAGCATGTTTTACCGTGAACAGCGGAAGATAGAAAGAAAACTCTATATAAGCTCAGAGTTTGTGTGTCTTAACTCTTTAGTGTGCTGTTAGAAGCAGGAAATCTTTATTTGGGACTATTCCATCTGTTCGCCTATGATCATTCATTAGAGATACTTTGTACTTTATCCTTAATTGATATTGCATGCAAAGAAAAACTTTTTTTGTTGTGGCATATTTTCTTAGAAGAATCTATTCCGAAGTCCATAGTTCTTTCTTGATATGACTATTGCAAGAGACAATTACTATATTGACTTCTTGATACTAATTACTGTTCTTCTCTGCCCTTAATCCTATTCCTTGGAAATGACTAGTAGCAATAGTATTTTTAGTATTAGCGCCAGTATGTCTACCAATATATGCAGCATGAGTAAGAATCTTTGTGGATTAAGTAAGTTTTGCAGCTTTTCTATAGAGCAACATTGTCTTTTCTGTGTCTAATCTGGGCAACTTGATAAAAATTTCTTTTATCTACTAATATAAAAAGTAGGTAGTTCTGTTAGTATATGTTCTATATATGGGCTGTTCGGTGTAGGAGACATCCTATGCTCCAAATGGTATTTCTTATTAATATCAGTGAAGTGATTCTCCTTCTGTATAGGCTGCAGAGGGCCACAATATCAGAACTGTGGCACAACTTATGAATGCCATACATTAGGGTAGCTGACTTTATTTTTTTTTCCTTTCTGATGATGCATCTATGATGTTATGTCTATTGTGAATTGAAATATAACATTCAATATTGATTGAGTGCCTCCACTCCTGTTCCAGGGCATCAAAGATTTTGTCAGAGATGAAAAACACATTTGGATCAAATGAATGTCAATTGCTGTGCATTAACTCTACACAGGATGGATCAGTAGAAAGTCAAGTTAACCCATGGTGTTTTTGTGTAAGTTTATCGTTATAATCTATTATTAACTTTACCTATGGTTTTCTTTTGTGTAAGTCTATAGTTAGAAATCTACTGTAGACTTTACCCATGGTCTTCCTAATTGATCTTTCACTTTCCTTATATATCACATCTGTCATCTAATTCTTCACTTGAGGCTTTCTTAACAAAAAAAATATTATTGACAAGTGGAACAGAACAGTGTATCTCATCTCTTATTGGGATATTCGTGCGTGCATGGTTTATATACCCTTGCTTGGATTAGATTACAACAAAGAAGGATCAATGAGGTGTTTGTTTATTCTCTTATTACTTTTTGTTTTTTCATATTTTGATTTTGTTACTGCAGAAATCAATCAAGGAACATTTCCTTAATACTGATGATGTTGATCAGGTGATAGCTTCTGTCACATTTTTCTCCATCTTTTGGCTAAGATCTATCAATCTCCTCCTTAATTCTTCGTTGCATCTAACAGATAATGGCCCTCATGCAAGATTTAACTACTAAACACATAATTCCACACATGGAGCAAAAAAATACGAGCCTTAAATCAGCAGGTTTATTGTTGGTTGAGTGATGCTCTCTCTCTCTCTTTTCTTCCTATTCCTTACATTTTGTCTTTTCCTTTCCCCCATTTTGGGTTACTTCCTTTTATCGTCCTAAATCAGGGGTTCCTTTAATATGTCAGCCTTTATTGATTGTTTCTTTGATTATTGTCTTCTGTGTGTGCTCAGGTTTCTGCTACAAGGAAAGGTTTCAGGAACCAAATAAAAAATTTGTGGTGGAGAAAAGGGAAGGAAGATATACCAGATACCCCAGATGGTCCAGCGTATGCTACCTTGAAATCTTTGCGTACATTGTGCATCTATTGATTGATCATTATCTTTTAATCTTGCAGTCTTCTCTTTTTGTTAAAGGTATACTTTCAGCTCCACTGAATCACAAATCAGAGTGTTGGGTGATTATGCCTTCATGCTCCGAGACTATGATCTTGCCTTGTCAAATTACCGGCTTATTTCCACGGATTATAAGCTTGACAAAGCTTGGAAACGCTATGCTGGCGTACAGGTAGCTGTCCTTTTGAAATATCACTGTCATTATAGGGGGTCTCTGTAAACATCTTATACCAGTCATGGAATTTCAGCTGCTTGATGTGTTCCTTGTGTGCTTTATTGATTTGGGGAGAATCTGTTGTTAGTCACAAACTCTACTCCTAATGTCAAATACATCTCGCACTGCACTGATACTTGTTACTATGGTTTACTTCTAGATTTACTGGAAGCTTCCTCTGTATTTCCGTGAAGTTCATATTCTCGTCCCCCCCCTCCCCTCGAATCATTACTACTGAAGAAGCTTATACTACACTCTTAATAGCTAATAGCTTTGGCCCGAAATGTCTGATACCATTTGTCTCATAGTTTTAACATACAACAACAGCGACAAAAATCTCATATGGATTTTGCTATCTGGACTTAAGCAGCTTCATATGTATGTAGCTTTATTTACCCTTAACCAGTCAAAGCTTGTAACCTAGTTCGGCATGCTTAGCTATTCTGTGGATCTTGTTCTCTTGTGGCTACTGTTAATTATTAGTATTTTCTGCTGTAGATGTATAAGTTGTGACTTTTTGTGTGTAGAGTGGTTAACTTGGTTCCCTTTGTTGCGGATCTTTGTTTTTTTTTTTTTTTTTTTTTTTTTTCTTGATAAGTAGTAAAGATATACTAGTATGTTAAGTAGATACCGGAGGGTTTTATCACCCATGTACAAGAAACTCATGCCTATCATGAACCTTAAAAAGAAATTTAAACCCTTGACGAGGGGTGCGTAAACCTAAAAAATTGATTTTTTCTCTCTCCTGGTGCACCACTAAATTGTCAACAGAATCATCTTAAAAACTTCAGCTACCCAAGCTTTCCTCATCCTTTTCTTTCAAGCTACAAGAGAATCTTGGACAGAACAAGGTTAAACCCAGCTCATCCCAGATAAGGGTAATGATAAGTGCCAATGGGGAAGAACAACAGAAGAGTAGAAGATGATTAAGAGATTCTTCCTCTTAAAACACATACTAGAATGACTTGACAGCCTACGATGCAAAAGTTCCTTCCCTTGAGAACATTCTCACTTTAGATCTTCTATTTGGAAGATGATACCCAAGCACAGAAGCAAGCTCAAGGTGGAGCTTTCGCCTTCCAGATATCCAAAGCAGGGAAGACCAAGGACCAAACCTTCCAAGGATATTACTTTATGTTAAGCACTTGGCACACTTTTTCTTGCACTAAATTCCGGGGATTGGTACCTTGATCTGTATGGCTTGCTAATTCTTTATGATAAACTTATTTTAATTTGTTTTTCTAATTGGTCAAGACTAGTAGAGATGTTTCAAAATTGACTAAGGAGTTAATCTGGCATTGTCTATTTATTTCAAATTCTTTTGTCTTGTGCTTGACATTTACATCTAATCTGTTGTTTGCAGGAAATGATTGCATTGTCATACTTTATGCTGGACCAAGCAAGAAAGGAAGCTGAGTACTGCATGGAAAGTGCTTTCGCTACTTACTCAGTATGCATCTTTCTTTTCTCTTGCAGATATTTTAGATTGTTCTAAATTAATATAGGCCAAGCGAATGTCACTTAAATACATAAATAATTAAATTTGCTACTTTCTAAAGTCTATTATTAGCTGAGCTTGTGAATGTGGTTTTGTCAGTGGCTGATAGTGCTGTAACCAACTGTTGGGTTTCATTTGTCTGACAATGATGCTAAAATGCTACAGAAACTTGTGCTGCGAGGCCAGCATAATGCCATTCGTTGCGGGCTTTGGTGGGCTGAAATGCTGAAAGCAAGGGATCAGTACAAGGAAGCAGCCAGTGTTTACTTCCGTGTTTCTGGTGAGGTAATGCTCCTTTCCTTAACCTACTTGATTTATGAACATGTCTTCAAGGTCTTACTTTCATCTACTTCCTCAGGAACCATTGCAGTCAGCAGTAATGCTCGAGCAAGCATCTTATTGCTACTTGTTTTCAATGCCGCAAATGTTACGGAAGTATGGATTTCACCTCATTCTTTCTGGTGATTCATATAAAAATTGTGATCAGGTATATCTACTAAACAAGGCTACTAAGGAGGCTTATTATTATATTCACTCTCTGGATCTCTTGAGTTTGTAATATCATGTATACCAGATGAAGCATGCTATTCGGATGTACAAAACTGCTCTTTCTGTATTCAGGGGGACTTCCTGGGGTCTAATTAGAGATCACATACATTTCCAACTTGGCAAGTAAGTAAAATGAATTGCATTAACTGGTGCACCTTATTGTTCACTAACTAAGAACTAATGCTATCTTCACCTTTTGTCTGCTATATCAGGTGGTTTGCTCTACTTGGAATGTCTGATGTGGCAATTGAGCATATGCTTGAAATTCTGGCCTGTACCCATCAATCGAAGGCCGCACAGGAGCTATTCCTTGGCGATTTTATACAACTTGTACAGGTAGTTTGTATTTTTAAGTATTAGTGATTGAATTTTTTATGATTCTTATTGCTAGCCCTCAATGTGCGGCGTGTACAGTTTCACTAGTTTACAGCCTTAATCTTTGTCCTTTCCAGATAGTCAACTTGCCAAATCCATGACATTTAATATAAAACTTGGGAATTATCTCCTAGTGTGGTCTTTTTAATGCTTTGCTTAAAGTTCCTTCTGTTTGCACTGCAATAGACTGGTTTCCTTCTCTGAGTGGTGGAAATTCAGCAGGATGCAGGTCAAACCTTGTATAGCTCCGCTGACATCTGTCTGGTCTAATGCAGAAAACTGGAAAAACATTCGAGGTCTGCAGACTGCGTTTGCCTGTTGTCAAAGTCCCTTCACTCAGAGTTGTCTTTGAAGACC
Organism: Beta corolliflora; assembly: GCA_947648045.1. NCBI lineage: Eukaryota > Viridiplantae > Streptophyta > Magnoliopsida > Caryophyllales > Amaranthaceae > Beta > Beta corolliflora. The sequence goes on from CANSZD010002958.1 coordinate 944,900, forward strand.
AACGAACATATGCTTCACCTGCTGCTGTGAGTTTATAATTAACTTTGTGTTTTTGTGATAATTTTTTAATATGTCCCCTTTCTATATTGGTTTATGGTTATACTAAATATAACGATATCCAAGCGTTTGACATTCCTGCTTTGTCATATTCTAGGTTGGTGTAAGAGAGAGCATATGGAATTCTTTGGAGGAAGACATGATTCCATCATTGTCGACTGCCAAATCTAACTGGTTGGAATTACATACAAAGCTTGTGCCGAAGAAAGGCAAGCAATCAAACATTTGCGTAGCTGGAGGTATGAGCATGTCAGTGTAGTTAAGTGCTTGGTGTAATACCTGTAGCTGGCTTTGGTGGTTTGTTTTGGTTGTATAGCAAGAAAAACAAGAAACTAATAATGAGATTTTGTAGATTTGAAACACTTAATTATGATAAAAGAGCTTGCAGAAAATCGTAAAGAAACTATCTTTTGATTTTGGGATTTTCATGAACTTGTGGACTTTTTTGCTGTTTTATGTTTTTTCCATTTCTTTGGTGAGCCAATCAGAAGATCCAGGTGAGGTTTTTGTTTGGTGAATTTTCATGTAGGTTTTTCCAGTCAGCTCTGTAGTTTCTGCATTCAAGCATTTCTTAGTTTGTGTTTTCAGATGTAGATATTTTAGTTAATGTATAATGTTGTTTGTAGTTAGGTTTCTGTTTGAATCATTAGTAATGAGCTAATGGCAGGTTTGAGATCAAAAGACCATATAGTGATGTTTTCCCTAGTTTGTGTCATGTTTAGAAAGATGGGAGACAAAGATTACTTCGTACTTGAACTGTGGAGCTGCAGGTTTTATGTGTATGATTTTATGTTTTTTTTTTTTGGGGGGGGTGTGTGTTGATGAGAGTAGTGCAATAGATATCTGAGTCTCTGACTACTGTTTTGGAGCAATTTCATGTGAAGTATGAAATATGTTCGTTTTGACTTTTGAGGGAGTGAAAACATGGGAAGTTGTTTTGGCGAAATGTTTTTTCTATCATAGTTTGGTGGTTGTGGTTGAAGATGCACAATTTATTTTTCTATGGATAAGGGGATGGCTCTTATTCTGCTTTTGTAATGCTGTTGACTTTCGTATGTATGTGATCATGGATGCCTGTTTAAATTATTTACTGTGAAGTTAATGACCTCTACGCTTCTTTTGGTGGTATAAAGTTGGTACCTGGGATGATGTTGGATTTGAAGGCAGGGGATCAGTCTTTTACCATTTCTTTCCCTTGTGTTTATAACTTTTTTCTTATCTACATAATGACCCTACTTGGTTAGAGAGGTGCGGTTTTACTGTGGAATTTCCATTATTGGCAATCCTGAATCCTTGAACTAATCAAAGGGTAAAGTTTTAATGGGTGGATTTAAGTGGAGGATCTTTTAATGTGTAATCTTTAGTCTCCTATAGGTTTGGCATCATTTTTGGGCTAAAGAGCAAACTGTAATCTCTGTCCTCAAGCTTCCCTAGGTAGACCATCAATCACAGCCACCTTGCCAGCCGTGGTTCCTTACTAGTTTTGATAATCTAGGAAATTATCTATCTCCCTCTCATTATTTACTGTCGATGAATGAATCAAGGCCCCAACACCCACCGACACCTCACTGGCTTCTCTACAATGGGTTGACAACGGAGAACAACGGAAGGAGGGAAAAGGAGAGAAAGAAGGCGAGGAGAGAATGGAGGTGGAGGTGCGAAAGGCGGAAGAGAGAAAGACGAGAAGGAGAGAGTTGGAGGTGGAGTAGAGATACCATACCATCTAGTGACGGAGTGGGGAAGGAAGAGAGGGAGGAAGTATCAGTTCAGGGGCACAATTTATAAGAAGTGCCTGAGAGAGAAGGCAAGGTGAGAGATAGAGGAGGAAGAGATGCGCCATCTGGTGAGGGATGAGGGAGGAAGAGAGGGAGGGAGTGTTAGTTCAGCAGGTCAAAACAACCTAGGGGGGCCTGTAAAACTGGAAAGCCAAGATACCTGAGAAAACTAAGGCTTTTATGTGGATGGCATGCTTGAATTTGTCTAACAACTGATGATCTGCAGCAAGGAGACATATCAAGCGCTTGCTTAGTACATCTGTACATGTATCTTATGCTTTGGTAAAGCTGGTTTTAGGAACATATTCTTACAATGTGGTCTGCTTCCTTTAGAAGGAATTGATTATTGGAGTTTGTGATGATGGTATAGCATGGTTTTGTTAGCAGGCTCTCTTGGAACATCTGCTATTCCGTTCTGGTATTTTCGTGGGGCATAACAGGAGGAAGTCGTTATGGTGGTGAGCTTGCATGGCTATCTTTTGAGTACTATGGTTGGAATGAAATTACCGGGTTTTTAGAAGTAGATATCCAATTTTTGTGGGATAGAGACATGGAGTTCTGTTTCGTACTTCTCTAAGCATGTTATACTATGAGTGTATATCCTGGCTTAAGGTTGACTGGTTTTCATTGTGTTTGGCACACAAAATTCACTCATTAGCTCTTTAAGACCGATAGTCCTTTTTTTTTTTCCTTCTATGTACTTTGTTATTATCTTCTTATTAGTACATTATAATCTTATTGTGAAAATAATTGTAAGTTTAGATGTTTATAGTTTCCTTTTTTTTTTTTTTAAGTCTTAATATGTATTCTAGTGCTTGATTTCACAAACTATCCTTCTTGAGGAACAAAAATAAAATTGTACCTTCTCTTTTTGTGTTTGAAATGTTATACACAAAATTATATAATGCTTGATTAGCCTTACAGTACAGGTAAATGTTATATCAGTTGGTAGTCTTTGTACAAGCAATGATGAGTCACTAGTGGTTAGCTGTCAAAGTAATTGTTTAGATGTTTGGTACAGAACCAGCTTTCTGTAGGTAATAATAGCAGTAAACCTAGCTTTTCATTGAAACATTATGTTACCTAACCTTCTAGTACAGTTACTTCAACTTCTATCAATTCTTTAAGCTGTTGCTTTATTGAACACTAGTTTTCAATTTTGTTAGCTTTTTGATTGGGTCACATCGTGCTAAGAAGTGGCAAATCTTCCAATATTTCAAGTGGCATGGACACTCCCAAAACACAGTTAAAAATAAGCTTGCAATCTTTTTGCAATCTTCAATTCCGTTTTCTCACTGCTCTAACTAATTTCTAAACATATTGCCTCTTTTTCTCTGGGCCTCCCTTCTCAAGAACTGCCTGAATTGATTTGAGTTTCTATTCCACTTATGCCCTTCCCTCCTTTCTGGCAATCCCAAAACACACTCTTTAAAACAAACACTCAATTTTCTGGATGCCTTTCCTTCCCTCTAGTTATTACATTTTCTGATATCTGTCTCTCACTCTAATTAATTTCTAAACAAGTTCCCTCATTTTTTCCTGAGCCTTCCCTCTTAAGCATTAATTAGCCAATTTTAGTTTTCTTTTTCATTTATGCCCTTCTGATCCTCCTATTTATTAGAGTTAACTTTCTCACTCTAGTTATCTTTTTAGTTATTATAGTTATATGTAAAGGGATATACATTGATGCATTTTGAAGAGACAGCACCCTGATCTCATGAATATGATCTGGTGTATGTTCCAATGTGTTATATTGTGATGCTTTCTGTCTCTTTTATGCTTGAGTCCTGGTTTGTTTGTTTAGCTGGTATGGTTGTGCTTATCAGCTTTTACTAGTTAGCATTAGCTATCTATAAAGATATTTGGTAAATTTAGCTGCTGGTAAGTATTAACTTGTAAAATTGACCAAAAGTTTCATATTAGCTGTAAAGGTTTTTTAAAATTCTGTTTCAATTTGGCTCATTAGCCAGATTTCTAGCCAGTTGTAAAACCATTTACGGCACGTATTCTTTGGCTTTTGATCAAATCAGTAGGATAAAAGCTAGAAGCTGGCTGAAAGGCATTTTACAAATGAGACCTTAAAGTATTAAGAGAGTAGCTATATACATAAATTAAATGAACTAGTCTCTTCAACCATCAAAAAAACTGTGAAGTTGAGCATAAGGAGGTCCGTTTTTGAATACAGTAAAGTAACCTGTCTTTAAATACGACAACCTAGGAAAAGAAATAGTCGAATAACAATAAGGGACGTCATTAGTGGAAAAGGTCCTGAATTTTAAAGGTTCATGTCACTCTTTAGAACTTATTGACGACCAGAGTTGACATCCTTGACAAGAATAGATGAATTGCCGATACCCACCTCATAGTTGCAATTTTTCAGCCCTCAAAAACTACTCACCACTTCCATCTCTCCTCCACGAGATCTCATGGACAAATATGCATATCCACTGTAAACCTAGGTTTTTGTGAGTGCCAAAGAGGGTCTCTACCTAAGATACCTAGGCAAGTGTAGTCTTGCAGGAACCATCACTATGAGAAATGATGGCAAGAGAATCTGGCTGTAGTTAAACAGTCTGTTAGCCGTTTAAAATATTTAAAAACCATTATAATATCAAGAGTTTAGATAATTAAATTCATTAAAATTACACATTTATGACCCTATCACTGTGGTTTCATTTATTTATATGTACCTCTAAACTTTAACATTCACAATGTTAGCCAAAACATAACATGATTTTAACTTCCTTAGGTTAGATGAGAAAGAATGATAAAGATTCTGGGGAGACCACATCATGTTTGGGAGTAGATTGTGAGTTATGTTAAAGGTGTGAGGTACATGGTGAATAAATGTTATCAGCAGAGTAAATTGTTAAAGTTCAGGGGTGTATAGTATTAATTCCCATACTATAATGATGTCATGAAAAAAAAGGTTGGTAATTTAGAACAACAGCCCTAGAATAGCGCAGGACTGAAATGGGGTGTGAGGAAGAAGTCTGTTGCTGTATAAGTGAGGATGGAAAGGACAGTTCTCCAGAGTCTTGACTACTTGTGAAAAGCCTGTGAGTACAGTTGATAAGAGGGTAAATGCCACTTCGATTTGAAAATTTCCTATCCTGGCAGTGGGGCCAGTGATACTTCCTGCTCTCATTGTTGTTGGCTCGTGGTGGAGATTGTGGCAATGACCTAGTGAGGTCGCCTTCCTACATTAAGGGAGCTCTAGGTGGGATATTTTTCATATATGGTTAACAGAACAGTATAATTAAAATTGGAGACTGCTAGGTGCCTACGTCACTGATTTAAGTTTGTGCAATAGGTAAACTCTAGCTGTTCTTATATTTACTCATTTATTCCTGCAGAGACGATAAAGATTGACATAGGGTTCAAAAATCCACTTCAAATCCCAATTTCAATCTCAAATGTTTCTCTGATATGCAAGTACTTCGCTACAAGCGACGAAATGGAAAGAAGTAAGGAAACATCTTATACTTCTGATCCTGTGCACAACTCCATTTCATTGGGTAGCTTGACTTAGTTGACTCTTGGCGTTCGCTACAGATGATATTGGGTGTTCAACAAATTTACAAAATGACGAACAGCTTAGAAAATTAATTGCTGGACGGTATGTTTGTGCTGCTTTATCTCATAGTTTATTAGTGATTTACATGTGTAGATGCTTATGATTGACTTACTGTGGAAGCGGCTTTTGCTTCATGGTTGCAGTGATGAAAACACAGACAAAGATCTATTCACATTGTCTGAAGTTGACTTTTCTCTCAATGGGGGTGAAACGCTACTTGTAAGTAAAACTTTTATCCTGACGAGCTCTAGGAATTGGATGTCTTGTTGTTTTGCTGTTTGCTAAATAATGTAGCCTGCAGCATCTTCTTGGTAAGGCCTGGTTATGGGATTGATGTGGTTCTTTGGAGTCAAATTAATCCACTGTTTGAATTGATGTTGCTGAACTATTCAATGGAATTTCAGTTGGTGAATCGAATTTCTGCGGTTGCTGTTATACATCGCATGTAAACATTTCATTGATGTATACATTAAAAAAGCTCTTGCTGTTGTCTCTAATTTTCACTTTTCATTTTGTATGCATGTTTTTAGGTACATTTGACTGTTACCCCTAAGGTCGAAGGGATGCTGAAATTGGTTGGGGTTAGGTGGAAATTGTCTGGTTCTGTTGTTGGATTTCAAATTTTTGAGACTGATCAAGTAAAGAAGAAGAATGTGAATAGGACGAAAGCTAAGCAATCTTATGGTATGGAACTGACATTCTTGGTTATAAAGGTGCTTACATTCTGGCTCTTCTGTCTCCCTTTTACTTGCTTATGTTTTTGTTTCAGTATGCTGATATTGTTTTTAGCCTCTGCCGAGGCTTGAAGGTTCCATTCGACCCCTGCCTAAAAAATCATATCTTGGCGAGTTGCAGCGTCTTGTTTTGGAATTGAAAAACCACTCTAATGTTCCTGTGAAGGTATTCATTTGCACTATCAGTACTTAGACAAATATGTAACTAGCTTTTGAACCTGTTGGATTTGATGGGTATATATAATTATAGCCTTTTCAGTCTAAGAAAATAATCAAATTTGGTGAGCATTCTAATTGTACATTTTGTGGTACTGTTCTCATCTCCTTCATCCTTTTTTCTGTTAGAATATTTCAATTTAAAGTGGTCAATAAGTTAGATAGAGATAGGATATAGATTCTACATTTCCTATATGGAAGATATTTTTGTAAAAGTATTAGGAATTTTTTTGATTGACTTAACTTAGTGGAAGTTAAATTGCATTTACGGTTGTCAATGTGTTTAGTTACATTAAAAGAAAATCTGTGTTGATATGTAGTGTTCTGATTTAACAAAGGCAAAATCGTAGTAAGTAGAGAGTCTACTGCTATGAACTAGGATATAAAAGCAAGATAATCACAGAACAAATGAAGATTAGTAACCCATATAATAGCTGCTTTGATTGAACCAGTACAAAGCGATCAAATACAGCTCTCAACCTTCCGAGAGCACTGAGTTCTCTCCCAATTGTCTTTCCTCTCAATGTTCTAGATACCTCTATTATCTCTTTCTTTCCTCATTTATTCCCTTAACAAAGTGGGTTTCTCTCTCCCTAGCAACTTCTGACATATTTCATTCCCACCATTCTAACAATGAAACCCTGTTTACAAAAAGGATAATAAATCAAAGTACATTATCTTCAGCTAATGACTTCATTTCCCTTCTTACCTCTCCTGGAATAAGTGAACCTGATAGGAGGTCTATGTGGCTTTATTGCAGTTACATTATATCTCAATTCAGAGTTGCCTGGAATGTGTAAGGTTCACATGTTTCTCGCTGACTGCTAGGATTTATACTCCCTTCCTTCCCATATTAGATTGTTTGCTTCCCATTTACGGCTGTCTCAATTACTTTGCATAAACTCTTTGAAAATTAAGCTTTTCCTTGTTCTCTCTCCGACCCCACACTTTCTCTTTAGTTTTCTCTCCAAAATCCAACCCCACACATTCTCTGGCAATTTGTGTCTCTATCCACTAATCATTATCCTTATGATTTGTGCCAAATCCAACTATACAATCTAATACTGATATGTACTACTAATGAATTATTATAATAACCAAGACTCTTGTTTAATCTACATGTATGAGAAGAGTGTAAACTAAGATTTCATGAATTGTTATGCAACTGTTAACTCGGTATCTCATTTTGTTATGAACAGTTCAAAAATCTTTTACTTTCGTTATATTCACTTTCAATAAAGATTGGTTGTAAATTGGGTTGATGAATCCTAACTTTGGATTTGCTCACTTACTAGTGGACTCTCACCAACCGTGGTTTAAAGTGTAGTAGTGAGGATTCCATAAATTATGTGCAAAGAGTGAAAAGTTTTAATTTGCCAAAGGTGTGATGCATGTAAGCTGTAAAATCTATCATCAGAATCTTCCATTGCAAATTTGCTTATAAATTTTGAAATTGTTGCATATTGTAACTATTGTTCTGTTTGATGGGATACAATGCTATACGTTTAGCCAGTGTCATATGCCAAGAATGACATTTATTCTTACTGCTTGGCTTTCTTATGAAACAAAATAAAGAAAAAAGATGGAATACTCTATTCTGTCTATGTGCTTGCATTATGCACCTTTATTTTACCTATATGTGAGCTTTGTCTGAGGCTAGTACCTTGCAGAATCTGAAAGTGAAGATCAGTCATCCCAGATTTCTTGCTCTTGGAAGTGAGGAAGCTTTGACTTTGGAGTTTCCTGCTTGTCTTCTGAAGGATAATTCTGAAAAGCATGGTCTTGCAAATCAGAGTGATGAAATGGCTTCCTTTTTCCAATTCCCTGAGGTCTGTGAAAGCAGTTCCCTTTGTTCCAATGTCTGATAAATAAGTAATGTGAGCTATATATATATTGATGTGTTGGTTGTCTTATAGGAATTTGTTATTCAAGGAGAAGAACCACTCTTGTGGCCTATTTGGTTTAGAGCTGCTTTACCAGGAACGATTTCCTTGCACATGACAATTTATTATGAGATGGGTGATGTATTAAGCATCATGCGATATCGGACCCTTCGTATGTGTCATATTTTCGAGGTATGTGCTATGCAAGTTTGCACTGCCTTTTATAGCTTTTGGCCTAGTCCACAAATTAAAATATTCTGGTTTCTTCTGATAAGTTGTCTTTTAGCGTAGAGCAGGGTAGGGGAAGTGAAACTATGCAGCACTGTCATTGTGATTGCAAAAAAAAATGTTGCCTTTAGATTTAGATTCTGGACCAGTCACTTCGATATATGAGACGTAAAAGGAATGTTTTTGTGAGATATTTCATTTAGCCATTGCAATTCCAGTTTGAAACATTTCTGGTCCTGATCCTGATCCTGGTCCCTACTAACTCTGTTGAAAATGGACATTCCCTGGATATGTGTTTTGTGTTATCTGCATGCTGTGGTGCTTCATTGTCACTTATTCTCAATTTTCAATTTGGTGGGGCCAAGTTGTTAGTGTCTATTATAATGTAAAAATAAAGTGATACTTTTTAATTCTACCAAAAGGGAGAAATTCTGCCTCATTTGTGTGCCTTTCAAAAGTAAAACTATTGATGCAGCACCATATTTGTTTAGTTTAGCACATGATAATGGTTTTGTGCCTGAAGACAAAATGACCAATTAAGAGATCTTTGTATTATAGGTCTTGCCATCGCTGGATGTGTCTTTCCAAGTCAGTCGTTGCCCATCAAGATTGCGGGAATTTCTTGTGCACATGGATGTTGTAAACAAGACTAGTTCACAGAGTTTCGAGATTCATCAGCTGTCATGTTTAGGAGATGAGTGGGACATCACAATGCTCCAACCTGTGAACATCCCTTCTCCTATAATGGCAGGCCAAGCATTGTCTTGCTTTTTTAAGCTTCAGGTCAGTTAACAACTTCTGGTTTGTGCTATATAACTTCATCTGGTCTGCTCCTGCTTTACTCAGAAAACCCCTTTTTCCATTTCAATGTACAGAAACAACGCTTGCCCACCTTTAACATAATTCTGTCGTGTTTGGTGATCTATTCTCTATTTTGTATATTGTCTTCTCGATTTTCAAGCTGTATTCCTTTTGGGGTTTGTTTGTTTTGCTGTAGCATAATGTTGCCTGTTTTGAGGCAAGCTTTGTGCTGTCTCCATTCTAAAGATTTTGTATTGTGGAAATTCATTATTCTAATGAGACATCAAGACCAAGTAGTGCTTTTATGCTGATGATCCAGGTACCTAGAGGGGAAAGGGAACAGCTAACGGTTAGGTCCAGTCAGTTGGATCCACAAACCCCTGAACATGGGAAGTTTGCCTTCTCAGGCTTTAACTGGGAATTGCCTGCCGACAAGTGGAAGTCGTGCCACTGAAGCATGTGACTTTCGAAAAAACCATAAACTAGTTGGTTCTTAAATTGATCTGCTTCTCAACTTTCTATCAGAGAAGTTAGTTTATGAGAACTAAATAATTTTAGCATGCGTTTTTTGATATTTATTATGATTTGTCATCTCTTTGATGATTGCTTCCTGGCTGTCTGCTGAGAATTGCTAGTATCATAAGGGATTCCCTGCAATAGTGGCTCGTGTATATATGTGCATTTGTACTGTCTAAGAAATCGTACCAAAGACAGCAAATGTAAAGAATAATAGGAGTTAAAAACAAATTATGTCAACATTCAAACTCTTCTTAACCGGTTCTGTCTGTTTTCAGAATGACAAGAAAGCAACCATTTCAGAAGATGAAGTCATTTCTCATTGTGGTAGCAGAGGAAGCCATGTAAGGTTGGGTGCTCAGGCTCAAAATGAAGATGTGTTTGATACATCTTGCTCACCTGTAGCTGATTTTCATCGTCATGAAAGAGTGCATGAAGAAAAAGTCAAGCAGGTTAAGGTTTCTCCTGTAGCTAATTAAAATTGTATTATTCATTTGACTTGTTGCTTAAGGGATTCATCGCTCACCACACTCACCAACAACTTGAGCCAACATATTTTAGTCTCTTTATCTCAGAAAAGTTGATCCGACTTACCCTCCTGACTGTGTGAACTTTGGAAGAGGAAATTTGCTTTGTTTTTAAGGGTAGTTAGACTTAAGATCAGAGACAACTGTGTTTTATGTTTTTTCCTTCTGTTCCTTTAAATTTTGCTATTACCCCCCAAGGATATAGAACAGGAAAGACAAGCAATTATGTGATGTTTGATATTATTATACGTTACCTGACTTTATCTCCCCCCCGATCTTCTTTCAAGGGCGATGACTAGGGAATCTTGTGTCATTTAGTTTTCTCCCCTTTATATTCTGTTGGAGTTTGGACCATCTAAGAGCACAATATTTTTGATCTTTTTTACTGGTGGGAGGTCAATAATGGGCTATTATGTTACATCCTTGACCATTATAGCCTGACTTTTCCGCATATAGATGCTACCACTTGCGACATTGAAAATTTCTCGACTACATTGTAACTTTGCAAATCCTTTAGAACTTCATATAAAGGATTTATTGTCTTTATCATCATAGAGGTAAGTTGCGACATATAACAAGCACCAATAAATCTATTAGCAGTTGCTCTTGCTCAACAACTGTAGCCAGAACAATGCTTAGTACTACCATACTACTTCCTAATACCTCCAAAATGTAGGATTTATTGTCTTTATCATCATAGAGGTAAGTTGCGACATATAACAAGCACCAACAAATCTATTAGCAGTTGCTCTTGCTCAACAACTGTAGCCAGAACAATGCTTAGTACTACCATACTACTTCCTAATACCTCTAAAACACTTCCTAGTACTGCCAAAATGTTATTCATTAAAAAGCTTTCATTGTACCACCAATACACCATGCAGGACGACCTTTTTTTTTTCCAAAAGTTATACCAAAACGCTTCCTATGACCACCAGAAACCTTCATTGTACTACCAAAGCACTTTTTAGTACAACTAGGAACCTTAATAGTATTGCCTACCAATGTGTAATTGTTCAAGCAACTTTTTTAACCGTATACTAGAAGACTTCCCAGTATCACTACAAAGTTTCATAATCTTACCAGGACATTTCGTACTACAAGAGACCTTCATAGACTTCCTAGTTCCTAGTTCCTAATACCACTAGAAAACTGTATAAAGTTTATTATATTATTAGATAATAAGTGCTGAATGAAAACACTTCCCCTATATTTAACTTCCCTCGCCCTCTAGGTTCTAACCAAAGGTTGTAACTTTCTTACAGGCGTTGGAATAATCTTGTATAGTCTCACATTCTTATTTTTCTTATAGAATGACCAATTAACTGCTTATAAGTGTTTTATTTCAAAAGTTACCAAATTGTTTAGAATCACCTAATATAATATTTGAGTTGATTTTTTTTTTTTAAAATGAAGGCCAGCTAAAAGAAACTTTCATCTAAATATAGCTTGACTTAGTGTAATATCTCTGTAAAAATTACTGCTTCGCTGATGTTTGCAATTTGCTTCGTAATTTCACTCATGATAGATTTTGTTGCTAATATTTTGATTTAGAATATTTGTTTTGGATTGAGATTTAGATGCAAAGTAATTAAATTATTGCATTTTTTTTGCTGTATATAATTTGACATACTGGACTTCTGCCTCATCAGCAGAGATATACAGAAATGGTGGACTTTGTCTTATGGTCTCATCCTCATAATAGTTATACGAGCACCGAGTCTGCAGATCGTTCTCGCCTTTTCTCTCATCATGCTTGCCTTTGCAGGTGAGGTTTGAGCTAAGATTTAATATCCCTTTTGTATAACGTATGGTTTTCCATGCAGTGGCTTATTAATGCGGCTTCCTTTTCTGTAGTGTTGCTAGTAATGGTCCTCTTTGTTGGATGATGAATGGGCCCAGAATGATTCACCATGATTTTGATACGTCTTTCTGTGAAATAAATTTGAGGATAAGTATCTACAACTCTCTCAATACTGCAGTGTCTGTGCATATTGATCCAAATGATTCTGGCCCAAGCACCAGCCAATCAAGTAATTCTGCTGGAGTTTCTTCTGAAAACCGAGCTGGATGGCATGATGTTAACTTGGCTGGTGAAGCTAAAGTCACCTCCAATGCCCCCGAAAACACTAAATCTGGCCACCAAAAGCCAGGAGAGAGTGTATCCCCGTTTATTTGGTGTGTATCGAGTTCAACCAGAGTTAAATTGGCACCACTGTCCATGACTGAAGTTCCTATTCAGATTTGCGTATTTGCACCTGGCACTTATGATATATCCAATTATCAATTGCACTGGGAATTGTTGCAATCCGATGGTGAAGCTTATAAAGCAGACTTAAAGCAGTCTTCTGGGATCTATCCAGGACAATCCTTCTATCTCACTGTGCTGCAGTTGACATAAATGATATGCGGAACACTGTTTTGCTTCAATGATTTCTTAAGTGAAGTACTCTTTGGCTTGTTAATCTATTCATTGGTATAAAATTGGAAATAGGAATTCTTAAAAGATTCAGGCAAATGATTTTATTTATATTAATCTCAGGCTCACATACTTTTGGGTGAGCTCATGTTTTAATCTCAGGTTGGATGTTAGGTAGAATTCAGCAGTCATCTGGATAATGATGATTGGTATGCTGATGGATTTATGTTCTGTCACATCAAAATTCCGATGTTTAAAAGAACAACTCTAAAGAGCAATTTTTTTGCAAGCTATTAAGGATAGGCAATTGTACCTTTAATGATCAAACCCATAGTTAGAAATGGGGGGTTAAGATAAAAGGTGAGTAGAGGACAGAGTGGCAATTGAAAAAATTGTTCCAATTGACAGCTTACATTGATAGTTTTTGATAAATCTAATCAGTTTTTAGTCCTAGGCGATGTTACAATAACTTTTGTTGTTCATCTTTTAATTTCAAGGATTATTTTCTTGCCAAAGTGACTCAGTAAAATACATGTACTCCTTTCCATTCTTGTTAATGGTTTCTATATGGTAACATTTGTACGTAGGTCTTTAAAACTCAAAAGATTTCATTGAGTTTTTTTTTTTTGGCAATTCAAAGTTGTTATTGATAACCAAAAAAATTGAAAAAGAACCATACAAGCAAAGGCAATCAAGCTAACATCTCTAAAGTAAAGAGCCTAGCTGAATCCTACACAACTAAAACAGCAAAAACAAAGCTGAACTTTACCAGAGCAAGCAGCTAACCAAACAATAGAAAACAGTAACAAGACATTAGTTACACAACGACTTTTTTTTTTTTATTTCTACACAACTTAAACAGCAAAAACAAAGCTGAACTTTACCAGAGCAAGCAGCTAACCAAACAATAGAAAACAGTAACAAGACATTAGTTACACAGCGACTTTTTTTTTTTTTTTACAAAAAAAAAAAAAAAAAAGTTACACAAATGACGTAAGCCTATCCTCATCTTTGCATCTAGCTGCTACTCTAAAAATTATGTCTTTCACTCGATGAGAAGAAGGAACATTTTTCTTGTTAAAAAGCAGGTTGTTCCTTTGCATCCACAAAGCATATATTGCTTCAGTGAAAAGCATCACATAGAGTCTAGCCTTCCTAGTTCTACTGTGAGCTTTCTTACAAGCCATTCTCAATTCCCAGTTGAACCCATTCCTAGGAGCATTAATCTTCAGAATTCCTTTAACGACTGCCAAATAGTAGCTGAGTAGTTACAGTCAAAGAATAGATGCTCAACAGTTTCATTTTCAACCCCACAAAGACAACAAATCAAGCTACACTGATCATTCCAAACATGAAATCTGTCAGTGGTAGTTAATCTATTTTGCACTGCCATCTAAAGAATAAAAACGCTCTTTGGTGAAACTCTATTATTTATAATAATTCTTCGCTAAGGAACTCTATCATGATATGCCACAAAAGAGCATAAGTTCTCTTAATGCTGAACTTTCCATTCACTAGAGTTGCTTGCCAGCCACCAATTCAATGAAGAAGCAGCCTAGTCTCAATGATTTTCCTCAAATACCAAGATATGTTGCTAGTAATAGCAACTGTATCAATGTTGCTGCCTTTAATGTAGTAGGCATGAACCCATTGAACCCAAAGCTTGTCACTCTTGAAAGTTATAGCCCAAAGAAGCTTTTAAAATTGCTGCTTGGTTCCAAATCTTCATGTCTATTAAATTTCATCCACCAGCAGATTTGGACTTATGGAAACTATCCCAAGCTATAGGAGCTTTCTTAGAAAGGATCAACAGAACTAGTCCATAGGAATTTTCTGCAAATACTCTCAACTGCTTTTATCACTTTTTTAGGTAATGGAAAAATGTGAACCCAAAAATTTTGCATACTACTCAATATACTTCTGATAATTTGTAACCTCCCAGCATAAGAAAGTAAGTGAGCCATCCAACTCTGAGCTCTTGCCGTAATTTTTTCAATAAGAGGCTTACTCTGAGAGAAATTCAGCTTTTTGCAGAGAGGGGAGCCCCTAGGTATCTAAAAGGCAAATCACCAATAGGCATATTAATACTATCAGCAAGCTGAGACCTAACATCATCTGAAACTCCAGAGAGATAAATAGAACTTTTTTCAACACTGGCTTCAAGCCCGGTAGCATGAGATAATTTAGTAAATGCAGCCATTAGTTTGCTCACAGAGCTATGATCTGCTCTTGAAAAGAGTAGCAGATGATCTGCAAACATCAAATGGGTTAACTTTAATTTTTCACACTTAGGGTGGAAATTAAAAAGCTAGATTCAACTGTAATTCTCCTAGACACCTGCTTTGGTATTCCATGCTGAGAGCAAAAAGGAAAGGAGACTGGGGATCTCACTATCTCAATCCTCTTTTTGCATCAAAGGGGGCAGCAGGGGAACCATTTAAGAGGATGGAGTAAGAAACAATTTTTACACAAGACATGATCCAACTTATACACTGACTAAGAAATCCCAATTCCTGTAGCATATGCTCTAAGAAAACCCACTCCACTGAGTCATAAGCCTTCTTAATGTCAACTTTGACAAGGCATCTTGGAGACATATGTCTTCTAGTATAACCCCTAATTAGCTCAGTAGCCAATAGGATGTTATCAGCTATGTGCCTGTCTGGAATGAAGCCTGATTGAGCTGGACTAACCACTTCACTAATCACTTGGTGAAGTCTGTGAGTAATCACCTTTGAGATGATTTTGTACAGCACTGTACAACAAGCAATTGGCCTAAAGTCTTTGGCATACGTTGCATTTTCTTTCTTTGGAATCAAAGAGACAACTGTAATGTTGATGGGCTTGTGCATATAAGCATTGGAGAAGAACTCATGAACAACATCATATATATCACCCTTTATGAAGCTCCAACATTTCTTGAAAAAGTATTAAAGCCATCCACTCCTGGAGCCGTGCTATCATCAATTGCATAGAGAGCTTGATCAATTTCTTGTTCTGTAATGTCTTTACTCAAAATTTCACAAGCTTGCAAGCTCAATCTAGGACCTTTCCTGACAGTTTCCAGATCAATAGCTGGCAACTCAGTAGCACAAGGGCCTAGTAAACTCTTGTAAAAACTCACTAGTTCTGTATGAATATCATCTATGTTTGTGAGAGGCTCATCAGCATTATTAAGCAAAACAACAATTTTATTCTTAGCTTTCCTTATCTTAATTGCAGTAAAGAAAAACTTAGAATTAGCATCACCTTGAGCAAGCCAGTTCATTCTAGATTTTTGCCTTAAAATGCTCTCATCAATATTAGACTAATGTCTAAGACCTTCAAAATAATCTTTTTCCTCTTGTTGAAGACTGGAAGAGCCTGAATTTCAGCTAACCTTCTTTTAAACTCCATTTTCACATAAGCTTTAGAATAGTGACTAGAATGAATAGATTTAAGAACTTATTTAACTCTTTGAATTTTAAGCCAAACATTCTTCATTATAAATCTATCATGAACACTGTCCCAATCATCTTTTACATTCCCCTCAAAGTTAGCATGATCACAAAGAAAATTCATGAACTTGAAAGGTCTTCTCCTCTCTACAACCTCAGGCTTCAAGTCAACCACCAAAGGAGCATGGTCAGAGACACCATTTGTATGATAGTGCACCACTACATCAGAATATCGTACAATCCAAGCATTATTGACAAATGCTTTGTCAATTCTGCTAGCAATCCTTTCAACACCTGCACCTTTGTTGTTCCAAGAGTAGAACAATCCAGAACTAGGAGCTTCTAAGATATTTGAGTCCAAAATAAATTGATTTGTATCCAGAGTCTCAACTTCACTGACTAAGCTCCCATTAATTCTATCTGTGGAATGACAGACAGTATTAAAATCACCAATTATAAGGAAAGGACCATCTACCCCCTCAATCAGATCAATAAGATCTTGCCAAAGTTGCTTCCTATCTTGGATAGTATGAAAACCATAGACAGCAAACATAACAAAAGAAATAGTCCCTGTCTTATTACTTATAGCAACCTTTATAACTTGTTCTGTTTGTCTCCCCAGAGTGACATTGATATCACCATGCTGCTAGTCTATCCAAATTCTCCCCCTAGGAGAGCAAGCATAATTACTAAGCCAAGTCCAATTTGTGCCAAACTTTTTTTGAACTTTAGCAACATTATGAAGCCTGATTCTTGTCTCAAACAAAGCACACATATATTAATCTTCTCATGATGTAAGAAATGCTTGATTTCTTTTATTTTGAATGGCTCATTCATACCCCTTACATTCCAAGATGTGAGAATCATTATAATAGATAAGGGTTTGGTCCCTTAGCACCCCAGGTCTACCTGAGTCTTGTTCTGAAAAACTTACAGTTCTTGCAGTTTGGTAAGCAACCATCTTACCTTTTTCTTTGGTTTTTCGAGTAACTTCCCTGCTTGGAAAAGTTAGGACATCTCATAGTATCCAAGCATATTACGAAAATAAGTTATAGTACAATAGTTATTACAATAAATTTTGAGTACTCAGATTATAAATCAGAAATACAGGTTTAACTTGCCAAGAATATCATATAAAACAGATTATCTCATAGCAGCGGACTAAACACATTGATCATGACTCCACATTTGCACACAAGAGCTAATCCGAACATTCTCTCTAATCCTGCAAAATATATGACTCTACAAAACTAGGGGAGTCACGTCATTTTAAGTGAAGCCACGTGACCCATAACCTGCTCTAGCAGGTTACGTAACCTGAAGGGTCCGTTTAAAAAAATACCCCCCAAAGTTGGGACCTGCATAAGATAATCGATAGTTGAGAACTTTTAAAAATGTTCGGTCATACTTGGGACCCTTGGCATCAATTTTTCCTATACTCAAAGCAAAAACTTATAATTTTCATAACTAAATTTATCTCTTGCTTAGAAATTAATCGATACATCCTTAAAGATATTCTTATACTTATTTAAAAATGCGTTTATACTTGCTCAAAAGTACGTTGATTTTTTCGTTTAAACTTCAATAGAAATATGCTTGCATATACCGGAGTCATTTTCCAAGAATTATCTCAATATATATATCACATATCATTCTCATTCATGACACAAATAATAATCTTAAACTCATCACAAAACATATCATAACATTCATTGATACATCCTTAAAGATACTTTTGTACTTATTTAAAAATACGTTTATACTTGCTCAAAAGTACGTTGATTCTTTCCTTTAAACTTCAATAGTAATACGCTTGCATATCATAACATAGCATACCTCAAGGGAAGGAACACAAATGGGGAGGGCTAAGCCATATCTCCAGATTTTTGAGGGTCGACTCCCCACCTTTCACATTATGCTTGCAATACTGTTAGGTCATGACCATACACAAAGGAGCAATACCCGTTCCAGAGCACTACCTGCTCCATACACATGATGAGCACTACCCGCTGTACGAATGTTGTTCCTCACTGCTTACGCAACTACTTCCCCTTATAAAAAGAAACCTTTCTTATACAGGATACTTATACTCAAATACTTTACTTAAATACTTATCTATAACCAACTATTTCAACTTTAACAACAAACTTAACTTATCAAAACAAGTTTAGGAAAACAAGCTTGCTATGTCAAGTTACACCACTACTAAATAGGTGGCTAACAATAGAGGTTTCGAAAGTTATTTAGGATGGTTGAAAAGGGTAACTATCAATATATCGCCAGCACGTAAAGGGTTCACAAAAAGCTCTTAGTCAAAGGAGAAAGCTATGACACGCAAATAAAACAGTTGTCAATTTCACGGATCTCGATTTTGAATCAATGTGTGGCGGTTTAGACATAGGATTATCTTAATTTATATGCTTAGCTAGGGGTTTGGTATGATAATAAGAGAATAAGTTTATGCAGTGTATAGGTGACATTCAAAGTAACAAAATGAACCAAGGAAACAAGGGTTAATTAGGTTGGAAAAACAACTAGGCAAAATCGATTCTTTAGGTGTTCGTTACCTAACAAAGCTTAGGTGGTGCATGGCATATGATGGGAAACAAAGCAAGGTTTGGTTCCATAATTGAGTCATGATTATTTAAGGAGCATAAAATGAGAATTCATCCACAAACAAGATCAATAATCAAGGAACAGAGAATTTAAGGTAACAAGAAGGTTCAATCGATTTAGGGGAACTTGACATGCAACGATTTATAACTCGGAAATCATCAGCAAAAATTCACATGCAACACTTCAAAAATAATTACTTACAATCCATATGTCAATCAGTAGGTTTATATCATAGAATATATTTGAAAATCATATACTCTCCACAAATCATTTGCTACACACAAAAACTAAAAGAGTAGAGTTTTAAAGGGTGGTCCAATTGTGTAGAGTTTTAAAGGGTGGTCCTTGTGTACCTTAATCCGATGTTTAGGAACTAAATCTTCTTTACCCACACTTATCTCTCCTCCAAAGAACCGACTAATACATTAAACACAACATGAATTGCTTAAAATTCAGTAATTAACCAAAATAATAAACTTTATAACCTAAAACCTCATAATTGCAACACCTCAACCACATCTTACTTTCCTTGATTTCCTTTGATGTTACTGATCTAAAACCTCAAATTTGATGCTTGCCTAGTATGAAGGACGTCTTGGGGAGTCTAGAACAAGCATTGCAAGCAAGATTCAGAGTAAAATTCCACAAGAAATCAGCTGCTAAAATCAGCTGTGATTCACGCCATAATCACGAGAGGAAGAGAGGATGATAATGAGATGTGTTATTGTGAAATGAGAATCGACGACATGTTTTACGAACCTTGGGTCCATCTATATAGAGGAGGAGCAATAACAATCTCGTAGTTTTGGGTTAGTAATGAGGGGAAAATCGTCTTTTTATTCCCTTAGGAACAATTCAAAAATTTATTGCTTTAATGCCTTAACTATCTTCTTAATCACTTCCTAATCCTTAATTTCTCTTAACTAAATCCTAAAAATATATTTTGTACTCTAATGAAAGTATTGTGGCTTAATTAGCCCTTAACCTTAATTTCCAAGGTAACTTACATATAATACTTACAATAACTCCAAATCTCAAAACTCTGGAACGATACTCAACGTTTCTAATGTAATTCACAAATGTGTTATCTTAATTAATAATTCACATAGCCCAACACATAATAATACATAATATTCACATTACCGACAAAGATTCACATAAGAAGCTATTCGTAAAATTTTTATTCCACCGAAAGTCATAACATATTACGTACTGGATTAGAGAATAAAACACATTCGAGTTGTTGAGTGTGATTTAATAGAGAATAAATGCGTAATAAAGAAATTACCTTAACATGTGAACTTTAATATCTCATAGATCAATGTACTTAAAACAAAATCATGAAAGTATATCTTTTCATCAAGAAATCAAAGATTCCGCATAAAGCCATAAACAATATAGTTGTACTTCTCAAACATTTTACTCAAAATACAGAGATACTCCTCTATAGATACCAAGGATGCAAACGTAATATGTCAAAGAATATACAGAGTAATTTCCCGAATGCTTTCCATAAATTATCTTGCTATATCAGCATCATTATCAAACATAACTCAAATTTTTTTTTCTCAATACTTTAGCATCAAAATATTTACTCAGGGAAGGGACACGAATGGAGAGGGGTAAAC
This sequence comes from Beta corolliflora, assembly GCA_947648045.1. NCBI lineage: Eukaryota > Viridiplantae > Streptophyta > Magnoliopsida > Caryophyllales > Amaranthaceae > Beta > Beta corolliflora. The sequence continues at coordinate 965,314 of CANSZD010002958.1, forward strand.
CACGTCTCTAGACTTTTGAGGGACGTCTCCCCACCTTTCTTATATTCTGCTTGCAAGACTTTTAGGTCATGACCCTACATAACAGAGCAATACCCGCTTTAAACACATAAGGAGCAAACCCGCTCTACAAATGTTGTTCGTCACTGCTTCCGCATCTACTTCCCTTATAAAACAAAATATAACCACAATACTTAATTATTAATTTCACAAACTCATATCTTTTCGAAACTCATATACATGGTTCTGAAAATTCATATAGCATATATTCATATCTTATAATAAGATAACAAATCCATGTTCATAACATTTTTGGAAACATACTTTGGAAATGATGGAGATTTGACTTAGAAATCATATGCCAAATCCATTACACAATTCTAAATTACTTAGTATTATTCAAAATCTGAAATCTCGAATTATCTTCATCTCCTTAACGTCATTTGATAGTAAACAGATTTTGATATTAAATGTTTTTCACAATTGGAACCGATAACGTAATCAAAATGTAGCATATGTTTCTCAAAGATATACAAGATGGTGAACTATTGCCGAGACCAAACACTAAGCACGTATAACCTATAGTATTCTAACTTTATAGACCATAATATTTCCTCTAGCTTCTTTTTGCAATTTCCCCTTCATTGTAACGGTTTTAGTCCCTTATACTTGGACTTCCATTTTTAACTTCTAGCAACTCACTATAGCCTCCAAGAATTTTCAAGATATAAATTTTTCTTGAAGGATTACTTATTCACAATACATGAGCTCAACATTGCTAGAATGATACTTGTCTGACCAACTTATCACATTAATATCTCAGATTACCCATGATCATATTTTATCATAATAAATCATCTACGTTTATTATTGTAAGTCAAGATATCTCACTCCATATTTCAATGTCATAAACAACTATTCCATGACTCAACTATCCATCCCAAAATTTATAATTACATATACTTAAACTCATTATCTTGGTCAATCTTAATTATATAACTCATAACCATACAACCCTAAATATCTAAACTTGATGTTCATATTAGTCTTAACACTATCATTTCAATGTCAACACACACCATTAACTTCTAAACTCTCCATCACACTAGATTTACCTTTCTCCTAACTTCCATTTACGTAACCCTACTTATCTTACTAAAAAATTATACCTTTAAACTTTCTTACTTAATCCAATTCCAGATATGACCTTTCATAACTTAATTACTATAAGTTACACTTCTCTATTTGATATTCTTTTGAACCATCACCCGTATCTTGATCCTTTATTTCTCTAATATGACCCTCACATTTCAAATCTTACTTCTCAATATTTAATATTTCGTCTCAAATACTTATTTTGGTTATAACATCTCTTGGACTCACAAACCTATTATAACAACTCTATTAACCCTTAGATCAATGCTGAACTTTCGAAATCCACTTCCACATTACCATCCTTAGATATCTAACTTGACTTTATACATAATATTTTATACTCTTCCCCACCTTCCCATTTCCTATCCTTACTTTTCCAATTAGAAAATAAGACTCCTAAGCTCTTTTGCACTCCTCATTGATACCCATAATAGAAGTTTCCAACCTCAATTATAACCTTCCCTTGACTTAAACAACATAATTCAAATTTAGTGTCTGATACTCCCCCAAACCATCACTCCATCCCCTTTATATTGATATCACTATTATAGAACTCATTTATTTAACTTTTATGCCCCAACGTTGAGTGTCTCCCCTTCCCAATACTTCTCAATATATACTTTTATAGTCGTCTGATCTTTAAGGCCCATATAATTTTTATATCGGCTACTACCCCATTAATTGACGTTGGCACTCCAAAACTTACACAATCACCCAACTCCACTTTTCAAATAATAATTAACATTCTTAAACATAATTCTTCGATCTACTAATTTGCCCCACAACTACTTTGACATAACTTTCCAATATTACAAAACCCAAATTCTTCAAATAGTCCTTGTTGGTATCCTTCTATGACATAATGCTACTTTTTTTAATCTGAACTTATTCTCCTTATAATAACAGTTCATACTATACTCGTTCATAGTTTACTACATGCATATTTTCATACTCAAATAATAGTCCTCCAAAACTCATGTTATAACGTACTCTGAAATTACAACTACAACTCCGAACCCATATTTTCTGACCTCTAATGCATGTATTTCGAAATGGGTAATCAAATATCATAATTGATTTCTTAGAAATTCATACACGAAACTCCAACAAGAATTAATCTTACCAAGATATGATACCGAGGTTCTCAATAACTTAAATAAATCATGTTCTTATAAAGTTTATACATTTATAACCATATATAAACGAACTCTTTTCTGAAATCATAATTGAGCTTCATAACCTTATCCATTCCCATAATATATAACTCACTGAACTCATAGAATCAAACTTGTAAATATTGGAAATAGAGTGAAACTCTCATTTAGAACCAAATGTCCACGCCTTATTAATATCACAAAACATGGTTCATCAAACAAATTTATACTATTGAGTCTCAAAACAACATAACTTATAGCCAATAGAACTTAACATGCAATTTAGTTCTGCCTTTGTCTTAGAACTCATAAACATGTATTTCACAAACCATTTAGTACCAAAATCCCACTTTTAATACAACCCAACTTTAACTTATGAAAACATATCAAAATCAACTTATATAGTTTATATGATTGATTAGAATATCAATAATATGTGGAAAGTGGAAGGACATGTGTGTACCTTTCTTGGTCTCAAAATATTGCTCAACTCCAAATTATTCTGGGTCACCAACCAATGTACGAACTCCGAAGCAATTTCCTCAACAACAACACCAACTATTAAAAACCATTCTCAGATTATCAAATTCGATTAAACACCCATACACCATTCTCCCAAAAGATAAATGAGATTTAGTATATATACCTTCATATTCCTCCTTAAGAACAAATTTGGACAAATAAATTTTATTAGCATCGAAATCAGGAAATTCATTTGAAGTAATCATCCTCAGTACACTTCCTGTTCATCAATCTAACTCATATTATTCCACTAGATACCAATCCACACGAGCTAACTCTAATTTACCCAATTTCACAAAATTACAACTCTTATTGTAAAAATGAAAATCATATTTAAACCGAATTCATAGAAACATAACTTATAAACTAACTTGAGAAAAATCAAATCTTGGATGACAACCTTCAAAACAAGGAGGAAAGATCCATTCTTTTACTTTAACAACTACAACAAACTGATTTTATTAATCAAAGAAGAAAGAGGAAGGCTTTGGGTTTGTACCTTGGAGATAGAATCATCATCAACATTCACCAATAATGAAAACACCTCCGGTGACGGACTGCAGTCAACAACCAACGACAACAGCAGCAGAACAGGATGATGGCTGCGGAGCACCAGTCCCGGAGACGAAGCAGAGGAGAGGGACGAAAAAACGAAGAACAACAACAGCAACAAAAATGGCAACGCTAATCGCGACACCGCGGCACCACCGAATAGGGCGGCGCACCGCCAGCAGCAGCAGGCGAAACAACAAACCCGAACCCAGAAGAGAGAGAAAACAAATTTAGAGTTTGATTCTTCAACCAATTCAAATGTGAAGTTGAATTTTGGATCATCAAGTTGCTGAATTTCTGCAATTGATATGCGATATTGAGAAGCCTTTTAAGATAATTGCAATTGACAATCTCAAAATCTTAGAGAACTCTTGCTTGACACAATTAGGAAGAGGTATTGGGTTGGCTTCCTAAACTTAAGACACGAGGAGGACAGAGAAATGAGAAATTAGAGTTTTTCTTTTATCTCATTGAAGAAGAATGAGAACTTGACAGCAAAACAAGGGATGTGGCAATTCCCACATAAGCCACGAAGGGAGGAAGAGAAATGAGAGATTTGTTTTTTTTTCTTTCTCTTTTTAAGCTTAAAATTATTTATTCAATACATCATTTCATAAAACCCACACTAACTTAGTTGTATTTAAATAATAATTTCCAAGTAATTTCTCATTGATATTTAAAGCTTAATTAGACTAATAAACATAATTACTTTATTTAAAACATGCTTAAGAATATGGGCTATTACAGTAATACTCTCCCAAATTATTCGTATTTGCTCCATAATTTCATGAACTAACACATGCCCTACTGGAATTCTAGCTCCCGTTATCCTAACGATTAAGTGTTTGACAATTACGTCAATACTACGAAGCTTTACACGGAACCATACTCAATTGGTAGCTATCGTTATAGAAGAATTCCGTCCATGCTACTTTTTCTTTCCTTGAACCCTTAAGCTCCAATACACAAGGTTGCAACATATCTTCCAACATTTGAATAAAATACTCTGTTTTCTTACAGTATTACGAGTATCTCGATCAGAATAATAGTCATTGGAACTCCGTGCAATCGTACAATTTTTGTAGTATATGCATCAGCTAACTGCTCCTTACTTCATGCTATCCACGAAAATATATCGAGTTGTTTTTGTCAACTTATTCTCAACTACTCGAATAGAATCATTGCCTCCTCTTGACTTGGGCATTCTAGGTATTAAATCCATTGAGATTAATCCCATTTTTATTCTAATACTGGCAATAGTTGCCACAACCTCGATATCTTCCTCCGCTCAACTTTTACTTCCTGGCAGATTAAGCATTTTATAACATATTGCGATACATCTCACTTAAACCTTTCCACCAGAAGTACTTCTTAATGTCCCCAATTATTTTATCTCTTCTAGGATGAACCGAGTACACACCATTATGCGCCTTTATCGAAACTTGTATTCTTTAGCTCCGAATTGTCGGAAACACACCATCACCCATTTATTCGTATGCTTTCATCAGCATATACTTAAAAATCTGTTGTCTCATTTTTCTCTATCTTTGACCTCAGTTCCTTGATAGCTTAGCTTGGACTTACTTAGCTCAAATTTCCTCAAAAGGTATGTTTTTAATCACAAACATTAATCCGTCCTCGCAAATCTCTTTTCTTAATCGCATTCAATTCCAGTTGCCTTGGTTCCTTATATAACTCTTCTGGTATCAAAATGATGGAATCAATATTCTGATGATGTCTCCTGTTCACATCATCTACTACCCCATATGCCTTTCCCGGGTGGTACTAATTGTCTACATCATAATCCTTGAGCAATTCTATCCTCATTCACTGTCTCACATTCATCTCTTCCTAAGTAAAGAGATACCCTTAACTTTTATGATCAGTGTAAACCTTACAAGTTACTTAATTTAATAAGGTTTTATTAAAATACGTTTTGAAGTCGCCACAAGTCTTTACAAGAAGACTCATAAACCTAATTGGATATTTGGGAAACTGTAGGGACAAATTAGGGACTTATCTAATGTAGATTTCCCCATCATGACCCCATAGATGGTCAATGAACCAAAAATTGAGTTCGGGGGTGAGGGTACGAATATGGTCATAATGAACCACGTTCGCCCATTGTTGGTCTCTACTGAATATCGATTAATTACAAAGTTTACGCAGAAGAACAACCATATAATATTTGTAAACACCCTAAAAAAGATTAGTCTAGGTTGGTTCAAGAAACACATAAAAGACTACTTTTTTAGCGACAAGTTATTAAGCAATCAATTTACAAGATACCTAGCAGGTTGTCCATATTATCTGATTTACAAGAAAAGAAGCTAGAATGTACAATAATAATGTTTATTTTTCAATATCTACATCATGACAAGAAATCGTTAGTAACTTCAAGGAAATATAAATAAAAGAATTATTCAAGGGTCCTCAAGAGTATACTTATGCGGTTTAGGTCTAAGAGCGTAACGACCTTCATGAGGAGCAATCTTGAAGCCAAAAGATCAATAAAGGCACGAACATAAGTGTGTGTAATTGTGTTTAGTGTGTTTGGAAGTACGAAATTACAAGCACGAGTGTACGCGAAAAATAAAGTGTATTAAAAAACTATACAAATATATTAAAAGGCGTTCTCATCAAAGGAACGGTGCCACATGACACTCTTATCAAGCTTCTAATACACATGTTTATAATCTCATTAAAAAAATATTAACAATGTGTAGTTACTAGGATTCGAACACAAGACTTTTGAAACGAAATGTAAGTGTTTAACCACTAATCCACTATAATTTTAATGCTTAATGTTTCAAAGTAAAACATAATAAAGTCTTATAATTATATGTAATTATAAAGACATAGATAAACTTTTTGATCTCTAACACTTTTATCAAGTAATAACATTATTTTACCCTAATTCCATTGAAATTGTTATTTTTATCCCCAACTCCTTTGAAGTTTTTTTAAACAACTCATCATGCCATAATGTCCATTTTCTAATTTCGCATTAGACGAAATATTACGAAAAGCTAATAAATCAATTATGAAATTCATGTATAATACTATTTTTGATAATTGTAACTGACCCGGGGCATCGCCGGGTAATACTAGTCATCTTTCAAAAACCGTTTTTTGATTCGGGAAATCAAGGTGTATTTATAGGAAAAAAGAAGTTGCACGCCACGCGCCTACTGCGCCAGGCGCAAGGAGTTGTGTGACGCACAATCACACGTGTCAGGCGTAAATTGGTGCGCCTGACGCGGCATGACCAATAGACAGCGTACACGTGGTACGCGTCTTTAAAAAAAGATAAGAAATAAAATGTGTGTGTGTCGCACAGAGTGGTGCGCTAGGCGTAGGACTCTGTGTGACACATAAATCCACGTGTCAGGTGCAGATTGGCGCGCCTGACATATCGCGACCAATGCACTGGGCGCACATGGTGCGCTAAGCGCACCGCCTTCGTCCAGCACAGTTGCCAGCCTTTTTACATTAAACGCGTTTTTAAAGATTCATTTTATCCTTTGAAGTCCGAAAATTTAACATTACGGATTAAAAATCTGATTTTAATTTATTTTATGAAAATATTTTATTAAAAATAATAAATAAACAATTAGGCTTTTGGGATTAAAATATTTTAAATGAACTCAAAATATTTTTATGGGCTCAAAATACAATTTATTATCATGAATAATTAATTAGGCTTGAAAACAAGACTTCGAAATACACTTTAAATTTATTTTGGGTTGGCTCTTCAGATTGCTCTTCCGTCTGTCGCGCCAATGAAAACCGCGGTATGTTTCATCACTGGACCCTTAAATGGGGAGATACGATTATGTGTCTAAAATTACTAACTAACTTAGTGCAGTTTGGATGTAGTAAAAAAACTAATAATTAATTAGTGTAATTATTATAAAAAATTTTGAATAATAATATAATAAAATAAATATATCCGGTTTTTTGGTTAACCGTTTTATAAAAATTTATAACCGCAATCGTACCGTTTAACAGTAATTTTTACCGGTTCGATAACCGAACTGTTTAATCCCTATTTTTTCGGTACGGTTACATCCCATTTTGATTGGTTTTTCGGTCCAATTTTTCGGACCGGTTTTTCGGTCTCGGTTTTTTGTGAACATCCCTAGTTCATACCAACTAGGTTTGTGCATTACCTGATTTTTTATATTGTTCTTGCCTTAGAAGTTTGTTTATTGATAACAGTCCAAACCTCCATATCAAGTCACTCCCATGGGGTGTATTACCTCAATTGAGTCGAATGATATTGCCTTGCGAATTTCGGCTCGAAACACTCCCAAATGACATGAAAGGTTGTATCGTGATTTGCGTTCAAGGTAAACACGGTAGAAAAACCCTCAAACAACTCAAAGAGGAAGGAGATTTCTATCCAATACAAGGTATCCTATATTTATGTGTTTGTTATTTTCTGTAATATGTGTATAACTTGGCTCAAGAAACAATTCTAGAACTGTTTCTCTCGGTACAAACAAATCTGACTAGTGTTTCCTTTAGTGTCTTATGAATATTCTTCAAAGCTTTTGGGTCAGTTTGTTGCATTTTGTTGATGAAACAAGTTGGAAGATTTGTCTTTACAACATTTTCACAAATGAATTTGACACAATGAAATTAACCTTTGCTCCTGATTTTGTTAGACTCTAACTCACGTTTTATTATGCATTATGCGTGGCTTTATACTTCCTCCGTTTCACAATAAGTGAAACACTTCCCTTATTTGGAATAGTCACAATAAGTGAAACCAAGCTCGAAATGGTAAAAAAAAGTTCACTCTTATTACAAATATGCCACCAAAAAGTAAGAGGGGACCACAACTTCCATACTTCTTCACTCTACTTTATTGTGGTCTAACTTTCTCTCTCTACATTCCTTGGTAACTCCCCACTTTCTCTATGTTTCACTTATTGTGAAATGGAGGAAGTATAACTTAATATATCAGATTAAAATAAGAAAATTAAAGTATTAATTCATAAGGCCTGAAAAAAATTCTGACACGGATATGCATCAATTGGACTCATATATGGTTTCCTAAATTTATTCTATAAACAGTAATAAATATTGATCAAATATGAAGTTATTCCAACTTCATGATTTCGAGACATGGTGATAAAGAGTTTGAATTTTGGGATATTATCTCAGATAACCCTGACTTATAGGCCTTTTTCCAATATAACCCCGACTTTGACAGGCCTGTCTCCAATAACCCTGAACTTGATTTTTGTCATTAAACTGGATGGAATTGTTAACGACGTTAACTATTTTGAAACATAAATTAATTAATGCTTTTTTTTAGGGAAAAAAAAAACAAATCATCTATTTCTCTCTTGTTCATAAAGCTTCAACAATAAACTCAAACAAATTTGAAGAAGTGATGGAAGAATTGATTTAACGAAGCAGCTGGGTCAAGATTCAAAAATAGATCACGATTTGAAACCCCAAATTTTTGAAACCACAAATTTTGAAACTCCAAATTTTTCTCTCCACCACTCACTGTCTCTTACCTCAAACTTCATCATTATTTTGATTGTTTATTAGTCCAACTTCATCATTATTTGTAGAATTGGACGTGAACAGGTTTTAATCCACTCACTGTCTCTTTCTCGTCATTGCCCAAAGAAGATCGCGCGCCAGAAATTGAACGAATTCATCGTCTTCGATTTCCAGATTTTTTTTCCAGATTAATGGAAGAAGAAAATTTCTGGGTTTGATGAATATTTCTCTCGTCTTCTCTCTTACCTGAATCCATAAATTTCCCTATGAATTTATTTCATCTTCTCCTCCCTCTATTTTTATCACTCCATCTTGTTCATGTATAAATTGAGGTGCAAAATTTTAACTCAGAATTGAGTATTTCTTGTCCGGAAATCATGATTCAACAGCGAGCACGAAACTGCGAGTGCACGACATCCATGGGAGAAGAACACGAAGAGACCAGAATCGGTCCAATTTTCGGAGATATTCGTCGTTATTACTGCGAATTCTGCGGTATTTGCAGATCTAAAAAATCTCTCCTCACCTCGCACATTCTCTATCATCACCAGGTAATTCCTCGAATCATATTTCCCTCCATGTTTTTCTTCGCTATTTTCTTCGATTCTTTCTCTGATGCGTTTATTGTTCAATTATAGGAGGAGATTGAAAAGAGGAGAGAGTTTGAGATGGAAGAAGAAAGTGAAGAGAAGAAATGTAGTAACACATGCGAAGAGAAGAAAGTGAAGTTCAGAATTTAAAATTTCTGGGTTTGATGAATTTTGAGGGGAAATTTCTGGGTTTGATAGATGAAGATATGTGATAGATGAAGAACAGGACAGAGGTGTTCAATAACACAATTTTTTTATTTTTTCTAAGAACACCCATTGGAGGAAATCTGGATTTTGTTATGATTTTGGGAAAAATCTGGATTTTGTTACGAGTTTGGGAAAAATTGATGAATGCTTGAGAAGAGATGAAGAACAAGGGAGAGAATAGATGAAGAACAAGAGAGAGAAATAGATGAATTTAGCAAAAGTCAAACCAAGTTAACGCCGTGACAAATTCCGTCCAGTTTAATGACAAAAACCAAGTTCAGGGTTATCGGAGACAGGGCTGCCAAAGTCAGGGTTATATTGGAAAAAGGCCTATAAGTCAGGGTTATCTGAGATAATATCCCTTGAATTTTCAATGAAATTAAAGTGAATTATAATTTACATGTGGGGATGTTTGTGAGTAATTTAAATGTCCAGCATCAGTTCTCAAACTTCCCACAACTGTCACAAGGTTTCGTTCAGTATTATTTCTCAATTTTACGAATGTTCATAAGGTCTTGTGCTTTTAAATACGTTGGGATCTGATCAGCCGCACTTTTCCAGATATATCTCCTCGTGCTTATCTTTGATTAGAGGGAAACCCATTATCGTGGAGGCATCACATTGATCATTCAGAAGAATCACAAGAGTCGGTTCATATTCTAGAGTTGGAGGTCTCAAATGGTTCTGGACCTGAAGTTGGGATTGATGGTTGTGAAGTCTCAATAGACAAACTTGTCAAGGTTACCCACCTCTATGTTTCGAGCAATAAATACTTGCAAAGAACACATTCCTTGCACATTCGCAAGGTTGAAACATCTCTCCCTTGTGGACTGTGTGATTGACTCTCTTCCATCTATACTGAGCAAGCTTTTCTTAGAATTCCTGCATTTAGATTTGTTGGGAAAAGATTGGCCAAATTCACTTGAACTCCCAATAACTTTAAGGCATCTTTACCTCCAAAGAGGTTACATGGAGTCACTTCTTACAAGACTTGAGCCGCTTACAGATGCGAAGATGCTAGATCTGTATCATTATTACCGATTGTCTGCACTGCCCCAAAATCTGAAAATTTTCAAGCTGAGACTTATTAACAGCAACATAGTTTTCAAGTCAGTTCCTAGTAGCTTAAGTAACCCTAAGGTCATTCATTTCAATCACGTTTTCTGTGATGTTGAAGTTGATTACAATGATTTGGAATTATGCTTGAAACACTTGGTTAATTTGGAGAGTCTTCTTATTACTTGCCCTAGCTAAGAGACTTCCTAGCATAAAACTCCATAAGCTGAAACTCATAGACTATTTTAGCCTTACACAATTGCCAGATCTGGAAGAGACAAGTGCTCTGTGTTTTTTGGATATAAGTGGTATAAGGATAACCTATGTCCCTGGTAGCCTATTAAGATTACCAAAGTTGCACTTGATACTGCCTAAGTGCTTGATAAAGTTAACAGAAACCTCCATCATTGATGAAACAAATGAACTCTACTATCAACTCATGGGCTTCTACAATATCAAATCTTCAACTGACAATGAGACACAAACCTTGAACCAAAGAGAGAATGTAAAGGGAAAACAAAAAATGAGTCTATTCTCGTCCGATGGTGTGAGGACTGAAGATGCTGGTGGTAATTTTTTTTCTATGCAAAGTAATAAATCGGTTGTTTTTCTTTTGTTATTGCTTAAATTCCTGCATGTACTTGGTTTTTTTTACTTCCTTTGGTATTTTCCATGTTGCAATCATTTAATCATTGAATTGTATGTATTGTACAGGTTCCACTACAAAAGTTGGAGCAGATCTGGAAGAATCTGACTTGTTCATCTTTCCTGATGCTTTAAATTCTATGCCAATATCAGAACAAGTCATTGCTCAGATTCCTGCAGGTACTTGTTTTTTTACTTCTTTTGATATTTTCAATGTTGCAATCATTTAATCATTGTATTGTATGTATTGCACAGGTTCCACTGCAGAAGTTGGAGCAGATTTGGAAGAAACTGACTTATTCATCTTTCCTAATGCTTTAACTTCTATGCCAACATCAGAAGAAGCTATTGCTCAGATTCCTGTAGGTACTTGCTTTCTTATTTATTTTGGTATTTTCAATGTTGCAATCGTTTAATCATTTAATTGTATGTATTGTACAAGTTCCACTGCAGAAGTTGGAGCATATTTGGAAGAATCTGACTTGTTCATCTTTCCTGATGCTTCAACTTCTGTGCCAACATTAGAAGAAGTTATTGCTCAGATTCCTACAGGTACTTGCTTTCTTACTTCTTTTGGTATTTTCAATGTTGCAATTGTTTAATCATTGAATTGTATGTATTGTACAGGTTCCACTGTAGAAGTTGGAGCAGATTTAGAAGAATCTGACTTGTTCATCTTTCCTAATGCATTAACTTATGTGCCAACATCAACAGAAGTTATTGCTCAGATTCTTGCATGTAATTGCTTTCTTACTTCCTTTGGTATTTTCAATATTGCAATCGTTTAATCATTGAATCAGTTCCCATTGGCAATCAGTTCACAGAAATGAAATTCTGGACTTCAGGGATTTAAGATCTCGATTCTGTTTCTTTCGATGATGAGTTGACTGTAGTACCTTATAAATTACCAATAGTGATGATGTAACGGAGCACAAGAAATAAATTAGAGAAAAGACAATTATGGGGCTTATATATGAGAGAAAGACAATAAATGAAGCTGCAAGTAAATTGGGTGGTACGTTTCCATTGTCAAAAGTGGGGTTCGTTAGGATTTCATATTTATTGTTGTCATTACCTAACCTACTTACATGTTTGCTGATACTGATGTCTTATGTAGTATCAAGGTCTACCCTTAAAAGTAAAGTGAAGAACTTCAAATTACGGTGGCTAGCATTTCGTAAACCAAAATAACTGCACAAACGTGAGGCAACAAATGTTGCCGCTGACAATCAACACACAAATACAGCAGAACAGAACCATAAACAACTACAAGGAGATGAGGGATCACATTCACAATGACAACTACAAGGAGGGGAGGAATCAAATGTTTCTACTTACTACCAACATACAAATATAGTTGAACATATTAGAACTGTCAGACTCAAGGCTACCTATAAAAGAGATTCAGTGAGGATTGATTTTCCTTGGACTTCCAATGTTAAGGAACTTAATGAGATAATGAGCCAGAAGTTTGGACTCGAGCAGAACAAAATTAAGGTCTTGTATCAAGATGAAGACAATGAACTAATGTTGCTGACAGATATGGATGACTTACGATTTGCTTCGGGGCATGCTACAAGTTTAGGACTCAACTTTGTCAGATTAACAATTGAGGATAAGTGATTGATATAAATCATATCATTTGGAGACTGGACTTGGTTTGTATTTTTTATTTTTTCTTTTTTGTTTTTATTTTGCTCTTTATCAGTTTGAAAATTTGGAACATTGTTTTACATGGGATCTTATATTTTTGGGCCTTTTCTACTCTTTCCCTAGAACTTGAAGGGAGATATGCTTTGGGGAGTGCTACAAGTTTAGGACTCAATTTTGTTAGATTTACAGTTGAGGATGAATGATTGATACTCTCTTGTGAACTTTGAAAATCAATTCTTGAGTAAAGAACTCATGCTCTGTTGATATTTTCCTCTTGTAAGTGGTTCCATAAACCTAATAACAACTGAAGCAAAAGGTTTTTGTATATAACTGAGAGTAATCTAGCTGATCATCCAGCTCATGTATTCATATGGTATTCATGTCTTTTGTATTCATGTATTCTATAGGCAAAAGGGTCTTGCATATTATAATGGCACGTGCCAATTTGCAGCTAAAACTATTCCTTCATTCCATTTTGAGATGCCTGTACTATTCAACATTATATTATATAATGGGCATGTCTACTATCTAGGAAAACAACATTCCATAAATCAAACCACTGATGATAATTGACACAAAAATCAAGGGTTGTGAATAACCTGATATTTTAGCGTGTACAAATGGGCAAGATTTGCATGAACAAGAAGTAGCTTGTGAACCACAATGTAAGGCTCGGTTACATAATCAACTTAGGTGCATTTGAGATGAAGTCATTTAAAACATTAACCAGGTGGCCCACGTCCTACAACATAACCACTTAAGTCATAGTATAGTGGTTCATTCAATGTCATCTCTACCCTGTCACCAAATTCTCTATGTAACATAGCTCAGCATAGTCCCTAGAGTTAATTATGTAGAAAGAACAAAGATGAATGAGTGAACTGAATGTATTCCAACCAAAAAAAGAACTGTCGAACTCAATACATATATATTTTTTGATGGTTGAGCTGAATATATGAAGCTTACATAGATGCATGAGATTTAGTATACCTTCATATTCCTCCTTAAGAACAAATTTGGACAAATAAATTTTATTAGAATCGAAATCGGGAAATTCATTTGAAGTAATCATCCTCGGTACACTTCCTCGTTCATCAATCTAACTCATATTATTCCACTAGATACCAATCCACACGAGCTAACTCTAATTTACCCAATTTCACAAAATTACAACTCTTATTGTAAAAATGAAAATCATATTTAAACCGAATTCATAGAAACATAACTTATAAACTAACTTGAGAAAAATCAAATCTTGGATGACAACCTTCAAAACAAGGAGGAAAGATCCATTCTTTTACTTTAACAACTACAACAAACTGATTTTATTAATCAAAGAAGAAAGAGGAAGGCTTTGGGTTTGTACCTTGGAGATAGAATCATCATCAACATTCACCAATAATGAAAACACCTCCGGTGACGGACTGCAGTCAACAACCAACGACAACGCGACGCGAAACAGGATGATGGCTGCGGAGCACCCGGTCCGGAGACGAAGCGGAGGAGAGGGACGAAAAAACGAAGAACAACAACAGCAACAAAAATGGCAACGCTAATCGCGACACCGCGACACCACCGAATAGGGCGGGCGCACCGCCAGCAGCAGCAGGCGAAACAACAAACCCGAACCCAGAAGAGAGAGAAAACAAATTTAGAGTTTGATTCTTCAACCAATTCAAATGTGAAGTTGAATTTTAGATCATCAAGTTGCTGAATTTCTGCAATTGATATGCGATATTGAGAAGCTTTTTAAGATAATTGCAATTGACAATCTCAAAATCTTAGAGAACTCTTGCTTGACACAATTAGGAAGAGGTATTGGGTTGGCTTCCTGAACTTAAGACACGAGGAGGACAGAGAAATGAGAAATTAGAGTTTTTCTTTTATCTCATTGAAGAAGAATGAGAACTTGACAGCAAAACAAGGGATGTGGCACTTCCCACATAAGCCACGAAGGGAGGAAGAGAAATGAGAGATTTGTTTTTTTTTCTTTCTCTTTTTAAGCTTAAAATTATTTATTCAATACATCATTTCATAAAACCCACACTAACTTAGTTGTATTTAAATAATAATTTCCAAGTAATTTCTCATTGATATTTAAAGCTTAATTAGACTAATAAACATAATTACTTTATTTAAAACATGCTTAAGAATATGGGCTATTACAGTAATACTCTCCCAAATTATTCGTATTTACTCCATAATTTCATGAACTAACACATGCCCTACTGGAATTCTAGTTCCCGTTATCCTAACGATTAAGTGTTTGACAATTACGTCAATACTACGAAGCTTTACACGGAACCATACTCAATTGGTAGCTATCGTTATAGAAGAATTCCGTCCATGCTACTTTTTCTTTCCTTGAACCCTTAAGCTCCAATACACAAGGTTGCAACATATCTTCCAACATTTGAATAAAATACTCTGTTTTCTTACAGTATTACGGGTATCTCGATCAGAATAATAGTCATTGGAACTCCATGCAATCGTACAATTTTTGTAGTATATGCATCAGCTAACTGCTCCTTACTTCATGCTATCCACGAAAATATATCGAGTTGTTTTTGTCAACTTATTCTCAACTACTCGAATAGAATCATTGCCTCCTCTTGACTTGGGCATTCTAGGTATTAAATCCATTGAGATTAATCCCATTTTTATTCTAATACTGGCAATAGTTGCCACAACCTCGATATCTTCCTCCGCTCAACTTTTACTTCCTGGCAGATTAAGCATTTTATAACATATTGCGATACATCTCACTTAAACCTTTCCACCAGAAGTACTTCTTAATGTCCCCAATTATTTTATCTCTTCTAGGATGAACCGAGTACACACCATTATGCGCCTTTATCGAAACTTGTATTCTTTAGCTCCGAATTGTCGGAAACACACCATCACCCATTTATTCGTATGCTTTCATCAGCATATACTTAAAAATCTGTTGTCTCATTTTTCTCTATCTTTGACCTCAGTTCCTTGATAGCTTAGCTTGGACTTACTTAGCTCAATTCCACTGAATATCGATTAATTACAAAGTTTACGCAGAAGAACAACCATATAATATTTGTAAACACCCTAAAAAAGATTAGTCTAGGTTGGTTGAAGAAACACATAAAAGACTACTTTTTTAGCGACAAGTTATTAAGCAATCAATTTACAAGATACCTAGCAGGTTGTCCATATTCTCTGATTTAGTTAGAACAATTCATTAGGTTTTGATTAGATAATAACATGTGGGTGATAAAAATCATGCATAGAACAATCATAATAACATGAATATTAGATATACAAAATAAGAGAAAAGAAGCTAGAATGTACAATAATAATGTTTATTTTTCAATATCTACATCATGACAAGAAATCGTTAGTAACTTCAAGGAAATATAAATAAAAGAATTATTCAAGGGTCCTCACGAGTATACTTATGCGGTTTAGGTCTAAGAGCGTAACGACCTTCAGGAGGAGCAATCTTGAAGCCAAAAGATCAATAAAGGCACGAACATAAGTGTGTGTAATTGTGTTTAGTGTGTTTGGAAGTACGAAATTACAAGCACGAGTGTACGCGAAAAATAAAGTGTATTAAAAAACTATACAAATATATTAAAAGGCGTTCTCATCAAAGGAACGGTGCCACATGACACTCTTATCAAGCTTCTAATACACATGTTTATAATCTCATTAAAAAAATATTAACAATGTGTAGTTACTAGGATTCGAACACAAGACTTTTGAAACGAAATGTAAGTGTTTAACCACTAATCCACTATAATTTTAATGCTTAATGTTTCAAAGTAAAACATAATAAAGTCTTATAATTATATGTAATTATAAAGACATAGATAAACTTTTTGATCTCTAACACTTTTATCAAGTAATAACATTATTTTACCCTAATTCCATTGAAATTGTTATTTTTATCCCCACCTCCTTAGAAGTTTTTTTAAACAACTCATCATGCCATAATGTCCATTTTCTAATTTCGCATTAGACGAAATATTACGAAAAGCTAATAAATCAATTATGAAATTTATGTATAATACTATTTTTGATAATTGTAACTGACCCGGGGCATCGCCGGGTAATACTAGTCATCTTTCAAAAACCGTTTTTTGATTCGGGAAATCAAGGTGTATTTATAGGAAAAAAGAAGTTGCACGCCACGCGCCTACTGCGCCAGGCGCAAGGAGTTGTGTGACGCACAATCACATGTGTCAGGCGCAAATTGGTGCGCCTGACGCGGCATGACCAATAGACAGCGTACACGTGGTACGCGTCTTTAAAAAAAGATAAGAAATAAAATGTGTGTGTCGCACAGAGTGGTGCGCTAGGCATAGGACTCTGTGTGACACATAAATCCACGTGTCAGGTGCAGATTGGCGCGCCTGACATATCGCGACCAATGCACTGGGCGCACATGGTGCGCTAAGCTCACCGTCTTCGTCCAGCACAGTTGCCAGCCTTTTTACATTAAACGCGTTTTTAAAGATTCATTTTATCCTTTGAAGTCCGAAAATTTAACATTACGGATTAAAAATCTGATTTTAATTTATTTTATGAAAATATTTTATTAAAAATAATAAATAAACAATTAGGCTTTTGGGATTAAAATATTTTAAATGAACTCAAAATATTTTTATGGGCTCAAAATACAATTAATTATCATGAATAATTAATTAGGCTTGAAAACAAGACTTCGAAATACACTTTAAATTTATTTTGGGTTGGCTCTTCAGATTGCTCTTCCGTCTGTCGCGCCAATGAAAACCGCGGTATGTCTCATCACCGGACCCTTAAATTGGGAGATACAATTATGTGTCTAAAATTACTAACTAACTTAGTGCAGTTTGGATGTAGTAAAAAACTAATAATTAATTAGTGTAATTATTATAAAAAATTTTGAATAATAATATAATAAAATAAATATATCCGGTTTTTTGGTTAACCGTTTTATAAAAATTTATAACCGCAATCGTACCGTTTAACAGTAATTTTTACCGGTTCGATAACCGAACTGTTTAATCCCTATTTTTTCGGTACGGTTACATCCCATTTTGATTGGTTTTTCGGTCCAATTTTTCGGACCGGTTTTTCGGTCTCGGTTTTTTGTGAACATCCCTAGTTCATACCAACTAGGTTTGTGCATTACCTGATTTTTTATATTGTTCTTGCCTTAGAAGTTTGTGTATTGATAACAGTCCAAACCTTCATATCAAGTCACTCCCATGGGGTGTATTACCTCAATTGAGTCGAATGATATTGCCTTGCGAATTTCGGCTCGAAACACTCCCAAATGACATGAAAGGTTGTATCGTGATTTACGTTCAAGGTAAACAGGGTAGAAAAACCCTCAAACAACTCAAAGAGGAAGGAGATTTCTATCCAATACAAGGTATCCTATATTTATGTGTTTGTTATTTTCTGTATTATGTGTATAACTTGGCTCAAGAAACAATTCTAGAACTGTTTCTCTCGGTACAAACAAATCTTGACTAGTGTTTCCTTTAGTGTCTTATGAATATCCTTCAAAGCTTTTGGGTCAGTTTGTTGCATTTTGTTGATGAAACAAGTTGGAAGATTTGTCTTTACAACATTTTCACAAATGAATTTGACACAATGAAATTAACCTTTGCTCCTGATTTTGTTAGACTCTAACTCACGTTTTATTATGCATTATGCGTGGCTTTATACTTCCTCCGTTTCACAATAAGTGAAACACTTCCCTTATTTGGAATAGTCACAATAAGTGAAACCAAGCTCGAAATGGTAAAAAAAAATTCACTCTTATTACAAATATGCCACCAAAAAGTAAGAGGGGACCACAACTTCCATACTTCTTCACTCTACTTTATTGTGGTTCAACTTTCTCTCTCTACATTCCTTGGTAACTCCCCACTTTCTCTATGTTTCACTTATTGTGAAATGGAGGAAGTATAACTTAATATATCAGATTAAAATAAGAAAATTAAAGTATTAATTCATAAGGCCACGAAAAAAAATTCTAACACGGATATGCATCAATTGGACTCATATATGGTTTCCTAAATTTATTCTATAAACAAGTAATAAATATTGATCAAATATGAAGTTATTCCAACTTCATGATTTCGAGACATGGTGGTAAAGAGTTTGAATTTTGGGATATTATCTCGGTATAACCCCGACTTATAGGCCTTTTTCCAATATAACCCCGACTTTGACAGGCCTGTCTCCGATAACCCTGAACTTGATTTTTGTCATTAAACTGGATGGAATTGTTAACGGCGTTAACTATTTTGAAACATAAATTAATTAATGCTTTTTTTTAGGGAAAAAAAAACAAATCATCTATTTCTCTCTTGTTCATAAAGCTTCAACAATAAACTCAAACAAATTTGAAGAAGTGATGGAAGAATTGATCCAAAGAAGCAGCTGGGTCAAGATTCAAAAATAGATCACGATTTGAAACCCCAAATTTTTGAAACCACAAATTTTGAAACTCCAAATTTTTCTCTCCACCACTCACTGTCTCTTTCCTCAAACTTCATCATTATTTTGATTGTTTATTAGTCCAACTTCATCATTATTTGTAGAATTGGACGTGAAGCAGTTTTAATCCACTCACTGTCTCTTTCTCGTCATTGCCCAAAGAAGATCGTGCGCCATAAATTGAACGAATTCATCGTCTTCGATTTCCAGATTTTTTTCCAGATTAATGGAAGAAGAAAATTTCTGGGTTTGATAAATATTTCTCTCGTCTTCTCTCTTCCCTGAATCCATAAATTTCCCTACGAATTTATTTCATCTTCTCCTCCCTCTATTTTTATCACTCCATCTTGTTCATGTATAAATTGAGGTGCAAAATTTTAACTCAGAATTGAGTATTTCTTCGCCGGAAATCATGATTCAACAGCGAGCACGAAACTGCGAGTGCACGGTATCCATGGGAGAAGAACACGAAGAGACCGGGAATCGGTCCAATTTTCGGAGATATTCGTCGTTATTACTGCGACCCATGCGGTATTTGCAGATCTAAAAAATCTCTCCTCACCTCGCACATTCTCTCTCATCACCGGGTAATTCCTCGAATCATATTTCCCTCCATGTTTTTCTTCGCTATTTTCTTCGATTCTTTCTCTCGATGCGTTTATTGTTCAATTATAGGAGGAGATTGAAAAGAGGGAGAGAGTCCGAGAAGGAAGAAGAAAGTGAAGAGAAGAAATGTAGTAACACATGCGCGAGAGAAGAAAGTGAAGTTCGGAATTTGAAATTTACGGGTTTGATGAATTTTGAGGGGAAATTTCTGGGTTTGATAGATGAAGATATGTGACAGAGGATGAAGAACAGGACAGAGGTGTTCAATAACATAATTTTTTTATTTTTTCTAAGAACACCCATTGGAGGAAATCTGGATTTTGTTATGATTTTGGGAAAAATCTGGATTTTGTTACGAGTTTGGGAAAAATTGATGAATGCTTGAGAAGAGATGAAGAACAAGGGAGAGAATAGATGAAGAACAAGAGAGAGAAAGAGATGAATTTAGCAAAAGTCAAACCAAGCTAACGCCGTGACAAATTCCGTCCAGTTTAATGACAAAAACCAAGTTCAGGGTTATCGGAGACAGGGCTGCCAAAGTCAGGGTTATATTGGAAAAAGACCTATAAGTCAGGGTTATCTGAGATAATATCCCTTGAATTTTCAATGAAATTAAAGTGAATTATAATTTACATGTGGGGATTTTTGTGAGTAATTTAAATGTCCAGCATCAGTTCTCAAACTTCCCACAACTGTCACAAGGTTTCGTTCAGTATTATTTCTCAATTTTACGAATGTTCATAAGGTCTTGTGCTTTTAAATACGTTGGGATCTGATCAGCCGCACTTTTCCAGATATATCTCCTCGTGCTTATCTTTGATTGGAGGGAAACCCATTATCGTGGAGGCATCACATTGATCATTCAGAAGAATCACAAGAGTCGGTTCATATTCTAGAGTTGGAGGTCTCAAATGGTTCTGGACCTGAAGTTGGGATTGATGGTTGTGAAGTCTCAATAGACAAACTTGTCAAGGTTACCCACCTCTATGTTTCAGGCAATAAATACTTGCAGCAGCACATTCCTTGCACATTCGCATGGTTGAAACATCTCTCCCTTGTGGACTGTGTGATTGACTCTCTTCCATCTATACTGAGCAAGCTTTTCTTAGAATTCCTGCATTTAGATTTGTTGGGAAAAGATTGGCCAAATTCACTTGATCTCCCAATAACTTTAAGGCATCTTTACCTCCAAAGAGGTTACATGGAGTCACTTCTTACAAGACTTGAGCCGCTTACAGATGCGAAGATGCTAGATCTGTATCATTGTTACCGATTGTCTGCACTGCTCCAAAATCGAAAATTTTCAAGCTCGGACTTATTAACAAAGCAACATAGTTTTCAAGTCGGTTCCTAGTAACTTAAGTAACCCTAAGGTCATTCATTTCAATCACGTTTTCTGTGATGTTGAAGTTGATTACAATGATTTGGAATTATGCTTGAAACACTTGGTTAATTTGGAGAGTCTTCTTATTACATGCCCTAGCTAAGAGACTTCCTAGCATAAAACTCCATAAGCTGAAAAAGCTGAAACTCATAGACTATTTTAGCCTTACACAATTGCCAGATCTGGAAGAGACAAGTGCTATGTGTTTTTTGGATATAAGTGGTATAAGGATAACCTATGTCCCTGATAGCCTATTAAGATTACCAAAGTTGCACTTGATACTGCCTAAGTGCTTGATAAAGTTAACATAAACCTCCATCATTGATGAAACAAATGAACTCTACTATCAACTCATGGGCTTCTACAATATCAAATCTTCAACTGACAATGAGACACAAACCTTGAACCAAAGAGAGAATGTAAAGGGAAAACAAAAAATGAGTCTATTCTCGTCCGATGGTGTGAGGACTGAAGATGCTGGTGGTAATTTTTTTTCTATGCAAAGTAATAAATCGGTTCTTTTTCTTTTGTTATTGCTTAAATTCCTGCATGTACTTGGTTTTTTTTACTTCCTTTGGTATTTTCCATGTTGCAATCATTTAATCATTGAATTGTATGTATTGTACGGGTTCCACTACAAAAGTTGGAGCGAGATCCGGGAAGAATCGACTTGTTCATCTTTCCCGATGCTTTAAATTTTATGCCAATATCGGTAACAAGTCATTGCTCAGATTCCTGCAGGTACTTGTTTTTTTACTTCTTTTGATATTTTCAATGTTGCAATCATTTAATCATTGTATTGTATGTATTGCACAGGTTCCACTGCAGAAGTTGGAGCAAATTTGGATGAAACTGACTTATTCATCTTTCCTAATGCTTTAACTTCTATGCCAACATTAGAAGAAGCTATTGCTCAGATTCCTGTAGGTACTTGCTTTCTTATTTATTTTGGTATTTTCAATGTTGCAATCGTTTAATCATTTAATTGTATGTATTGTACAAGTTCCCTGCGTGAAGTTGGAGCATATTTGGAAGAATCTGACTTGTTCATCTTTCCTGATGCTTCAACTTCTGTGCCAACATTAGAAGAAGTTATTGCTCAGATTCCTGCAGGTACTTGCTTTCTTACTTCTTTTGGTATTTTCAATGTTGCAATTGTTTAATCATTGAATTGTATGTATTGTACAGGTTCCACTGTAGAACTTGGAGCAGATTTGGAAGAATCTGACTTGTTCATCTTTCCTAATGCATTAACTTATGTGCCAACATCAATAGAAGTTATTGCTCAGATTCTTGCATGTAATTGCTTTCTTACTTCTTTTGGTATTTTCAATATTGCAATCGTTTAATCATTGAATCAGTTCCCATTGGCAATCAGTTCACAGAAATGAAATTTTGGACTTCAGGGATTTAAGATCTCGATTCTGTTTCTTTCGATGATGAGTTGACTGTAGTACCTTATAAATTACCAATAGTGATGATGTAACGGGGCACAAGAAATAAATTAGAGAAAAGGCAATTATGGGGCTTATATATGAGAGAAAGACAATAAATGAAGCTGCAAGTAAATTGGGTGGTACGTTTCCATTGTCAAAAGTGGGGTTGGTTAGGATTTCATATTTATTGTTGTCATTACCTAACCTACTTACCTGTTTACTGATACTGATGTCTTATGTAGTATCAAGGTCTACCCTTAAAAGTAAAGTGAAGAACTTCAAATTACGGTGGCTAGCATTTCGTAAACCAAAATAACTGCACAAACGTGAGGCATCAAATGTTGCCGCTAACAATCAACACACAAATACAGCAGAACAGAACCATAAACAACTACAAGGAGATGAGGGATCACATTCACATAGACAACTACAAGGAGGGGAGGAATCAAATGTTTCTACTTACTACCAACATACAAATATAGTTGAACATATTAGAACTGTCAGACTCAAGGCTACCTATAAAAGAGATTCAGTGAGGATTGATTTTCCTTGGACTTCCAATGTTAAGGAACTTAATGAGATAATGAGCCAGAAGTTTGGACTCGAGCAGAACAAAATTAAGGTCTTGTATCAAGATGAAGACAATGAACTGATGTTGCTGACAGATATGGATGACTTACGATTTGCTTCGGGGCATGCTACAAGTTTAGGACTCAACTTTGTCAGATTAACAATTGAGGATAAGTGATTGATATAAATCATATCATTTGGAGACTGGACTTGGTTTGTATTTTTTATTTTTTCTTTTTTGTTTTTATTTTGCTCTTTATCAGTTTGAAAATTTGGAACATTTTTTTACATGGGATCTTATGTTTTTGGGCCTTTTCTACTCTTTCCCTAGAACTTGAAGGGAGATATGCTTTGGGGAGTGCTACAAGTTTAGGACTCAATTTTGTTAGATTTACAGTTGAGGATGAATGATTGATACTCTCTTGTGAACTTTAACAATCAATTCTTGAGTAAAGAACTCATGCTCGTTGATATTTTCCTCTTGTAAGTGGTTCCATAAACCTAATAACAACTGAAGCAAAAGGTTTTTGTATATAACTGAGAGTAATCTAGCTGATCATCCAGCTCATGTATTCATATGGTATTCATGTCTTTTGTATTCATGTATTCTATAGGCAAAAGGGTCTTGCATATAATAATGGCACGTGCCAATTTGCAGCTAAAACTATTCCTTCATTCCATTTTGAGATGCCTGTACTATTCAACATTATATTATATAATGGGCATGTCTACTATCTAGGAAAACAACATTCCATAAATCAAACCACTAATGATAATTGACACAAAAATCAAGGGTTGTGAATAACCTGATATTTTAGCGTGTACAAATGGGCAGCAGCTGCATGAACAAGAAGTAGCTTGTGAACCACAATGTAAGGCTCGAGTTACATAATCAACACCGGTGCATTTGAGATGAAGTCATTTAAAACATTAACCGGGTGGCCCACGTCCTACAAAGATAACCACTTAAGTCATAGTATAGTGGTTCATTCAATGTCATCTCTACCCTGTCACCAAATTCTCTATGTAACATAGCTCAAGCATAGTCCCTAGAGTTAATTATGTAGAAAGAACAAAGATGAATGAGTGAACTGAATATATTCCAACCAAAAAAAGAACTGTCGAACTCAATACATATATATTTTTTGATGGGTTGAGCTGAATATATGAAGCTTACATAGATGCATGAGATTTAGTATACCTTCATATTCCTCCTTAAGAACAAATTTGGACAAATAAATTTTATTAGAATCGAAATCAGGAAATTCATTTGAAGTAATCATCCTCGGTACACTTCCCTGTTCATCAATCTAACTCATATTATTCCACTAGATACCAATCCACACGAGCTAACTCTAATTTACCCAATTTCACAAAATTACAACTCTTATTGTAAAAATGAAAATCATATTTAAACCGAATTCATAGAAACATAACTTATAAACTAACTTGAGAAAAATCAAATCTTGGATGACAACCTTCAAAACAAGGAGGAAAGATCCATTCTTTTACTTTAACAACTACAACAAACTGATTTTATTAATCAAAGAAGAAAGAGGAAGGCTTTGGGTTTGTACCTTGGAGATAGAATCATCATCAACATTCACCAATAATGAAAACACCTCCGGTGACGGACTGCAGTCAACAACCAACGACAACAGGCAGCAGAACGAGGATGATGGCTGAGCACCGATCCGGAGACGAAGCGGAGGGAGAGGGACGAAAAAACGAAGAACAACAACAGCAACAAAAATGGCAACGCTAATCGCGACACCGCGGCACCACCGAATAGGGCGGCGCACCGCCAGCAACGACGGGGCGAAACAACAAACCCGAACCCAGAAGAGAGAGAAAACAAATTTTGAGTTTGATTCTTCAACCAATTCAAATGTGAAGTTGAATTTTAGATCATCAAGTTGCTGAATTTCTGCAATTGATATGCGATATTGAGAAGCTTTTTAAGATAATTGCAATTGACAATCTCAAAATCTTAGAGAACTCTTGCTTGACACAATTAGGAAGAGGTATTGGGTTGGCTTCCTGAACTTAAGACACGAGGAGGACAGAGAAATGAGAAATTAGAGTTTTTCTTTTATCTCATTGAAGAAGAATGAGAACTTGACAGCAAAACAAGGGATGTGGCACTTCCCACATAAGCCACGAAGGGAGGAAGAGAAATGAGAGATTTGTTTTTTTTTCTTTCTCTTTTTAAGCTTAAAATTATTTATTCAATACATCATTTCATAAAACCCACACTAACTTAGTTGTATTTAAATAATAATTTCCAAGTAATTTCTCATTGATATTTAAAGCTTAATTAGACTAATAAACATAATTACTTTATTTAAAACATGCTTAAGAATATGGGCTATTACAGTAATACTCTCCCAAATTATTCGTATTTGCTCCATAATTTCATGAACTAACACATGCCCTACTGGAATTCTAGCTCCCGTTATCCTAACGATTAAGTGTTTGACAATTACGTCAATACTACGAAGCTTTACACGGAACCATACTCAATTGGTAGCTATCGTTATAGAAGAATTCCGTCCATGCTACTTTTTCTTTCCTTGAACCCTTAAGCTCCAATACACAAGGTTGCAACATATCTTCCAACATTTGAATAAAATACTCTGTTTTCTTACAGTATTACGAGTATCTCGATCAGAATAATAGTCATTGGAACTCCGTGCAATCGTACAATTTTTCTAGTATATGCATCAGCTAACTGCTCCTTACTTCATGCTATCCACGAAAATATCACTAGTTGACAAAACCTCAAATGCTCCGGTCTTTTAGGCCCTAAATGCTCCGTTTTTGACCCGTAGCAGACGTCACACGAGCATTTGAGACTTTTATAAATGTTCCGGTTGTAACCGAAGCATTTGTGCCATAAATGCTCCGGTTTTTCAAAACAATCGGAGCATTTGGGGCCTCAAATGCTCCGGTTTACTGGTAAAACCGGAGCATTTAAGGGCCCAAAAATAACAAAAAAAAAAATATTTTTTTTGCTACTTTTTTGTTCAGTATTGATGCACAACCAATATATATAGATAATAGTTCAATTTCTGATTGTTTATAAATACAAAAAAAATTACAATTGTAAACTACAAGATATGAGCTCGACAAATCGTTGATAATAAAACTAGCAGCAACAACCAGCCAAGAGCAGCATAACCAAGAGCCAACAACATCAGCGACACGGCCTGACGACATGTAGTGAAGTTAGTATAAAAATTGTGATAGATTTCAATGCTAGTACTGCAAGATATGAAAACACACCAGCTAATAAAGCATATCAATGCGATTTAATAAAAGAATACTATTAAAATTCTAGCTTTCATGATGCTCTGATAAATCATAATTGTCACTTGAGCATTAAAGCTGACATGGTACTTTACTACAACTAAATAAACATTTACAATAACAATTGACCGTCACCCTTGATTATTTGATCCTGAATACAATAACTTTATTAACCTGACATGTATAATAGATTAGATTGTATTTGATCTTGAATCATCATTATGAATACAATCACATCTCTTATGCTCTGTCTTAAATTAATCCAATTCTGTAAATTACTTGTTTCTTACAAATTATAGTGAGTTCTTAGAACAATGCAAATGAATATATATATATTTCGACATCTTCCAAAAGAAACCAAGTTCTTTCAATAATATCAAAAGAGTCATATTTATAGCAATAGTAACACAACAAGTACATGAATCACTCACTAGCCTTGGAGGATCCTTGAAGTCATATTTAAGGCATGTAGCATGTAGCATGTAGCATGTAGCATGTAAGCATGTACGGCTCATCTAAACTCTTATTGATCCCAAAGCCACCCTGATGAATGTTGACCCCTGTAAGAGTGGAATATGGATGCTTAGTTCCTAACATAACAAATCAGAGAATGAAAAATTAAACATGCTATATTTGCCCATTACCCGTCTTGGCAGTTTGAGGTTTTGATGGCAATAACAATAGGAGTCATTATCCAAGTAAAACTTAGGAGACAACAATCAAAATTTCTGCGCAAAACTGCTTCATCTGTGTTTAAAAAGAGAAAGATTAAATTCGAATCACCAAATCAGCTAAAAACATGGGATTGCAAACCAAGAAGAAAACTACTTATACTTTCATGAGCTAAAGAAAATTTAGAAAAGAACATAAAAAAAAGAAGAAAAATGCATGTCCAAGCAGTTTAATCAGTCAATAATACAGTAAATAGTCCAATACATCCTTAATCCTTTCTCCAGATGACAGACCATAGAAACATTCACAACTTATATTACAGATATGAGCAAACACTAGATCAAGGTTGTTGGAGTGCCCCAAAGAAAGTCAGATATATGGAGCACTCAAATGATGCAGCAAACAGGAGATTTGAGTTATCATTTCAAGGGTCGTGTTATACATAGTTTCTCAAATAAGGGGTCTTACGGGTAATAACATATTCATTTTGCATTTAGATCCAATATGACAGACGCGCTTGACTTCTACTACTCACTAACATTTGTCTGAAGTACATCATTAGCTGAGATGATTGTTTTGCATGGCCTACAACATTACAGGCATCACGATATTGAATAAGCATATGTATACATGAATAGAAACAGCTGGTAGGAGTAGAATATAGAGGATTCAGAATATAGATGACTGCACAATGAACTCTAAAAGATGAAGTCAGCACATGACATCTAAAAACATTTAGGACAACTGGGTAGTCAGGCTAGTTTAGACTAGGAAACTCGTACCGAGGGTAGATTATGACTGCAAAATGAAAAGCAACCAAATTTTGTTAATCTCACCATGTAAAGTTGCCCTAAAATAGCAAGGGCAAAAATCAAAAGTATCAAATAGGTAAGTCAAAATGGAATGGAGCAAGCAAGAAATGATTAATTTATCTAAAGGAAGAGATAACAAATATTATGCGGGAGTGTTCCATATTAACAAAAAGTGGGGAAAAGCAAAATTTAT
Source organism: Beta corolliflora (assembly GCA_947648045.1). Lineage (NCBI taxonomy): Eukaryota > Viridiplantae > Streptophyta > Magnoliopsida > Caryophyllales > Amaranthaceae > Beta > Beta corolliflora. Next base: position 993,821 of record CANSZD010002958.1, read on the forward strand.
CCTTCACGGAATGGTTGTTACTATTTGTATTAACGAAGAGGGGAAGATTTGTGGGTTTGAATTGACAAAAATTAAGGGTGTTAATTCTATCATTTGTGACCATAAATCAGAGAAGTAAAAAGTGCAATAAAAAGTTAGCAACAACAATTTTATCACAAAAGAGTTTCTAGAGTACATCTAAGGCTTCATCTTCCTTTCTCAATGATGATCTCAGTGAACAAATAAGAATATGAAGCAGACACCAAACTATCGAGTTTTCATAAGACAAGACAAGACAAGAGGGGTAGCAAACTATAGAGTAAATCATGATACAAGAAATCATGAGTTTCATAACACCATGCACTAGTATGACTCCCTAGACTAATCTTCTCTTACTAGACTAATCGCATCCCAACTAAAACTAACTCTTACAAAATAATATTCCCTTTAGAGATTCTTAAAATACTTTGTAATTCAAAATAATCAAACTTGGAATTGAAAACCATAACGTAGTGATTCTCCAAAGTAATTTTCTTATAAATGGACATCGTAAGCGAAATCAGACTCAAATCTAAATGGGTTCCAAAAAGGAAAAAAAAATAGATATACCACAATGAAACTTGATTTTGTGTCATCTATTTTAATAAGAGAGAGAATTTGAATGAACAAAAGCAAAAGGCAGCCCCAAGAGCCACTATACAAAGAACAATGGCAAGCGGCGGCGAGTGAGGGCAAGACAACTAGAGGCAACAACCCGGGACAGCAGAACCTTGCAGAAGATAAAAACAAGGAATTCATATTTAAAAACGAACATTAAACAATGCTCAAACTTCAACAAAATTTAAATTTGCAGAAAATCCAAAAAAATAAATACCTGAAAATGAAACCATATGTAACACTGCCACATAAGTAAGATGGGGAAGGGAGAGCAGAGCTTTCATAAATCGTCAACTTAACCTTTAATAACAAGACAAGATCAAGAACTATAAAAAAGGGAGGGAGGAGATTCAAATTTCAAGGTACTGTTAAGGTTCCTCACCAAATTCTGCAAAAGCTGCATTAATTATTGACATTTTAGTTACCTATTCAAGAAAAACATGGCATATCATTTTAGCTTCACCACACTTAAGTGATTAAAATCAGAACTACGGAGCTCAATCAACTATGAATTTTCAAAAAAAAAATAACAATAAAAAAGCAGAGCAAATTCTATGATTCTGAACTATAAACAATTCAGCAATGCTTTCAAATAAAAAAACATGATAGCAAGAAAATCACAGTTTCAAATAGCAAGAAAATCACAAACTTAGAGAGAAAATGGTATATACGAAATGAAACCCTAGAAACCGGAAATTGAAATAGGAAATAGAAACACAAACCACTAATTCAGTTGCGTAAAGAATGGCGAAATCTCAATTAGTATCAACCTTTGATTTTCATCCCTTAATATCTGAACCAACAACAAAAACCAAACCAAATCAACAACAAGAACAGCAAAATCAACAAGAAAAGTGAAGTAATCAGCGAAATAACAAAGAAAAAATAGCGAAAAACCTTGACAATTGCATAAGCGGACTCATAGGGCTTAAAAATCTTATCACCGGGCAGTTTTGACCCGACAACCTTATACACAATATGAGCAACTTCATTCCACGACCTTCAATAATTATCTTCTTCATCATCAACGTCGTTATCATCACCCTTGTCGTCGCTGATTATCGGATTTCTAGGGATTTCAGTGCGCGAAGAAAGTTGTGAGAGAGGTATGATTGAGAGAGGTATGATTGAGAGTCGAATTGAGGAGAGTGAATGTGAGGGAGGCGGTTGGAGAGAAGGGAGGTGAGAAATTAGGAATTTGAGGGGGTGAAAGAATGAGGCGTTGAGGGTTTTTTTTTTCAAGCAACGAGGAGATAATAAGTGGAGAGAGTGTAACCTGAACCGGTTAAATGACTGAAATGCTCCGTTTGACCGGAGCATTTGACTAAAATGCTAAATTTGGAGTTCTTTTTTTCTTTTATTTCTCAATTTTGTAATTTCAAATGCTCCGTTTTTATGAAAATTGAAGCATTTGTAATGTAGCAAAAGAGCATTTTTCCACTAGTGTATATCGAGTTGTTTTTGTCAACTTATTCTCAACTACTCGAATAGAATCATTGCCTCCTCTTGACTTGGGCATTCTAGGTATTAAATCCATTGAGATTAATCCCATTTTTATTCTAATACTGGCAATAGTTGCCACAACCTCGATATCTTCCTCTGCTCAACTTTTACTTCCTTGCAGATTAAGCATTTTATAACATATTGCGATACATCTCACTTAAACCTTTCCACCAGAAGTACTTCTTAATGTCCCCAATTATTTTATCTCTTCTAGGATGAACCGAGTACACACCATTATGCGCCTTTATCGAAACTTGTATTCTTTAGCTCCGAATTGTCGGAAACACACCATCACCCATTTATTCGTATGCTTTCATCAGCATATACTTAAAAATTTGTTGTCTCATTTTTCTCTATCTTTGACCTCAGTTCCTTGATAGCTTAGCTTGGACTTACTTAGCTCAAATTTCCTCAAAAGGTATGTTTTTAATCACAAACATTAATCCGTCCTCGCAAATCTCTTTTCTTAATCGCATTCAATTCCAGTTGCCTTGGTTCCTTATATAACTCTTTCCGGTATCAAAATGATGGAATCAATATTTCGATGATGTCTCCTATTCACATCATCTACTACCCCATATGCCTTTCCCGGGTGGTACTAATTGTCTACATCATAATCCTTGAGCAATTCTACCCTCATTCACTGTCTCACATTCATCTCTTCCTAAGTAAAGAGATACCCTTAACTTTTATGATCAGTGTAAACCTTACAAGTTACTTAATTTAATAAGGTTTTATTAAAATACGTTTTGAAGTCGCCACAAGTCTTTACAAGAAGACTCATAAACCTAATTGGATATTTGGGAAACTGTAGGGACAAATTAGGGACTTATCTAATGTAGATTTCCCCATCATGACTCCATATATGGTCAATGACCCAAAAATTGAGTTCGGGGGTGAGGGTACGAATATGGTCATAATGAACCACGTTCGCCCATTGTTGGCCTCTACTGAATATCGATTAATTACAAAGTTTACGCAGAAGAACAACCATATAATATTTGTAAACACCCTAAAAAAGATTAGTCTAGGTTGGTTCAAGAAACACATAAAAGACTACTTTTTTAGCGACAAGTTATTAAGCAATCAATTTACAAGATACCTAGCAGGTTGTCCATATTATCTGATTTAGTTAGAACAATTCATTAGGTTTTGATTAGAAATAATAACATGTGGGTGATAAAAATCATGCATAGAACAATCATAATAACATGAATATTAGATATACAAAATAAGAGAAAAGAAGCTAGAATGTACAATAATAATGTTTATTTTTCAATATCTACATCATGACAAGAAATCGTTAGTAACTTCAAGGAAATATAAATAAAAGAATTATTCAAGGGTCCTCAGGAGTATACTTATGCGGTTTAGGTCTAAGAGCGTAACGACCTTCAGGAGGAGCAATCTTGAAGCCAAAAGATCAATAAAGGCACGAACATAAGTGTGTGTAATTGTGTTTAGTGTGTTTGGAAGTACGAAATTACAAGCACGAGTGTACGTGAAAAATAAAGTGTATTAAAAAACTATACAAATATATTAAAAGGCGTTCTCATCAAAGGAACGGTGCCACATGACACTCTTATCAAGCTTCTAATACACATGTTTATAATCTCATTAAAAAAATATTAACAATGTGTAGTTACTAGGATTCGAACACAAGACTTTTGAAACGAAATGTAAGTGTTTAAACACTAATCCACCATAATTTTAATGCTTAATGTTTCAAAGTAAAACATAATAAAGTCTTATAATTATATGTAATTATAAAGACATAGATAAACTTTTTGATCTCTAACACTTTTATCAAGTAATAACATTATTTTACCCTAATTCCATTGAAATTGTTATTTTTATCCCCAACTCCTTAGAAGTTTTTTTAAACAACTCATCATGCCATAATGTCCATTTTCTAATTTCGCATTAGACGAAATATTACGAAAAGCTAATAAATCAATTATGAAATTTATGTATAATACTATTTTTGATAATTGTAACTGACCCGGGGCATCGCCGGGTAATACTAGTCATCTTTCAAAAACCGTTTTTTGATTCGGGAAATCAAGGTGTATTTATAGGAAAAAAGAAGTTGCACGCCACGCGCCTACTGCGCCAGGCGCAAGGAGTTGTGTGACGCACAATCACACGTGTCAGGCGCAAATTGGTGCGCCTGACGCGGCATGACCAATAGACAGCGTACACGTGGTACGCGTCTTTAAAAAAAGATAAGAAATAAAATGTGTGTGTGTCGCACAGAGTGGTGCGCTAGGCCTAGGACTCTGTGTGACACATAAATCCACGTGTCAGGTGCAGATTGGCGCGCCTGACATATCGCGACCAATGCACTGGGCGAACATGGTGTGCTCAGCGCACCGCCTTCGTCCAGCACAGTTGCCAGCCTTTTTACATTAAACGCGTTTTTAAAGATTCATTTTATCCTTTGAAGTCCGAAAATTTAACATTACGGATTAAAAATCTGATTTTAATTTATTTTATGAAAATATTTTATTAAAAATAATAAATAAACAATTAGGCTTTTGGGATTAAAATATTTTAAATGAACTCAAAATATTTTTATGGGCTCAAAATACAATTAATTATCATGAATAATTAATTAGGCTTGAAAACAAGACTTCGAAATACACTTTAAATTTATTTTGGGTTGGCTCTTCAGATTACTCTTCCGTCTGTCGCGCCAATGAAAACCGCGGTATGTTTCATCACCGAACCCTTAAATGGGGAGATACGATTATGTGTCTAAAATTACTAACTAACTTAGTGCAGTTTGGATGTAGTAAAAAACTAATAATTAATTAGTGTAATTATTATAAAAAATTTTGAATAATAATAGAATAAAATAAATATATCCGGTTTTTTGGTTAACCGTTTTATAAAAATTTATAACCGCAATCGTACCGTTTAACAGTAATTTTTACCGGTTCGATAACCGAACTTTTTTATCCCTATTTTTTCGGTACGGTTACATCCCATTTTGATTGGTTTTTCGGTCCAATTTTTCGGACCGGTTTTTCGGTCTCGGTTTTTTGTGAACATCCCTAGTTCATACCAACTAGGTTTGTGCATTACCTGATTTTTTATATTGTTCTTGCCTTAGAAGTTTGTGTATTGATAACAGTCCAAACCTTCATTTCAAGTCACTCCCATGGGGTGTATTACCTCAATTGAGTCGAATGATATTGCCTTGCGAATTTCGGCTCGAAACACTCCCAAATGACATGAAAGGTTGTATCGTGATTTGCGTTCAAGGTAAACAGGGTAGAAAAACCCTCAAACAACTCAAAGAGGAAGGAGATTTCTATCCAATACAAGGTATCCTATATTTATGTGTTTGTTATTTTCTGTAATATGTGTATAACTTGGCTCAAGAAACAATTCTAGAACTGTTTCTGTCGGTACAAACAAATCTGACTAGTATTTCCTTTAGTGTCTTATGAATATTCTTCAAAGCTTTTGGGTCAGTTTGTTGCATTTTGTTGATGAAAGAAGTTGGAAGATTTGTCTTTACAACATTTTCACAAATGAATTTGACACAATGAAATTAACCTTTGCTCCTGATTTTGTTAGACTCTAACTCACGTTTTATTATGCATTATGCGTGGCTTTATACTTCCTCCGTTTCACAATAAGTGAAACACTTCCCTTATTTGGAATAGTCACAATAAGTGAAACCAAGCTCGAAATGGTAAAAAAAAGTTCACTCTTATTACAAATATGCCACCAAAAAGTAAGAGGGGACCACAACTTCCATACTTCTTCACTCTACTTTATTGTGGTTCAACTTTCTCTCTCTACATTCCTTGGTAACTCCCCACTTTCTCTATGTTTCACTTATTGTGAAATGGAGGAAGTATAACTTAATATATCAGATTAAAATAAGAAAATTAAAGTATTAATTCATAAGGCCTGAAAAAAATTCTGACACGGATATGCATCAATTGGACTCATATATGGTTTCCTAAATTTATTCTATAAACAGTAATAAATATTGATCAAATATGAAGTTATTCCAACTTCATGATTTCGAGACATGGTGGTAAAGAGTTTGAATTTTGGGATATTATCTCAGATAACCCTGACTTATAGGCCTTTTTCCAATATAACCCCGACTTTGACAGGCCTGTCTCCGATAACCCTGAACTTGATTTTTGTCATTAAACTGGATGGAATTGTTAACGGCGTTAACTATTTTGAAACATAAATTAATTAATGCTTTTTTTTAGGGAAAAAAAACAAATCATCTATTTCTCTCTTGTTCATAAAGCTTCAACAATAAACTCAAACAAATTTGAAGAAGTGATGGAAGAATTGATCCAACGAAGCAGCTGGGTCAAGATTCAAAAATAGATCACGATTTGAAACACCAAATTTTTGAAACCACAAATTTTGAAACTCCAAATTTTTCTCTCCACCACTCACTGTCTCTTTCCTCAAACTTCATCATTATTTTGATTGTTTATTAGTCCAACTTCATCATTATTTGTAGAATTGGACGTGAACAGGTTTTAATCCACTCACTGTCTCTTTCTCGTCATTGCCCAAAGAAGATCGCGCGCCAGAAATTGAACGAATTCATCGTCTTCGATTTCCAGATTTTTTTCCAGATTAATGGAAGAAGAAAATTTCTGGGTTTGATGAATATTTCTCTCGTCTTCTCTCTTCCCTGAATCCATAAATTTCCCTATGAATTTATTTCATCTTCTCCTCCCTCTATTTTTATCACTCCATCTTGTTCATGTATAAATTGAGGTGCAAAATTTTAACTCAGAATTGAGTATTTCTTCGCCGGAAATCATGATTCAACAGCGAGCACGAAACTGCGAGTGCACGGCATCCATGGGAGAAGAACACGAAGAGACCAGAATCGGTCCAATTTTCGGAGATATTCGTCGTTATTACTGCGAATTCTGCGGTATTTGCAGATCTAAAAAATCTCTCCTCACCTCGCACATTCTCTCTCATCACCAGGTAATTCCTCGAATCATATTTCCCTCCATGTTTTTCTTCGCTATTTTCTTCGATTCTTTCTCTGATGCGTTTATTGTTCAATTATAGGAGGAGATTGAAAAGAGGAGAGAGTTTGAGAAGGAAGAAGAAAGTGAAGAGAAGAAATGTAGTAACACATGCGAAGAGAAGAAAGTGAAGTTCAGAATTTGAAATTTCTGGGTTTGATGAATTTTGAGGGGAAATTTCTGGGTTTGATAGATGAAGATATGTGACAGAGGATGAAGAACAGGACAGAGGTGTTCAATAACACAATTTTTTTATTTTTTCTAAGAACACCCATTGGAGGAAATCTGGATTTTGTTATGATTTTGGGAAAAATCTGGATTTTGTTACGAGTTTGGGAAAAATTGATGAATGCTTGAGAAGAGATGAAGAACAAGGGAGAGAATAGATGAAGAACAAGAGAGAGAAAGAGATGAATTTAGCAAAAGTCAAACCAAGTTAACGCCGTGACAAATTCCGTCCAGTTTAATGACAAAAACCAAGTTCAGGGTTATCGGAGACAGGGCTGCCAAAGTCAGGGTTATATTGGAAAAAGGCCTATAAGTCAGGGTTATCTGAGATAATATCCCTTGAATTTTCAATGAAATTAAAGTGAATTATAATTTACATGTGGCGATTTTTGTGAGTAATTTAAATGTCCAGCATCAGTTCTCAAACTTCCCACAATTGTCACAAGGTTTCGTTCAGTATTATTTCTCAATTTTACGAATGTTCATAAGGTCTTGTGCTTTTAAATACGTTGGGATCTGATCAGCCGCACTTTTCCAGATATATCTCCTCGTGCTTATCTTTGATTGGAGGGAAACCCATTATCGTGGAGGCATCACATTGATCATTCAGAAGAATCACAAGAGTCGGTTCATATTCTAGAGTTGGAGGTCTCAAATGGTTCTGAACCTGAAGTTGGGATTGATGGTTGTGAAGTCTCAATAGACAAACTTGTCAAGGTTACCCACCTCTATGTTTCAGGCAATAAATACTTACAGCAGCACATTCCTTGCACATTCGCAAGGTTGAAACATCTCTCCCTTGTGGACTGTGTGATTGACTATCTTCCATCTATACTGAGCAAGCTTTTCTTAGAATTCCTGCATTTAGATTTGTTGGGAAAAGATTGACCAAATTCACTTGAACTCCCAATAACTTTAAGGCATCTTTACCTCCAAAGAGGTTACATGGAGTCACTTCTTACAAGACTTGAGCCGCTTACAGATGCGAAGATGCTAGATCTGTATCATTGTTACCGATTGTCTGCACTGCCCCAAAATCTGAAAATTTTCAAGCTGAGACTTATTAACAGCAACATAGTTTTCAAGTCAGTTCCTAGTAGCTTAAGTAACCCTAAGGTCATTCATTTCAATCACGTTTTCTGTGATGTTGAAGTTGATTACAATGATTTGGAATTATGCTTGAAACACTTGGTTAATTTGGAGAGTCTTCTTATTACATGCCCTAGCTAAGAGACTTCCTAGCATAAAACTCCATAAGCTGAAAAAGCTGAAACTCATAGACTATTTTAGCCTTACACAATTGCCAGATCTGGAAGAGACAAGTGCTCTGTGTTTTTTGGATATAAGTGGTATAAGGATAACCTATGTCCCTGATAGCCTATCAAGATTACCAAAGTTGCACTTGATACTGCCTAAGTGCTTGATAAAGTTAACAGAAACCTCCATCATTGATGAAACAAATGAACTCTACTATCAACTCATGGGCTTCTACAATATCAAATCTTCAACTGACAATGAGACACAAACCTTGAACCAAAGAGAGAATGTAAAGGGAAAACAAAAAATGAGTCTATTCTCGTCCGATGGTGTGAGGACTGAAGATGCTGGTGGTAATTTTAAATCGGTTCTTTTTCTTTTGTTATTGCTTAAATTCCTGCATGTACTTGGTTTTTTTTACTTCCTTTGGTATTTTCCATGTTGCAATCATTTAATCATTGAATTGTATGTATTGTACAGGTTCCACTACAAAAGTTGGAGCAGATCTGGAAGAATCTGACTTGTTCATCTTTCCTGATGCTTTAAATTCTATGCCAATATCAGAACAAGTCATTGCTCAGATTCCTGCAGGTACTTGTTTTTTTACTTCTTTTGATATTTTCAATGTTGCAATCATTTAATCATTGTATTGTATGTATTGCACAGGTTCCACTGCAGAAGTTGGAGCAGATTTGGAAGAAACTGACTTATTCATCTTTCCTAATGCTTTAACTTCTATGCCAACATCAGAAGAAGCTATTGCTCAGATTCCTGTAGGTACTTGCTTTCTTATTTATTTTGGTATTTTCAATGTTGCAATCGTTTAATCATTTAATTGTATGTATTGTACAAGTTCCACTGCAGAAGTTGGAGCATATTTGGAAGAATCTGACTTGTTCATCTTTCCTGATGCTTCAACTTCTGTGCCAACATTAGAAGAAGTTATTGCTCAGATTCCTGCAGGTACTTGCTTTCTTACTTCTTTTGGTATTTTCAATGTTGCAATTTTTTAATCATTGAATTGTATGTATTGTACAGGTTCCACTGTAGAAGTTGGAGCAGATTTGGAAGAATCTGACTTGTTCATCTTTCCTAATGCATTAACTTATGTGCCAACATCAACAGAAGTTATTGCTCAGATTCTTGCATGTAATTGCTTTCTTACTTCTTTTGGTATTTTCAATATTGCAATCGTTTAATCATTGAATCAGTTCCCATTGACAATCAATTCACAGAAATGAAATTCTGGACTTCAGGGATTTAAGATCTCGATTCTGTTTCTTTCGATAATGAGTTGACTGTAGTACCTTATAAATTACCAATAGTGATGATGTAACGGGGCACAAGAAATAAATTAGAGAAAAGGCAATTATGGGGCTTATATATGAGAGAAAGACAATAAATGAAGCTGCAAGTAAATTGGGTGGTACGTTTCCATTGTCAAAAGTGGGGTTGGTTAGGATTTCATATTTATTGTTGTCATTACCTAACCTACTTACCTATTTGCTGATACTGATGTCTTATGTAGTATCAAGGTCTACCCTTAAAAGTAAAGTGAAGAACTTCAAATTACGGTGGCTAGCATTTCGTAAACCAAAACAACTGCACAAACGTGAGGCATCAAATGTTGCCGCTGACAATCAACACACAAATACAGCAGAACAGAACCATAAACAACTACAAGGAGATGAGGGATCACATTCACATAGACAACTACAAGGAGTGGAGGAATCAAATGTTTCTACTTACTACCACCATACAAATATAGTTGAACATATTAGAACTGTCAGACTCAAGGCTACCTATAAAAGAGATTCAGTGAGGATTGATTTTCCTTGGACTTCCAATGTTAAGGAACTTAATGAGATAATGAGCCAGAAGTTTGGACTCGAGCAGAACAAAATTAAGGTCTTGTATCAAGATGAAGACAATGAACTGATGTTGCTGACAGATTTGGATGACTTACGATTTGCTTCGGGGCATGCTACAAGTTTAGGACTCAACTTTATCAGATTAACAATTGAGGATAAGTGATTGATATAAATCATATCATTTGGAGACTGGACTTGGTTTGTATTTTTTATTTTTTCTTTTTTGTTTTTATTTTGTTCTTTATCAGTTTGAAAATTTGGAACATTATTTTACATGGGATCTTATGTTTTTGGGCCTTTTCTACTCTTTCCCTAGAACTTGAAGGGAGATATGCTTTGGGGAGTGCTACAAGTTTAGGACTCAATTTTGTTAGATTTACAGTTGAGGATGAATGATTGATACTCTCTTGTGAACTTTGACAATCAATTCTTGAGTAAAGAACTCATGCTCTGTTGATATTTTCCTCTTGTAAGTGGTTCCATAAACCTAATAACAACTGAAGCAAAAGGTTTTTGTATATAACTGAGAGTAATCTAGCTGATCATCCAGCTCATGTATTCATATGGTATTCATGTCTTTTGTATTCATGTATTTTATAGGCAAAAGGGTCTTGCATATAATAATGGCACGTGCCAATTTGCAGCTAAAACTATTCCTTCATACCATTTTGAGATGCCTGTACTATTCAACATTATATTATATAATGGGCATGTCTACTATCTAGGAAAACAACATTCCATAAATCAAACCACTGATGATAATTGACACAAAAATCAAGGGTTGTGAATAACCTGATATTTTAGCGTGTACAAATGGGCAGCAGCTGCATGAACAAGAAGTAGCTTGTGAACCACAATGTAAGGCTCAGTTACATAATCAACACCGGTGCATTTGAGATGAAGTCATTTAAAACATTAACCAGGTGGCCCACGTCCTACAGCATAACCACTTAAGTCATAGTATAGTGGTTCATTCAATGTCATCTCTACCCTGTCACCAAATTCTCTATGTAACATAGCTCAGTATAGTCCCTAGAGTTAATTATGTAGAAAGAACAAAGATGAATGAGTGAACTGAATATATTCCAACCAAAAAAAGAACTGTCGAACTCAATAAATATATATTTTTTGATGGGTTGAGCTGAATATATGAAGCTTACATAGATGCATGATAATAAATTGTCCATTGCTCAACATTAATGACACCAGCGGGATGGTAATGATAGAATGACCTTTCTGATCAGGCTAAATGAGTTACTGATGAACGTACACAAACATTTGGTTATAGTGGAGAAAATTTTTCAAGGCTATGTAATATTCATATTGTTCTTGTTTATCTTTATATCCTGGCTTGCTAATTTAAGCCTGTAAATCCATCGACACAGTTTCAAAGCAAAAAGGTGCTTACATAATTGTTCTAGTGAAGAAGCCACCATGTTCATCTTCTAAAGTTTGAGGCATATCACCGTGTAGTAGAGTCACAAATGGCTTTGAACCTACTGAAATTTTCACAAAAACATGACTTTAATCTTAGCGACTTCTGTAAAGAACAGAAAAAAGGTCAATGATCAGCAACGTGTAAATCATATGCTTCATTCAAAGAGTCGAATAACCTCTCTAAGGCATTGCTGTCTGTGGCCAGCCGGAGTAACCACATAATAAGAAGTCTAAAGCAACATCCAAAGGACACATCAAAGTAGAACCATTATTTAAATAAAAAGTAGTATTGGCTTTATACTGCAAGACGTGATATTTGCTAAGCAGACACTATGAAGCACATCACAAAGATTGCAAGAAAGATGCTACGAAAAGAGGTCTACAATACATTATGACTGAAAAAGATGAGGAACTCCAGTAGTCTAGTTCCACAAGCAGCTAGGAGGTACTCAAAGCCATACATATATATATATTCTTTGAATTTGTCTCCAAGTTTATTCTACTTACATATCCTCATTACCGACTCAGTTTCAACAACTAGCATATTAGGCGACAGAAAGACAATCAATGCGCATAATTTTCAACAGAGGCCCCTCAATTTCCAGAATCACACACCACATGAATAACTTTGCACAAAAATAATCTGCAAACAGACTCAAGACGCTTGGCAACACATAATGCAATCTCAGACATACCAAATGTCTCCAAATTGTCTCTTTGCTTCCCAAATAAATTAAAGAAACCATAAACCCAGGTGTATACGCACAAGCCATTTATATTCAAAACTTAGCCAATATAACCATTTCACACTCATTATTGACTTCTTGATGAAGTAATGTTATTGTACAACTAAAGTTGCTATACTTGATCACTCAACAAACAATACGAGAGAGGCAGTGGAGGTTTCAAATATAGTGAAATAATGGTATCACTTTAGTTGAAATTTTAACATCAGTACTAATTAGTAAAGTACTAAGAGATAAATCTTTTACTTATAGAGAAAGGGAAGCTTTGACAATAGCCAAACATTAAGGTGAAAGGCATATAAAACTAGAGATTTTCACAGATGTACATGGAGAATTGGCTCTAGTAAGGAAACTTCAGATGTAACTTGTAAGCTTCATGAGGAGATGATCCTATTCTGGTGCGGACCTACAGGCAGACAGTCGCAGGAAACTTTGAGGAGAATCAGTCCCCTTGAAACGTAGATGATTAATAAAAAAAGTTACAGTTGGATAGGTCTGCTTAAATGAAGTATATCATATGCAATTGGAGAGGTCTGGTTCCTATAGTAAACCACATAGATGTTAGAAGTGCTTAAAACAGCACCAAGTTAACTTTACAACAAATTTTGGCTATTTCCCCCATACAAAACGTTGAGTGGGTTGAACAAAACTCTGAGTGGGTTGATGAATCTCATGCCCCAGTTGGACGTATAATGTCACAAATATATCATGGCAAACAAAAGAAGCTTAAGTCCATGGTAAACATGGAATGTCACATAATTACCAAGGGAAACAAGAGTAGATCAAGTTCATCATAACAGTATTTTAAATCCCTCCAAGAGTTAAAGAAGAATATGATGCTTTGTCTCCTCACATAAGTCATAACAATTATGGATGTCCTCCAAAATTTAAAAATCACACCCAAATTCACCAAACAGAAAGGAATTGTAAGCATTAGAGAAGCTGATGTATCACCCATTCATGTTACATCTTGGGTGTTCCAATCTCAACGCATGGCAATAAATAAAATTTATCTTAATTAAAGAAAGAACTTAATTAATTTATCTCTCCACTTATGACATCATGTTTTTAGTAATAATGAACAATCTAACATTACTCTCTGATGATGCCAAAAGATGCAAGGCATGCTCTAGGTCAGAGTCGTCGGTCATTAGAACCCATTCTTCATCTTCATCTTCATCTTGGTACTTTATCTTAAATGTGCTAGCCCCGAGTTCTAGCTGGCTGCCCAATTCTTTCTTGAGTTGCTCAACATTGTAAGTCCAAGAAAAATTAAATCTCACTTTATTATCATTATGAGTGGCCTTCCCAATGAAGGTGCTTGGACTCTCATTTGGTTGTCCGGTATTTGGCAATGTATGCACATTTGTATCTTCAAGTTGCTCCTGGGCAAGTCGCTGACCGTCAGTATGGAATTGAGTACCCATTACTCTTCCTAACATTCTTGTGTTGAGGGTTGAGTTGCTAACAACATTACACTTGAATAATACATGATTTGACAGGGCGAGCTGGTTACCTCCAACTATATACTTCCCTACATTGTCACTGTCTGCTTGATTATTGGGATTCACCATCTTATGTTGCGAAGATCTACTTCCAGAGAGTGTTTCAGTACTGTGTTTCCTCCTTTTTGCATCAAGATGTTGTTCCATGTTTCTGCTTGATGGTTGTTCGATTCTGAAATCGCTTGATTTTCGCTTCATTGAAGAGCTCGAGACTGAAATTGTCATCAAGTATGAAAATTGATTTAGGAAAGATCAGAAACTGAAAGGTGAAGTAACTCATGAACATGGATTCATTGGAAAACAATTAATCTTTTCTTGTTGACTTCTCTTCTCCCCTAAATTATGCATGGATTATGAGGACTAATACACAAGCAAATACAGTACATCTTCAAAAATAAGTCTTAAAAATAAAAATAAAAAACAGAAAAAGGCATGGTTCCTAGTAAGATACTAAGATGCCTAATCGGTTCTAAGGAGGACACAATTTGAAAATATGAAACCGATGTTAGAGGTTTAGATCCCACTTGTGGGGTTTACCACTATCAAATGGAGTGTTGGAAGCACAACACCACCAAGAAGCACATTACGAGAAACTATTTACAGTTTAAGATAAAAGAACAGCAACATAAATATTTTACATTAAGTACTGCAAGCACATACCTCCAGGAACCTAAGCAATAAGACCTTGTTCCGATTCTTCTGGAACTGCTTCATCAACTCCTGTTGAGGTTTCGAAACAAGTACACTTATAATATGCTTCATTCATGTCATTAAGGATAGCCACCTTTTCTAGATTCCTTGGCAAGCTTCCTTGTCTGAAAATCTTGGGATGGATTAGTTGTTGTAACTTGTGTAGCTTTGTGAAGTTATCAGGAAATGACTGGATTCTAGTCCCAAAGTTGGTGGCAGTTCTTTCATGCTGAAACAATCTTTGAGTTGTAACTCTCGCAAATTGTAGAGTCCTACTATGCTAGGAATAAACTTGAGCTTATGACATGTAACATGTAGCGTATCTAGGTTCACCAACTGATTCAAACATTCTTCAAAGCTACTATAGTCAGATCTGCATTATATGAATATTTGAAATGTAAGATCTCCAGATGGTGTATGCTTGTAGGAAGTGACTTGATGCCAATGGCGCAATGAGTAAGCTTGAGTTTGGTAATATTCAAGTTCATTGGCCATGTAGTGGGACAAGAACACTCATAGAGTTACAAAGTCTCCAAGTTGGATAAATTCCCTATACTATCAAAAAGTCATTTCATGAAGCAACAATACAGAGAGAGGCGGCTAAGATTAACCGGGAAATCCATATTTTATGGCAATTTTGTTCCACCAGTAAAATCCAAAGATTTTAGGGTGGATAGCTTGCTTAGGCTATGACAAAATAATTTATGGTCACAAGCCCGAATAGAGAGATGTCTAAGCCTCCTTAATCGGTTTGGGTGGGGATAAAAGCATTCACTAGAATCAGAAATATAGAGATTGGTTAGCCCTGCAAGCTCTCCTATGAAATCTCCTATCCTATTGACATAATTTGGCGATTCCAACTCCAGAATTTGAACCAACCTACGTGAATCATGGTTAATACCATAAATATGTGTCCTCGGGTCGCCTCTCAATCGCAGATAACCATGAGGGGATAATAAAGGTGAGGGGTTCCGAGCTGTTTCCATCGCTAATAGCAAGGAAAGAAAAAGATGAAAAGAAAAAAGTTCAATGAATAAAATTAGAGAGACAAAAGAAAAAACAAAATGTTATTTAAAACATGTCCAAAACCTGAAATGGTTGTGAAAAAGTAACAATGTTCAACAAACAACAATATTACATGCCATACAAAAGCTCAAATTGGCATACACATTTGGCACCCGCAAGTGCTAGTTGGGTCTGGAAACACATTGTAAAGACAAAAGTGGATTTGATGAAACAGTTACCAAACAACAATTGGATGGAAGCTAGGAAGTATGCAATTGCTGACACATACAAAAATCAAACATGAACAACAATAAGGTTCAATGGTGTAAAGCTGTTTGGGAAAGATTTTCTCTGCCTAAGCATAAATTTATCTTATGGCTTGCTGTACATCAGAGGCTGCAAACCAGACATAAGTTTAATAAGCACTGCATACGCGGCAGAGATCAGTGCGCTATATGTGAGGAAGGACCCTATCTCATGATCACCTTTTCTTTAAATGCTCCTACAGTGGCTGAATCTTAGAAGGTATATTGCAATAAGTCGATGAACACTTAAACACAAGTAAAGAGCTTAAATCAACTACTGACATGGACAGCTAATAATATATACAAAGGAAGCAAGCTCATGATGGCGAGTTATGCTGCATAGCTGCCATGGTCTACAAAATATAGCAATGTGGGAATGATGCCCTGTGGCATATGAAAGTCTTTAGTTTTCAAGCCAAAGCAGGTGATAGAAGTGAAATAGATTTTTAAGCAGAGGATTCTCTACATTCCAAAAGATAAAGAAAAAAAAGGAGAAAAAAGAAAAGAAAAAAGGTGTCTAATATTAACCAAGAATGGTTTGATAAGATGTAATTGCATATAGTTGGAGCTATTTGTATAGTTTTTGGTTTGTTAGATTGTACACAACCTTATTGCATTTTATTCTTCTTACTTCTTAAAAAACAATATTACAAGCCTACTATGGTTAGCATATGAGAAATAAAATTCCCATTTCTATTCATAACTTTCACAAAACAAACACCCCAATTAGAGCCAATTGCACAAAATCAAGATTGTTAAGCATTCTAAAAAATAAGTTGTAATATTAGTGTCAAAGAATCAAGGTAAGAAGATTATAAGATGTGTGAAAGAGAAGCGAAAAAATGGTCCAGATTCGAGTACAAGCAACCGTCACAACTGTTACAAAGACTGCATTAAACAATCTACCGACATATCATCTTGTTGTAAATAAGATCACAACTAGCTGAAATGTTATAATAACTAGACAGAAGCAAAGAAAAACCAACAAAATCAAAATTTACAAGGGAGATAAGTATTAAGTATATAAAATGTTACCTGCATCCATAGGAATAGGGAAAAAAGAGGGCTCCAACTCTAGTTTAAGTTGATTCCAGGTCTTGCGAACATGGGTATCCTTAACAGAAAGGATGAGGGAGTCATTCAAATCATAAGGCAAGGTTCTAATCTGTAATGAACCGCTACTCAGAGTAGCGGTTCATATGCGTGCCTTATAGCTTGTCTTAGGGACACAATATAACCGCTATTTGAAGTAGCGGTCAACTTTAGTGAAACATTATTGGTATTAATCGCTACTTGGAGTAGCAGTTTTATTAAAAAACCAAAATTCTAGCGTGTTGTCCTACGGAGATGGTATCCATGGAATTAATTTCAAGTTCAGCGCATAGGAGGAATTAATACTCCCTTTGACATTATTCATGGAAAAAATTCTCATATCATGTGAACTCAACAAAATGACATAATTACCCTCTACCCACCACCATCACACTATCATCATCCTCATCCTCATCCTCATATTCTCTCTCCACCTATCACTGCCAAACATCACCCACCGCCAAACATCACCCACCGCCAAACATCACCCACCGCCAAACACCACAATCAACATACTTCCTTCTCTTCTATCTCATCACCTCCGTTTTTGGGCTAATTTTGGTGGGGATGGGGTTTTAGATGTTTGGCCCAACTGTGGGTTTGGGTGGTTTTGGGTTATGGGTTTTTGAATCTGGACAGTATAACTTACGTACTGATAAGAATATGGGTGTGTTCTCTTCACCTCAAAGAATAAGTTTAAGGGGTAATAATTTCGGACCAGATCTGATTAGGATTGATCAGGTCTAACACAACACTCAGATATAAGTTCCAATAAGGGTCAACCAGGTCTAATAAGTTTCGTTCAGATAAGTTCAGGTTTTTTCAGGTGAAGAGAACGTACCCTAACTAATGCCAATTTTAATCTCCACACTCACCACTGAAAAATAAACACACTAGAAACTGTGGACAAGAATACATTGAAGCATCCACAAAGTGTTCTATTTACCTTATTTTTAGTACTTATAAGAAAAAATAAAGCCCTTTTAAAATAACTTTTTTCAAAAAAAAACCACCTCATATCCATTTTTTTATATCACAATTTTTCAAAAAGAAAGCAGTGCAGCACCGACCACAAGAATGCCAAAAATACCGCCACCACTACAAGAAAAAGGCTAATCAACGACTGCTTCACTGCGACGGTTTGAATAACGGTCGTTATTCTTGCATACGACTTTTTTAAACCGTCGTTGCCACCGACTGCTTTTAAAGTCAACAGCGACGGATAAACAGTCGTTGCTAAGCAGCGACCGTTTAAACCGTCGTTGATTTTAGTATTTTAAATTTCAGATTTTTTGTAGCTGAGGCCACAGTATTAAACGGACGCTGATAAAAAAGGAGTTAAATTAAAATTCGCCTCTTTCTGTCTTTCACTCGGTTTTATTTCAAAGAGAAAACACAAAAGGGAGGGAAAGGAGGGCGCACGAATTGAAGAAGCCATTGAAGGCGAAGGTCAGACCTCCACCTTCCTCCAACGACCGGCGACTGCATTTTCGCTCTCCTTGCCGCCGGTAATTCCTGAAGCTTCCTGTTTCTTTTTTTTATTTTTGTTACTCATCAAACCCTAAAAATTGGGTTTTTAGAATATAGGTGGCCAACACCACCGTACGCCGACCGTTTTAATCCGTCACCGCTTCTAAATCTTTCTCCTCGCCGCCGGTAATACCCTGCCACCTCATCTTCATGCTCATTCTCTCGCTTCCAATGTTGTCCTTGTTCTTTAATTAAACTCCCATTCTTCCACTTGTGAGTAGGTCCTTTTTTAATTTTTTTATGATTGTATATATTAATGCTTCAATTAATTTGCTGGGTGTTTTTTTTCCTGGGTTTAATGTTTGATTTAGCTTGTGGGTATTTGAGTTTTTGTTGCTAATTGCATTTTTCTGGGAAAAGAATGTTGAACTAATTTAATATTTTTTTTTGAATTTTTGGCACTCACCAAAACCTCATTCGGCTTTGTCAATGTAGGTTGCCAAACACCACTGGCCCCGACTGCCGTCCGACTGTGCCGGAGGTCTGCCATTGTTTCCTTGCCGCCGGACTGCCCTGCCGCCTCTAGGTACGCTTTAATTTTTAAAATCTTTAATTTTAATAGTAAATTTAGTTTATATGGTTAATTGCTTAATTTTATGTTTAAATTTTGCTAAGTGCTTTAAGGTTACCATTTAATAATTGATTTTCTACATGTTGTAGGATTACGTAGCATTTTTGTGTTCTCTTTGGCTTAATTGTAAGGTTAGTAGCAATTTTGACCATATTTTGTCTTCATCAATTTATATTTTTAGTAATTTTTTTTGATGAATTTTTTTTTTAGTATTGAATATAGGGTATTTTATATTGTTTTTGTTCATGTAAAATTTATAATTTAATTTTTGTGTATGATTGTCATCAAGATATGAAATGTAATGTATTAAAAAACTTTTGTTTAGAGAATGTTAAAATCTATATAATTTACTAGTTTATATTACTTTGAAGTTTAAGTTACTTTAATTGTACAAGTTTAAGTTACTATATAATTATCACAATAGTTTATATAATGGTTCGTTTATTAAAGGTTATAAAAATTAAAAACTATATTATTATCACAATAATTAATTTATTGCACATTCCTTTATTTAGTTTACACTATTTGAAATGTTTATATTGTTTTTTGACATATTTATTTTCGTGGAAATAGTTTGGATAATGTTATAAATTTAATTTAAGTGTTTAAATAAATATGTTTGCATCATCATGTGCCTAGATACCCGTTCAAGGTATACTAATTAGGAGTATACCTTGAATAGTCCCTGATTGGGACTGTTCTTGGACGTTTGACCTCACTTAGGTGGTGAATGTATGCCTTTTTTTCAATTCTATGTAATATCCGGTGATGTTGTTTCTCTATGTTGTTATCTGGGTACATATGTAAGCTTTTACGAAGCTCACATTGTGTACTTGGAGAACTGAAGGGAAATGCTACCGGATTTTACGTAGAAGCGAATAGTTGGCATACATTCACTAGTGGGGTTAGACATCCAAGAATGGGTTAGGTTGGAGTGATAAGGACCTTTGGACATCATTTTAAATCTATATGCATTTCACACAAATGTTTTAATTGTACATATGTTGGTTGTTAATGAGTATTGTGATTGAAATGGTTTAGAATTGTAGAATTGGTCACCATGAAATGGAAGGAGCGTTGGTGAATGTATGATAGATATGATAATGGGCGTAACGTGAGGCCTGAGTTCTTGAGGGGGGTTGATGAATTCATTGACTTTTGCAAAGCAAATCCCGAAAACCCAGGTAAGGATGAAGTTAGATGCCCGTGTCCGAAATGCAAGAACAGACGTATGCATGACGCATACACGGTTAAAGTGCATTTGTATAGCAAGGGATTTATACCAGATTACTACGGTTGGTATTCTCATGGTGAAGAGTTACCTCAATCCGCACAAGAGCTATCTAATCCATACCGTGAAATGGTTTTCGATGCTCTTGGGAATAACCCGGAACCGTCCACTGTTGAAGAGCCTAGTGGAATGGAGGAGGAGCCTAATCCTCAAGCAAAGGTGTTTCTTGACCTATTAAAGGCTTCTTTGTACGAAGGGAGCTCCATGTCTGTGGTTGAAATGGCATCTAGAATAGTATCTTTGAAGTGTGAGTACAATTTGCCACATAGGTGTGTTTATGCGTTTGCTTCATTAATGGAAGAAGCAATACCTAACAACAACAACAACATGAGTAACACATTTTACGATACGAAGAAGATCTTGGAGGGATTAGAGCTTCCCCACGAGAAGATTCATGCGTGCCCCAAAGGTTGTATGTTATTTTGGGGAACTGATGCACACTTGGATAGATGTAGAGTGCGCGATAGCGACAGATACAAGAGGACTTCTAAGGGGTCTTTAGTTCCAATGAAAGTTGTGATTTATTTCCCAATCACACCGAGATTTCAGAGGTTGCATGCAACAAAGAACGTTGCTGAAGAAATGACATGGCATGCCAAAAATCCAAGAGTAGAAGACAAAATGGCTCACCCTAGCGACAGTGAAGCTTGGAAGCATTTGGATAGATCCTTTGGCGAATTTGCATCTGAGCCTAGGAATGTTCGGCTCAGTTTGTGTACCGATGGGTTTAGTCCACATGGAAAGTTTGGGGGTCAATATTCATTTGGCCGGTCATCTTAACCCCGTACAACTTGCCGCCATCGATGTGCAAGAAAAAACCCTTCATGTGCCTTTCGTTGCTCGTTCCTGGTCCTAAAAATCCGAAGGGAAACTTGGATGTGTACATGCAACCCTTAATCGATGAATTGAAGCAATGATGGGATGTTGGAGCAACAACTCATGACATTTATAGGAAATAAAATTTCAATATGCGTGCCGCCATTCTTTGGACAATAAGTGATTTTCCTGCCTACGGTATGCTATCTGGCTGGTCTACAGCTGGGAAAAAGGCCTGTCCTTATTGTTTGGACAAAACCAAAGCTTTTTGGCTCGACCATGGAGGTAAAGTTTCTTGGTTTGATTGTCACCATCAATTCCTACATCTAGATCATCCTTTTCGTAACAACAAAGTAGCTTTTTGCAGAAATAAGGTTGAAAAAGGGTCTCCACCACACATCATGTCTGGGGAAGAGTTGTGGTCATGTGTTAAAGACTTGCCAAAGGCTACAGATGGGCCAGAAGCACTTAACACTTTGAAAAAGTTGGAAAAAGGGTGGTTCAAACGAAGCTGTCTTTGGGAGCTCCCATACTGAAAAACTCAGCATCTTCATCACAACCTTGATGTCATGCAGATTGAGAAAAACTTCTTCGACCAACTCATTCACACAATTATGGATGTGAAAAAACAGACATCAGACACCGTTGCATCAAGAAAAGACATTGCTAAATTGTGTAAAAGGCCTCAACTTCATGTTACCAAGTATGCGAACGGAAAAGAAACTCCACCAAAAGCACCTTTCGCACTGGACGAGTCCCAAAGGAAAGTATTATGCAACTGGGTCAGAGATTTGAAATTTCCCGATGGTTATGCTTCCGACTTAACAACATGTGTGGACATGCAGTCCGGTAAGCTGCACAGTATGAAAAGCCATGACTGTCATGTCTTCATGGAAAGATTATTGCCGATTGCATTAAAGGAGTTAATTCCGGTTCATGTGTGGAAAGCTGTTACTGAGATCAACCTCTTTTTCTGTGATTTGTGTTGCTCCACCATCACAGTAAGTGACATGGAAAGATTGGAAAAGGACATAGCCGAGATCCTTTGTAAACTCGAAAAGATTTTCCCACCATCATTCTTCAATTCCATGGAACACTTACCAGTTCACCTTCCACGCGAAGCTAGGCTATGTGGTCCCGTACAATACCGTTGGATGTATCCCTTTGAAAGGTACCTTATCCTTCATTTTCATATATCCTTTTTTATTGTTCTTCGTAATTGTGTAACTCTTTTCATAACCACCTTATTAGGTTCCTTAATCATTTGAAACGCAAAGTTGGTAACAAGGCTCGTGTGGAGGGTTCTATTTGTAATGCGTACTTGTGTGAAGAGATTGCAAACTTCTGTTCCAACTACTTTCAGCAAGGAGTGGATACTAAGACACGAGATTTAGGCCGTAATGTAAATGATGAAGTTGATAGGATGCTCGACGAAATTGTCCCAGAGCTATTTAGGGTTAATTGTGGTCGGCCGTCAAATGCAGGTGGAACACGATTTTTAACTGAAGTGGAACTACAACGTGCACACCTATATGTGTTAGCAAATACAGGCATCTTACAAGAATTTGAGAAGTAAAACACTTGTCATTAATCATACTATTTATAAATTTAATTGTTATTTTTAATTTAGACATTAACAATTGTTATGATGGTAAGGGATTTCGAGGACCACATTCTTCAAATTACTCTACGTACAGAAGATGTGTGGGTGCAACATGAAGCAGAATACCTTGATTGGTTTAGATGGAAAGTGAGTTTGTTTGACTATCAAATCTCGCTTGATACAAAGATGTATTTAACATATGAATGAATTTCAATAGGTTATTCAAGATAAACCAAATGATGATGTACTGTTTGCTTTGGCAATGGGTTCTTCGACATTAGTTCGCACTTGGAATGGATACTATGTCAATGGCTACAATTTCTAAATACAAGGATCAAACAAACACAAGTCCACCATGAATTATGGAGTGTGTGTGTCTAATGACGGAGGGAGTGATTTCTTTGGGATTCTAGATGATGTTATAGAATTGAAGTTTATTGGTGCCCTTAGACAATATAGCACTGTTCTGTTCAAGTGCAATTGGATGGACAATGTCAGGGGAATGAACATCGATCAATACAAGCTAGTTGAAGTCAACCACACCAAGAAATACCCCAAGTTTGATCCCTTTGTGCTATCATACCAGGTTAGCCAAGTATACTTTGCACCGTACCCAAGCTTGAAAAGAGATCGTGCTCAATGGTGGGTTGTGTTTAGGACAAAGGCAAGGTCTGTGATTGATGCTCCCGTTGACTTCGACTTCCTTCAGGAGACAAGTGCTGGGACTCCAACTCTTTGTGATCCAAATGATATTCCCGGTTATGAAGGGGGTAATGATGTCGAGTGTGTTCAAGCAGATGATGAAGATATTTTGTTCGAAGTCCCCTCAAGTGATGATCAAGAAGAGTCTAGTTTCGAGTCTAAAGAAAGCGAGGATGATGCCGATGACGATGATGGTTTTTGGGATGACGATAGTGATGATGAACTAAGCGAGGATGGGAATTCACTTTGATTTGTTTTAGTATATCATAGCTTGTATTAAGGACAACATTTCAAATAAAATCTGTGACTTTTGTAATGATATGTTGAAGATTACTTGTTATGACATTTCCATTTATGATACTGCTACATGCTTTTATTTAATTTTCATGACATTGCTGGTAGTGATTTATCTTATCATGCTACATGCTTTATTGTTTGCTAGACTAATGATTAATCTTATCCACCAAGATTTATATATTTGTTGTTTTTTTTAGGTAATCATGTCTACTCCTAAGGGGTGCGGAGGTCGAGATGGCTTAGGTGGAAGCCAAGGTCGTGGGAATTTGATTCCCAGTGAGCTTTTTCAGTCACCAGAACCACAAGAAAGGCAGATCCCTATCTCAGAGACACAGGTTTATGATTCACAGGCACGTGACTTTGTTAACCACGTACCGGAGACTCTGAACAGTCATATGGAGGAAGGTGAAGGGTCGAACCGTGCAAAAAAAAAGGTTTTAAGCCCTACTGGATTGTGGTAAGTTTGTAAGCTAATATATGCTTCATGATATTTGTATCAAATGATATTCACAATTCACGTGTTTGTTTGGTTTTCAATTCAGGTTTGATGATAACAAGGCACCGACATTTTCGAGGGCCATTTTCGACAACCTTGGTTCAATTACAGTGAGGTAGAGAATGCCACAAAGAAGCATTGGTGGAACTCCTTCACAGTATGTATGAATCGAATTATGAAGAATGAAATTAATTATATTAGTTTATTAATAACTTGGTTTAATGTTTGATTAAAGGGTCTTTACGAATGGGCTCCTGAGTTAGATGGCCAAGTGAAGAAGGCTTACAAGATGAAAGCTGCAAATCGTCTGAGAGACTTGCGATACTGGGCGCTTAACAAAGCCAAAGAAAGGCAAAAATGGTTGGGGGCACTAGTGCATAATTAGCCTAAAGTATCACCCCAAAAGTGTTACTTGAAGGCCTAAAAGTGTTGCTTTAGGCAATAGGTAACACTTTTATAAGTGAAACATCTGCCCGTGCTACCTATTATCTAAGGTAACACTTTCCAATGCTAATGTTTCACTTTCTTAAGTGTTACCTAAAATTCTCTAACGTATCACTTTTTTAAACTAATGTAGCATTTTTACAGTGTTACTTGTAATTTTTTATGTAACACTTTTTCATCTATAGTAGCATTTTCTATGTTATGTCTTGAATTATAGTAACACTTTATATTTATTAGATGTTATGTATCATTTTAGGTCAGCATATGAAACACTTTGTTAGATATTAGGCAACACTTATTATTAGCTAGATTTAAAGTCACTTCTATTTCACACGTCTTATATATAATAACAATCTTTAATTTGTCGGCACATATACAATAATAATAATACTAAAATTTACAAACGTAATAAACGAAGAGGAAATAGAACGATATTATAGATATTGAGTTCAAATACTCAACGGTCATTGTAAAAAACGAGCCAATGAGTAGTATTCATCAATTGAAAACATACTATTGCTTTCAAAATATAAATAGTTGATCTAAAAATCCTGTCATAATACATATAACTCTCCCCAAATAATCCTAAATTAATCTTAAGATCGTGTCTTTCTTCCGTCTTTAATTCCATGCATCGCCCTATTCATTCATGCATGTTTCCAGAAGCATCATGCCTACCTGCTACTCTAATCCATTATCTCCATCATCATCCTGCAATAATGAGAACAAATAAGAAAGAATGTTCAAAGTCTTTATGATAACACGACTAATTATATACTTGTAAAAAATAAAACAAGTATGGTAAATATATGAGGCATAACAAAACTCCTCTTTTTTTGTGAACTGTGATACAAGGAAAGACCCTGTGCTTGTCTAGAAAACAAGTGACTCAAGTGGTGCAATGAATCCTTAAAGATGAGGCCACCTTCACTAGTGTCCTGTATGAATGCTCTTGCAATAAGTAGAATGTAGCAACCCCGTGCACACCCACCCTGCAAAACAACCCCGTGCACACCCTCCCCGCACAAAGAACCCCCCGCATAAATCGAAAAGAAATAGAAAAAGAAAAATAATTGTAGTAATCACTTCCTCCAAAAGCTGTTCAATGAAACAATCAGCAAGTCTCCTTTTTCTTTTATGCACATGTGTTTCACATTATGGCCTGTATGTAATTATTCATGCAGGTCTCCCTTTTCTTTTTATGCATCAAGAGTTTTACATTGGTTTTTTAAATGTAGATTATCTATTAACTTTCTTATGCTGGAGTGAAGCATTACAATTACAATAAGAAACTTTTAAGGGTAATATTTGAAATGTATAAGTAATCATGAATTCATGATATATGATCTTACAATAGATTGACGTAAGTCATTCTCATATAAGACTTTTAGTTAAAAACTAATAATATTTGAAGCATATGCATTTTCTTTAAAATAAAAATAAAAGAGGTTTACATCCAAACTATAGTTCGAAAAGTATATTCTTAAACACGGTTAATATAAGAACAAGTTTTCTTTTGAATGCTTTCTGCTCATAAGAACTTCTATCCACCATTAAATCTCTAAAATATGGAAGTTACAAAAAATGTAATTTTCCTGGTCATATATATACGGGATGCACAACAACCCCCTGCACAACCCACCCTGCACAACCCCCCGCACAGAACCCCCGCACGAACCCCCGCACAACCCCCCGCACCCCCGCATAGTCCCCTGCACAATGGCTTAGCAAAAGTATATGGGAGCTTATAACATGCAACTATGCAAGTGGTCTATATTCATCATTCAGTAATACCTGTCACATTTAATAAAGCATAGCGCACAAAATCTAAAACTCAGCAAAAGAAAAGAACATAACTAGTTTAGTTTAACTATGAAGAAAAGGTTAACATTAACAATAATTAGGAAAAGACCGGAAGAGCATTCAGTTTCATAACATAGCTCAAAAAGTGAAAAAGTTATCAGACAACCAAATACAAGGATCTAGGGAAACCTTACTGTCAATTCTTAAACGCTCCAATCTCAAGTTCTCTTTCTGTCGTAAACTTCAATCAGCCTAAAAGTATAAGATATAACAATAGTAATAAGTAACTTGAAAGTTTCCTTAAAACATGAATATCGATCAAATACAAAACTTGTATAGCCGACTTGCATGAATTTTTTAGTTTGCCTTAACAATTAAATAATTTATGTATAAACTGACCTTCAGCTTGTATGACTTGCGCCCAACCAAGAAGACCTTTCTAATCCTATAACAATCAGCTCATATCTGTGTCAAGTATCCCCTCCCAGGTCCAAACTCAACAACAGAAGAGATATTATCTTCAGTCAATATGATGAAACTGTTGTTCTGACAAAGCTTGAGTAGAACTGGGCTCTACTTATTATTTACTAGCATTTTTTGCACGCGATGCGTGCTTGGATTTTTTTCGAGACAAAAACTCGGTTTTCTTCGACATAAGTAAGAGTCAAAATTTAAACATTAGACATACGAAGTATAATTGTTTTTAGTTGCAAAATTTGATTGGTTTAGTCTCTGTCACTTAAGTCTCTCACCAGTCTTTTTTTTTTTTACTTTTCAAAGTAAAATTCTATGAACAAAATAGAAATTTATTGAATTTATTTATGATTTCTTATATTATAATTTTTTAGTTGATTTTTGAATTAAGTACACTACTTCATAGATTGTGAAGAAACTGGACACTTTGATTTCAAGTCAAGAATTGGGTGTTATGTCATTAAAAAATTTGACAATATATTTCTTTGATTTGATTGTTTGTTTAGCAAAAGGTTTATCATGTCTGCATTTACATATTATGTCATGTTTGTAATATAATATTTGTTAATGAAACTATTTCACTTTGTTAACTGATTGAATTTTACAGTTTTAATGTAATACAGAGTACTTAATTATGTATTAATTGATAAAATATTTGACTAATATAATTTTCATATTTACTTTGTTAGTATGAATGAGTTAATACTTGTAGACAATTGTCTTCATTTATGGTGGCTCAGTTATTATATAATTGTGTTCAACATTTTTGTCAACTTTTTTATGATATAATTGAACATGCATTCGAACATAAGAGTTGCTATTTTTTTTTCAACTAATTAGAAATAACTTGCAAGATTAAAAGAATTATGTACCTTTTTGGAAGTTCGCCAATCGCTAATGGACAAATGTGTGATATCCCCGTCGAAATCGTATGTTTTTCTCAGTTTTCAATTTGTATTGACATTGTAATGAATTGGTAATTTTTGTGAGTATGTAATTGTGAATGGTTCTTGAGAACAGAGTAATTTGTAAATGAATTTTTGTTAATGTTTTTGTGAGTATGTATTGACGTTGTTGTAGTGTATTGGTTGTAGTTTGTAAGTGAATTTTTTAGTTTTTGTAAAGTTTCCTCATTTGAGTGATTTGTATAACGTAAATTATGCAATTCTATGATTTAGTTGACTTGTGAGTGATTGTTATAATTTTATTTCCGGTATTTTTATTTGAAGCCCCGCTTTGGTTTGTATGTGAACGGATTTGTAATTTAGAAAGGGAAGGGGGTGTAAAATAGTCTCTTCATTCGGGGACACCATAGCTCCCCCCTTCCCTTATATAATAGAGATAATTTGATCACTGATCAAGCCTTTATGATGGGTTGACTTGGACATATACCCTAATGCGTTTATGCACTTATTTTCTTTTCATGAATGATGAACAATCCGATTAGTTACAGACATTTTGATGCGATCAGCGTATCATGTACCCTAGAATCTATCCTCAAAAGGGAATAAAGACATAATTCAATGGTAATTCGAAAAATCAGATTGAAATTTACAAAATTCATTGGAAAAAAGACAATAATTTGAGACAAACCTGCTGATCAGAAGACTTTTAATGAAATTTCCCAATTTTCATTGTCAAATTGTCTAAATTCGCAGCTTCCCAATTGCGTTAAAACTGATATGAGGTTAAACATGAACGATTCATTGGAACTTCGAAACAAAAAAATTGATGAAGATTGAAAAATAAAACAATAAAATCGAACAACAAGATTTAAACAAACCGAGTAAATTCTCTAATCACCTGGAAGAACGATGAGGATTGAATGCCGATGGGAATGGACGAATTAAGGAGCGAGCGAAACCAAGGCGACACCCGCAACAGCGACCTCGAGCAACAACCACACACAACAACACCACCACGAAGAGGAGAGAGAAGACACGAGCAGGGGACCGAAGCACATCAGCAACACCGTGCGAGGGGGAACGACAACCACGGCAAGCCCGGGGAAAATGGGAGCACTCGCAAGGGGTGGCTGACGGGGCAGCAGCGCAGGGGATCGAAGAAAGAGAGAGAGGGCTGGGGTTTGGGTTTTCACGGGGAAGGAAAGGAGTTGGGGTGAGAGAAATAGAGATGGGTTTGGGGTTTTTGTTTCCCAAACTAACCGACTAAGAATAGAAAATAAAGGAGTAACAGACTTTGGCTTTCTATTATGGCAAAATATCGCTCAACCAATTGCATCCGAAATCAAAAATATAAATTAATAGTAATAACTTCATAGAATTTATATAAATAAATATATTATAACCACTACAAAAATAAATATTCATACCTTAACCCAAATAAAATAAGAATATTCAAAATATAATTAGCATAATAATTATAATTAACGCTTAATAAAACGCTTTTAAGAATCGGGGTATTACACCTACAGAGCGGCATACGTAATTTGTCAATATACCAATGCTTTAATTTTTGGACTTATTGTGTTTGGCGGCTAATAAAGTGCCAAACATAAAATTTGGGATTACTCCCCTAAAAGAAATTAATTATAAAAACTTTACTTTACTAATTTTCAGAAAGAAAAATACTTATACTCTAAAAAGAAACCTATTCTAAAGTGTTACTTTAAATGTGTTACAAATACAAAGTGTTACTTAAAAGTGTTACCTTTTATAAAGTGTTACATCAAATGTTACTCAATTTAAAAAGTGCTACATGAAAATGTTACTTATAGAAAAAGTGTTACATTAGGTGTTACATATTAATAAAAAGCTACCAAGGTGTTACGTACATATTCGAGAAACTTGAATTTTAAAAAGTGTTACCCTATACATGTTACCTTAGACCAACTTTGTACTAGTGGGGAGACCATCTACGAAGCCATGAAGAAGAAAAGTGAAGACCCCACGTTTTTGCAAAAATCTGAAAAGGCGAAGAAGAACCGAAGAGGTGGCTCCCTGTCTAATCCAATTGAGCTGTCACACTTTCAGGGTTCTATTTCGGCGGCACAACATGCTAGAAAGATGGTAAAAATGTTCCATATCTACTACTTAGCTTAAATTACATGACATTTTCGGTATAAGTAAAAAATAAAGCCTTTGTTCAACAATGTGTACAGGCAAAGAGTAGAGGAGGAGTACTCCCTACCGCTCCCGAGTTGTTCTTGAAGACTCATTTCAAGACTGTTCCTGGAAAAGGAGAAATTCCAGCAAACAAGAAAGCAAAGCAAATCTCGGTACATACTTCTAAACATACTTCTAAACGTATATTTAAGCAAATCTAGGCCATTTTAGCCCATTTTAGGCCATTTTACTCCGAAATGAATGAATATGAGTAGTTTGAAGTTAGTTTAAGGTATAAACACCTCAAACATCATATATATACTTTGTTTCATGTGTTTAATAGTAGTTTTGATTGAAAATACAAAATATAAGCATGTTAGAACCAAATATAGGCCATTTTAGCCCATTTTTTGCCAGTTTACTTGAAAATGAATGAATATGAGTAGTTTGAAGTTAGTTTAAGTTATAAACACCTCAAACATCATATATATATATATATATATATATATATATATGTATATATATGTATATATATATATATACTTTGTTTCATGTGTTTAATAGTAGTTTTGATTGAAAATACAAAATATAGGCATGTTGGAACTTGGAACCAAATATAGCCCATTTTAGGCCATTTTACTCCGAAATGAAAGAATATGAGTATTTTGAAGTTAGTTTAAGTTATAAACACCTCAAACATCATATATATACTTTGTTTCATGTGTTTGATAGTAGTTTTAATTCAAAATACAAAATATAGACATGTTAGAACCAAATATAGGCCATTTTATCCCATTTTTTTTACCATTTTACTTGAAAATGAATGAATTTGAGTAGTTTGAAGTTAGTTTAAGTTATGAACACCTCAAACATCATATATATACTTTGTTTCATGTGTTTAATAGTAGTTTTGATTGAAAATACAAAATATAGACATGTTAGAACCAAATATAGGCCATTTTATCCCATTTTTTGCCATTTTACTTGAAAATGAATGAATTTGAGTAGTTTGAAGTTAGTTTAAGTTATAAACACCTCAAACATCATATATATACTTTGTTTCATGAGTTTAATAGTAGTTTTGATTGAAAATACAAAATATAGGCATGTTGGAACCAAATATAGGCAATTTTAACCCATTTTTGGCCATTTTACTCGGAAATGAATGAATATGAGTAGTTTGAAGTTAGTTTAAGTCATAAACACCTCAAACATCATATATGTACTTTGTTTAATGTGTTTAATAGTAGTTTTGATTGAAAATACAAAACATAGGCATGTTAGAACCAAGCAACGCAAATATAGTTTGTTTGGTGTATCACATAGTAGTTTTTACTTGAAAATGCATAAATATGAGTACATTATTTAACCAAATGCAGGAGACATACAATAAGAAGCTGGATGATTGTACCACTCAGGGGTCACAGCTGAACCCTGATCTGTTGTATTAGGTGACAGTTGGTGGGAGGAACAGAGGAAAAGTGCAGGGGTTGGGTCAGGGAGATCATTTGTACTACAACTCTTCATCTGGGCGAGGAGATGGCTCTTCACAACATATGTGCCGTCCATTTTTTCTCAGCTTGAGGCGCAGGTGGAGGCAAAGGTCGCTGCACGAATGGATGAGGTGGAGGCAAGGGTCGCAGCACGGATGGAAGAGTCAAACCGGGCCCTCCTGCAGGAAATAATGAGGAACATGTCTAGTTTCGGCCACATGTTCTCAGGTTGCTACAAAGGCCCCATTCAACAACGCATACTAGAAGATGACCCAGGGTTTGGTGGTGGTAGTAGTGCTACAGAGACACCCGTGACATTGTAGTTTGTTTGGTTTTGGCAACTAGGTAACTAACTTATAGTTTCTATATAGTTAGTCTAACTATATGCATTTAGTGTCTATATTTAATGGCATCTAGCTTTGTTTCTAGATGAGTCGATATATTTTTTTGGAACCCGACTTCTACTTTATTTCCCGACACCGGGATCTATTTTGCGTACATATATTTAATCTAGGTAGTTTGTCTAACTATAGACATTCAGTGTCTATATTTATCGGCATCTAGCTTATAAGTTTCTAGATTTGTCGATATATATTTTTGTAGATCCCGACTTCTACTTTATTTCCCGACATCGGGATCTATTTTGTGTACATAATTTTAATCTATTTCATGTAATTATATAAGTATCTACGCAAATTGTAATATATATTAAAATTGCATATTTTTGTAGTTGACAATATTGAATGCGATGGAGGAACAGGTTTAGTGTAGTATATTTAGGTCCAGCCGTGCAGGTACGGGTTTAATTATAATTTGGAACATTATTATTTAAATTAATGTAATTTTAAAAACAACGACGGCTAAACAGTCGTTGTAAAAGAAAGTAATGCTACCACGGATTTAAAAGGCAACGACTGCTGGAGAATATTAGAGACTGCTTAGTACCGTCGTTGATTCAACGACTATTTTATACCGTTGCTGATTCAACGACTGTTTTAAACCGTCATTCATTTAACGTCTGTTTAAAACCGTCGTTGTTTCAGCGACAGCTCTAAACAGTAGGTGACATATTCTCGTTGGTATTCAAAACAATCGCTGACAAGTAAGAAAACCATCGTTGATAGTGGTACCGACGGCCAGACGGTCGTTGATTCCTAAATCACCGACCATCGATGCAACGACTGTCAGTAAACAACCATTGACCGTCGTTGATGGTAGCAGCGACCGTTTTTGTTTTTTCAGCGACCGTTTTAAGCCGTCGTTGATATCGTCTTTTCTTGTAGTGCACAAAAACAACAAAAACAACTACATCAGCATGCAACACCAAAAATGTAACAATCTCAAGCAATGTAACAATCTCAAGCAACATGCAACACCAACAACGTAACAATCTCAAGCAACATGCAACACCAACAACGTAACAATCTCAAGCAACATGCAACACCAACAACGTAACAATCTCAAGCAACATGCAACACAACATCATTAGAAACAACAATAGCAAAATCAGGCTAAGCAACCACTACAAAAACCAAGACAGTAGCAACGCGAAAAGAACAAAACCAAGCAAAGGAGGGAGATGTTTCAGGATTGATAATAGAGAAAAGTAAGGGTTTTTAGTTTTGGGGTTGTAATTTTGCAAAGCTTAGATGGTGCACACGCTAGTACATAGAATATGGTACACATATGTACATGGATAACAAGCTGAATATACATGGATAACAACCCAAATGAACATATGTACATGGATAACAAGCAATTTTTTTTTGGGGCCCCACTGGGAACCCCTTTGGTAAGAAGAAGGACCCTATTGGACCAGCACCTCTCACAGGTCAGGCAGCCCAGCTACACAAGTCAACGCTTGAGAGTAGGAGGGATAAAGGGAATCCCTACTCCCAAGCACAAGTAGGTAGTGGGGCTCAAACTTGTGACCTCAAAGTCACAAGGTGAGTTCCCCACCACCTCGACCAAGCAAGCTTGGTGGATAACAAGCTAAATGAACATATGTACATCTCTACTGATACATGTTCATTGGTATTGGTCTTCGTGTTCATAATCTAGTCATTCATGTTCATCGTGCATATGGTTCTCATCCTACGGACGTGTGTATGTGCTAATTTGAGGTAATTTTGGCTTTCAATTACTAAATTTCAATTGGGGTTTCTTTTGGGTTTTAATCGGACTGCAACTCACTATTTTGAACATGCAATTGAAATAGTATCCCTTTTGAATAGATTGGTTTATAAGCACAATATATTGATCCCACTCTCCACAAGAAGTCAAGAATTAATGATCAAAGGCTAGGCCACTGGGCCACTGAATTCATATATGCTTCATGCCTTTGGCATAAAGCTGAATTAAATCACTAAAACTGATATTACTGTCTGAATTATGCAAAAATTGGCTTGCTATTTCGCCTAACAATGATGTATTATTACAATAGTTTATACACATTTGCAAGAATTATGAACACAAAGAATTTACGCGAGTTCCTGCTATGAACCCAAAGATTTGTGTCGACACTAGCTGAACTTTGAAGCTTGACTTTGATGCTGTAAGTATCGAGGTCCCCCAAAGAACTGATTCGATGAAGGTACACTTCACATAAAATTGGGGTCATAGACCAAAATATGTGAATGTATTTCTCTATAGTATATACTGAGTAGTGAGTACTATATATTATGTACATGTGAAAAGCTATGGGTATCTGCATCTTCTCTGTTGAACTGATAATCACAATCTTCCGATCAAAAATTGAGTTTCCTTTAGGCTTTACCGGACTTAACCAACCACTCCAAGCTCTGTCAAGAAAAGAATCAAACTGACAATCCAACATGGATCACATCTTAAATTGGTACTAGAAACATACAAGAACATGCTACTAGCCTGCCCCCTCCCCCTTTCGTCCCTTTGATAAATGATTTAGATTTTAACATTCTTTTCTGATGCCTCATTGCGTTCAGGTAGATCATCAACTTTTTTTCTGACATGTTCCTACAGATGATTGACATTGTGTAAAGATACTTGTAATTTAAAAGTAGTATTATGTCATAAATGAAGGCGAATAAGTTTTAAATGCAACTTCTGACAAGCATGGATCTGGGTGAGAACTTAGGAACACAGTCTTTTGTTATATTGGTAATTTGGTATTCTAAAATTCATTTAGAATGCTTCCAAATCCATCTTCTCCAAATGGAAGGAAAATAAAGACAATCAAAACATTTTAAGAAAGGGGAGAAATATGTAAATTCTTCATACTCAAGTCTACAATTCAAGAATAAACTCAACAGCAGAAAGCCAGAAACAGACAAGCTAAATGTAACTATAAAAATCATAGACATTACTCATGTAGGAAGAACTAATGTATACTACCTGTGATCAGTGCTTAATAAAAAACATGTATTTGGAATATATTATGCAGTATCATACATGATAGTAAAGCAAGAGATTGTGCAACAGAGCAGTAGAAATTAAGGTACCTCCATGACTTGACAACTGGATTCAATTTGATTTGCTGCCATTGATACAAGGATGACAACTGCTGGTGCCACAGTTGAGGGCCAATAGTTGAGATTTCTACTGTCAAGCAATGACAAACCAACCAAATGCTTCACTTTTCCTTGCATCTCATCATCAGCTGTTGCAACAATTAGATAAAACCTGGGATTTGTTTGAGAAGGTTATCAGCTAAATCTTCACCAAATCAAACTCTTTAAAGAATTTGATAAATCATACAAAATAAGACAATTAATGACATATAGCAAGACAGACACGAAAAAGCAAAACTACAACCAGGGCCCAACAGTGAAATTACAGGATACATGGGTTGCAGACCCAAACATACACGCAAAAGCGGAATACCAGACAGACTAAAAGAAAAGAAAAACCCAACAGAGAGTCAAACTACAAGATACATGGGTCGCACACTCAAAGAGACAAGTAAGACAAACACATAAAGAAACACAGACTAACAAGCAAAAAAAAAAGGTGAAAATACAAGCAGGCATCAACAGAGAGTCAAACAATCGGATACATGGGTCGTAGACTCAAACAGACAAGCAAAGGCAAAATACAAAGCAAGCTAAAAGCCTAAAAGTGTCATCTATAACATGTGTGATTCAATTGTCACTTTCTTTGCAGATTCCTTATTCGCACATATTAACATAAAAAATATTCAAATTTTATTGTTGCTGTTAGGGAAACTTATTAGAGATAGACGAGTACATACTACAGACAGTCATATTATTGCTAAGAGTAAGCTTGAACAACATACTACTCAAATAATATATATCACACACTAAAATACATGCCGTAATGAATAAAAAGGGTTAAATAGATATAAGTAACCCAAGATTTTTAAAGCAATGAATTGTCTTAGAAAGGGTAGAACAAAGGAAGGATATGCGACCAATTATCAAGGACGGAGGAAATAGTTGATCATACAGCCATATATCTCACAATAAAAGAAATACACTAAATAGACATCGTGAAACTTATATTAAGACTGCATCTTACAATAGTCTGTCCTTTATCAACTGCACAGTTGTCGATAGTGCGCACGAGTGTAGGTAGAGGATGGTGCACACCATCCAAAACGCAGCAACACAATGCATAAAACACGGGTTCATTAAACCAAAAACGCACGGAAAGAACATCTGTTGGTCTCCAATGAACACCGAAAAACATAAAACCCATTTTTTGAATTCATTACTTTTATTTTCCCACACAAATTTTCATAGACTTTCTCTCTCTTCTCCCCAAATCCTCCAACATCTCTCTAACTTCTCTCTAACCTCTCTCATCAAACTCTTCAAATTCTTCATTTTTTTTGCACAATTTTCGTACATGAAGATGAACACAACAAGTTGCAAAGCGAAATCGACAATATAAGGTTTTAGATCTATGCATTTGATAAGAAAATAGAACATTTTTTTACATTTTGCACCTTCATTTCTTATTTTTTTCCCTCTTTTCTAATGAAAATCATAATGGTTTGTGAAAAATTGAAAAAAATCTTGCAATTGATATCCGAATGAACAAAGGAGAGAGTCCAATGAACAAAGGAGATGAACGAGTTCAACATCTTGAAAAAAACCAGGTAATGTTCATTGTACTGTAAATATATGTTCGTTGTATTATTACAATGTATTATATTCATTGAATTCGTGTTGGTCATATGTTTATTATTTTTAGCCATATGTTTATTATGTGTTTGTTCAGATGTTAGATACAGTTGTTTATATGTTCATTGTGTGCTTGACACATATTAATTGCATTAATAACAAGAATTATGACATATGTTCATTGTCCTATTAGCATATGTTCACTGAAACACATGTTGTTCAGATGTTTATTGCATTTCAGTCATATGTTCATTGTATGTTTGTAATATATTCAATAAAATGATATGAATTAATGATGAGTTGATTATCATATATTTATCTATAAATGTGTGATATTTTTTCAAATGTTCTTTGTATGATTATGTGATGTTTATTGTACTATTTACAAATACAAGGTGCACATTTTTAGGCTGATGTTCATTGTATTACTAGCATGTTCATTTTAGTCACATGCTCGTTATATTTGGTCATATATTTATTGTGTGTGGGAGCATGTTCATTGTATTATTAGAATGTGTTAATTGTATGTTTGAAGCGTATGTTCATTGTATTATAAACTTGAATAATTTTGTTTGGCAATTTTGAATTTTTAAAATTCGAAAACATATTAAAAAATTAGTCAAAAATGTTCAATCCAAAATTGCAATTGTTCATTCAACAGAAAGAATGTGTTTATTACACTAATTTTTTTATAAATGTTCATTTCAAAATTCCAAATGTTCAATAAAAAATAGCGTGTGTTCATTATCCAGTTTATTACTAGCATGTTCATTTTAGTCACATGCTCGTTATATTTGGTCATATATTTATTGTGTGTGGGAGCATGTTCATTGTATTATTAGAATGTGTTAATTGTATGTTTGAAAGCTTATGTTCATTATATTATAAACTTGAATAATTTTGTTTTAACTACTGCTCTTTCCTTTCTTGTATTAGTTCAATTCGACTAGTTCATACAACTAATGATACATTATTGTGTCGAGATCTCACAAATCAAATCAATCGGAAATGGAAGGAAGCTTAGAAGCAAGAATATCTTCTTAATGAACTCAATAGTGTTTAATTCGCAATACATGTTCTTTTGTAAGACCTTGGTGTTCATATGAGATATATTGTATTATTTTGGTTATATTTCTACATTTGGGTACATACTACATTTTGAATTAACCATCTATTGTAATTACTTATTTTTTTGATAATTATACAACTATTCAGTTGGGTTATTCATTATAGATAATATGTTGTTCATTGCAAAATCATATTTGTACATTACAAAGAATAATAATGACAACATAAATATTTATCACAATGAACATATAAGTAATTTGAAAGAACATTTTGAAGAACTTGGATGAACAAACTAACATTTGAATCAACAATATGTTAAAGAAGTGAGAAATGAACAATAGTAAATTTGAAAAATATTTTGAAATTTGAATTTTGAAAATCAGTGGCAATTTTGAATTTTTAAAATTCGAAAACATACTGAAATTTGAAATTAGTCGAAAATGTTCAATCCAAAATTGTAATTGTTCATTCAACAGAAAGAATGTGTTTATTACACTAAATTTTTTATAAATGTTCAATAAAAAATAGCGTATTGTCACGTGCGGACAGATTTCTTCGTCGCTGCACGCTGCCTACTCTAATCACACTCCTGTCGGACTACTAGCCAAGGCACCCGATATGCTGGCTAGGCTATGTGGCTACGAAAATGGCTAAGTTTGGAAGCTAGAACACAAGAGGGATGTTTAGAAAGAATGCTTTGTATTGATAGCTTAATGAATACAAGTGTTTAGCTCTCTTGGATGCTTTGTACAAATGAAGGGGATGCCTATTTATAGGCCTCCATCCTTGCCTACCCTAATTCTAGAGAGTTATTAAACCTCCTCAATTAGAGGCTTCTACACAAGGTTCCCTAGAACCTTCTAGACACTCTACAAAGCTTATGTACAAAGAGGAGCTTACAAGTCTTCTCTAGAAGCTTCCATGCAATCCCGAAATATGCCCGTGCACCATCACCTGATTCTGGGCCTCAAATTCAAAATCTAGCTCGACCATTATCTTTAATGGCCCAAAATCTGGCGGGCCCCAAAATTTGAGCCCATTTGGAGTTCGTTTGACCCATCAGATGCCTTAGGGCATTTTGGGCCACCGTTGGGCCAGCGCAGGGCGCCCAGTCCACGGCTGCTGCCCAGCGATGTTCTAAGGGGACTTAGCGATGAGTCGTGACAGTGTGTTCATTATACTACAATGTCTATTGGAATAAATTGGATGTTTATTGGTTTACAACACACATGGGGTGAAAAAGTTGAGGAAAGAGAAATTAAGGTGGGTCCCACAAATGTTCATTCCGAAATTGCAAATGTTCAATCAAAGATAGCGTGTTGTCACGGCTCAGCCCCCCCTAGAGCATCGCTGGGCCATAGGCGTGGATTGCTCGCCCAGCGCTGGCCCAACGGTAGCCCAAAATGCCCTAAGACATCTGATGGGGCAAACGAACTCCAAATGGGCTCAAATTTTGGGGTCCGCAATATTTTGGGCCATTGAAAATAATGGTCGAAGCAGAATTTGGATTTAAGGCCCATAATCAGGTGATGGTGCACGGGCATAATTCGGGAAGTACATGGAAGCTTCTAGAAGAGCTTTGTAAGTTCCCTTTGTACATAAGCTTTGTAGAAGTCTAGAAGGTTCTAGGGAACCTTGTGTAGAAGCCTCTAATTGAGGAGGTTTAGGAACTCTCTAGAATTAGGGTAGGCAAGGTTGGAGGCCTATAAATAGGCATCCCCCTCATTTGTAGAATGCATCCAAGAAAAGCTAAACACTTGTATTCTTGAGCTGTCAATACAAAGCATTCTTTCAAGCATCCCTCTTGTGTTCTAGCTTCCACACTTAGCCATTTTCGTAGCCACATAGCCTAGCCAGCATATCGGGTGCCTTGACTAGTTGTCCGACGGGACTGTGACGCTAGTAGGCAGCGTGCAGCGACAAAGAAATCTGTTCG
Organism: Beta corolliflora; assembly: GCA_947648045.1. Taxonomy (NCBI): domain Eukaryota; kingdom Viridiplantae; phylum Streptophyta; class Magnoliopsida; order Caryophyllales; family Amaranthaceae; genus Beta; species Beta corolliflora. Next base: position 1,033,838 of record CANSZD010002958.1, read on the forward strand.
CACGTGACAGTGTGCTCATTATACTACAATGTCCATTGGAATAATCTTGATGTTTATTGGTTTACAACGCACATGGGGTGAAAAAGTTAAGGAAAGAGAAATTGAGGTGGGTTCTACAAATGTTCATTGGAAAACTGCAAATGGTCATTGGAGACCATGCGCACCTAGAGGAAGGTCGTGCGCACCTTCGAATTTTCGTCAACTGCACTTAAAAAGGAATAAATATTTTTAGAAAGTATATTGATAAATATGTTAACAATTCATGCTCAATGAATTGCTTCTCTTGAAACCAGTGGATACATTGATCGCAGACTCAAGAATTCCAAGAAAAATTAAAGTTCATCTTTTAGTTCTATATATCCAACTTTTGGATAACTAAACGAAGATATTATTCGTCCATTTCAATTTAGTATACTTCTTTTAGTGTAATTCATATCTATAACAATATCAGCGCCTGCTTATAGTTTCACTTTTTCATGTCTATCTTGCTATTACATTTTGTTTCCTGTTTGTTTTCACTTTCTCGTGTCTGTCTTGCCATTTGGCGATGGTTGTTTGCTTTGCATTTGCTTGTCTTTTTAAGTCTGTGGCCCATGTATCCCAAAGAGACACTATCCATACGACTTATTCTAAAAGCACACTTGTCTTTACCTCTCTATCTTCATTTCAATAATTCTTTTCAGGGTTTTTGTTATTGTCTGGTTCCATTGCTCTTCAACAGTGTTTCCAAAAGTAACCACGTATTTGTTAACTTTCTATCAATTATTTTAATTCAACGCCTTTCCTCTCTTTTCCATGTTTAGCAGTATAGTTGATTAATTTTAAAAAAAAATTTAATTAAAAAAACCTAGATTTGTTTTATACATACATATAGCATCCCTTAGACCTTCGTATTTTTAAGAGACCTGCAAACACAGGTTTTTGATTAATATCAATAATAATTTTAATATGCAAGCCCTATCAGATTTTGATTTACTCGAAAGAATCCCTGAAGAAGGTAAACTCGAAAAGCAACAGATAAAATCTTCTAAAAACGCAATCTTTAATAAAAATTGTACAAGGGAAAATTTTCGGATATATGGCGTCAGAGAACCACGACGAGATGAACTGAGAGATGCAATTGAAGATAGCCTCTATACAAAAGGAAAAAGGGAAATTTACAGCGCTAACAAGAAAAATAATCAAACTCACGCAACAGAGTGTTATGACAGATGTGAGAAAGAACAAATAATGAATGCAGAAAAGCAATAAACAACACACAAATTTACGTGGTTCACCAACAGTGTGTTGGCTACGTCCACGGGCAGAGAGAGAGAATAATTTTATTGATGAAGAGGAATATCAGATTACAGATGTATTTTGGCACTAATGACCGCACAAAACGAATTATGTTAAAAGCCTATTTATACCCCAAATCGAAAAAACGCGTTTCCGCGTAAAAAGCCCACCGCCCGATCGGGTCGGGCGACATCCGCCCGATCGGGTCGGGCGACATCCGCCCGATCTGGCGGACCACTTTACCAAACGAGGAATGTTCTCGGGCCCGATCGGGCGGCCATCGCCCGGTCGAGATCGATACCTCGCCCGATCGGGGACACATGCCCGACGGCATCGGGCGCCCATGCTTCCAAGCCTCAGCATGGACCTTCGACCCCGCCCGGTCAGGCGGCACACGCCCGACTTGACCAGGCGGCCCTACGAGCAGCTCCCTTCGACGATATTCAACCAGATTCAAGGCACAAATTCCTACAAATCTCCACCTTGACATGAATCCTCTCACAATAAACCCGATAACCAGGTCAACAGATAACCAGATGACTAGATAAAACAGATACATTGAACACAATGCCCAAATGCATTGAACACAATGCCCAGATTCTCCCTGCAACCAGATTTGCCCAGAAAGACAACCAAAACCACATTTGTCCCTGAAGGACAACCAGAACCAGATTTGTCCCTTAAGGACACCATATTGGCCCTAAAGGGACCCCAGACCAGATTAGCCCCTAAGGGCCCCAGACTTGCCCCCAAAGGGCAACTAACAACCTCGATCAGCTTGTAAGTCCAAGCAATCTTAGAACTTACCATGTGGAACCAGATTCGAACAGATGTGTTGCTTATACTCTTTCGTAGCACAAGTAACACATTCCTTGGACGGCCCAAATATATTCACCTCTCCGACATACAGTGCAAAACCCACCGTGTCTTCATAACCGTCCCTTTGGGGAGAGTTCCCAAAACTTACATACCGACCAAGAGCGAAATTTGACTGACCCGATTTTGACGACGAAGAACACGGAATTCCAGATTCAGATTGTGAGTGTTGACAGACTTTTCCCTGACGTGAACCACCACTCCAACCTAGAGTGCCTCTGTGCTCCACCTGTTTCTCAACACTATCACAAACAGCCAATGTGACAACCCCAGACTCAGATAACGTAAACCCTTGCAACACATACAATGTCTCCCGTTTAACCCCTTTCAGAATTATCTTTGAACCCCTATAGACATACAACCCTCCACCTTCACCTTTGAAACTGAACCCTTTCTTGTCTAACAGACTAAGTGAAATCAGATTCTTTGTGACCTGTGGAACATGCCTAACATTATTCAAAGTACAGACTTTGCCATCACATATCCTAATTCTGATGGACCGTATACCAACTGTCTTGCAGACCTCACTGTTGGCTATAGTAACACTTCCATCAACCTGTTTATAGTTCATAAACCACTCCCTGCGCGGACACAAATGACAAGACACTCCAGAATCTAAAACCCACACATCACTGCAATTAGAGCTGTTCATGGACGGGACGACCCGCTAAGCCCGCCCAACCCGGCCCGCTAATGCTGCGGGCTTGGACAACAAACTTTGAAAAAAAATTCTAAATGGGCGGGCCAAGCCCGGCCCGCTAATATTAATGGGCGGATATGGACAACCTCAAATATACCGCGGGCAAGCCCGCCCGGCCCGTTTATCATACTATCAATTTTCAATGAAATATAATTTTTTATCTAACTAATTTAGTGTTGATTTATCCTTTTGGAATATATAGTTTATTTGCACTAATATAGCTTTGGCAACACATAATTGTCTTTATTCTTACCTTTACTAACTTAATTTCTTAATAATTTATCGTCCTCTAACATTTTTGTTACGAATATTTTTAACTTTCTCTTTATCTTACGTTGTGATTATCAACTTTTTTTCTATTTTAACCAAAATTATGTTTTAATCTAAAAATATAAAAGGAAATTAACTAGAGTATTTGGAAAAAAAATATAAGTATTAACAGGCCCGTTAGGCCCGCGGGCAAGCCCGTCCGTTTATTAGGGCGGGTCATGGACAAGTAGTTAAGCCCGTATAAAAGGGCTTGGACTAGACATATTAGGCCCGTTGGACAAATTTTTTTGGTTAAGCCCGGCCCGCAACCCGCCCAAGCCCGCAAATGATCACCTCTAACTGCAATGTGTTTGTTCATTAACAACTAAAGCAATATCATCATCAGAACTATAATTTTCTGCTGCAACAGCAGCAGAACTAGACCCAGACCCGGATTTATCTCCCTGATTGTTCTTTTTAGGACATTTCCTTTTCCAATGCCCTGTTTCCTTACAGTAATTACATACATCACTAGATTTAGGACCTCTATAAAATGGTTTCCTGGATTTTCTCCCCGAATTTCCCTGTCCATTATCACTGGCAACTAATCCAGCAGCCTGATCGACTGTACCTGTACCAGACGCCTTATGACGAATCTCTCTAGTATGAAGCGCAGATTTTACTTCTTCTAATGACAGACTATCTTTCCCAACAATAAAAGAATCCACAAAATTCTCAAACGATAAAGGCAAAGATACTAACAGAATTAAAGCAGCATCCTCATTATCTACTTTATCATCAATATTACGAAGATCTAGTAAGATAGTATTCAACTTTTCGAGATGGTCCCTAAGAGACGTACCTTCCTGCATACGCAGGCTAAACAGACGTTGCTTCAAAAGCAACTTGTTGGTTAGAGATTTTGTCATATACAAACTCTCCAACTTCAACCACAGACCAGCGGCGGTTTCCTGCTCCGTAACTTCAGTAATTATGTCGTCAGCAAAACACAACATAATCGTCGAATGCGCCTTTTCCTCCAGAACGGCCATCGCAACGGTAACTGAATCCGTTGACTTCTTTTCCAACGGTGCCCAAAACCCTTGTTGCTTTAGTAAAGTCCGCATCTTGATCTGCCACAAACTGAAACTGTTTCTCCCAGTGAACTTATCGATTTTCACATTCATCCCAGACATCTTTCTCACCCAGATCGAACACAAAGCTCTTGATACCAATTTGTTATGACAGATGTGAGAAAGAACAAATAATGAATGCAGAAAAGCAATAAACAACTCACAGATTTACGTGGTTCACAAACAGTGTGTTGGCTACGTCCACAGGCAGAGATAGAGAATAATTTTATTGATGAAGAGGAATATAAGATTACAGATGTATTTTGGCACTAATGACCGCACAAAACGAATTAGGTTAAAAGCCTATTATACCCCAACTCGAAAAAACGCGTTTCCACGTCAAAAAGCCCACCGCCCGATCGGGTCGGGAGACATCCGCCCGAACGGGCAGACCACTTTACCAAACGAGGAATGTTCTCGGGCCCGATCGGGCGGCCATCGCCCGGTCGCTCGCCCGGCGGAGATCGATACCTCGCCCCGATCGGGCACACACGCCCGACGCCATCGGGAGCCCTTGCTTCCAAGCCTCAGCTTGGACCTTCGACCCTGCCCGGTCGGGCGGCACACGCCCGACTTGACCGGGCGGCCCTACGAACAGCTCCCTTCGACGATATTGAACCAGATTCAAGGCACAAATTCCTACATAGAGGAAACCCGTCGACCGACGAAACAGTTTAAAAGGAAATCAAACTGTCCAGCTTGCTTGTTGAATCTGGCAACAAAGAAACAGTTCTGACGCCGTCGTTTGAAAAGGATAACATATACAATCAATATATAATATACAAAAACAATTACTGTAGTTTTAAAATATGTTTATTTCTGCCGACTGTCTACCCATTAATCTAAAGATAGGGTTACACTTGATACACTTGAATACTTATATGATTCTTATTTTAAAAATGATCGTCGTTAACACCGGAGTTTCAAATGCAATTTCTTCTTACAAATATCAGTCATATGCACATCGAGTCTATGCAAAGACTCCCAATACGGATGGGATAAAGTAAGCATCCTGACTCATTGGTATAATTATGGCATTTTTCAAAGGGTAATTTTCCTATTATATATGATCTCTTTATACTAAAACAGTAGTCTCAGATTCCGTAGATGATTGCCGGTCATCATGTTTTTGCCTGCAGAGTATGCTGAATACAATCTGGCAGCCCAATCAAGTTCATAATCTGGAAAGAACTGTCGACAAACAAAGAGTTAATTTTCGTAATGTGCAACTTGAGCACAGCAGAATCATAACTTCGATGGGGAAAGACATGGATAAACATAGGATGACGATCAACACTATCTCTAGACACATTGAAGACGCTGAAAAATTGCTAGCGCAGACTGGATCAGAGTTTGCGGAGGCCTTATCTCGACGAGAGAAGGCGCCGAGAATGCCGATACAAAGGCATTTCTTGAGATTGAGAGGCACCAAAGTATGTTAATTGATGTTTGTCTTGAATGTGAACATCTCGCACGGCCAGAAAAAGGAAATTACAGAGCAGTGTCGAACCGAGAGCAATTTGAAAATACACCTGGCCGAGAAGAAGAAAAAGTTTGGAGAAGACGATGAGCGGCGGCAAAGAATAGATTACGTCGGACAATGCATTGAAAGGAAATATCCCGATATCAACATTAACTGGAATAAGGTGCTCCAAACCCATGCAAAAGGTAGATCGAAATTTTCTAACACTTAAGAGACGTAGCAAGAAGAGACGCTATTACACAAGATCAATAACAAAAGACAACTGCAAACATTCTCAGAGCTCAATACTATTCACGTGAAATCCTTGCTTTTCACGTTCTCAAGATGCTCTTACAGTCTCTATCTTTTTTCAATACATACAATTGTTACTATTATTATTAATGCAAATTATTCGTAACATAGAATTATTTCAAACATTGAACTTTTTATGTGCTATGTCTGTGTGTTGCGTATTGCTTGTCCTTTCATATTCCAAATCCAAAAAAAAAATCATATTTGTACTGTCTTTTACACAATATGTATGCAATATTTTAATATTTTATTTATTACCATGATGATTATACAAATTACACTTATTTAGCTAAAGTCTGCGGAAAGAGTCACATACATCGGTAAATACATTCTAGAACCCAGGCTTAAATTACCGCCCTTTTTAAAGGCTTGGATAGACAACATTCCCTAACTAAATACTCCTGCAAATCACTAAAATCCAGTAAAAACCGCAAGATTGTGAATACTATTATACTAACGATATCAATTTCAATCCGGTTGCAACCGCCCGAACTGACCATTTTAGCAAGTGAGTGGTAGACAATCCAGAGGTTGGACCAATCTGTAAAAGAAATGACTTGGAACACATGTCTAGGATTTCCTGTGGTTGTCCTTCTGCGTCACCTATTAATTTCGCGAATTCATTATTAGCTTTTATGACATAAATAAAAGATAAATAATTTCACTAACATTGCTATTATACTTACAGTTTTCTTTAGGTTGACTAATTTCAGACATTCCATTCCAAAAAGCTCTTCAACAATGTCATTGAAGACCGTAAACATCATTGAGCCATTTTCATCGACAGCTTCAAATGCGAAGTTCACTCTACATATTAATGCAATAAAAAAAAGTTCAAGGATAAGTTAGACAAGCTATGATGTATGAAAAGTGAAAAAAATCATTACATAGCCTACCTTGGAATGCAAATAGCATCCGCAGAATTGTATAGCTATTTACCATCCGTATTTACTTGAAATCGTTCGTATTTTTTTCTTTAAATACCCCCCATGCCCCTTCCCCTTTCACCCCACTCTACTCTCTCAACTCTCATCCAACTTCATCCCTCTCTCTACCATTGAGCACTACCACCACCACTGAACCACCACCACCGCACCACCACCACCGACGCACCACCATCGGATCACCACCGCCGACGAACCCACTACCCACGTGGACCAAAACCACCGGCTCACCACCAACACCGAAGATAGCACCACCGGAGCACCACCTCCACCACCGACGAACCAACTACCCCCGTGGACCAACACCACCGGCTTACCTCCAATACCAGAGCACCACCGGACCACCAACACCGGAGCAACACATCCACCGACAGACCACCATCACCGGAAACCACAATGTCCGACAAAGAACCCTCAACATCGCCAGCCTCACCGGAACGGAATGTGGTTAGTTTTTAAATTTTTTTTTCCGTCACCAATGCACGGAAACGTATGAAAATTCTGTTTCCTCCATGGAGGAAACGGACAAAATTTGGAGGAAACAAAAATCTTGTCCGTTGCCGTGGTAACAAACAGGATTTCCGTTTCCTCCATGGGGAAACAGAATTTTTCGTACTAGTCTGTTAATTTTTTCCCGAATATATTTACATATTATTGAAATTATTGTGATAATTATTATTGATTTTCTAACTAGAGAATAATAGTCGGTGCGTTTCTGTTAATTTTGTTAATGAATATTTGTTATTAAGTTGTGTAATTGAATATTTAGTTAATATTTATAGCTTTTTTTCCATGTATGCATATTATTGTAATTATTTTGATAATTAGTTGTTATTTTCTGATTAGCGAATTATAGTCGTTGCGAAAATTTGTTGATGAATGTTTGTTATTAAGTTGAGAAATTGAATATTTAGTTAATATTAAGAGTTGTGATTGGTAAATAATAGTGATTACTAGTTACGATAAGTAAGTGATTAATCTAATTATTAGCCAATATTAGTGATTAATTACTTTATTAGCCAATATTATTGATTATATGTTGTCTAAATGGTAAATGAAAAACATTTAAGGTTCATTTGCTGGATTTTGGGGGTGATTATATAGATTATAATCACATGTTTTATAATGAAACACTTTGGGCTGAGAAAAAGGAACTACAAGATTGGGTTAAAACAAGGGCACATGAAATTGGGTTTGTGATGGTAATTTCGTCAAATCATAAACATGATCCTAGTGGTCGACCGTATGTTTATATGAAATGTAATCGGGGTCAGCCATATTGGGGTGAAGGTAGGGATCTGAGCGTAGCAGAACGTGTAGCTACAAAATCAAAGCATGTGGATGCAGAGCGGGAGTTAGGATAGAGTTTTTGGATTACCCTGATCGAACAGGATGGGTGATCAAAGCAGAGCCAGAGATAAGGAGCATGCACAATCATGAGTTCATTCATTACCGTGAGGGCCACCGACCCATGAGCGGACTTAGTCCAGCAGCTAAGGTTTTCGCTCGCGATATATGATTAAGTCGCACGTTAGGCCTGCTAGTATCATGAAAGATGTTAATGAAAAATTTCCCGATGATCATCCAAATATGAGACACTTGTGCAACCTAAAGGAAAAGGATAGAAGGGAAGTAATGGATGGCAGAGACGTGATGCAACACTTCCTTCACCTTGCTCGAGAGAGCGGCTACCTTCATTGGATCTAGCAAGACGAGGAGACAAATGTAATGACTACGACGATCATGGTGCACCCTCGGTGGGCAAATATCCTCCGCACTTATACGCATGTTGTTGGTATGGATGCAACATACAAAACCAACAAATATAACATACCTTTTCTAGAGCTCATTGGATGACGCCTTGTAACACTAGTAGAATAAATGCTTATTGCTGCGGTCATTAAGTGGCCTATTGCGGCGGTTTTGACCGTGCAGTAATTAAGGGCGCAGCAATAGGTAATTAAACTATTGCTGCGGTTTTAAACCGCAGCAATATTAAAACATATTGCTGCGGTTTCTGGGCAAAACCGCAGCAATATGTACATTTTTTATTATTTAAATAAACCATATTGCTGCGGTTTCTGTGACAAACCGCAGCAATATATATATTTTTTATTATAAAAAAAACAGTATATTGCTGCGGTTTGTCTCAGAAACCGCAGCAATATACTGCATTTTTTTTTTTTAAATTTATTTTATATTAACGTATGTTCCACCAACCTCATGCAAGAAGTAGAATGCAGCAAGCAGAATATTTTCTGCATAAATTTCGACAGAGCTCCGTTTGTAAATTGGATAAACCCATAATTGGGAATTAACCTGTACAATATTATATTAGACAACCATCCATCCATCATCCAAAATTTATCCAACATCCATCCATCATCCAAAATTTATCCAACATCCATCCATCATCCAAAATTTATCCAACATCCATAATTCATCCAACAAACAACATCTAATGCAAAATTCATCCAACATCCATCCAACTTCCACGCACAATCCAAATTCCAAGTTTAACAAGAAATAAATACGATTCAATCCAACATAGATATCATAAAATCCAACATTAATAATATATATATATATATATATATATATATATATATATATATATATATATATATATATATATATATATATATATATATATATATATATATATATATATATCATGAAATCCAAGTCAATACGATAATGTTGGTTGGTACAAGTTGCACTAAATTATAATCGTTAAAGCAAAGAAAATTAACATTAACTAACCTATGCAATGCAATTATCAATAAAGTATCTTGCCCACTTATTTTTCACCTCATTGATTTGATCTTCAGTATAAGGATCGCGGGTAAAGGTACTAGCAACCTGAAAATAATTCACCAAAGTTAGCTTTCAATAGTTAAATATGTAAAATATGAAATGAATAATAAGTGAACAAAAAACTTACTTCATCGAAATCCTCCGAACCAGAATATAAAGTGAGTATGTCAAAAATGTTGCGCATGATAAAATAACCGCACTCCGTGCCTCCTTGTTGTTGTGGGCACTTTAACGAAAGTTTTAAGAAAATGAGGAAATTTATCGTATAATGAGAATGACATAACATATGCTTTTAATTGAATAAAATAAGTCTATTATACCTTAACACATCTCCAAATAAGCTTGTTGTGACGAACTTCGTTGCCGCTCATCCGAAACCTCCTAAAAGCACTACATAAAACAAAATCAAATGAGTTACGCTTTACTTGCTTTATATTATAATTTAAATTCATTTAAAATATATCAAAACGATCAACTTACGCTATCATAGGCGGTCTAATCTTTAACTTCCGCTCCTTGTGATAGCTAGCGGAATCGAAGACATAAATTATCCCGAGGTTGGGACGTATGACAAGGAGCATCCAATGACGGCTATTGCAAGATTGAATAATAATAATTACTTAAAAAATTCATTGGTCAAACAACAATCAATAGTTGTAAAACTATTAAGATAGAATATTACTCTTGAAAGATTGGCGCGAAGATGATACTAGCACCAGCAACGACGGATCCAATCAAAGCACACTGAATGTAAGTCGTTATATTCTCCAATGCATGCACATCCGCGGTACTCTCCGGGCACATCCAACAAACTCGAACAACAACCCCAAATCCATCCAAGTCAGACTGCGTTGCCCTAAAAAAAATAGACAACTGTAAATTTTATGCGGAAAATACAACTACCATACAATCAAATGTAAAAAAAAATCATAACTTTGATTATTGTTACCTCATGTACACTTGGATAATAGAAATATTAAGCATCTCCCCTTTCAGGAACTGAGCAATATCCTCCTTGGTCAGATAAGCGGTGGCATCTTCTGAATAATGGAACAATGAGCTCGGCAAGGTTACAGCAACGGTATCATCGTCTGCGACGGCAAGGGCAAGCGTATCTGCTAACTCCTTACAGTCTTCAGTGAGGGATTCCAAGAACGATACATCATCGACAACTGGACTATAACGAGTAGCCGAACCGGCTGAAAGCTGCTGGCTAGAACATCTAACTGCCTCCCCCGAAATCCCCTTTTGTTTTTTAGGTGTCGGTGTAACCTAATAATAATTTTTGAGAACGCGCATAAGATTATGTAATTTTTACATTTATTCCTATTATTTTTACAAAAATGGATAAAATTTGAACACAACCTCGTGATGGCAAGCCTGACATGTTTTGGAAGAATCCCGCGTATTGCAATCGGCAAAAACACTTGCATCAACACATGACAGTCATGGGACTTCAGCCCAATTAATTTCAGATCAATCAAAGAAACAAGTCTTCTCATGTTAGATGAGTATCCAGTGGGAACCTTAATACCGTATAAACACTCACAGAACAATCGTTTCTCTTGCCTAGACAATGTATAACAAGCTGGAGGCAAATATGTTGTTGTTCCCTTTCCTTTCTTAACTTTTTCCTTAACCTTTGGCCATAAATTAGGTCGAATCTTCAATTTCTCCATATCTCTGCGAACCTTCAAACCATCCTTAGTTTTTCCCGGCATATTCAACAGAGCACCAATAATTGCATCACAAACATTTTTTTCAATGTGCATTACATCGAGAAAATGTCTAACTGGTAAGTATTTCCAATAAGGAAGTCTCCAGAATATAGACTCTTTTTTCCAAATGACACCATCGTCTTCCGAAGGTTTAACCCCCTTACCAAATATTGTGCCCATCCCCTTAACACGATTATAAACTTCTTTTCCGGTCAACGGTTTAGGAGCTGGAGCATTTTCAACTAACCCGTTAAATGGTGCTTTTTTCTTTCGATATGGATGAGAATTATGTAGGAATTGCCTATTAATGATATAGACATGTTTCCCACAATGTGGCAAATGTGTAGCCTCCATACCATTCTCACAAATGGGACATGCCTTTTTTCCTTTGACTTTATACCCCGACAAATTGCCATAAGCAGGATAATCATTTATAGTGCAGAATAGCATAGCACGAAGCCAGAAATCTTCATTGGAATACGCATCAAATACCATAACACCTTCATCCCACATCTTTTTGAGATCTTCGATGAGAGGTGCAAGATAGATGTCTATATCATTTCCCGGCTGTTTAGGCCCAGAAATTAAGAGAGACAACATAATATACTTCCGCTTCATGCATAACCACGGAGGAAGATTGTATATCACTAACAGAACAGGTCAAGTACTATGTTGACTACTCAAAGTACCGTAAGGGTTCATTCCGTCCGTACACAATGCAAGTCTCAAGTTCCTAGCTTCCTGACCAAATTCCCGATATCTATCTATAGCCTTCCATTGAGGAGAATCTGCTGGATGCCTAAGCATCCCATCTTTCTTTCTCCGATCAGCATGCCATCTTAGGTTCTTTGCATCTTCTTTGATAGAAAAGAGCCTCCTAAACCTTGGCACAATTGGAAGATACCATAACACTTTCGCAGAAGGACCCGTATTGCCCGGCCCAAGCTCAACCCCATCCGGCAATTTATAGCGGGACTTACCACACCTCGGGCATTCATAAAGGTCTGCATTCTCATTTCGATACAACACGCAATCATTCGGACATGCATCAATCCGCTCATATTCTAAACCCAAAGGACACATTAATTTTTTGGCATAGTAGGTGGATTTTGGTAATAAATTACCCTCGAGAAACATATCTTGTAAAGCTTCTAAGAGTTACGTGAAGCCTATATCGATCAAATTATGTTTCGCTTTGATGTTGAAAAGGGTTAAAACCCCACTCAATTGAGTGTATTTTGTACACCCTGGATAAAGGGGTTTCCCAGCAGCTTCAGACAAACTGTCAAACACTCGTGGCCGCTCATTAAAATGGTCACGGGTCCCTTCCAACATCTCACCTAATCGATCATCACCAAACTCTTCATCCTCAGTGTCACTATTATCTCCGTGGTCATTTTCATTACCTACAACATCATCACCTTCAATCCTAACATGATCTTCAATCACAACTTCATTCTCAGCCCCAACATTTGACATATCAATCTCTAATGAGTTACTAGTGCCATCATCAACAATAACCCTATTCTGAGTATATTTTCCCTTCTCACCATGCCATAACCAAATATAATACTCAGCTCTAAATCCTCGACGAATAATATGATCTCTTATTAACCTAATATCAGAAATCGTATTCACATTGTAGCAATCAACACATGGACAATATATCTCATCCTCGCAAGTAAGCTGTTGATGCTCTACAGCACGTTTACAAAACTCATTCACACCTTGTACGAACTCCAATGTATTCCGCTTTCCATACATCCAACTTTGATCCATTTCTAAAAACCCCCACATATATATACATACATAAAAAATTATTATCAATTAAAAAATTCACATAAAAATAACACAACAAACTAATATTCAATGCATGCTTCCATTGGGTCCTTATCACTCCAACCTAACCCATCCTTAAACGTCCCATCCCACTAGTGAATGCATGTATCATCTTTGATTCTAAGTAAAATTCGGCAGCATTTCCCTTCAGTTCTCCAAGTACACGATGAAGATAATTGCTTATCTTATATGCACCCGGAGAACAAATTAGGGAAATGATTAACCGTATTTCACTTAGAATCAAAGAATCAACACACATTCACTACCTAAGTGAGATGTGACGTTTAAGAACAGTCCCAAAACGGGGACTATTCAAGACTTACTCCTAATGAGTAAGTCTTGAACGGGTATCTAGGCATTATGATGTACATAAAAACAATCGCATTCAACCGATTCCAAGTCATCACCAAACAACAAATACCAAACCATTCCTTAGATTTCCCTTCCCCTCCCATTGGTGAGTCTATCAATATGAAGGCATTGCAAAAACAATCGCATTATACATACAAACAATCGCATTTAAGCGATTTCAAGTCATCACCAAACAACAAATACCAAACCAAGCCTTAGATTTCCCATCCCCTTTCCATTGGTGAGTCTATTAATATGAAGGCATTGCAAAAATAATCCCATTATACATATCACTTCAAATAATTCACCAAACTTATGCAAAAACAATCCCGTATAACATTCTAGGGCATACAAAAACTTAAGCAAAATCATCACAAAATTAGTTTTTAATCCTAAAATCTTATAACTAATCATATATATATATATTATATTGAGCATTTTTAACTACTATTTAAGCCAAATTTTTTATTAAAGCACTATTAAAAAATAAAATTGAAAATTAATAAGAAATAATGAAAAACTAACCTTTTATGACAAGGGGAAGGTGGCGCCGGGCGCCGTGGAACAGAGTAGAGGAGTGGGGCGAAGACCCGTCGGTGGAAAAGAAGGCCGAAAACCCGTCGGTGGTGGTGAAAACCGCACCAAAGAGGGACGAAAACCGCACCAAAGAGGGGCGAAAACCGCACCAAAGAGGGCCGAAAACCGCTGGAAAAACGGGTAATGTGACCCTTGTCGCCGGAAACCGAAACCTTGTCGCCGGAAAATGGAACCTTTTCGCCGGAAATTGTAAGAGAGTGAGAGAGTGTGAGAGAGAGAGAGAGAGTGAGAGTAGAGAGAGAGAGAGTCGAGAGAAACACGGTGAAGCAAAAAAAAAAACACGCGTGTTTTTTCTTCAGATTCGGGCACGAGATATTGCTTGCGGTTTTCGTCGGAAACCGCAGCAATATATTAAAATAATATATTTTTAATATTATTTTAATATATTGCTGCGGTTTCTGACAGAAACCGCAGCAATATCTCTGCCCCAGATCTGGAATTAAATATTCCAGTTTTTTGAAAAATATTGCTGCGGTTTCTGTCTATATTATTTTAATATATTGCTGCGGTTTCTGACAGAAACCGCAGCAATATCTATCTGGAAAAAAATATTCCACTTTTTAAAAAAAAATACGTTGAAACTATATTGCTGCTGTTTTCTCTAGAAAACGCAGCAATATGGTTGGTCAAATGGTCAACTTTTTGGAAAAATATGCCGTTGGAACCATATTGCTGCGGTTTTTAATAAAAACCGCAGCAATATGGTTATTTTATATTTTACCTTTTCTTTTGTCGTGATATATTGCTGCGTATGGGTAAAACCGCAGCAATACCACCGCAGCAATAAGCATTTATTCTACTAGTGTAACAAGAATTTTATGGTTGGGTATGCTCTGATGGCAACGAAACAGCTGATAGTTATAATTGGGTGTTGGACAAGTTTAAGTTGCTTATCGGGATGAATGTTGTCCCTTTTACACTCATAACTGACCGTGATTTGGGTCTTATGAAAGCGGTCCGGGAAGTGTTTCCTAACTCTGCACAGTTGCTATGTAGATAGCATATCAACAAAGATGTGCAGGCTAGAGTGAATAGCATCATGGGCGACACCGATGCGGGTCCGATATTCGTGAGCGGAACTTGGTATCGAATAGTCAACTCGACATATGAGAGATGTTTACAGAAGGTGGCCAAAAATCATCCAGTACGTGGAAACAATTTGGCTTGTGTACAAAGAGAAGTTTGTGCGGGCATGTACGGACAATTTGCTTCATCTTGGGAACACGTGCACTAGCCTTGTTGAAAGCGCACATTCTGCACTGAAGTCTTGGGTTTTTAGTAGCACAGGTGCATTGGACACCATCTTTTCTATTGCTCACAGTGAGATAGAAAATCAGGTGAAAAAGGTGGAGAATGACGTGGAGGAAAGTCAGCGTCGACACAGGATCTTGTACAAGACTACGACTTTGTATAAGTTAAATGGCCGAGTCTCGCATTACTGTTTAGAACTCTTACTGCAGGAGGAAAATCGTCTGCGGGAATTGGTCAATGAGGTCTACGAGCATTGCGGTTGGTCGTTGAGAACGACACATGCCATCCCCTGTGTATGCGCCATACGCAGACGCTTGGAGGCGAAGGAGAGTCTGTACCTAACAGACTTACATCCTTATTAGACTACTTTGATCCTTGGTGATGGTGTTGACAACCCTGATTTTGTATCTGAGGCAGCACAGGATTCTCAGTACTTCTTAGAGTTGGTTGACCAGGTTCAAAGTAGTGATCCTGTCATCTTGCGGAGCGCTACCCGGTGTCTAGAGGCACATCTGCATAATCCTGGTGATTCAGCTTTTGAGCTCGACGTTGTCGAGAACCACAAAGCACTAGTAGAAAAAACGCTATATGTCACAACACAACCTCTGCGGTCCTTGAGAGAACCGAATCGGTAATTCCTCGAAATTTTGGGTGGGAAACCTGGGAACACAACCGATGCGGTCCTTAAGAGAATCGGATCGGTTAACCGCTCCGGTTCTATTAACCGCAGTGGTTAATAGCCCAATTTCATTTTGACTAACCCGCGTTTTCCCTCGCACCAATTCTCATTTCTTCTCCCTCTGCTCCCTTAGTTCGAAATCCTCTAGGGCGAAATTCACACACCACCCCCTTTTCTCGCACCCATCGCCTCTCCCTCATTTCCTCTCCTCTCACAGGCTAGGGTTTGTAACCCACATCACCTCTCCTCTCCTCACCTCACCTCACTCTCAACCTCCATTTCATCTTCTTCTGCTATCGATTCGTACTCACCACCAATAACTTTAACTTCGACCTCCAATACAAAAAGAAAATTAAAAATATCAACTTCTTCCTCCATTTTTGCTTTTTTTCTTCATTCGTCGGAGACTCGATCAAAAATCCACAAATTTTAGGGTTTGTTCATCGTAATCAGTTCTGCTCTTGATTAATCCTCATTTCTGCTTTTTGATTTCTGCGTTTTTTCTGCTCTTGATCCGTCGGAGGTCGCCGCGTCTTCGCCAAGACAACCCAGGTCACCAACCACCAACCTCTGACAGCTCAACTTGGTAATTTCATTTTTAAATTTGTTTGTAATTAGGGTCTCTTTTTTAGGGTTTTTGATTTTTTTGAATTACTGGAATTAGGGTTTTTGAAATTTTCGAATTACTAGAATAAGGGTGATTGGCCGTTATCCTACTACTTATTGTTAGGGTTTTCATGTGATGTTAGTTGTTTGTAGTCGTTTCTATGTCAAACTTGAATTGATTTTTCCTATTATTTTGTGGTTCTGATTGTAAAGGATCGATTGTTTGCTTGAATTGGGTAATGTATATATTGTTTTTTATTATTAGTAAGTTTTAAGTAAATTATGTTGTTTGTGAGGTGTATATAATTCGTATTATCTGGTTATCTGATGTGGGTTTTTCCAGGGTTTGCTCTAAATTGCTGCATTTTTCTTGCCTGAAATTGCTCTAAATTGCTGCATTTTTCCTCGCAAGCACTTTAGAACCCAGATAGCAGAAAATTTCCTTCTCATAAGTTGTTGTAAACCTTTGTGTAGCTACTAATTTCACCATGTGTATGGTATTGGTTAGTTATAACTTGTAAGTTTTTTGTAGTGTAGTTTATGGGTGTTAATTGTCCTGACATCTGAGTTGGTGAATAGTTTTGTGTTGATTTTGCTGCTTTCAGTTAAATTTGATTTGTTATATACTTATTTTTTTAATTTATCGTTAGTATTGGAGATAGATACTTCCTCTGTCTGATTTACTTTTTTTTAAAGATATATGATGAATTGTTTGGATAATTTAGGTTGAGTTTGTCTCGTTTTTAGTAAAAGAATAGGGCTACAAATTGCTGAAGCGAGTTCAAATTATCACCAATTTCTGATGATGGAAGTATAAGATTTTAATTTGAAACGATTTTTTTCTAATTCAGCTGTTGGAAGACATCAACCTAAAATTGGTATATTGTTGTAAAAAATGATATTAAGTACCGTTTAGTTGAATACGATTTCACAAGTTGATATGTACTAGGAATTTAGGATAGAGTTATCGGATTTTTCGCTCTAATAGTTTAAAATTGTAGTTTGTTTAGTGCTTTGGATTGGGAAAGCGAAAAACTGAAAAGCAACAGGAAAAGAAGAGAGGATAAGCTGGGTCTAAATCGCCTAGACACCTCACAACAATATTAGGGCCTGTTCGTTATCGTTTTGTGTTTTCAGTTTTCAGTTTTTTTGAAAACTAAAAACTAAAAACAGAAAACTAGAAAAAGTGATTTTCATTTTTTAGTTGTCAGTTTTCAAAATCATCATGTTTTTAATAAGTTTGACTATTTTTTTCCATTATTGGACATATATCATATAACTTTTAAATACAAAAAAACCATAAAACTGAAAACCACAGTGATACCGAACGAGCCCTTAGGTTTTTATATCGTTGGCATTCCGATCTTTAGGAAGATGTTCGATATGTTGATCATTGTTCTGTCTTATTCTGACCCTGAATTCTTGTCCAATGCACTGCAGATTGTTTTGAGCCCAAGTTAGAACTCCCTAATATATTTCAACTCCATGCAAGCTTAAGGATATTTATTTCCCTTATATTCAGGTATGGTTTTATATCATATTGTTTTAATTTGCTACTTTTTCATTATTGATGGAGCTTAGAGAAATAAATGAGCACAAAAATCTTCATTTTTCTTTTATATTTTAAGATGAATGAGCTTTTTATTTTTACAAGAACACTTTAGGTTGTCTCTACTCATTTTTTAATTTCTAGAAGTTTTTCTATTTGTGGTTGCTCATTTTTTAATTCAGGTATGGTCTTTGACTGGCTTCAGAAAGTGTTGTCCTGTAGAAGATTGATTGACAATCATTTTTCTCCAAGAATCAAGTTTCTTGAAACATTTCCTCTGTCTCTTGACTCTTAATGCTCTTTTAATCAATTACTAGGTATGAATAAGTATGAAAAGAGCTTTGATCCTTTCATGTTGGTTTTTTTTAGCATAGAACTTTTAGATTATAAGCTGCTCTTTCTCTAGAATTTTAGCGTTAATTTAAATAGCATCTTGACTACTCTCCAAATAATGGTAATGAAGCATAACTGTCATTCTTAATTTAGCTATATGTACTTACTGATATTTCTATGGAGAACTAGATAAAAGTGAGTTTATTGGTCAATGTGTTAATTTAGAAACCTTCACTCATATTCTTGTAATCACTGAGCTTAGAGTCTGTATTTTAGCTGTCCAGGAATGATGTTCGAATTTTCACTTGTCTAGGCGGAAGATAAAATATTTGATTTGGGTGGTCCATCGAAGGAGAGAATACAAGTTATTGGGCTTTTAGCAGAACAAAGACCTGCATTGTTAGCATTACTGTCCATGTGATAATTGTTATAAATGCACATCCATTCTATTCCTTGACTTCCAAAAGTGTTATCATTCTACTCCTAGTTGCTTCTATTCTCTAAGATTGAGATAGTATTAGATAATATATGCTGGATTAATATCGTGCAGCATTTCTTTGCAGTGTGATGAGATATCCAAGACCGGGAGGACTATAATATCGGTGTATTTCTAGGTCATCCACCAAATTTTTTTCATTTCTTTGATGTTTTGTGAGCAGAAAATCCTACTTTCTTGTAGGATTCAACAAAGACTTGTATATGAAGCTCTACTCAGTTCTACAAGGAGCTCTAGATTTCTTTTATTATTAAATTTAGATATCATTAGTTGATAATGAGTACTGACTACTGGTAATTGTGCTTTTATCAAGTTACTATCTATCTCCTGAGCTAGAAGCCACAGTCCTTGGTGGCTGCTTCATGTCACATTATAAGAACGGATTGGGATCTGGTTAAGTTATTTCATGGTGGTCATAATAAGCTCATATTTTGGTTATCTACAAGGCTTCCCAGGTGCTTACTGGTGTTATTTACTGATCTTCAGTTTTTGTATTTCAATGGCATCAATTTAGCTGAAGTTAAAGGTGGTGAAGTCGCAGTGACGAATCTGCATTCTTCTAATGGCCCAGACTTCGTCCTGAATCTTCACGTTTCTTTTGAAGAAGATAAGATTGCGTCTAAATCTCCAAGTAAGACCAGTATTATATCTTAATCTGTATTTTAAAAATCTACTCTAGAAAGTCTGCCTCTGACAGTGAAGATTTATCGCCCCGCCGCTCAGTTGGTTAGCGTCTAGTTTTCATCGTAGACTTTCTTCCTGTCTTCTTGACTAGATGTGTAGGTGTTTTATCTATTTTAAGATGTTGATTAACTTCTTTTGACTGTGCTTTCAGTTGTAAAAGCAGTGCGAGAAGGGAATGCGCGCCTGAAGTGTGTTTACTTTCCCATTGTTGAGGCATAGGCTTTTGTATAGATTTTGTTTTATTTTATGGCTTTCGAGTCTAATGATGATTGAATGATCTCTGCGGGGAAAGGAGAGTATGAATCTTTTCGCACTGCTTTAGTGTGTACGCTTCAAATGTTAGTTTGTTGTTTTGTAGTTCCTTTTTTATGGCCATTGATCGAGGAGAGATTTTAGTGGACCTATTTTCTTCTACTTCTATATATTTTTGTTATTTTTTCTGGTAACAACAGTTCTCTTATAAAGTAATCTGTCATCTTTGCCTCAATGTGCTTATTAGGCGTACTAGATTGTTTGTTGTTATTTCTCCTGGCTTTGGATTTTTACATTTGATAGATAATACTCCTATTGTTCTGACCCCCCTGCACACAATCTCCCAAGAAGCTTTCGGCTTTTTAGCATGTCCTCCAATTTTAGCATGATTTTGAGTTGGACCACATCTGTGTCAGCTTACTTTTTAGGTTGCTTAGATGTAGCTGGAAAATCTATTTTGTTTATTCGACGTAATCTTATAGTTAAGATTTTTGATTTGTACAAAAGATGGTAGTTTCCTAAGTCAGCTATGCAGCTACTTATAGATAAACTGGTTTTCCTCGTGTGATGTAGGTTAAGTAAGATCGTAAGTTGCATATGGTCGTGCATTTTTGGTGCATTTAGATTGCCTGTATACGGAAGGATGAGTATTATCTTTTCATCTACCTCTAAGTAAGATAGTTGGTTGCTTTTACTCCTGCATTTTTGTATGGAATTAGACTGCTTAGATCTGGAAGGATGAGTGTTATCTATACACATTAGCTTGGGAGTAATATATTTTCTTCTCAGTTTTTCATTGTTCGGGTGCTATATAAGAAATCTTTTCTTTCTTCTTTCTCTGAAATGGGAGAAAGATAAGAGTTTGCAAGATCTGGAGTTTGCGGAAATAAGGCTTTAATTATCATCCTATTCTGATGCACATATGCCTAAAGCCTTTAATACACTATGCCATACAAATTTTTCATTTGTTTTCTATGAGTGGATGTATCGTTCTTGATGTTTTTACTTTTGTTGCTGAAGCTACTTCTTTCTCTAGGCTTTCTGAACCAAGAGTGAATTTCTTGGACTTATCTACTACCACAGTAACAGCAGCTAATGCCAGCCATATCTTGCCTATAGTGCAGGTTCTTGTTTCCCACCATTGATAGTTGCCTGTTATGATGAATATGACAACATAATTTCTTTCAAGAGTATACCAGAGATAGAAATCCAGTTAACGTCTAATCGTGTTGTGCTTTCTCATATAAAGAACTTGAAGGTGGATTTGTCAAAACTGGGGAGATGTGTCATTCCGTCAATTATTCTTCCTTTAAGAGAAGGAACTTTCTGCATTGAGGCCATTCATTGTCAACACCTAGAGCTATGTGCCAAGTTTTTTAGTCAAAATTGTATACTTGTGTCCATTATCCATTTGCGTGTTACATACATACATCATTAATGTATCCTACTTCACTTTGCATATTACAGTATCGAGATCAACATGTAGAGAATATGTTTCTGATCTCCGGGCTTCACAACAGCTGTATTTGAAGGAGATATCTGCTTCCGAATCAGTTTTCGATGCTGTAAAGCCTGTGACAAACAGGAAGAAGTCTCCATTACGACACTTAGAGGTACGATGTTGGAACATACTAGATCTTGTGTTTGCTCTGTGTTGGAGTTAACTGATTAAACTGTTTACTGAATATGTGGAGAAATCTGAAGAGAGTCCACCCCTTGTTGTAAAAGTGATTTATGTTTGTTCTCTTGTACACAGTCAAAGACTCCAAGCTTGAGGACGTTTAGTTCGTTGGTTGAGCTACATTGATAGACATTGTGAAGGATTCTTTATTAGGATGCTAAGTTGAGCTACATTGATAGACATTGTAAATGATTCTTTATTAGGATGCTAAGTTGAGCTTCATTGATAGACATTGTAAAGGATTCTTGTGCTTCAATTGAGCATAATATGCTTAATAAAACGAGTATTGATATATATTATTGATTTTGTATTGATTAATAATGAAAAAATGCAAAAAAAATAATTTTTTTTTTTGGTTTTTGGGGTGGTCAACCGCTGCGGTTTTCACCCAAAACCGCAGCGTTAAATGATTAACTGATCCGGTTTAGGACCGGATCAGTTAATATTTGGGGACTGCTGCGAGTCCAACCGATGCGGCCCAAAACCGGAGCGGTAAGCCCGGTTTTGACCGCAGCGGTTGAACTTTTTTCCACTAGTGAAGGGAGACCACGACGAAAGAATCACCCAAGTACAAAACGAAACAAGAGTGGTTTTGAGCACACATCCCTCGGGTCTTCAAAGAGAGGTAGCAGATCTGTAGGTTCAGTTATGAGCATGTGAACTTCTACAGGTAATATGTTTGTTAATTGTATGTATTGATTATTATAATATTAATAGATATGTACTGATAATTTTAATGGTAAATAATTTGATTGTTGTAGGTCGGCAAAGCGTGGATGAAGACGGTTCTAATAGATTTTCATTTTACCGCAGTGTTCCCGGGATTGTGAACCCATTCATTGCTAGATGGACGAATGTCCAGCCAGACGGTAACTGTGGATTTCGAAGTGTTTGCAGATTGTTTTTTCGGTAGTGAAACCAATTGGGGTTTTGTCCGCAATAGTATGGCAAATGAGATTGTTGCTCATCGGGATGTTTATAGACATATTTACTTTGATCAGATTGATGCAGCAATATGGCGCATTACTTGGAGTGGAGGGCCAGCATCTAGAGCTCATTGGATGATAGTTTCGCAAGACTTGTTTCCTATTGTTCAGATCTTCAACACTGCAGTCATTTTGGTCGGACTGGGCCCGGGGGGAACCCTTTATCCGTGTGTCACTGTCCTTCCTTGGCGTGCTCCTAAATATACAACCGGTCCAACTAACGAACTCGTGATAGCACATCTTGGCACCAATGAGCATTATATTAGACTGGAGTTACTTCTCGGATCACCCGTACCACTAATTCATAACTTATGGCATGACATGATGAAGATAGTGTTGATGGTTGGGATCAGTTGTATGCTGTGAGACGTGCTTTATGGGACTACTTACTCTGTACTTACTAATTTCCTGAACACTAACCCACCATTCTTCCAAACCGGTGCATTCTCCTGAAATAACTCCACACGAGTACACTGGAGGAGCTCCTCCAACCGAACATACAAATCATAAGGTGGCAAAGCACCACTCACTGTGCGACCCTCAATAGGAACACGTATAATCTGCCAAACATCATGCAACATGATCGTCATCTCTCTAGAAGGCAAGTGAAACGTGTTCGTGTCGGGCTGCCAACGCTTTACAAACACTGAAATCAATGGGAAGTCGAGGTGGCCAAACATAATCTGTGGCAGATGGTTAAGATGAGTTCTATCCAAGAGATCCATCGACTGCCGATAGAACTACCAAGTCGTCGACACATCAAACGCACCCGAAAGATTATGACACAGCATAACCGCATGAGCTCCGGATCCTCGTAGATAACGGTGCCGATGTGACCCCGCCAACTAGCAATCAGGCTACCGTCAAGAAGGCCCCCAGGCATAGACTCGGTAATTAACCAGAAATTATCCCTAGCAGCTCTGGTCCTGCTCGTTGTCCGACTACGTCCGGAACCTGACGATCCCCAAACAAACCTCCCTCCTCTACCCTTCCTCATAGTCACACGGGAGAAGGCTTCACCCACATCATCTGCAACACCACCGCTCAAAACATTTTCTAACTCCTCCTCGTCCTGGGTATCCCAACCCGGACTGTGTGGCGCATCCTCGGGATTAGGAGTTGGCCTAGCCTGAACCTCAGCCCTCGCTCTCCTACTTGATGCATCAACACCACGAGATCTAGTGTGTCGTGGCGTCGATCCCTCAAGACCCTAATTATCAATTATGTTAATTAGTTATTACTTAAGGTCTATGTACGTTCGTCGTTATTATATTGTAATTATTAGTAATTTATAACTATTGACATTCTAATAATTAATTCTCTAAAATTAATATAATAAAAAATAATACAAACATGCTACTAACATGCATTAACATGTTCCTTGGGGGGTCCTTCCTAGAAGGTTCGTCCTTGGTTCTTTGTTGGCTTAGGTTGTAATTTACCTTTCTTTTGCAATATACACTTACTTACTTGGCACAAAAAAATATGCATTAAAATAATAACATGCTAATATCACTAAATATTATTATAACATATTAACATGCTCAAATAAATTAAATTAATTTATAACTATTGACATTCTAATAATTAATTCACTAAAATTAAAAACAATAAATAATATTAACATGCTACTAACATGCATTAACATAATAACATGCAAATATCATTAAATATTATTATAACATATTAACATGTTCAAACAAATTAAAATAATTATAACTATTAAAATTAAAACAATAAATAATATAAACTATTGATAGAGATTTAAAAAACCAAAATAATAAACAGAAATTATTCGAAATAAAAAAAAGAAATTTATAACTATTGACAGAAATTTAAAAAATCGAAACATTTTTTTTTCGAAAAAAACCATGGAAACGGATGAAAAGTCTGTTTCCTCCACCGAGGAAACAGACATTTTTTTCGTTTCCTCCGCGTAGAAAACGAAATAGATCTTAGTTTCCTAACGGACCCTTTTTCCGTTTCCTCTACCGAGGAAACGAAGATCTGTTTGGAGGAAACGAAAATGTCCGTTTCCTCGATGGAGGAAACGGAATTTTCATCCGTTTCCATGGCATTTTTCGAAAAAAATATATTTCGGTTCGTGCATGTTTTCCGGCGACTTTACCACTACAAAATTCCGGCAAAGATTGGGTTTTAACCACTAGAAAGTTTAAAACTAACCTGAGTTAATGATATTCCGGTTTCTTTCGCCTTCTTCCTTGGGACCATGCTTTTTCCGGAGTGTTGTGGTGGTGGTGGTGATGTTGTCACGCTCGTGGGTCTCGCGGTGGTGGTGGTGGTGTTGCCGCGGTGTTGGTGGTTGACGCGGTCCTGGTGGTGGTCGCCGCTGTGGTGGTGGTTGCTATGCTGGTTGGGGTGGTGGTTGGGGTGAGGTGAGAGAAAGTGAGAGTGAGAGTGAGAGAGAGTGAGTGAGAGTGAGTGAGAGAAAGAGGTGGTATATGTAGGGGTAGTTTAGGGATATTTTGAAAAAAATACGGACGATTTTTAGTAAATACGGACGGTAGATAGTAATGCCCGCCCTCATTTCTAAGCTGTCTTATTTAATTTTTAACTAAATCATATATTAAATACTCTTATTTTATTTGAGTTGAAATATGATATTATATTTACTAACGATATTCGGTTATTCTATTGGTGCTAATATTATGTTTTATTCTTGCTGATTATATTTATTAAGTTGTATTATTAACATAATTTGGGTTTTAAAAGAAAAATAAAAGGAGACCCATTTACTTATTCTCTCTCCTCCCTCCCCGTCTTTTGGTTCGTGGTCGCACAAGGAGAAGCCGAGCTTCCTCCTTCATGTTCGTGTCTTCAATTGCTAGTGCCAGGGAATTGCTTCACTTTATTCATCACCAAACTACTCAAATTATGGCAATATTCATCTTCTAATTTTTCTCTCAATTGAAATAACAGAATCCCAAATTCTCCAAAGAAACTCCAAACCTCGCTCCTTTCTCTCACTCGCATCTCTCCCCACCGGCGTTGCTACCTTGCCGGTGGTGTGACGCCTAATTCTCGCCGGTGATGCGCGTTGATGCCGTCATTGCTGCCGGTGTTTGACGCTGCTTTCCCCATTTTCTCTCTCTCCTTCGCTCGCTCGTGCCGCAAGTCCTGTTCTTCTTGGCGTTTGCTCGCGGTGATGCACCGCCGATCCGCTAGGTGCTCTTTGTGCCGCCGTCGTCGCTACTTCTGTCCCCCGTTGTTCTTTTGTTTCGGGGTTGTTGGTGTTGTTGCCCTGTTCATCTTTTTCTCCTCTCGTCGCGCGTTGTTGCTGCGGTGGTCGTCGTGGTGGTTCGCCGTTGTTCCCTCTTTCTCATTCGTTCGTTGTTGTTGTTGCGTTGAGGCGGTGGTGCCGCCGCCTGACTAGGTGGTGCTGGTGGTGTTGTTTGTTGCTGCAATTCCTTCTCTTTCTATTGCTGATTGAAGACCCCAAGTTATGGGTTGATGAGGTATATTAAAATCAGCTTGATCTTGTTATTTTGTTCGATCAATAGATTGCCTAGATAGTAGTGTATGAGTTTTAGAAGTATGATTGAGAGCTTGCAATTGACCTACGTTATATTAGTTTTTGTTGATTGTTTGTTAGTTTTAAATGATGGTTTCATTTGGAGATGAACTCGATATTAGGATGCTGAGTTTTAGAATTAGTTTATCATAGGGAAGTCCAATTAGTATTGCTTAATCGATTTGGGATTTCTTTGGTGATGAATGATGTGGTGATTTTAGTTTATATTGATAAAGTCAGTTTAGGTAGGAGCTAATATTTAATGTGATTAAGAAAGTAAGTTCTTCATTGAAGATTATGTAAGAATGGTTCATAATTAGCTTTATGCTTATTGTTGAGGTCAATTATGGAGATTAATTATGGTGTTCAACTTAGAGTTGGTGATCTTGGAGATTTATTAGCAGAGAATTGGATTTTGCATTTCAGGTAACTTTTATGTTCAGTAAAATGTATTACTTATGCCCTCATATGTGGAACTCTCTGTTCTGTTTTTTTTTTACAATTAAGTTCGTACTATGGCCATAGATATGAATGTGATGATGAACTGTTATTGGTTGATTATGAATACGCAATTGTTTTGCTGGCTTAGTTTATGAACTGAAAATAGAAAGTGGGAAGGTATGGGTGGAGGATGGTTACTCTTTTGACCTGATATGGTCGGCTACGCTCCACAACGAACCTTGGGGGTAGTATTGCTGGGCTCCATAACAAACCTTGGAGGCAGCGTTTGTCCAAATCCCGTACTTGCCACTGATTTATTTAAGAGAATGAGCTATGCCAGCATTGTAACGAAAAGGAAATGATTTGATAAATAAAATGTTTCTAACGGGCTGAAGTAAAGGTTACGAGTTTTCCACTCATTTTGGAATTTTGTTTGTTTTGTATTTCTTCCCTGAATATGCAGGTTTGGTGTTGTAAGCTCGGAATTGGAAGTGAAGCAAGATAAAGATGTCTTGTGGATTAAGGATTGAGTTTGTATTTTAGATAGTTGATTCAGGAATAGTTACTGATATTTCATTGTATATAATCAATTTGGGATTTTAGTCGAGTTATTGGTGTATTTAAAGGATATTGTTTTGTGGGCCCATAACCCACAGGTCCAGGATCGTATATTTCAGGTTGTTTCCGCTACGAATGTTATCTAATTCATAAGTGATTAGTATTATTTTGGTGCTAATTGAGATTTGTGATTACTAAGTGAGTTAAGCTAGCAGCTCGGGAATCGGGCTGTTACAAATGGTATCAGAGCAACCCTGCGATCGTGTGCTGAGTTAGCCACTTAGCGGGGGTAAAAGATCATTGGGAATGGGTGTGTGTTACTTAGGTAATTAGAGTTCAATTTTTGAGCTATTGAATAAGAATAAGAGTCTAGATTTGTGCAAAACTTTGGGAATAAGAATATGGAATTCGAAGTTGTAATTTAAGGATATTTGAAATCTATTTGTTGGGAATATTAAGAACTTTTTCATAGAAATTTAGTAAGGACTATCGGAGGCTGTAGTACTTGATATATGGATACTTAAGGTTGATCTATGAGTTTATATTTTGAAGTTTCGAGGACGAAACTTATTTTAAGGGTGGTAGAGTGTAATAGCCCTCATTTCTAAGCTGTCTTATTTAATTTTTAGCTAAATCATATATTAAATACTCTTATTTTATTTGAGTTGAAATATGATATTATATTTACTAACGATATTCGGTTATTCTATTGGTGCTAATATTATGTTTTATTCTTGCTGATTATATTTATTAAGTTGTATTATTAACATAATTTGGGTTTTAAAAGAAAAATAAAAGGAGACCCATTTACTTATTCTCTCTCCTCCCTCCTGTCTTTTGGTTCGTGGCTGCACAAGGAGAAGCCAGAGCTTCCTCCTTCATGTTCGTGTCTTCAATTGCTAGTGCCAGGGAATTGCTTCACTTTATTCATCACCAAACTACTCAAATTATGGCAATATTCATCTTCTAATTTTTCTCTCAATTGAAATAACAGAATCCCAAATTCTCCAAAGAAACTCCAAACCTCGCTCC
Source organism: Beta corolliflora (assembly GCA_947648045.1). Classification (NCBI taxonomy): domain Eukaryota; kingdom Viridiplantae; phylum Streptophyta; class Magnoliopsida; order Caryophyllales; family Amaranthaceae; genus Beta; species Beta corolliflora. The sequence continues at coordinate 1,062,194 of CANSZD010002958.1, forward strand.
TTTCTCTCACTCGCATCTCTCCCCACCGGCGTTGCTACCTTGCCGGTGGTGTGACGCCTAATTCTCGCCGGTGATGCGCGTTGATGCCGTCATTGCTGCCGGTGTTTGACGCTGCTTTCCCCATTTTCTCTCTCTCCTTCGCTCGTGCTGCAGGTCCTGTTCTTCTTGGCGTTTGCTCGCGGTGATGCACCGCTGATCTGCCGGTGCTCTTTGTGCCGCCGTCGTCGCTACTGCTGTCCCCTGTTGTTCTTTTGTTCTGGGTTGTTGGTGTTGTTGCCCTGTTCATCTTTTTCTCCTCTGTCGCGCGTTGTTGCTGCGGTGGTCGTCGTGGTGGTTCGCCGCTGTTCCCTCTTTCTCATTCGTTCGTTGTTGTTGTTGCGTTGAGGCGGTGGTGCCGCCGCCTGACTAGGTGGTGCTGGTGGTGTTGTTTGTTGCTGCAATTCCTTCTCTTTCTATTGCTGATTGAAGACCCCAAGTTATGGGTTGATGAGGTATATTAAAATCAGCTTGATCTTGTTATTTTGTTCGATCAATAGATTGCCTAGATAGTAGTGTATGAGTTTTAGAAGTATGATTGAGAGCTTGCAATTGACCTACGTTATATTAGTTTTTGTTGATTGTTTGTTAGTTTTAAATGATGGTTTCATTTGGAGATGAACTCGATATTAGGATGCTGAGTTTTAGAATTAGTTTATCATAGGGAAGTCCAATTAGTATTGCTTAATCGATTTGGGATTTCTTTGGTGATGAATGATGTGGTGATTTTAGTTTATATTGATAAAGTCAGTTTAGGTAGGAGCTAATATTTAATGTGATTAAGAAAGTAAGTTCTTCATTGAAGATTATGTAAGAATGGTTCATAATTAGCTTTATGCTTATTGTTGAGGTCAATTATGGAGATTAATTATGGTGTTCAACTTAGAGTTGGTGATCTTGGAGATTTATTAGCAGAGAACTTTTATGTTCAGTAAAATGTATTACTTATGCCCTCATATGTGGAACTCTCTGTTCTGTTTTTTTTTTACAATTAAGTTCGTACTATGGCCATAGATATGAATGTGATGATGAACTGTTATTGGTTGATTATGAATACGCAATTGTTTTGCTGGCTTAGTTTATGAACTGAAAATAGAAAGTGGGCAAGGTATGGGTGGAGGATGGTTACTCTTTTGACCTGATATGGTCGGCTACGCTCCACAACGAACCTTGGGGGTAGTATTGCTGATTTGCTGGGCTCCATAACAAACCTTGGAGGCAGCGTTTGTCCAAATCCCGTACTTGCCACTGATTTATTTAAGAGAATGAGCTATGCCAGCATTGTAACGAAAAGGAAATGATTTGATAAATAAAATGTTTCTAACGGGCTGAAGTAAAGGTTACGAGTTTTCCACTCATTTTGGAATTTTGTTTGTTTTGTATTTCTTCCCTGAATATGCAGGTTTGGTGTTGTAAGCTCGGAATTGGAAGTGAAGCAAGATAAAGATGTCTTGTGGATTAAGGATTGAGTTTGTATTTTAGATAGTTGATTCAGGAATAGTTACTGATATTTCATTGTATATAATCAATTTGGGATTTTAGTCGAGTTATTGGTGTATTTAAAGGATATTGTTTTGTGGGCCCATAACCCACAGGTCCAGGATCGTATATTTCAGGTTGTTTCCGCTACGAATGTTATCTAATTCATAAGTGATTAGTATTATTTTGGTGCTAATTGAGATTTGTGATTACTAAGTGAGTTAAGCTAGCAGCTCGGGAATCGGGCTGTTACAAAAAGACACTTATATGCACTATCTTGATCGGCTTCCCCTCGTCTGCCACACACACTACATCCAAGATAAGTCCTTAAATTTGAAAGGCTTGCTTCCGGAATACTAACTTTTAGCCAAAGCACTTCATCTTGTCATGTATTGCTAGCCTGCTTTACGCACAGGTTTCAACTGAATTATATACAGGCAGACTTACAAATAAATGTTACCGTTTAACTCTAAAATGCATAAATGTAATTTAACCTTTCTTTCGCAGATTTGTGCTATTGTCATTATAGTTTTTTTTGGATGGAGGGTAATTAATTTCCCGTGCTTTAGAACAACGGTCATCCAACCTTGCCTTCTTATTCGAAATCCTGGCCAGTTAAAAAAGAGGTGTAATTCAATATATAGAATTCTCCTAAACTAATGTAAAATATATGGGTCCAAAAAGGATATCATTAAAGCACGTTTAGATTATTACAATCCTATAATTAGTTTGCTAGCAAGATAGTTAGGTACCAGTCCCGAAGTCAATCTGCCTTTGGATCACCAGGATCAATGATGATAGACGTTGAGGAAGACGATCTCACAGAAAACCCGAAATTAGATAAAGGATAAGCTTAACTCTGCTTGACAATCAAATAAGTATATATAATTGAGAGAAAAACAACCTTCATGTGGAGAAATTTGAAGGTCCGTCAAGCCAATAACCATCTAAGACTGTGCCCAAGAATCTATTACGTCTGATCCACTTGTTGCCAAGTCGTCCCAAAGAGACACCACCATTGGATGGTCCATACTTCAAAACAAATTGTAAAAATTACTATATAATTTAAATATAGCATAAAAATTATAAATGAAAACACAGGAGTCCATGTAAAAATAAACAGGATCCTACTATGAATACCTATAATCTGTTAGAAGGATTTCACGATCTTCTTGTTGTCTCTGTGGACGTTTAATTGCCTTGCTTTTGTTAGAAGTGTGTGTGGATATAACAGTGAGTAACAGGATATTAGATCTTCCAAGCACATATTAGATACGTTTTCCTATAAGTTATTTACCGACCCACTAGGAACAACAGAGTATCACGGTAATACTTATGAGATACGAAGAAGAAACATTGAATCTTGGTTGTTAACAAGAAACAATACCAACAAGAGTTTGTAGTTTGATTTTGTTTAGAGAAAACACAAGAGAATTTTATTCTCTAAGCAAGTACCATGGAATGATTTCACACTTTAAGCAAGTATGAATGATCTCTCTAACCCATTCCACATGTGATATGTCCCTATATATACTAGGGAAGACTTACAGAAGAAAACACGCAACCATATACGAAAAGACATGTACCATTTCGCAAAAGAAATGCATCGTCAGGAAAACTGACGAATAGGAGCCAGCGCTCCTCTCTGGAGCGGGCGCTCTAGGCAGGAGCCGGCGCACCTTTAAGGAGCCGGCGCTCCTCAGCCCTGTCAAGGAAATTGGTTCAAACTCCAATTCCCTGACAATTCTGAGCGTGCGCTCTACTTAGAGCGAGCGCTTTATTGACTTGCCTTTTCGTTATTTCTTCTTTCTCATCACATAACATCAACGAACACATTTAAACTATAAATGTTCCAAAAGCTTTCACCAGCAAAAAGAAGCATGCCAATCAGGTCTGATCATCCACTTTAAACATTTTATGTAACGAGAAAAAATGAATCTCAATTAATAATTACCAACATATCGAAACGATCAGTTGCTTGCCCATTACGCGGTATTGCAGTAATGTTACAATAGTTTGGCAATATATGGGCCTTTTCAGCATTAACGGGAATCACTTTTACCCTATCATTGAAATTCATTTGAAACTCATTTGGTTTAATTCCATACTGATCAGGTACAGGCCTTATAGGAACGTCTGATAATTCATATTCTCCTCCTTGCTGTAGTGCTTGTTCAAATTTCTCAATGTCATCTTCAAAAAAAGTTCCACGCATTTCATTACCCTATAAATGTGTAAGAGATGATAAACATAAGAAACGAAAAAGAAAAAAAAATCATCAGATAATGAGAACTCATTAGCACAATATACTGACTAAAGAAGAGCTTAAATGAAAAATAGTGGCTATACCCTATCATCTACCAACTTTAGACGCTGATATCGCTTATTCGGTGAATTGATAGCTCGTGATTTCTGGATAACCTTTACTTTGACCTTGAAACTAGGGTCTTTTCATTGAGTTCACTCAGCCATGTATACCTCCCCTTCATCATCCAACGTTTAAGAGTTTACCTAAGCAAATGATCGCATATCTAAGATTTCATTGAAATATACAATAATTAAAAAAAAAATTAAAAACAACAATGTCATGTAACATATTATCTCTACTCATTCATGCACCTTCTTATTTACCATCTCTAATCTTCATGTCAACTGTCCAACACTCAAAATATTTCCTTAGAATATATGCCTATGTTAAGATTAGATAAACAATCCGACGTATAAAGGATTTTATAACTTTCACAATAAATAAAATTTTAAATTTTCTAGGGTTCAATTAAACAACGGTTTTTTCACCAAGTACCCCTGAGATTTCACAATATTCACCTGGTACCCTCACGTTTTCAAAAATTCACCTGGTGCCCCTGAGGTTTTGAAAAATACTCAGAATACCCTTAATGACTAACGGTCGTCAACTCCGTTAGTCATTAAGGCTAAATCAACCAAATTAACCCCTAACTAACCTAACTAATGTTAATTAATCCTAATTAAACCTAATTAACAACTTTAAACCCTAATTAACCTATCTCTCTCCCTAACCCCTAACCCCACCACCTGACCCCACCCCACCCTAATGTCCTAACCACCCAAACCCCACCACCTCCCCCCTCACCCCACCCTAGTGTCCTAACCACCCAAACCCCACCACCTCCCCTCACCCCACCCCTGCAGCCCCCCACCTGACGGCGGCAAAGACGGCCAACCCGACCCCAAGAAGTAGCCAACCCAAAGACCATCATCCGGCCCAGGCCCAGCCCCGACCCCCACCTCACACCGGCGTTTCTCTCTCACACCGTTGTTCTCTCTCTCTCACACCGGCGTTTCTCTCTCTCCCGTCGTTGCTACTATTGTTGTTTTGGTCGTTCTTCGTTGTTGTTGTTTTGTTTTGGTGGTGTGTCGGGAGAGAAATCGAAGGGGGGGGGGTTGGGTCAGCGGGGAGGAGGTAGGGGCTGCAGCGGAGGGGAGGGGGAGGGGGAGGGGGCTGGGTTGGCGGCGGGGAGGGGGAGGGGGGCTGCGGCGGTGGAGGGGATGGGGAGGGGTGGGGGTCGGTGGAAGGGAGGGAGAGGGGGTGGGGGTGGTGAAGGGGAAGGGGAGGGGGTGCGTTAGGATTCAAACACTTCAATGGGGTTGGGATCAACAGCGAAAAAATTAAAGAGAGAGAAATCAAGGCAAAGTGAGAGAAGGAAATCCAGTTGGAGGCGTAGGCGCCGGCGAAGCAAAGAGTGGAGGGTGGTAGTTTTAGTGGTGATGCAGCAGTGGGAGGTAGGGGTGGTGGTGTTGGTGCTGTTGTGGTGGAGAGAGAAATGAAATATGAGTGGAAATGTTGGCAATCGTCGAATCCTAAATTCTCAAAAACCATAGGGGGTAAATGGTGAATAAAGTTTGTTGCCATGTATTTTTCAAAACCTTAGGAACACCAGGTGAATTGTTGAAAACGCGAGGGTACCAGGTGAATATTGTGAAACCTCAGGGGTACCTGGTGAAAAAACCAATTGAATAAGCATACATCTATTCTATACCCATTAAAAAGCCACAACTTCTTCTACTGTAGCTTAGTAGCAGTAGATAGACGCGTTTGCCTTCCATATTTCTTGGAATTGCATCTTTGCCTTTCTTGTCTGTCTTCCAAGTTCTACCTCTGGTCCTCTGCTTCTTTTCTTTCTCTTTCCTCCGGGTTTTCCTATGAAGTCTGAATCCTCCATCTTCATCATCATCTCTAACCTAGATAATTCCCCTTCATTTTCACTCCCCTCTCCCATTTTTACTTCATTTCTCTTCACTTGCGTTGATTTCTTACGAAAATTTGCATTGCTCTTCGTTAAAACAAGGGATCTATATGGAAGTGATGGTAAGTAAAGCTTTTTAATTTTGATGATTTTCAAAGGCTTGCTATTTCATATTGTAGGGTTTCATTTTGGTTTCGAACTGAAAAATTGTTAGAGATGAGGAAAGAATATGCAATTTCCTCCCTTTTTTTACTTCATTTCTATTCACTTGTGTTAACTTCTTAATAAATTTTCCCCTAAAAAAAAACAGAATTTCTTACTAAATTTCGCAAAGAATATGCGACTTCTCCCATTTATGAGTTTGTGCTTAAGATTTTCCTTTTCTCGTGGTAAAAAATGTCGGCCCAATTGATCGAATTGCTTGGCCTCCTGATTCTCTGTTTTGTCGATTTTTTGTTAGATTTGTTATTTGTTTTCAGCTGAATATATGGTCTTTATTTTTTGCTAGATTTGTTATTTGGTTTCAGCTATCAATTTTGTTTTTGCTGAATATATGGTCTTTCTGTGTATTTCAGGTTCACTACAAATCTATTCCGTTGCACTCATGTTGTTTCCAAGTAACATTTTTATTTTGGAATTTAATTCCATTCATCTCCTTGGTTTATTGATTATATTCGCATTTGATCCCTTTTCTGATCTCACTTTCTCTTTTTCAATTAAGTTAAGGCCTAACTGCCTGGACCTTAGATTAACATTTGCACCACCCTAAGCAACAAAAGAGTGCAAAGTGAAGAAACTTTACATTATCCTTTTCTTTAATTACCTTTCTCATTGTAGGATTTTGAGCCATAAATGTTTTGGTTCTCTGACTGCAGTTTCTCAAGGAGGAATAAGTTGATATGGGTGGAGATCTTTGTCATCCTTGTGCATTATTAGATGGTAATGGTGCAGGTAGAATACTTTATTTTGCATTTCATGTTATTTAATCGTTGTGTAATTATATTATGTATTGCTGACTCTCGAGCTTTTATTGTTGAGAAATTGTTGCTGAGAACTGATTCTGCCCTATATTGAAATGCTCGTCGAACAAAACAAACATCTGAATTATAGTTGGTGTAGTTGGGGGGCTTGTATACTATTGCTTTGCTTAGAGTATGTGCAAGAGTAGAATTATTGGCGACAATCATGAAGTTTATGTGAGCAAGTTCTGTAGTTCTCTCTTTTACTTTACTGGCTTATCTGTTTTTTTGGTTCAGTTTATAGGTGTGTTAGATTATGTGTGTGTGAGAGAGAGGGGGGAGTGAAAGCCTTTTAAGAGACCAATTTTGGAGTGTAGTTCAGGAAGCGATAAAATTCCACTTTTATGAGAGCACTTTTAGAGTTTTATTTGTTTTATGGAAGAACAAAAGAAAAGTAGGAAAACTTTATTAGATCAAATAAACCATATTAAAGGAGTAAGAGGGAGAAAGAGAGAGGGAAAGGGGGGAGGGAGCAAGTAGAAAAATACTTTCTAAAAATTTCTAAAGTAGAAAAGCCGATTAAGAGGAGACAGAGCTTCAGGAAAGATATATTAGGAAGAGACTATCTAAAATTTGCAAAATCGTATAAGACAAGTGGGGAAAAGTGAGGGGGTTGAGAAGGTAAAAGTGACAGAAAGGTAGGGGGGATGGAGTTGGGTTATCCATAATTTAAGGCTTGTAAGACCAGTTAAAAATTGGGCAAGATTATTTTGAGTTGTAACATATAAATTAGTTGTTTATTGTTGATTCTATGATAAGTATAATCATAGAAGTGTGCAACTGGTTACATTTTGGTGTTTTGGTATAATAAGGGAGTGTTGATTAGCAAAAACCAAATTTACTAAGAACAGATGTATTGGTATTTAAAATTGGAATTTAATTCCATTCATCTCCTTGATTTATTAATTATATCTGCATTTTATCCCTTTTCTGATCACTGTTATGATTCTTTTGGGCTAATTATTATTTCATAGGAGTAGAATAGAAAAAGATAGAGCAGTTTCTAAGATTAAGATGAATACATCGGGCTATAGTCGGTTGCTCTTGTGTTCAAGGTACTCAAGTTTAAAATTTCACCATTTAAGTATATTATGATTGGGATTTAATAGAGTTCTTATCTTATTTTGATTGGTAATTGAAAGTTCTACCTTTATTTTTATTTTCTAGCATTTGCTTACATTAATTTCACTCCAATTTGATTATTCTTCATCTATTTCTCTTGCTTTAATTTTTAAAAAAACATATTTCTTAATAAATATTTTTCTGGGTTTGGCTTTAATTCTATAAATCTTTTCCATATTCTTATTAGGAAAAATTATCAAGAAGAAACCAACCTTTAGCCAGTCTATTCAAAACAAGTTAGCTTTTTGATTATTTTATAATAAGTCTAACTTTCATACTCTTTAATTTTAAATAAGTCATGACCTGTTGTTAACCTCTTTAACAGGTTATGAATGACACACATTGCTATTTGAGTGGTCTGATTTTTTTAACTTTTAATTTTAATGTTAACTAGTGTTTAGGCCCGGGCGATGCCCCGGAGTTTTTATGTGCTACAATTTAGTAGTAGATAAATACATCTCATACTCATTTAAAAAAGTCACGTCATTCATTATATGGATTTCAAAAGGTTTCTTTTCATATATCATCATTAATTTTGATTAAATAAGCAATAATAGTATGGTGGTGTGATGGTTGGATCTCTTTCTTTCATATTTGAAGTTGTGGGTTCGGATGTTCACGTTAACAATGCTTTTTTTTTTACTATATCAGAAAGACGTGGATATAATGTTACTGAATGAGGGATGATGACATGTGACACATATACGTTCTTAGGAACGTTTTTTAATATATTAGACGTGGATGCGGCCTAGGCCCATATTTAATACATACTTGTGATCATATTTTGTTTATAGTATTACTGTAAATATAAGGGTAGTACTGTAGTAGTCAACACTGCTCTTCAAATGGTATCATGCATACATAATTACTTTTAATGAACATGCGAATTTATTTATCTTTAAGGATGCAAGGGCTATGTTTAATAACATTAACTAATTACAACACATATCTGTAATTTTGTGGAAACATGGATCACTAAAAGACGTTAGATTAGATGGTGATTCTTTGGAAATCCTTACATAAGGTCAGGGGTTCGAGCCCAGGCTTCAACATATTTATTTTTTAAATAATGACCACTTGAATTTGTTGGTTTATAGATACGTGGCAAAATTCTGGTGGCAGGAGGGTGCCACGTGGCGCATAGACGTTGTTAAGCACGGCTTTTAATATATTTGTATAGATGCTGATTTACTTTTATTTTTTAAAATGGAAATAATGTTTTTTACAAAACCTCTCTTCTCTTGACTTCTCCCTCCTCCACCACCCCTTCCCGTTGAATTCAAACTACAGCACTCCACCAACAACCCTTCAGTCCGAGTAAAAAGAATTACAGTCGCCGCTAAATTAAATCAATCGTCGGAAAATAAAGCGCCGGAAAATCAGCCGGACAATTGCCCTGCAAAGAAGCTCTTTACCATTAAATTCAAAGTGGAGGAGGTTCTGATTTTCTCTGTCCTCACTTGCGCTTCGTCAAATTCCAAGGTGAATTCAAACACCTAGTGCTGTTGGTGAAATACTTCATGTTGTGATGCATTCTTGTGGGGTTGCAAGGTGATGGTGTTGGAGCTTGGCTAGAGGGGTGGTGATGATTAGGGTGGTGTTGTTGGTGAGGTGGTGTGGATTGGGAGTTTATGCTGTGTGATGGTGCGTGGAGATGTGGTGTAGGTGGTGGTGTTGATGGCGTGGAGGCAAGCTGATGAAGGTGGAGATATTGGTTGCGTGAAGAGGAGTTGTGGTGCTAAGGTGTGATGGTGTTGGTTTGTGAGTTAATGAAGATGGGCTAAGTGATGGTAGCCTAGGTATGATGCTGTGAGTTAAGGATGTGGTCTAAAGGTGGTGGAGTGAGAGAAGGTGGAAGAGTGATAAAAAATTGTTAAAATACAAAAAAGAAAAATACAAACTATCTACCGAAAACAATACAAGAATTCAAAAAAAAAAAGAAATATAAAAATACGAATAAAAAAACAAAAAATATCAACCCTTACCTGTAGAACCGGTAATTGGTCATTTGACTTGTTTAAAATTGAGGAGTATGGAAGTTAGACTTATTATAAAATAATTAAAAAGCTAACTTATTTTGAGAAGAAGGGTCAAAGGTTGGCTTATTTTTGACAATTTTTCCTTCTTATTAAGCATAGCTTGAAATTGGGAAATTTGGGACTTGAATTTTTATGTGAGGGTAGTGGTGAGAGCATATAATTATAATTTTGACCCCTTTGGAATTTCCCACCATGTGCTTGTTGAAATCTCGCTATTGGTTTTAGCTACTTAGTTCATTATCTTACCTCGTTAGCTAAATCATAGTTATTCTTAAGATGTATTGGTACAACTAGCACATGAAAAAGGATGGTTTTTTTGTTTATATCTAGAAAACCTTCTATCTAATTCTCAAGTTAGAGAATAGGCGTGTTGCAGTGTCGCTGTGTCGGTCATGTTTGCATTATATCACTAGTAATTTGGCACGGACGATGCTCCAGGTGGCCGGGTCAATTACAATGATCAAATATAGTATTATACATAAATTTCATAATTGATTTTATTAGTTTTTCGTAATATTTTGTCTAGTGAGAAATTGGAAAATGGACATTATGGCATGATGAGTTGTTTAAAAAAAACTTCTAAAGAGTTGGGGATAAAAATAGAAATTTCAATAGAATTAGGTTAAAAGAATGTTATTACTTGATAAAACTGTTAGAGATAAAAAAAATATTTGTCTATGTCTTTATAATTACATATAATTATAAGACTTTATTATGTTTTACTTTGCAACATTAAGCATCAAAATTATAGTGGATTAGTGGTTAAACACTCACATTTCGCTTCAAAGGTCTTGTGTTCGAATCCTAGTAACTACACATTGTTAATATTTTTAATGATATTATAAATATGTGTATTAGAAGCTTGAGAAGAGTGCCACGTGGCACCGTTCCTTTGATAGGAATGCCTTTTAATATATTTATATAGATTTTATGTTATTAAGTTGCTTAAGACGATCATATGCTACAATGAAAAAGATATAGTCTTTGATTCATGCATCTCATCTTATTTATTTCATTCTTATGATTTATGATGCTTTCTATATATGTTGTTTGCTCAAATTTGCCATTGTCAAGTTCAATGGTGATAGGATCTAATTTTTGTCTTTGTGATGTTTTTGTGGGCATACCATTATATGCCCATTTGCAACAACGAGTTCCCATTGGGTATGATTTCGCCTTATACTTTTTTTATATGAGGAGATTGAATAGTTACTTACTTTCCTACACGTATTTAGGCTATAAATATCCACAATGTTCGTTGTTATTTTGGATAAATTGGAAATTTATTGAATTTACTTAGTATTTCGATTCTCCATCAGTTTTTAACATCCATTGTGGTTTCTGAATGTAGTGAACTAACTAATAATTACATCCACAAGATAATCAAGAAGATTAGCAATTGTAAAAATAGAGCAGAAACATAATTGTGGAAAATAGAGATATATCTTAATATGGTATCTGCTGAAAAACTGTACCTGTCTACCTGATAGTTCAAGGCATTCGAGAGGCCAAGAGCTCTTCTTAACATATAACAAGAAAATAATTTTTAGCATATCTTTCTCTCTCTACTTCTCCCTTTACTATTCTCATTCCTTCAATCACATACATCAATTTCTGATGCTAACAAACTTCTACCTGACTTCCCCTTTTAACTGGTATACTATGATGTAAGTATGTAACCTTGGTGCCACGCCTGAAATACGGCGATAGGACTGCAGATTTACTAGAATGGATCCTACAATAAACTATTTATTTTATCCTAAATTCTATAAATGTATTTTTCTCTCTCAAGAACTCTATTATTTTGACCTTAAAATTTAAATTGTGACCCGCCAACGTTAGGTGGCACACTATGCTCTCCAAAAGTTACCCTTACAAAAAGATAAGAACCAAAACTCAATTCGGCAGTGAATTGTCAGTTTATGCTAATATAGAAATGCACACAATGGAAAAAAAAAATCCATGATCATATGCACAAATAGTTATATTTAATCAATAGGAAAACAAAAATAGGATTAGTTTGAGTTGATCTTTGTCAAGGTCATGGATAACATAGTTGTTGCCTTGCTGGAACATTCTTATACTTTGACATGTCTTTCGGTTCCTACGAACTTGGCGTGTTCTTGATATGTACTTCCTCCGTGTAGATGTAATTGCACCATTTAGATGGTTTTTTTTTTACTATTCACATCATACACTTTAACTGTCTTTGCTGTTTTATATTTTAGTCATATGAGATCTTGTTAGATTCGTCTCAATGTATATTTTTTCAATATTATTTTTTTTATATAATTTTTACTTATTGATAATTAAAGATATTAATGTTTTAAACCATGAATCGACAAGCGTGAAAACATGAAATGATGCAACTATGTTGGAAGGAGAAGATTGTAAACCAGGCCCATTTAGGCCCTGTGTTTACTATCTTTCATGGTCACTTATTTCAGTACTATGTTTTAGGGCCTTTACCTTGTTTTCAACAAAAATCATCCTAGGATCATGTGCCTGGTATTAGTAATCATGTGCCATGATAGAATATTCTGTTTTGATGCTTTCTAGGGTTATGTAAGGAGCATTATATATAAAGCTAGGTTGTAATGCAAGAAACAAGTTAAGTGAATGAAGGAAAGAATGAGCTGCGGCAACAGTAGCATGCAACATCATGTTAAAAGGAAATATTTGAACCTAGCTCACTTAGACATTGTCTACATGGTATCTAAGCACGGGTTCGAAATTCTTGCTCCTGCCTAACAAAAATTCAAACTTTATTACTTTTGTTTGCTTGTAGTGTAGTCTGGTGAATTTGTGCTTTATTTTCTGCATTTCTCTTGCTGTCTGTAGGAGTTTTCTTGTGAGAAAAAGTGTAGAGAAGTATAGTTGAAGTATCTTGGCTGCAAAAATTGAGTTTTTTATGATTTAGTAGCTATTTTTGACAACCTAAAAGCAGAAATGACCACAAAAATCGAACCTACAAGCCCTCTGTACTTACACGTACTTACACCCTTCTGAAGGAACTACATCCATTCATGTTGAGAAACTTGAAGGTTCATCAAATTACAGATCTTGGAAAAGATCCTTAGAAATAAGTTTGGCTTCAAAGAGAAATCTGGGATTTGTTACAGGGGGAGTAAAGAGGGATAATGAAGATGCAGTAAAGAAAGAGGCTTGGGAAACATGTAACAACATGGTTATTTCTTGGATTTTGGGGTCTGTGTCTGAGACAATCAAGAAATCCATTATGTTCGTTCAAGATTCAGCTGAAATATGGAAACAACTTGAACAAAGATACTCTGTGGCTAATGGTGCTAGAAAGTACCAACTGAGCAAGGCTATGTATGAAACAAAACAGCAAGGGAGGATGGTTTCTGACTACTACACTGATCTAAAATGTGTGTGGGAAGAATTAGAAGCTCTTAGAGACCTCCCTGCTATTACAACATTGAATGAAGAAGTAAGAGCATTTCTGAATGCTATAAAGAAAGAAGAAGAAGAGCAAAGATTGTTTCAATTCCTTAATGGATTGGATGATCTATACACAGCTCAAAGAAGTCATCTACTGATGATAACTCCTCTTCCAAGTGTTGACATGGCATGTGGAATGCTGCAACAAGAAGAGTCACAAAAACAAATATTGAAGCCTAAAGAGGAAAATGAAGTGTTTGCAATGATGGGGAAGAAATTTGACACAACTTGTAGCAATTGTGGGAAGGTAGGACACAATGCTGATAAGTGTTGGGCTTGCAAAGCTTGTGGGAAAACTAGTCATAGCTATGAAAAGTGCTAGACTGTAGCGGGATTTCCAAGTAAACCCCTAAGAAGTGGGAAAGAACAAAAAGGAAAATCACCACAGAAGTACTTTGGAGTGAGAGATCAAGGGAAAAGTGGAGAAAAATGGAGTAAAAACAAGCAAAAGATAAGTGCAAATGCTTGTAGCAAGAGTGATGGAAGCACTGGAATAAGTGCTCAACAACTGTTGAGACTTCTGCCTCTTCCATCAAAAAGTGGAGATGAAGATTCAAGGGATGAAATGGAGGTGAATTATGCAGAAGTTGTGGAGTGTAATATGGCTGAAACTGTGACCAAAGGGTGGATCATTGACTCAGGGGCAACTCACCATATCACAGGCAAGTATGATACTCTGAGCCAGGTGAGAAGATCTGTTCAATGTCCAAAAATTCACCTCCCAAATGGTGAAGTGTCTACTGTATCTCACATGGTAATGTAACTCTGGAAAATGAGCTGAAACTTCACAATGTGATGTTCACACCTGCGTTCAAACACAACCTGATCTCTGTTCAGAAACTCACTCAATCAGGTGGTTGTAAAGTGATATTCTTCCCTGAATATTGCTTAATTGAAGATACCAAGTCTGGTGCCTTCAAAGGCTTAGGCAAGGCTGTAAATGGAATCTACTACTTAATAGATGAACCTGTGAATACTCTGGTGTGGTGGACAAAGTGAAGAGAGGAGTACTGCAACAAGACATGAAAACTAATCACAAGACTGATTTGGCGGCTACCTCAGAACTGCACATCCCAAGTCAGGTTGAGAAGAGTCACAAATACAACAACACCACCAGATGGCATCTAAGGCTTGGTCATGCCCCTCTGGACAGAATTAGCAAGATAGATGGACTGACAGGGTTTGTACTCAAGCAAGGAGAAGATTGTTTAACCTGCCCTGTTGCAAAACTCACCAAGCCACCATTCAAGGTCACCATTCATAGAGCAAAAGAAGCATTTGAGCTTGTTCATATTGATACATGGGGGCCCTACAGGGTGCACACAAGGGAGGGTCACAAGTATTTCCTCACTATAGTAGATGACTATAGTAGAGTGGTCTGGATTCATTTGCTCAAAACAAAAAATGAAGATTATGGAGCCCTTGTTCAGTTCATTTACATGGCAAAAACTCAACACAACAAGAATGTCAAGAGGCTAAGATCTGATAATGCACTTGAATTTGAAGATAAGTTGTGCAAGCCATTGTTTGAGAAGCTGGGAATCATACATGAAACTACCTGTGTTGACACACCCCAACAAAATGGGAGAGCTTAAAGAAGACATAGAAACCTTCTTGAAATGGGAAGGGCTCTCAGATTTCAATCTGGATTACCTCTTAAGTACTGGGGAGATTGCATTCTCACTGCTGTTTATCTCACAAACAGACTTCCTAGTCAGGTACTTGATAACCTATCTCCCTATGAACTTTTATATGATGCTAAACCTAACTATGATTGGCTGAAAGTCTTTGGTTGTCTAGCTGTGGCCCTTAATCCAGATAAGAAGGGTGATAAATTCAAGCCTAGGGGGGTTCCTTGTGTCTTCTTAGGGTATCCATCTCAAAAGAGAAGCTACAAACTTCTTAATTTGCTCACCAATAGTGTGTTCATCAGTAGGGATGTGAAATTTTTCGAACATATATTACCTTACAAAGTTTTTAAGCCCAAATTTGACCCAAGTAATACCCCTCTGAGTCTAACTCCTCCTGCTGAACCTTGTGATTGGAGTGAGGAGGATATGTGGGGAGACACTGCTGCTACTCCTGATACCCCTGAACCTGAACTTACCCCTCCCGTTCCAAATGTTCCTCCACCAGTGAGACACTCTACTAGAGTTCATAGACGCCCCATTTGGCACCATGACTATTTCACTGGTGCCACTATGGTCACATCACCTCCCAGTGTGACTAATTCTCACATAAACACTATCCCTAACCCCTATTTTGCCTGTTTCATGAGCAATGTTGTCAGTATGTCTGAACCACAAAATTTCAAACAAGCTGTTACCCAAGCCCCATGGGTAAAAGCTATGAATGAAGAACTTGAAGCTTTAGAGCTCAACCACACTTGGGAGATTACCACCCTTCCCTCTCACAAGAAACCTATAGGGTGTAAGTGGCTTTTTAAAACCAAATACAACCCTAATGGCAACATAGA
The DNA here is from genome assembly GCA_947648045.1 of Beta corolliflora. Classification (NCBI taxonomy): domain Eukaryota; kingdom Viridiplantae; phylum Streptophyta; class Magnoliopsida; order Caryophyllales; family Amaranthaceae; genus Beta; species Beta corolliflora. The sequence continues at coordinate 1,078,053 of CANSZD010002958.1, forward strand.
GAGAAAGAAAGCTAGACTTGTTGTTCTTGGTAATAGACAAAAATATGGCATAGACTATGAAGAGACCTTTTCTCCAGTAGCCAAAATGGCTACTGTGATGTCCTTCCTAGCCATAGCTGCAGTCAAAGGGTGGCATGTTCACCAGATGGATGTAAAAAATGCCTTCTTGCATGGTGATTTGCAAGAAGTGGTCTATATGAAACTTCCCCCTGAGTACCTTGGGCTTGGTCACAGGATCACCACTCTCTCTGAGGGGGAGATTCTTCCTGAATCCTCCAGTAACTATGTGTGCAAACTTCTTAAGTCCCTTTATGGGCTCAAACAGGCCCCAAGGCAATGGTTTGCCAAGTTGAGTGACACTCTTCTTCACTTGTCTTTCAAACAATCTTAAAGTGACTACTCCTTGTTTACCAAGGCAACTGGTGACTCCTTTGTTACCATCCTTGTCTATGTGGATGACCTTCTCATAGCAGGAAACGATATCAATCTTATTCAAGATACTAAATTGTCTCTTGCTCAACAATTTCACATGAAAGATCTAGGTGAATTGAGATATTTCCTAGGCATTGAGGTGGATAGAACTGATGCTGGCATTTTCCTCTCTCAAAAAAGATACCTTATTGATCTTCTTCATCATTATAAAATGCAGCATTGCAAACCTTTACAACTGCCCATGGACTCTCACTTGAAGCTCACTGCTGACATTGGAGATCCTCTCCCTGATGCAACTGTCTATCAACAACTTATTGGTAAGCTAATTTACCTTACCTTAACAAGGCCTGACATTGCATTTCCTATCCATGTGCTCAGTCAATTTATGCACAAGCCAACTACAGTCCATCTTCAAGCTGCAAAGAGAGTCCTCAGGTACTTATCAGGTTCAACTAACCAAGGCATTCTTCTTGCTTCATCTTCTGCTGCACATCTAAGGGCTTACTGTGACAGTGACTGGGCTGGTTGCCCAGTCACTAGAAGATCTACCTCAGGCTTTTGTGTCATGCTTGGTCACTCTCCCATCTCCTGGAAAAGCAAGAGACAAACTGTAGTTGCCAGATCATCTGCTGAGGCAGAATACATATCCATGGCTCACACTGTGTGTGAGGTCATGTGGCTCAGCTCTTTAAGGATCTTGGACTTGCTCACCTGAGCTCCGTACCTCTCTTCTGTGACAACCAGGCAGCATTAGCCATCTCTGCCAATCCAGTTCACCATGAAAAAACGAAGCATGTTGACATAGATTGTCACTTCATCAGAGACAAAGCTCAAGAAGGTGTAATTTCTCCCACTTACCTTCCTTCTTCCAAGCAACTTGCTGATGTTTTCACTAAGCAACTACCAGTCAAGCAACAACAACTTCTACTACACAAGCTGGGAGTGTCTCAACCTCCTCTCCCACCTTGAGGAGGAGTGTTGGAAGGAGAAGATTGTAAACCAGGCCCATTTAGGCCTTGTGTTTACTATCTTTCATGGTCACTTATTTCAGTACTATGTTTTAGGGCCTTGACCTTATTTTCAACAAAAATCATCCTAGGATCATGTGCCTGGTATTAGTAATCATGTGCCATGATAAAATATTCTGTTTTGATGCTTTCTAGGGTTATGTAAGGAGCAATATATAAAGCTAGGTTGTAATGCAAGAAACAAGTTAAGTGAATGAAGGAAAGAATGAGCTGCGGTAACAGTAGCATGCAACATCATGTTAAAAGGAAATATTTGAACCTAACTCACTTAGACATTGTCTACAAACTATTTCTAAACGGACGATGAATATGGTAGACAAATTATAGAATTTAGCTACAATCACTCACTACTTACAAGAGCACGGATAAATAGGATTAGTTTGAGTTGATCTTTGTCAAGGTCATGGTTAACATAGTTGCTTCCTTGCTGGAGCATTCTTATACTTTCATATGTATCTATGGTTCCTACGAACTTGGCATTTTCTTGATATGTATATGGTAGACAAACTATGCAATTTAGCAACAATTGCTGACTACTTAAGGTTTGAAAGAAGTTGCTGCCAAGATCGGAGAGACAACCAATTGACTTAGTGCACAACTGTGATGGTGAGCATGGACGCAACATCCAAGGCTCAAACCGACTGAGCTTCATCCTTCTCGAGTCACGGTTGCAAGAGAGTTTCACTTGACTATATTAAACTTGTGAGGATTGCTTCTGCTTCTATCTTATAGAGTTAACATATTGCCTCTTCCCCAATTATTATTTATATATTATCTTTATTTTTATTCCATTTCCTGATAAAGTATTGCTAAACTATTCCTACATTTCTCTTCTTCTTTTCATTTATCTCTTTGTCTTCTTCACTATTGTTACATTTGATTTTTTTTCATTTTTTTAAATTGTTGCTCATTTTCAAAATATGTGGTTGGTTTTTCATATTGCTACCTTTTCTAGGGGAATTCGGCTTAATTTATTTGCCAATTTGTTAGAGATGAGTGAAGAATATGTGATTTCTCCAAAAAGGAGGCAATAGATGAGGAGAGAAAATGGATGGAGTTTGCCAATTTGTTAGAGATGAGCAAAGAATATGCGATTTCCACGATTCCGAATGATGAAATGAGTGGGATTCGCTAATTTGTTACAGATTAGGAGAATTTGGTTTAAAATGGCATGACTAGAAGAATTGTGTGTTTATTTTTCAGATCTTCTGTTTCAATTTTTAGGCCAATAAAGCATTTCTTGCCTGGATTTCAGTTGGGCCTTGAAGAAAGCACACGGCACATGTATGCATTCACAATTCTGGGTAAGATTAGCTTTTGTTTTGGTAATTTAAGATATTATTTTTTCACCTAGGAAATAAGATGATTTTGATTAATATGATAATTGAGTTTTCTTTTTAGATACTTCCAGCATACTAAAAATGAAAGACATATTAGGTAACCTGCTGTTTTAGGGTTTCATTTTTCCACTCTCGAGTTTTGGGGTTTCGATTTCATCAAATAGGCTACAAATTTGTCGATCTTGTTATAGTCTTGGTTGTTTTTGTCCATTGAATACTTTATTTCTTTAGTTAAAATTCAAGGTGGGATGCGAAAGTCAGATAATCCGATGTCTCTTTTGGATCTGTTGTTCTTTGTTCCCTTGATTTATGTCACCTTCAACCTTTCTTGCTTCATCCTATGCCTCGTTCTTTTCGTTCTTTTTTGAATTCTGAATAACCAGATTCCTTTTATATATGGCTTGTTCATTATTTGATCTCTTTACGCATTCATATTTGGGGTTGACAATGATGAGATAATGGAATTACCCCTGTTTTAAGATATTGTAGTTTTCTTATTGTGAAAACAATGATGTAGATTGTGATACATTAAGCTTAATCATCAATTAGAAGATATAGCATGTACACTATATAATAATAATGAAAAAAAAATATTAAGGACCTTGGAGAATCAATTGTAGGCTTTTGGCTCATAACTCTAACTAGAAAAGGAGGTTTTTACTGTTTTAGGAAATAATGAACCAGTAATGAGAAAGCAACAGAACCTGATCTCGTTGAAGAGAAAGCATTCCATGCGCAATCTGAACAAGAAAGAGAAGAAGTCGCCAAGAAACTAACAGTTTGCTCCAATGGCTTAAAAGTGCTTTCATTAACCAAATCTACTAATTATTTCTTAATATTCAACGGTGTTTACTTGATTTAATACAGTTGATAGGAAGGTCATCTCAAAATGACAAATTGTTGCTTGTGCACGCTTTACGCAAGGGAGGTGATGTTGTAGTTGTTACGGGAGATGGCGCTAATCACTACAATAAAGCACTTCCTTTGTGACGAAAAATAACGACCATAAGCGATTTTGGTAGTAAAAGAGCAGTCTTAACGTCCGATTTTAGAACTGGTCGTAAGTAGTCAATTTCTTTTGCGACGAATTATAAATCTTGTCGTAAATGTTGAAATGTTGTCGCAAAAAGTATGAAAATCTTGATAAAACTTTAGCTGGATATATCCCGGGTTTGTATGCAAATCGTGACAACCAAAAAACAAAACCAAAGAAACAAAACCCTAAATCCCTTCAAAATAGCAAACCACAAAAATCCAGTTTCCTCCGTCTTCTCTCTCTTTCTCTACCATAATAGTTTCTTCCTCCCATTCGAATTTGCGCTATTTGCGGTGAGTAGTGCTTCTCGATTTGTAAGTACCAAATTTCTAGCAAGAAGAATCTAAGCTTTTGCGGTAGAGATAATGAAGACGGGACGAATCAAACTCTGATTCAGCGATTTCTTTCTTCGATTATGTCTTTGTCGATTTTTACGCACCTTGGCGTGGTTACGGCAAGCGTCTCTATCCTGAGTTCCCCCCTCTCTCTCTCTCTTTTCTTGTATTTTCTGTTTATTTAGATCTCCTTTTTGCTTAATTTGCCTTAAATTTGATTTTTTGCTTAATTGGTGAAAAGTTTTGATTTTGATTATGGTTTGCCTTTTTACTCCTTAAGTGAAAATTTAAGCAAACATATGATGAAAATTTTAGTAATTTATTTTCCTAAATTTAGTGCTTTTGTTTTAGCTAATATGAGTTAATTTGTTAAACATATGTATTTTGCTAGCTGAACTGGAGTTGTAGATAGTAGAAGCAATTATGACTTTAATTGTGATTGAGATCTCTGAGGAGCATAAGATATGTCTTGTCTTTTAGAGAACATCTTGTTATTCTCCAATTTGGTCTTGATAGTTTGCTGCATCCACTAGTAGAATAAATGTTAATTGCGGCGGTCATTAAGTGGCCTATTGCGGCGGTTTTGGCCGCGCAGCAATAGGTAATTACCGCAGCAATATTTCCTACCCAAAACCGCAACAACAGGTTTAAGTCTATTGCTGCGGTTTTGGGTAAAAACCGCAGCAATAGGTATAGGTAAAGAAACAAAAAAAATTTTTTTTTTTTTGAAATTCTGGCAATTTTAAATCAACTCCAATAACTAGAATATTATCATATGGCAATTTTTCAAATGAAGATACGAAAATATATCTACAATACAAAAACAAAGAATAAACGAAGATACAAAGAAACTAAAATGAACAAACTCATAACAAAAATCCAAAGCACTAAGAAATTAAACCTAAAAAAGCTGCAAAATAGGAAAAAAAAATCGTTATTAGCAGCGTTTAATGTTAGGACAAATTACAAAAAATAAAAAAATATTCCAGATCTTCAAAAAAAATTGAGCAAATTCCATCTTCAAGCGTTTAATGCAGTGGCGTGTGAAACCTATGAAAATTGAAAAACTGCACAAAATTAAACAGATCTGAATATCAAAAAATGAAAAAAAAGCAGATATGAAGTGGCGTGTGAAACCTGTGAAAATGAAGATCTAAGGAGCACAGAGGATCGAACGGCGGAGGAGAGGAGAGAGAAAATGAAGGATGGATGATTGTCGACAACGGCCAGGCGACTTGCGGCGACGAACTCCGGGCGATTGGCGACTTGCGGTCGAGGCTGGTGGGCCGACGAAGAAGAAATCTCGAGGAGAAGAGAGAAAGGAGTGGCGAGGACGACTTCGGACGCCACTGATTTGTGGTTGAGCGACGAGATTAAAGATGCTGAGATTTGTTCTCAGCAAGGATCTATGTCAGCTTCGATGTATATAGCATGTGAAATATGTGCTGGTGAAAAGCTTTGACTTTGCTGAACCTTGACTAAGTTTTAAATGTGAATTACTTCAGTGTTGGTCTTTAAGAGGAGTTTCTGAACGGTCGGTGAGTTGAGAGGAGAGTAAGAGGTCGATAGAAGAGAAGAGATGAGAGGATGAGAGGATGAGAGGAGAGTGAGAGGTTGAGAGAAAACGGCAAGATGAGAGAAGGAAGTAAAAAGTGAGGATGCAAGAACCCTAACTGCCACGCGTGTTTTATTGAACCATAGTCTATTGCTGCGGTTTTTTTAGGAACCGCAACAATAAGTTCAAATATTATTTAAAAAATAATATTTTAATCTATTGCTGCAGTTTCGGCCGAAAACCGCAGCAATAGAACTGGTCAAACAGTCAAACAAATTTGAAAATTTTTCCCGTTGACATCTATTGCTGCGATTTTGGCTGGGAACCGCAGCAATAGGTGTATTTTCTATTTTACCTTTTATTGTTGCGTATAGGTAAAATCGCAGCAATTCCACCGCAACAATAAGCAAAAATTCTACTTGTGATCGTACCAATCATTATGCAACCAAATGGTGCTATTGACAATTGTCACTATTAGCTTTTAGCCAATTTTTGGATGCTGGTGGGTTTACGCAGGTTATGTTGCTTTTGCTTCTTACCTTTATCTGGGAGTGATAAATTTTTCTTTACAATACATTCATTTTGTTATAAGAGATTTGAGTTTGAGATCCCATAAACTCCCAAGATCTTAATCCATTTCAAGATGATTGACAACATTCCTTTTATTGCATTATGTTTGTACTAGGCAATTTTCGGCTGGAATTTGAACTTTGTGATATTCCCCATCCCCACTTTAAATAAAAAAAGAAAAGAATATGGTATTAAATCTTGGCTGCATCATTGTATTGTAAGCGCTTGTGATTTTTTTTTAGCTTACCCAGATTTGCTATTTTAGCTTACAAGATACACCTTAAGCTTATGTATGAGCATAAGAGGTTTGCAGATTTCAAGTCCATGAAAAAAGGAATCTAGGTGTAGCACTTACGCTTCTGGACTACTTCTAAGCTGCACATTTTTTATATCTGATACATCTTTGCTTGAATGTGTCCAGGAGGGGGAGAGACAAAATCATGGAAAAAGTTGATCACTGTCGTCGTTTCAGGAGCAGCTAGGATGATATCAAACCATCTGTTGTTTAAAAGTGAGCAAATTTTCCCTCTTAGTGCACCCGTCTCACCAAAGCAATCTAGATTCTAAAATATGTGCAGGGTCGGGTAACCCAAAAGTCAATTAGTGCTTCATACACCAATGATTTTTTTAATGACTATGAACTCCAATTGATTAGTATTATGAACATGACTTGTTATTCGTATACAAAATATGGGCATGAAATCTCTGTTACTCTAGAATTTACACTTTGTTATTTTGTTTGATGTGGTACTGGAGGGGATTCTTAAAAGTTGGGGATAGTTGGACAGATTTTAGCGTAAAATTAGTCGAATTATTCAAGATTTCAGCTTAATATGTTGATCATATATCGTGGAGAGTTGTTGTATGATGTTTACTGAACAGGAGGTGAGAAGTAAAGAGTGACAGGGACTATTTTCTACTTTCTTAATAAGAAGCATATGTTAGATAATTATTTTCCACTTTCTTGCATTTGAATATTTTCATTCCATTGAATTTCTTGCAATTTTTAATTTATGTATCTCAATTCTGAGCCTTGTCTTTGCTTGCTAGGGCCTAGAAAGAAGAGGGAGAAGTTTAACATTATATATCTACATTGTATTACTTTTGGTGGAAGATTTGAATTCTTTTTATTGGTAACTTGTAATTGACATATACTTGAATAAATATTATTCATGCAATTGCAATATGATAATCACAATGCTTAAAGCGGTTGTGTGGAGGAATTTATTAGCAAGGAAAAAATTATGTGATTTAATAAAGGTGGTCGCAATACATTTGTTTAATATGGAATATTAAAAAGTGGGCTAGAAATAAGCGTAAAATATGGTCGTACATGAAGTCATTGCTATCTTAGTACAACCACAATATGGTCGTAGAAGATGAAGAACAACGACGAGAATTGAACTTGGTCGCAAAAGTATATGGGTACTTTCAATTTCCAAAAACAAGAATTGCGGTCAATAATCTAATTGTACATAAAAACTAATTTACAACAAAATTTAATACTCGTCGTAAAAACTATTTGTGACGAGCCTAACAAACTCATGCAATTTGTTCTGTGGGTTTCATTCATGCATAAGATATAAATTAGGATGTATGGTATATTCGTGTATATTAGTATTGGTCAAAGTTAGCAAGTAGGAGAAGCATCTTTTAAGCTTCCGTTCAATCGTTCATGAAAGTCTCCTTTGTTAAGTTTGTTGATTTATGTTGCTAATGTGTACTTTAGGCAGACATTAGTCTTTCCATGGGCATTTCTGGAACAGAATTTGCTAAAGAAAGCTATGATATCATCAGCTGGGATGATAATTTTGCTCCAGTTGTGAAGGTAGTGTAAATTATGTCTCTCATTTATATATGAAATATTTTTCTTCACATTGTATCTCAGAAATGAACTTACTGGCATAATACACAACTGAATTCTCATATGAATGCAAGTTGTGATCTAGGGACGTTCCGTGTATTATCTTCCACAAACACATACTCAAATCGTTTTACCCTATCATGATTGAGATACTTTGATTAGAATTATATAAAATTCACAACAAGTATTTATTTATCCTAAATAAGTTGTCATTAATTGAGTTCTTTTTTTGTAATAACTGCAAATCAATATATGCTAAGCAAGTTTGCTCCCTTTTAGAGTCCGTGCACCCTAATGTTATGCAAAGCGACTTAACTTATGTCCTTAACTACCAAGTTTAGATTCATTTTGTTTTCCCTAACTTTATTACACTTAAGCTTAATTCGAATATTGAAAATACATTTATCTAATGATAACAATAATGAATTTGCTAAAATAGTTACATTGGTGATTTAAATTTCCATAATTTTCCACATGGGTGTTCCATAATTTTCCCACCTTGGGTATTCTAACTGTGGCAAGCGCACCGATGTTCCAGTAGGAAAGGCATTCACATGTCCCACATGTTCGCAACAAAATGTCATATCAATCCTTAGGTGAGTTGTGTTCAGAACAAAAACTCTTAGCTACTTCTAATATATTCTCTTTCATTCAGCATTTTCTAATATGTATGATCGCTATAGGGTAACCTTCAACTGATGTGGCATTTTCGATGGAACCGGCACACTTTTCAGTTACAATGTTCAATAAAGACTTTTTAAAAATGCCAATTGAAGACATATTCAGGATCAGAAACTCTGTATGTAATCTGCCCCTTTTATTAAACTGTGCAAAGTAGTTGTTTCTCATATAATGGCCTACATTATATCCCGTTTTACATTAACATTTGGAAGCTTATTTAACACATGTGTTTTGTATTTGATTCCGGCTTAGTGTCATAAATGCTTGGTCTGAGAGATGATTGTTTAGCTTGTCAATTGTTTTAGGGTGAATAATAATGAGAAGCAAGGAAAATTTCGGGAGATGTCTCTATTAGTTGTATGTGTGTCTTATGTTATTGCTAAGGGCGTATTCTATTAAACTTATTACGACATTCTTTCAAACTTATATCAACTTATTGGAACTTATAGACTTGTTGGAACTTTTCTCATCTTATTTTTCTGAAATAAGTTAAAACTATTTGAACAGAAAACTACCTCATCGTATGATTGAACAAATTACTATTTATGCTAAGTTTAATAGCAACATGTCATTACCATTTGGAAGCTTAATTAAACATGTAGTTGTTTCTTATACCATGGGCAGCATTATATGTTAGAATGAATGCTGCTTGCATTGTGTTTTTGGGGGTGCACATGTCACTTGCAATATGTTATTAGAGATAAGATACAATAGCTCATATAATCCTTTTCTAACAAGGGTGGCATAGATAATACACATTTACATTTGCTCTAAACTTGCATCGCATATATCTAACATCACAATAGTGTCTACATTACATATATCTAACTCTTGCATCATAGTATATACATTATCATTACCATAAGACCTGGAAAATTTAATATTGATACATCCTCTAAACTAGCCATTGTTCAATTGACAGGAAGATGAGACAGCCTTTTAAGCTATTTAGCACCTTCTTAGCACCTCTTATTTCTTGATTAAGGTAGGTCCAAAGACAACTTTCTCCTTGAACAATGTGTTGCAATGGATCCTCAAGAGAGTTGTACTTGAAGATGAACCTGATGAAGCTGACATAAAACTCAAAATTATTGCTAAGCCCATGGAATATCACATTGATCAAAGTATTCAAGCTAATCCAAAGATGAAAACTGTCGCTAAGCCTATATATTATCACCCTGATGCAAATGAGCTTGTTGCACATCAGGCTGCTCATGTCCTCCCCGCTGGTGCTGCTGATGAGGCAAACAATTAAGGCACTGATCACCCACTCAAGGGGCCCTTTTGCTTGCTATTTTGCTCTACAGCCTAATGCTCCCGATTAACAACGTGTCCCTTAAAGTTAAGCACTGCCTAATATAAAGTAATCTCTTTTCCTGCTAGGCGTGATTAAATGCTTGAAATAGATATAACAATGGGACAACATTTTAGAGAAGGCACAAGACCTTGGGCATGTTTTATAATCCACAAATTGTTTGCACTAATATATCGTATGTGTAATATAATCTAATAGCCTTATTATCTTACCTACACGTTCATATACTTTGGAGTGTCTTAAATTCATTTAAATGATATTTGCATAGAGCTATTTATAATATTTTTCTCTTTCTATCGCGCGCGGTCCAACAACTAGTATATAAAGAAATAAATTCTACAAGATAGTATGTATTAAATTTCCAATACCTCCATTCTAAATTTCTTTGGCTTGTTTCCTTTCCCATGTAACAATAATTAGTAGCGACCTCAAAAATGGAAAACTGCATTCTTTTAGACTCTTCCATCCACTCCACTTTGTATTTTATCTTGCAGACAAACATATCTGTCTTTTAATGCATTAGTCTATCATCTATTACTTTATAGTGAAAACATTGTACCCCTGTAAAGAAAGTAACAATGCTATTACGGAAGTACATGCAGTCTGTCTATTAGAAATCTATTTAGTAACAATGAACACGGCAAGAAAAAATATCAACAACTACACAGAAATTGATGATAGACTGATGATAGCAAGGCATACACGAAAAAGTCTCCATAGAACAAAATTTGTAGTTCAAATTTGTTGGTTTTGGATGTTTGATTGTTTTAGAATTGTTGATTTTATCTTCGATTTTAGCACTTCATTAGAATGTAAAATTTTTTGTTCTGTTTGAATGCACAAGTTCTACTGTCTTGTTTTTTGATTTCACGAAATGTTGCGTTTTTTGTTGTTGATTTAGTTATTGCGGAATGTGTGATTGTTGGCTATTTTTTTAATGTTAAATTGTGATTTTGTGTTAATTAGGGTTTATAATTTGTAGAAGTTTCTTTTGTTACTCAAAATGAGACTTTTAGGTAATTAGGGTTTTATGAGCATAACTTCTCTCTGGTTAAACTCATAAAGTTATAAGCTATGATTAGATTTTCCTTTTCGGTCGATAGAGAGCTAGTTGATTATGAGTTACAAGTTAGTTATACAAAGTTGGTAGGATCGAAATGAATTTCAAGGACTCCTAAACTCTGCATCAAGTTCGTAGATATTTTTGACATATATGCTCGAGTGCCAGTTCTTGCCTTTTTTTTTTTACTTTGTTTTCCTAGTAATCTGGTTGTTTATGATTAGACTTTGCATTAGTATAAAGTGACTTCAATTTGTGTGTGTGTGTGTGATATGTATGATGTAATAACAATTTGTGTATGTGTGAAGCTAAAAGGTGGGCAATATAGAAATCTCTTGATATGATTGAGTGAGTTCAAGTCTACTTTGACAAATATTAGCCGGGTCTAGCAACAGTAGTATTTGAAGGCATAATTTAGGGTACATTCACCCATTTGAGTAGTAATTTTTTTTTTTTGAAAGAAGTCCCAAAGGACACTATATTTCATTAATTAAAGTCATACGACATCTACAATTGACAATTAACGATATTGAAAACAAATTGAACAAAATAAAACAAGAAAACTGGTGAAGGGTTGAGAATCCAAATACATAGATATAACAATTCGGCATATTCTCGTTTTGTTGTCTCATACAACTTTTTGAGTGGATCCGTCGACGCTTCATAATTTTGTGGGGAAGAAAATTTTTGTGTTGATTTCGTAATCCGAATCCGATCAATAAACATCAATCGTAGCCCCGCATAATTGGAAACCCTATTAAACGCAAATAAAACCTTGTCTTTCGAAGGAGTTCGAAAAACCCTGTCTTTCGAAGGAGATCGAAAAAACCTTGTCTTTCGAAGGAGAATAACCCTTTTTCCGAGGGAGACATTATTATAACCTAAGAAACAAAAAAAACTTAAAAGAAACAAAGATTTGGGGCTTTCCACCGGTAAGATCCGATGGAAGCCCCTTCAAAATTGACAATGGAGGCTAGGGTTTAGGAGAGAAGAGAGGAAGAGGAGGCTAGGGTTTGTTCTTTGTTATTATTTGTTATAAAGTCCATTTGAGTAGTACTTTGATAACATATTCAAAACTATTCGTTTACTACTTTGATTTACTAGCATTAAGTGTAGATGCACAGTGGCGGATTCAGGAATTTATGAATAGTTGGTCACTACCGACTAGGTTGCACAGAGACGGGTACGGGTACGGGTACGTGTTCGAATACGCGTATCCATATAAGATAATCCATGAATTTAAAAAAACTACTTCAAATAAAATCAATTTATGACTAATAATAGTTCATATTACAATAAAATAGTACCTAAAAATAGTACTTATTACAACCAAATAGTACTTAGCAAATATTACAATTGTTCTCGACGAGTTTTCATATTTTGATATCGATTTATAATATCATCCTTGCTAACCTTCAAAAACATGTCTTTCTCTACATAAGTAATCAAGCAATCATTCAACATTTGATCTCCCATGCTATTACGCAATTTATCTTTCACTTGCGTCATACTAGAAAATACTCTTTCTACACTTGCAGTTGCAACGGGAAGAACCAACACCAATTTCAAAAGCAAGTAGACCCGATCATGAGTTTCGGACTTTCCCGTCTCAACAAGTTTCATTGAAAGCTCGTGAAGACTCTTTAAATTCCAAAATCTCTCATCTCCTCTAACATCAACAATGAAATTTTCAAGTGACCAATCAAAAAATATCATTTCGGTACTTGAAAACTCATTAGGATAGAACTTGGCAAGTTGAATCAATTTTCTTTTGTCAAAGGAAGAAAATCGGTTAGTAGGATTAAAACAAGACATACACACAAGTAGTTCCTTACTTATCTCCGGAAACCGATTCTCAAGTTCTTGCAATTGAAGATCAATGACACTTAAGAAAACTTCAACTCGAAAATGATGAAGATTTGTAACTTGTGGGCTCTTACCTCTAAACATCCTTCTCCCCGGAACATGATATCTCTCCTCCATGTTTGGAATCTCGATGTCATATTTAGCCATAAAAGAAGTGACTTTTTCCATATGAGAATCCCATCCTTCATCTCTCATCTTTTGTAGATTGATCTTGGTTACATCAACCATGGCCATAGCATTTACAATGTCTTGATCACGTTTTTGCAAAGCCACATTCAACGCATTTGTGATTCCAAATATAGAAACCATTAAGTGTGCCACAAACACAAAATCAAATGACATCAACAAGTGTGTAAGAGCTTGTGCTTTATTTGAATCAATTGCATCAGAAACTTCACCAATTTTATCGAGTGACTCAAGAATTGAAGGATACAAATCAAGCACATTCAAAATTGTTTTAAAGTGAGACCCCCAACGAGTGTCACAAGGTCTACCTAAGCCACGTTCTTGATTTAAACCCGTTCCCGATTCAAGTTCACCTAAGGATAATGCTTCTACAACTCGTTGAGCTTGTTTCTCTCGAAGAAATTCTTTCCTTTTAGGTGAACCACCCACAAAATTCAAGAGAGGTGCAAGTACATCAACAAAAAGCCAACCACAATCTGAATTCTTTTTAGCAAGTGCAACTTGTGTCAACTGAAGTTGATGTGCAAAACAATGCACAAAGTATGCTTGAGGACATTCCTCTAATATCAAAGTTTTGAGTCCATTGATTGAACCTTGCATATTGCTTGCCCCATCATAACCTTGCCCTCGAACTTGTGAGAAAGTCAAAGAGTACTCCATGAGTAATGACTCAATACCACCTTTAAGAGTTAAAGAAGTAGTATTGGGAACATGCACAACACCAAGAAAACGCTCACATACTTCTCCCTTTTTATTAACATATCTCAAGCCACTGCCGCCTGCCGCCTATAATCAGACATGAAGAAGTGAAGATGTAAGATTCAACCACAACACAAACATCATCACCAATCTGCAGTCCTCTGCCAAGATTAATCAACCTAAATAGATCTCAAGTTCCTCAAGTTCGAACCTAAATTCGACCTAAATAATCAACCTAAATAATCAACCACAAAGAACCTTTAAATCAACCTAAATTCGAAGTTTCGAACCATAAGTCCATGACCTCAAGTTCCTCTTCAACGACCTTCGAATAGATCGAACACAAAGAACCACAAAGAACCTAAATCAACCTAAATAGATCGAAGTCGAACATTGAAGTGATTGAACAAAAGTACAAAACCCTAACAAAATCTCACCGGTGAACAAAAATGATAAAAAAACTGAAAGAATTATAAACTCACCGGTCACGGGTCACCGGCGAGTCGGCAACGAGTCGCAAGGGTGAAGTTTAGTGTCTCAGCCACTGGCGACACTTCGCGACTTCGCAAATCGCAGATCTACGTCGCGCCTCTGAGGCCCTGAAGTGTGAAGTGCCACGCCGTCTCGCCTCTTGGGTGAGGGAAGATATCCGTCGAAGCGTCCGACCGTCGCGTCGCCGCCGTCGCCCGAAGAGTGAAGACTGAAGACTGAAGTTCGCGAAGGAGAACGAGAGAGAAAGAGAAACTGGGTGAGGAATGAGGGTTAGTTTCGCGTGAGAGAGGAAAATAAATTTTTTTTTTTTTTTTTTTTTTTTTTTTCAAGAATAGTTGGTCACGTGACCTATAGGGACCACTACTAGATCCGCCACTGTAGATGCAGGACATAATAGGTGAAGTATATACATATAAGGCCATAACAATAGCATTAAGTGTGGATGTAGGATATAATAAGTGGTTATAGGGTGTGTGTTACATCTATGATATGTGTCTTTTGCTTGCAGTTTTTCTGTATAGGCAGTGTTGGCGTGTTTGACTAATTCTTTTAATAACAGCGAGTTTCTTGTTGGTAAAATTTTGATCCTATATGATCCCCCCCGCGTGTTTATATGTGTACTAGCTTGAAGAGTTGGCATCTTGTAAGCAAGAATTTGAAATGTGATTTTATCTTTATTTGAAATATATCATTCTTATGAATAGGGTTTATGCTTTAATGTCATATGATACTTGATATGTTACACAGAAGTTTGAAATATGTTGGACGAGGTGAGTATACAAGAGTCAAGAAAACGTGCAAGGGACAATGATGAAGATCTAGAGTTAGTTACCATGGTTATACGTTCTATTATAGTAGTTGTGGGGGCATGGTATTGTCAATCATATAGGGTGAAGGAAGTAACATGGAATGAGCGTGAGCGTGCACAAACAAGAGCTACATGGATGAATACTTTAAGGAATAATAGAATATGTCGTGAGCAATCGTGTCTCGACATACGTTGTTTTGAGAAGTTACGTCATACATTACAATCAAAGAGGGACCTAATGACTACAAGAAATGTCCGTAAAAGAAATAGTTGCATTATTTCTTCATGTCCTTGCACATGATTTGAAGAATAGAACAATGCAAGCCCTCTTTGCTCGTTCAGGAGAGACTATAAGCCGCCAATTTCATGTGGTCCTTCTATCAAGCCAGTTGACTAAAGCATTAGCTATGACGAGGATAACAAGTGGAAGTGGTTTGAGAGAGTTTTTGGAGCTCTTGATGGGACACACATTGATATGACGGTCCCCGTTGAGGATAGATGTCGTTATCGAGATAGAAAGGGGGCATTAGCACCAATGTGCTAGCTTCATGTGATCCAAACCTTCGTTTCACATATGTTTTACCTGGTCGGGAAGGATCCGCATCAGACCCTCGTGTCCTTCGTGATGCTCTCTAGAGGCCCAATGGTCTAAAAGTACCAAGAAGTAAGAGTTTATAACTTATTATCTTATAATTAGTTAGGCCCTGTTCTTTTGGACTTATTTTCAGTTCAGTTATTATTATTATTATTATTATTATTATTATTATTATTATTATTATTATTATTATTATTATTATTATTATTATTATTATTATTATTATTATTATTACTACTATTATTATTAATTATTATTATTATTATTATTATTGATTATTATTAATAACTATTATACAATAATAATTATTATTATTATTTGTATTAATATTAATTATTATAATTATTTATAATAATATTAATTATTATAATTATTTATATTAATATTAATTATTATTATTATTAATTATTATTATTATTATAATTATTTATATTAATATTAATTATTATTATTTTTTTATTATTTTTTATTATTTTTTATTATTTATTATTATTATTATTATTATTATTATTATTATTATTATTATTATTATTATTATTATTATTTTAGTTCAGTTCAGTTCAGTTTAGCCAAAATAAGTTCAAAAGAACAGGGCCTTCATGACGTATTAAATCGTAAAGGGTAATGTTAAATTTCTATGATGCAGATAGATATTTCCTTGTAGATTTGGGCTTTACTAATGGTGAAGGTTTCTTAGCTCCTTACAAAGGTACTCGGTACCACTTGAATTTGTGGCGAGGAAACACTTCCACGAATTGCAAAGAGCTTTTTAACTTGCGCCACTCGTCTGAACGGAATACAATTGAAAGGGCATTTGGACTATTAAAAAAACGTTGGGCTATACTTAGGGATCCTAGTTTCTTTGATAAAAAGACTCAAATTAGAATCATCAATGCTTGTTTCATTCTCCATAATTTCTCAAGGGAGGAAAATATGGAGGAAACAAGACTTATATATGAGGCAGACCAAGACTTACTTGATGCAGAGCCAAATGATGATATAGATTAAGATGATGATTTCATTTCAATCGCTCGGTCAACAAATGAGTGGAATAATTTTAGAGATGATCTTGCTAAGAAGATGTTTGAGGAGTACCAAGTGCGAAGGGTTCAAGCTATTTGAATATGTCTTTATCCTTCTGTTTTTATTAATTTATATCAACTTAGAAAGAGATTAAATGTGCAAGTGTGCACTTTGTTCTTATAATTTGCTAAGTTGTTTGAGAAACCCCATTGTAGCACTTATAGTTAAAGTTTATTTATGCATTGCGCACTTTGGAAAGCAAAATGGAAAGGAGACCTCTTATTATGTCTATCATCTAATATCATCTTGATCTTCCTTCCTCTCTTTTTTCTCCTTCTTTTTGATTTTTGCGTAAGGATGAGATAATATAGTAGTGGGACTGAAAGATTCTTTAAATTTTATCACTGGATGTTTTGCAGAAAGTATAAGTATTGTATAATGCTGGTTTCTTTTTTTTGGCAGATCATCAGAATTTGTACCGTACATCAGACACTATGAAGGAGATTTAGTTTGCCTCCTATTTTGTAGAATGCATAGATCATAAGTGAAGTATATATCTTTGATAATATTACAGTAGGTAAAGCAGGACTTTGATGCTAAAGCACCACAACTTTTCATTTGTAATATATACCAAGCTGACTAAGATTATTTTACGATTAATTTAAGATGTACAATTGTATTCTCTATCGTTTTAATCTTCTATCGTTTTAATATTCTATCCTTTTTGGATGTTAGACAATTAGCTTGTACAGGGTATCGTTTTAATTTTCATGCGTATAGTTGGCTTGGCTTTTATAAACTTGTTCAATTGTCTATGTTTTATTAGCTTCTAGCTTCCACTTGTTACGTAATTGAAAAGGTCTGTTCCAATGTCAGACGTACTATGATACTTGTCAAAAGATGAACTCTTTTAGTTTGCCTTAGCTTTGACCATTCAATAGTAACTAGTTACCATGTAGCTATAATTTGCGTTCTGTTATATGTTATCCAACAGGGGTCGCTGGTACAATTTCTGAAGATTGACGATTTTTTGAATGGTAAAAGAGTGCCTTTTTTCTTTAAGGGACTATAAGGCAAGGATTACATGTATGAGGTAAGTTCAGTGCTTACTACGGCATGTATAACTTCCTATATTACATGTCAAACATGAAACTAATGCTGGATGCTAGAAAAGGGATGGGAAGAAGAAAGATTTTTGTTGTGTTCGGCTCTCCTTATCTATGATTACTCCCCACCCCCTTGTTGAAATCATGGCCCTGAATACCTGCACATTTTAGCAGCAGAAGTGGCAGATTGTAAAGGTTGATAGGAAAATATCAGCAGGCTTTGAGAGAGGTTCCTGAGATAGCATTATAGATATTTCATTACTTTGTCAAGTTACTTCGTTCTAGAATAATGTGAAGTAATCTGGGCACCGTTGATCATCCTTTGTTTTTGGAGGATGCAGTATTTGTATCAGTCATAAGGTTTATATTATGAATCTTAGCTGCGCTTTTTTTAATTAAATCTCAGCCACTCACTGTATGTTTTGCGATATGTAGGAACAATGAATTCCAAAAGACAAGGCAAATAATTGGGTCCTCCACGTAAAAGGGGATATATTACGTGGAATCGCCAAATGGATGTGATACTTACTTCCACATTATTTGAGCAAATTGATGAAGGGAATAAGGGTGATGGGTGTTTCTGCCTAGAAACTAGTCAAAAGAGTTAAGTGTGTTTAGAGAGGTTAGAATCCCGAGTAGGAGTATAATCCCGAGTCTTGTCGCTTGAAGTCCTGCAAAACAAGGAAAACTGGCCGGGGGGTGTTCCCGGGAAAGCCCCTCCGACGCTCAAGTCAGTTGAGATTGAGGTAGAGAGAGAAAGTGAATAGTTCTAGAGAGAGATGCTCTGGTTCTGTTAGGTGAGAATTCAATGCCTGATTATTGATTGGGCTTGCTGCTTTTATAATGTTGGGGATTTCCCAGACAGGAAACCCTATTGGGGAGCATCCATGTCTGTAGGAAAATTGTCTCCCTTTTATGGTAAAGTTGCTTTCTGTCTAAAAAGGCTGATGGGCCCCTTGGGAGCATACAGATCAGATCTTTTAGGTGGGCTTTGCATAACACTATTGGACCAGATCAGGGGTCCAAACAATTAGCCCCACGCCAAGTAGTCGGAGTGAGATCCCCGATTTTCAGTGCGGTTGGTTGGCAGAACAATAATATTTTTGCCGATGTTCGTTGAATCCCGAGCCTGGGGAGGTTGGTTGGCGAAATGATTCCTCCTGGATGCATCCCGAGATGGTGTTGGCCAGACTTCTAATGTATCCGAGGAGCATGGCGCTCCTTCCGTCAGACGAGCCCCGACCCGAGAGGCTATAAATTCCGACTCGCGTCTGAGCTTCAGACAAACCCCGAGAACGTCAGGTTTTTCTTGCCAGGCGAATACCGACCCGAGGTGAGTGCCGACCCCGACTCGGTCGACGTTGCTTTGATGCCCCAGGCGAACCCCGAGTGTGCTCATCTTTCACCACACGATCCCCGACTCGAAAGGGTACAAATCCCGACTCGGTTCTGAGCTTCAGACCAATTCCTGAGAGCGACCCCGACCCGAGAGAGTGCAGACCCTGACTCGGTCGACGTTGCTTTGGTGCTCAGACGAACCCCGAGTGTGCTCACCTTTCCTTAAACGAGCCCCGACTCGGGAGGTTTATAGCTCCCGACTCGGGAGGTTTATAGATCCCGACTCGGTTCTGAGCTTCAGACGAATCCTGAGCACCGTGCGTTAATTGCCAGGCGACCCCCGACCCGGGTAGTGCAGACCTCGACTCGTTCGATGTTGCTTTGGTGCCCCAGACCAACCCGAGTGCGTTCACCTTTCATCAAACGAGCCCCGACTAATGATCCCTCCTATGACTACCCCTTTCATCAAATGATTAATGAGCCTCAGACTTGACGTACTTAGCCATTCGGGGCCCAGTAGGGAGCCTCTCGGCAAGGCCGAGGAGGGTGAGGTGCCAACTCGGGGGCTAATGAGCCCTTCTCTGGCTACCCCGAGTTGGGCACTTGACGTATTTAGCCATATTTGGACCAAGTTGGGAGCCTCCTGGCAAGGCCGAGGAGGGTGCGGGCCAACTCGGGGACTAATGAGCCTTCCCATAGGAAATCCCGAGTTGGTCCTGAGGTACTTAGCCAATATTTGGCCAAGTGCTGAGCCCCCAGGCAAGGCCGAGGTGGGTATGGGCCAACTCGGGGGCTAATGAGCCTTCCCAAAGGAATCCCGAGTTGGTAATGAGGTACTTAGCCAATATTTGTCCAAGTGCTGAGCCCCCTGGCAAGGCCGAGGTGGGTATGGGCCAACTCGGGGGCTAATGAGCCTTCCCATAGGAATCCCGAGTTGGTCATGAGATACTTAGCTAATATTTGGCCAAGTGCTGAGCCCCCTGGCAAGGCCGAGGTGGGTATGGGCCAACTCGGGGGCTAATGAGCCTTCCCAAATGAATTCCGAGTTGGTCATGAGGTACTTAGCCAATATTTGGCCAAGTGCTGAGCCCCCTGGCAAGGCCGAGGTAGGTATGGGCCAACTCGGGGGCTAATGAGCCTTCCCATAGGAATCCCGAGTTGGTCATGAGGTACTTAGCCAATATTTGGTCAAGTGCTGAGCCCTCTGGCAAGGCCGAGGTGGGTATGGGCCAACTCGGGGGCTAATGAGCCTTCCCATAGGAATCCCGAGTTGGTCATGAGGTACTTAGCCAATATTTGGCCGAGTGCTGAGCTCCCTGGCAAGGCCCGGGTGGGTATGGGCCAACTCGGGGGCTAATGAGCCTTCCCATGGGAATCCCGAGTTGGTCATGAGGTACTTAGCCAATATTTGGCCAAGTGCTGAGCTTGGAGAACTGAGCTGGTTTCTAGTCAAACTTTCATATGTTTGACCATTTGGCCGTTGACTTTCTTGACTTAGTGCCTTTGTGCCAATTTGGGCCTTTTGGTCCAAGGTTTGATCCTTGGGCCTTTCTTACTGAAGGCTCAGGTCTTAGGAGCCCATCTAAGGTGGTCCAGAGGTTGTCGTGGTGCGAGCAGGGAGATGGATGTATATAGAGGAGGGAGAGAGTTGTTTTTCCGTACTTTCAATCATTTGCGAATTTCCTCAATCTCTCTCTTCTTTCTCTCTCTAACTTCCTCTATGGCTTGATCCAATCCCGAGTTCACGAGTGCCTGTGCCTGTTACACTCCCGAGACCGAGAATTCCCCAGAAGGTACGCTCTTCCTTAGCAGTAATTCTGTATTTCCTTATTTGATACTCCCTCCGTCCCAGAATAGTCTGAACACTTTCCTTTTATGTTTGTCCCAAATTAGTTTGAACACTTCCATTTTTGGCATGGTCCCACTATTAATATATTATTTCTTTTATACTACTTTGGCCCACACTCTACCTTTTATCAATAAAAAGTTACACAACTTTCTCTCTCCTCTAATAAAAAATACCCCACCAACTCCTATCACATCTACTTTTTAAATAAAATAACATTTGATAACCACACTACAACTTATCATCTTAAACTACGTGTCCCATGAAGTGTTCAGATCTTTCTGGGACGGAGGTAGTATTTGAAATAGACGTCCATAGGATGGATCCCGAGTCTGATCCAAACGTCCCCGCTTCTCCTAAACTGTCGGAAGAGATTCGTGGGGTTGACGGGTTCTTAGTTAGCACCCGAGTCCCGTGTGAGGACCCATTGGCCATTTCCGAGGCAGTTCCTTTACCCAGCCCCTCGGATTCGCTGAGTGAGGAGGATGAGGGGGTAGTTCCAGGTCCTTGGGAAGTCTCTTTAGCCCATAGGCCATGTAGCACCAGCTATCTCGACCGTCTTCTTTCTGACGGGGTTGTTACCGTATCTGAAGAGGCTGACGAGGAAGCCCCTACTACTTCAGGTCAAGAGTACCCCCTTTTAGACCCCGAGGGCGGCCCCCATACCTACTTCCCCGAGGCTACGTTCATGAAGTATATGGAGCGGAATGCCAAGTATGTGGCGACCAAATTTTGGATTCAGGACCCGTTCTTTGTGATTCGGGCTAAGCATACCGACTCAGTGGTGACTCCTCCGGTGGGGTGTGTGTCGGTATACCATCAGGGCATGCAGATGGGCCTTAGATTCCCACTGCATCCTTTCATTAAGGAACTTTTGAACGCCTACCAGCTGACATTGACCAATCTTCTGCCCAACAGCTAGTTGTTCATAAACGGCTTCATCTCCATTTGTGATCTTCTCGGTGTAGCCCCGAGCATGCGCTTATGGCGCAATATCTTTACGTTGATGTTAGGGCCTGCTGATCTTCATGGCCCCGGGTGGTTCCGCTTCCAGTGTAGGGCAGGTTATAAAGTTGTCCGTGATGCCCCTTCGAATCAGAAAGGGTTTAGACGGATGTTCTATCATGTCTACACCAGTGGTGAGTGGGGAATTCCCATTCTCCCCCCCGAGGAGGGACCTCGCTTTAGGCTCAACCAGACGGTCCCAGAGATGTCTCTGGAAGAGGCGGTGGTGGAAATTTATCTTTCCACGACCCCGAGGACGCTGACTGGTGCCCTGACCTATGTGCCCCAGAATTGGCTACCCACCCGCTATGAGATGCGGAATGAGATGTTCTTGGCGTCAGCGGGCTTGAGTTGTAGCTGTGACAAGGGTAATTCCCTTTCATCAGATGTATGAATTTCACTTTTTTGCTAAAGTTCTGACGTTTCTTCTGTTTCAGCTATAGCCCGACACCGGCTTGATCCTGCGATGGCTGAGAGGTATGTCGACAGTGCTGCTCTAGCTTCGAAGATACTGGATGAGCTCGAAGCTGAGACTATGTCTATCCCGCCACCTCCAAAGGTAAACTAGATCTGTCGATTGGTTTAGTTTGTACCCCGATTTGGTGCTGACCTCTAATATTTTCAGGATACCGATCGAAGAAGAGGGCCAAGAAGCCTCAGGTTCGCTCCCGCAAGCTGAAGGGGGACACTGAAAAGGCTCAGGCATTGGAGAAGGCTGCCTCCAAGGCTTCTGATAATGCTACCTCGGGTGTTTCTACAGGCAGCAAGAGAAGACCCGAGGACCAGGATGAAGGCCATCTCGAGGTCTTTGACGATCTCCCCCCAAAGCGACCCCGAGTTGATCAAATTGGGTCGGATGTTCCGTTTACTACAATCACAAGACCTCAAAAACTGGCGAGGGTAAAGAACGCTGTCAAAGCGATCTATACGGACGCCGATGATGAGGCCCTTCTGGCCTTGGGTCATGGGGAAGTTAACGCTCTCTATGAGTCCTGGCTCGAGGTACGTTCTCTTTCGAACTTGTGCTTTTTATTTCATTTATATCGGCCTTGTTGATTTCTCTATGTTCGCAGACCTCCATCCGAATGACCTCGGTTATCAACCGCCGAGCACAGTTTGAGGCGGGCATCAGCGCTTTGAACAAGGAGGTGGATGCTCTGACTAAGAAGGTCTCGGATCAAGAGGCTGAGATTGCTAGGCTCAATACCGAGCTTGATGGTCAAAAAGAGACCTTCGAGCAGGCTCGGACAGCGGTGATCGAGATGACCACGCTGAAGGAGTCCAACAAGCAGATCAAGGCTGACCTCGAGGCTATCACAATCGAGCGTAATACCGCTCTAAAGAGTGTCGAGGATCTTCGACTTCAGTTGACCGAGGCGGTGAAGAAGGCTAAGAGCTCGAAGCATAAACTGCAGAAGGCTCGTTCTAAGCTCGAGAAGGTGCAGGTGGAATTTTTACAGGAGTGGAAGAGGTTCCCCGAGGGCTTGGCCTTCCTGGGGAAGATGACCACCAACTCCTACCGCCTGGCTGTTCGAGAGACGAAGGAGCGTCTCAAGGGAATTCTTGTTGGTCCAGACTCTTCTCTGAACTGGGACGACGTCGAAGCTGAGTTCGACCGCCGTATTGCCGAGGAACAGAAGGAGGCGTTCCATGCTCGTCCTACCACTCAGATCCCCCTACTGTTTCTCAGCCGGCTGTTATTGCTCAGGCTTCTACGATCGATGAGGTCACCCCGAGCTCTGTGGATCCCACTGCTGATACTGTTGATCCCGAGGGTCTCTGTTCCGGCAAGGATTCAGATGGGGACGGTGCCGGTACCACCGACAGCTCTCCTGATAAGACTCTGGCGGCTTAGTTTTCATTTCTTCAGCTGTACTTATGTTTCTGGGACTCTTGGGAATTATGTTCCCGGGGCCTTTAGGTTGTATTATTCTATCTTAATGAAGTTGCTTTATGTTTGTAGCATCTCCGAGTTTAATTTACCGAGTATAATATAACTGCAATTTCAATTTTCAATTTCCCGAGTACAATTTTCAATTTTCCCAAGTACAATTTTGTTAGATGCAACTGTTATGAATCAAGTGCTCTTTCATTCATATTCCTGAGACTGTCAACTATGGGGTACAACTTACTGCCCCGAGTTGTGTCTAACAAAATGAACTACAGGCTCAAGTGTGGCCTAAGCTCAAGAAATCCCGCCAACTCTAATAGGGTACAACTGGTTGCCCCGAGTTGTGGTTTACAAAATGAGGCTCAAGTGTGGCCTAAGCTTCTAATTAAATGTAATATTTCTTCAGATTATCTGCATTCCAAGGTCGGGCCAGTGGGGTGCCTTCGGGTGACTCGAGTCGGTATGTTCCCGGCTTGATTACTTCCGTGACCTTATAAGGTCCATCCCACTTAGGCCCTAGCTTGCCTTTCAGGTGTGTCAGCCCTGTGGCCTCGACCTTCCTGACCACCCAGTCACCTACATGAATTGGCCTAGCTTTCACTCTGAGGTTGAATTGCCTGGTTACCCATTGCTTGTTGCGAATTGATTTGAGCAATGCATTACCCCGAGACTCATGCAGTAAGTCCAGCTCGACTTTCTTCTCTTCTTCATTCTAGTCATACTCGTAGAAGGTCATCCTTGGGGAAGGTATCCCAATCTCGACTGGAAGAACGGCATCACTGCCGTAGATTAAGCTGAAGGGCGAGTTGCCTGTCGCTTCTTTCACTGTTGTTCTCGCTGACCAGAGCACGCCCGGAAGATCGCCGACCCAGGACCCCTTCGCTCCTTCCAGTGACTTCTTAATCCCATTCAGCACCACTTTGTTCGCGGCCTCAGCCTGGCCATTGGTCTGGGGTCGGGATACTGCTGAGAACCTTGTTTGAATCCCGAACCTGGAGCAATAATCCCGGGTTGGGCCACTGTTGAATTGTCTCCCGTTGTCTGAGATAAGGGTCCTTGGGATCCCGAAACGGGTGATGATGTTCCTCCAGATGAAGTTCTGCACTTGCTTGTCCGTTATTGAAGCTAGTGGTTCAGCCTCGACCCATTTGGTAAAGTAGTCGATGGCCACTAGGAGGAACCTTCTTTGCCCCGAAGCTGCTGGGAATGGGCCTATTAGGTCCATCCCCCACTTATCAAATGGTAACACTGCTTGTATGGTTGTCAGGGGATTCGTGGGAGCCCGAGGGATATCTCCATGGAGCTGGCAGTTGGGGCATTTCTTCACCAACTCCCGAGCATCAGATTTCAGTGTTGGCCGGTAGTACCCGGCTCTCAGAGCTTTCCCGGCGATGGTCCTTGCCCCTTGGTGGCTGCTGCATGCTCCCTCGTGGATTTCCCGAAGGATGTAGTTACCCTCAAAGGGTGTAACGCACTTCAACAAGGGATGTGTGTACGACTTTTTGTATAGGATCCCCTCATGCCAGACGAACCAACCTGATTTCTTCTTTACAGCCTCAGCTTCTTTCTCTCCCGAGGGCAGTATGCCATCTCTGAGGAAGCTTATGATTTCCCCCATCCATGTATCAGTTCTGTTCAAGGCATGGATCTGGAGGGAGTTAATGCTCGGCTGCTCTAGAACTTCCCAGATGATGGTTCGAGGAGTTAGTCCCTCCGCGGAGCTTGCCATACGGGCAAGGGCGTTGGCCTGCTGGTTTTCTGACTTCGGGAGGTGTTGTATGTTGAATGAAGACAACTTCTTGATAAGCTCCCGGGTTTTGTTGAGATACATCCTCATATTGTCTTCCTTGGCCTCATACTCCCCCGAGACCTGCCCCACTACGAGCTGCGAGTCTGATTTGGCCATTACTGCCTGGGCTCCCGAGTTGATGCAGATTTGAAGGCCTAAGATCAGAGCTTCGTATTCAGCCTCATTGTTTGAGGCCAGAAAATCAAATTTTACAGCATACTCCATTTTATCCCCGACTGAGGGGATGATCACGAGCCCTGCTCCGCTGCCAGCTTTGGTAGCTGAACAATCTACTTGTAACTCCCACGACTCCCTTTCTTCCAGGTCAAGGGGTCGGGAGCTGCACTCACTGATGAAATCCGCCAATGCTTGTGCCTTGATTGCTCTTCGGGGCTCATATTTCAACCTGAAGTCCGCCAACTGGTCTGCCCACTCGGTCATCCGAGTTGAATGATTTCTGCTTTCGATTACTTTTCTGATGGGTTGTCCGGTTAGGACCTTGATGGGATGCGCCTGGAAATATGGCTTCAACTTCCTACTCGTCATTACCAGCGCGAAAACCATCTTCTCAATATGGCTGTATCTTGCTTCCGCTCCTCTATAAGCATGGCTGATGAAGTACACGGGATGCTGAGTTCCCTCTCTTTCTGCTACGAGTACCGCACTGAGGGCGTACTCTAATACCGAGAGGTAAATATAGAGAGCCTCTCCCGGCAAGGGGGATATGAGTTTGGGCAACGTTGCTAGATGTTGCTTTAGCTGCTGGAAGGCCTGTTCCGCCTCATCATCCCAATCAAATTCTTTCCTCTTGAATGCTCTGAAGAACAGCAAGCTCTTGTTAGTTGAGCGAGATAGGAAGCGGCCCAGCGCAGCCAGGCACCCTGTTAGCCTTTGAACTTCTCTCACCTTCCTTGGTGAGGACATGTTTAAAACAACGTTGATCTTATCGGGGTTAGCCTCAATTCCTCTTTCATCCACCAAGAACCTGAGGCATTTCCCCCCTTTTACCCCGAACACACACTTCTTGGGATTTAACTTCATGCCATGGCGTCGTAGGGTGTTCAGCGTTTCTGCCAAATCCCCGACGTGATCAATTGCTTTTTTGCTCTTGACGATCATATCGTCTACGTAGACCTCAATGTTCCTCCCGAGTTGCTCTTCAAAGACTTTGTTTATTGTTCGTTGATAAGTAGCCCCTGCGTTCTTTAGCCCGAAGGGCATCATCTTGTAGCAGTACACACCTTGGGCTGTAACGAATGCTGTATGTATTCGGTCCTTTTCCGCCATCGGGA
This sequence comes from Beta corolliflora, assembly GCA_947648045.1. Classification (NCBI taxonomy): domain Eukaryota; kingdom Viridiplantae; phylum Streptophyta; class Magnoliopsida; order Caryophyllales; family Amaranthaceae; genus Beta; species Beta corolliflora. Next base: position 1,105,205 of record CANSZD010002958.1, read on the forward strand.
TCTAGTGGTATCCCGCGTTGGCATCCATGAAGCTGAGCAACTCGTGACCAGCCGTTGAATCTACCAGCCTACCAATCTTTGGTAGCGGATGATTGTCCTTAGGGCATGCCTTGTTCAAGTCGGTGAAGTCGACGCACATGCGCCAAGCTCCATTAGCTTTTTTAACCAGAACAACATTGGCCAACCACTCTGTGTATTGGCATTCTTCAATGATACCCGCCTCTAGCAGCTTTTTGACCTCTTCTGCTGCTGTTGCGTTTCTCTCGGGCCCTTGATGCCTGAGCTTCTGTTTGATGGGGCGGAATCCCTCTTTGATATTCATTTCATGTGATGCGAACTTGGGGTCCAGCCCTTGCATGTCCGTGGCGGAGTAAGCGAAAACGTCTTTGTATTCCCGCAAGGTGCTGATGAGTTTTTCCCTGATCTCGGGACTGAGGTTTTTGCCAATCCTTACTCCGTGCCCGAGATCTTCATCGAGCATTATCTCTTCATCCTCCTCGACCGGCTGGGGTCGTTCATACAGCTTCGGATTTTCTGAAAGGTAGACCCCGAGACCAGTGGGGGTGTCCCCGGGGTCTTCCCTCTTTCTTTTCCTTGGTTTTTCTTCTGAAGTTGTTGCTTTAAAACTGTTTGTATAACACTCCCGGGCTGTCTGCTGATCTCCGTAGATCTTTCCGACTTGGCCTTCATCTGTTTCGTATTGCAGGAGTAGCTGGTATACCGAGATGGCTGCTTTTATCTTGTTCATGGTAGGCCTGCCCATGATAGCGTTATAAGGCAGTGGTGTGTCGACCACTAGGAAGTCGACTGGTAGGCTTCTCCCCTTACCTCTTTCCCCGAGTCTCACAGCTAATTTTACGAATCCGAGGGGGTACATTGATCCTCCCCCAAAGCCTATCAGTGGCTGACTGGTCGGGGTTATATCCTTCTCGGTATACTTCAGCTTATGTAGGCATTCTAGAGTGATGATGTCTGCTGATGAGCCGCTATCGACCTGGATCCTTTTGACCCTTGAGTTGGCGATTTTCATCTCTCTGACAAGGGGGTCGTCATGGGGGGTATGGATGTGTCGGTCAGGCTCCCCGAATGTCATGACAGGACACCCCGCCTTTGTTGGCTCAATTTCTAAGACGTGCTGCTTCATTGCGTGCAGGTGAGCCTTGCGGGCTTGGCTGGTTAAGCCTCCCGAGGCATGTCCCCCTGCTATTACCCCGACATAACCATCGGTGTTGTCGCTGTCATTCTTTGCTTCTTTCTCTTTTCCTTTCTCTTCCCGAGAGTGCTTGATGTATCTGTTCAACTTTCCTTGATCAGCCAAATGATCCAAGGCCTTCTTCAATTCCCGACAGTCCTTAGTGGTGTGCCCGCATTCTCGGTGGTATTCGCACCACAATCGTTGATCCCTTCTCTCCCTGGAAGTCCTTATGGGGGGAGGGACAGGTAGTACCGACTTGTTCTTCAGATCTAGGTAGATCTCGCGTCGATTTCTATTGAAGCGGGGGTCATTCCCATTATCTGTGATTCTTGGGAGGAGTTGCTGGTTGCTTTTGTTGGATTTGTTGGATTCCCGGTAAGGGACTTCTTCCTTTCTTTTCTTCGACTTCTCGGTAACAGGCTTGCAAATGTCCGAGGCTTGAATGAATTTTTGGGCTCGACTCATAGCCTCAGTGAATGTGGTGACTTCGTTCTCGGCCAGGGACCACCTGAACTTGCCCGGCCAGAGTCCCGACATCAAGGCGGTGAAGGCTACCCCGTCTTGAAGATCGGAGATCTTTAAGGACTCCTCGTTGAAACGTTTGATGTAGTCCGCCAAGCTTTCATGCTCTTGCTGCTTGATTGACATTAGATAGATGCTAGTCTTTTTGTGCCGGCGCCCGGCAATGAAATGTTGGTGGAATAATGCTTCCAATACTGAAAAGTTTGTGATAATACCGGGGGAAAGTCCCGAGAACCAGCTGAGTGCTAAACCCTTCAGCGTCGTCGGAAAGTAGCGACACCAAGCGGCCTCGCACCCGGTCTGTACACTCATTTGGGCCTTGTAGGCCGCCATGTGATCGTCAGGATCGCTGTTTCCCGAGTATTGCTCGATCAGTGGGACTTTGACCTTGCTTGGGTTGGGGACTTCCATGATCTCCCGACTAAAGGGTGTCATGAAGTTCAACACTCCTCTGTTCACCAAGACGGGACTCTTGTTTCGTGGGGGTCCCGAGTCTCCTTCACCCTCAGTTCTGGTCTTCTTGGACCCTCGCGGGGATCCTTCCCGATCCCGCCGTGGAGTCCTGGAGTGGGCCTGCTCCTCCTGGTGAGTCTTCTCCTGATCGGCCCTCCTCTTGTTATTGAGTAGGTTCCAAGCGTCCTGCGCCATCCGACGCCTACGATTCTCCTCAATGATCCGTCGGGCATCTGAGTTTGGTGTCCTATGGGAGTTGGCCTGTCGGGACCTCTCTCCTCCCACTCGTTGCCCGTCTGTGTTAGGAACTAGAGTGTTCGGATCCCCCCTGGGTCGTGGCTCTCCTTGAGTCAATTCTCAGGATACCCCCTGGTTGAGTTGGGGGATTCTCGCTATGAGTTCCTGCAAGCTGCGTTGCATGTTTGCGTTCAACTGCTGAGCTATTCTTTCTATGTCTGCCATGGTGATGGGGGGTGGGTCAGCATGGTATTGCTCCCGGGGACCTGTCTGCTCTTCATTACGAGGAGTGGATCCCTCATCGTCGATGGCGAGCGACTCAACCAGCACGTTGGGTTGCTGGGACCGAATTGGGGTTGGTTGGGGAGGTAGTGAAGCTCGGGTTGTTTTCCTTCGGGGTGCCATTTTACTCTCGGTACGTAGCTTTGAGATGTATCGTCCCCATAGACGGCGTCAAACAGCTTCTGCCTAGAAACTAGTCAAAAGAGTTAAGTGTGTTTAGAGAGGTTAGAATCCCGAGTAGGAGTATAATCCCGAGTCTTGTCGCTTGAAGTCCTGCAAAACAAGGAAAACTGGCCCGGGGGTGTTCCCGGGAAAGCCCCTCCGACGCTCAAGTCAGTTGAGATTGAGGTAGAGAGAGAAAGTGAATAGTTCTAGAGAGAGATGCTCTGGTTCTGTTAGGTGAGAATTCAATGCCTGCTCATTGATTGGGCTTGCTGCTTTTATAATGTTGGGGATTTCCCAGACAGGAAACCCTATTGGGGAGCATCCATGTCTGTAGGAAAATTGTCTCCCTTTTATGGTAAAGTTGCTTTCTGTCTAAAAAGGCTGATGGGCCCCTTGGGAGCATACGGATAGATCTTTTAGGTGGGCTCTGCATAACACTGTTGGACCAGATCAGGGGTCCAAACAATGGGGATTTCAAGTCCTAAGTGTATCAAGTCGTGGTGGACAAGTTAAGGGTTGAATTGAATATATCTGTGACGGTAGATCATGTTAGGAACCGAATTAGGGTTTGGAAGAGGCACTATGCTACCATCACTGAAATTCGAGCTTACACGAAATTCAAGTGGGATGAAGAAAGGAAGATGGTGGTGATCCCTCTAGAAGAGCTTGGTGCATGGAATGCGTACTGTTTGGTATGTTATTATGCTTGTTCAATTTTAATTTGCCTGTGTGGTGACTGTTGTCATGAGTTGCCTGCTGTGCAGCACTAGTGCTATTAGTGGAGGGCTTAGATTTCACCCATAAAACCATTTCCATAGGGTAGGATTGAGGCTAATTACTTGAATTGGGCTTAGATGTCATATCTTGTATACAACAACAGTATCCCAAACACACTAAGGAGTATCATTTTCTTGTTGTTGGCAATGGTGTTATTATCAATCTCCATATGAAGGACTTCTGATCTGTTTCTTAGAATTAGTGAAAGAAAATATTAGTATTAGTATGGACCTCCTTAGCTAAACACAAAGTGTTTTCTCTTTTCCAGTCACGAGAGTATCTTCACACTCAAAATTGAAGGCGAATAAACTTAGATGCGTCATTCTTTTTTATGCAGTTGTGGTTCATTTCATCTCCAATGTTCAAAGCCTTTCACTTCCTATATTTGTTTCTTTGTATGTGCAAACATAGAGCCTAAGACATATACTCCATTAAGCATAATAAAATTGAAGCACTCTCTTGTCTTGTTTGATGTCGTGATTTTCTCTGTTTGTTAGAGTTGCTCTTGGGTGAAATGATAACATACGTATTCAATATTTTTAGGGATGCATAGAAGATGTCATAGCGTTAATGAGATGTCACAAGGAAACGAAAAGGGTTAAATGTTTCCCATGCTTATAGACTTATCTTCTCTTGTCTTTCTGTATTTATGTAAGTACATTTGCTGCTCCTGTATTGTCTATTTCCCGTGCTTATAGACTTATGCTCTCTGTTATTTTTTTATTTATGTAAATATGCCTGCTGCTATTGTGTTGGATGTTTCAGTGCTAACATCATGTTTGTATCTGGGTGCTTTATTGCATGTTTGGACTTCGTGCGAGTAATGATAAATGAATCTCTAAGATTGGGCTGTAACTTATTTGTGCCAATGATAAAATAACGAAGCTAAAATGCTTCAGGTTGTCTTCTTTTCTAGGTTCCTGGTCTGTGAAAAAAGTTGTCTGTAAACTGATAAAATGGTGATTAGTATAACTTAGTTCAAATTAATGTACATTACTGATTCAGATTTTCTTTGCTTTAACATGCAGGAAAATCCCAATGCCTCTACATATCTGAACAAGTATATCGAAAATTGGGACGATATATGTACTTTGTTTGCTTTGGATAGAGCAACCGGTGATGGGGTTGAGCAACACGAGGAGTCTGCTGCTGCTATGGACACTGAAACTGAAGCGGCGAGTACATCAGAGACTTCTTCTGGAGGTTCAAACAAGAAGCTTAAGAGAAATCGTCTAGTGGATGCCGTTAGTAGCTTTGCGGACTCTTTCAAAGAGTATGTGAGTAAAGCACAAGGACCTCCGAAACCAAGTTCCCAAGAGATCTACGATGTAGTCTGTAGTGTTCTTGAGATTTTAGGTCAACAAGTGCTTAAGGTTGTGAAGAGGTTTATGAATGGGACGGTGAATGAGTTTGATATGCTAAAACATCTACCTGAGGAGCAAAAGTCAGACTGGGTTTTTTTTTTTTTGAAGGGAACCCCAAAAGGGAACTAATTCATTAAATCATCAACAACCAAACCAACAATAGAATCAGGGAAATCCTCCTCCCAACATCTTTTACCAATTTCCATAGGTTGGAAATGAGCCAAAGCATGGGCAATTCTATTCCCTGTTCTCCTAACAAAAGACCAAACAACTGACTCAAAACAAGGAACTAAAGCAAAAATATCAACTAAAACTAAATGAAAATCACTAGAACCACTACTCTTCTGCTTTAAAGCTTGCACAACTTGGAGACTATCACTCTCCATCACGACTTTCGCAAAACCTTGATCCCTTGCCAGCAACAAACCTTCATAGACGGCTTTAGCCTCCGCCACCCGAGTCTCCCAGCACACCGTGGACTGCACAACAGCTCCGCACATCAGCTCACCCAACGCATTTCGTCCCACGACTCCCACGCCAGTGCCAATCTCTCCCAACAAATCTGCATCCACGTTGAGCTTGATCCAGCCCACTTCGAGAACGGACCACGCCGAGGGATGAGAGACCCCCAAGACTCACTTTCGCCTCGTCGCCGCCATAGCCGTGATGGCCTCCTCGCACGTCTTCCTCGCGTAAGAGACAATCGAAGCCGGGCTCGAACATCATCCTCCATAATGGCTTTACACCTTGCCCCCCGGATCGCCCAAAGACGTAGTAAGAAAGAAACAAACCTCCTCGTGCTCGAGAGCTTTAAAAACACTTGACCACCAGTCAGCTACCTTGCTACAGCCCCTAGGCACCGCACAATCAAGTCCACAAGCTTCCCACACTCCTACTGCCAAACCGCACGCAGTCAACGTATGAAGGTCGGACTCCGCCTCCTCGCCGCATAGCACACACCGTGAATCAAAGCCTGCGATCCTGCGACCAAGACCAGATCTCGTGGGCAAAGCTCCCAAGCAGGCCCTCCAGGCGAAAAGCTTGACACGAGGGATGATCTCTGCACTCCAAACTTTTTTCCACAAATCAGTAGCACATGAGGCAGACTCGTCCGTACTCCTCCACACATCACCCATCACAGCTTTATAAGCTGACTTAACGGAATAAAATCCGTTTCTCTCCAAGTCCCAACATAACTGATCCTCCGGAAGTCGACGGCTAATCGGAATACTCAAAATACGGTCCACCTCAAAAGGGAGGAACAGGGAGGAAAGAAGGACTTTTTTCCATGTCTTACTAATCGGATCAATTAAGGCACCAACATCGGCATCGAGATTCGCCCCACCTCTAGGAGATAAAATCTTTCGAGTTTGGGTACCAGGGATCCACGGATCTGTCCAAATCTTAATACTTTCACCATTGCCGACTCTCCAATGCACTCCTCTTCTCACCACCCAACGCGCCTCCCAAATGCCCCTCCAAGTATAGCTAGGTGAAACACCCAACGCCGCTTCCATGAAAGTAGAATGGGGATAGTAACGAGCCTTTAAGATCTGTTCTGCAAGACTACCCTGAGACATAGCAAGCCTCCACGCCTGTTTGCCAAGTAGAGCCCAGTTAAACATTTTCATATCACGAAAGCCAAGACCCCCCTCTTCTTTAGGCTTACATAACTTCTTCCATGCAACCCAATGAATCTTTCTCTCATTATTTTTTGACCCCACCAGAACTGAGAAATCAGGGTCCTAATCTCATCACAAAAAGAGGATGGAAACTTAAACACACTCATCGCATAGGTGGGGAGAGATTGGGCCACTGCCTTTATCATAACCTCCCGACCAGCTTTAGATAGAACCATCCCCTTCCAACCCTGTAACTTCTTCCATAGCTTCTCCTTAACTCCCCTAGTAATCACTTTCTTCGAATGCCCAACCACCGTAGGCAAACCAAGATATCGATCATGAATGTCCACCTTCCGAACTCCAATGGAATCTGAAATAGACTGGCGTCTAAGCCCCGGCACCCCGCAGCTAAACGAAATGGTAGTCTTCTCAAAATTCACCTTTTGACCCGACGAGAGCTCATAAACATTCAAAGCATGCTTAATAGCCTCCGAATCCTGCATTGAAGCTCTAGAAAAAATGATACAATCATCAGCAAACAACAAGTGATTAACAGATGGAGCTGTGAGAGCTAGACGGATTCCTCTCAACGAGTTATCCTCCTCCGCCCTTCGCAACAAATGAGAGAAAATCTCCGCACACAAAATAAAGAGGTAAGAGGATAAAGGATCCCCTTGTCTGATCCCTCTCAACGGAGTGAAATCCTCCGTAGGCTTCCCATTCACCAAGACAGCAAAAGTGACAGAACGAACACAATGCATCACCCTATCCTTCCAACCTGTATCAAAACCAAATCTCACTAACACAGCATCCAAGAAGTCCCATTCAATTCTATCATAGGCTTTCGACATATCAAGTTTCATAGCCATATTCCCCTCCGCACTTTTAAGATGTTTCATATGATGAAACAACTCAAAAGCAACTAAAATATTATCTATCAGGCGACCAGGAGTGAAAGCACTTTGATTGACAGAGACAATCTTATCAAGGAACAACTTAAGACGATTAGCAAGAACCTTCGAAACAAGTTTATACACCACATTGCACAAGGATATGGGCCTGAAATCCGACATGTACTCCGAATTACCCTTCTTAGGAATAAGAGTAATAAAAGTACGATTGAGATGACTAGGGATAGGATCACCTCTAAGAATTTTAAGCACCATCTCAGTCACAGAAGGCCCCACAATATGCCAGTAGGACTGAAAGAACATAGGACACATACCATCGGGCCCAGGGGCCTTAATCGGATGCATCTGGCTCAACGTAGTCCGAATCTCCTCCTCCTGATAGTCAGCCTGCAGAATCTCATTCATCTCGCTCCCCCGTCACACGAGCCTGAAAATGCTAAAGAGCCTCCTCGATCAGAGGAGGGTTAGAAGAGGTGAATATGTTCTTAAAATAATGCACTGCTACCCGGCCCACCTGCTTATCTCCCACAAACTCAACATTGTTCTCATCTTTAATGGATCGAATAGTGTTCTTCTTTTTTCTTCCTGAAGCTCGTTGATGGAAAATTTAGAATTTTTATCCCCTTCAGCAAGCCACAGAACCCTCGAGCGCTGCTTCCAATAGCTCTCTTCAAGAGCTAAAAGATTAGTAATCTCCCTTAGGATGCATCTCCTCCTCTCCATCTGGAGACTAGTGAGCCCTCCTGAATTCAACTTTTTCAATTCTTTTCTCTTCTTTTTAAGCTTCTTAAAAGCCGGCCCAAACTTCTCACTTCCCCACTGCCTCGGGTCGCAAAGACACATTTCAAGTTTCGAAGCCAAAGTCGAGCCCCCAAGCCAAGCATTCGCTATCACATTCTCACACTCGTCCTCCTTTGCCCAAAACTGCTCAAACCGGAACGGTTTCTCCCCCAAGACAACCCCAGACTCCCTGTGCCATAAGATAAGCTTGATCGGCGCATGATCCGACCACTCCCGATCCAGATGAAGAAGATGACTAGTCGGAAACATATCCATCCAGCTACTAGTCCCAAGAGCTCGGTCCAAACGACACTGAATATTCTCACCCTCCTCTCTACCATTATAATATGTGAACTCATACCCCTAAAAAGCAACCTCTCTAAAGCCACACACATCCACAACTTCCCTAAAGTTAGACATCTGCCATTCTTCCCTATCACTACCCCCTTTTTTCTCACTCCCCCGCAATATCTCATTAAAGTCACCCAAACACAACCAAGGAAGCTCAGAATGAGAAGCCAGAGTCCGTAACAAACTCCAAGAAAGATGTCTGTTATGAACTTCTGGCCACCCGTAAAAGCCAGTACACCTCCACTTCTCCTCACCCAAGCCATCACTAATCTCCACATCGATATGGTGCACCGACATAGAGAGCAATATCACATCCAGCTCTTTCCTCCACAAAATAGCAAGACCACCAGATCTCCCCATAGAATCCACCGCTAGCCAATGAAAATCACCAACCTGACTCTGAACTCTCTCAAACTCCGCCCTACTCAGCTTCGTCTCTGATAAAAATACCATCGACGGGGCCTCTCTTCGGATTAAATCACGAAGATTATTAACTGCAGAGGGGTTGCCCAGCCCTCTACAGTTATAACTCAAAATACTCATTGGGCTCGGCGGGCCTGATCAGAGTCAGACCTCGCCTCGCGCCATCCCGAATCAACAGAGCTCAAACATACCTTCTTAGCGACCGAACAAACCTCCCCTACCTCCACATCCATACTCCGAATATGCTTCGCATCCTCCACCCCTACCACCTCGTCAGTTTCGACCCCCTCCATCACATCCACCCTATCCCGAGCCAACCTTTTCCACTTCCTCCCATACTTTTTAGCCCCCCCACCTCCCACTTCGACACTCTGCCCAGCCAAGAGATCCACAACATTATCGAAGCAGTCCCCCTCGACTTGAACTTGCTCTACCTCCACACCTCCCCCATAACTCACCCCCTCCTCACTAGATCTCACATCAACATCAACCTCGCCCACCCCCCCAAGACCCACAGCCTCCACGGTCCCATGCACCACAACATCCCCCCGCAAGTTTTTAAGCCCAAATTTCCCCCCTTCCCGCGCACCTTCGAACACCTCCCCCCATCAGCACTAGTACCATTCCCTCCGCCCCCCGGACACCACAAGCTCCACCTTTCTACACACCCCACTGTCCCCTTCATCACCGACCTCCTCCACTCCAGTAACCACCCCCTCATGACCCTTTCCCTCAACCGAGACTTGGGCATCATTATTAACGTGCACAACAATACCTTCAGCTTTCGGTTTTGGGACAAACAAAATAATCCGACACGCTTTCACCTCTTCCACTTCCTCCAACATTTTTTGCACCCCTCGACGAGGAGTCGCCCTAAGAGATTTGGTCTACCCCATAGTTTGAGTTTGGTCATTATCATCATCCACGTTACTACAATCACGCTCACTATGACCAATAGTTCCACATAAAAAACAGAAGAAGTGCAGCCTTTCATAAGCAATATCAACATGAATAATTCTCCCATCCCTTCCTTTAATGTTTTGGAATCGGCACAACGGTTTAGAGATGTCCATATTAATCCTTACTCGTCGATAATTGTCAAGGTGAACACTATGATTTTCTACGTCCATAACTTGCCCTAGGTTCGAGGCTAATGCCTTGCAAATAGTAATTGTTTGACAGTTAAAAGGCAAATTTTTTAATCGAATCCAAAAGGGGGAATGATTCAAGATTACCTCCGACGGTTGTTCATTACCCGTGATCTCGTTGAGCACCAAGAGTTGATTATCGAAGCACCAAGGCCTTCCCTCCATAACCTTGTCCTTATCTCTCCAATGGAAGAATTGGAACACGAAACGATTCGGGCCAATCATTCTAATAACTCAACGCTTCGTCAATCCCCACACTTGAGTCATAGTGCGTTTAAAAGCGTCCACATTAAAATTCTTTTCGGTCACCACTCGACCTACCAACAATAAAGAGACTTGTTCGTTCTCTTCGTCGCCTTCTAGGGCAGCAGTGTCAAAAACCTCGATCTCGACATCATTAATTTTAAGACGTTCGCATTGTTTAATAAGATCCCCCTCCATGATTGAAGGAAGAAATTAACCTCGAGGGTTAGGGCAGGCCTCGGGAAGGCGAGAGAGAAAACCTATCTTTCAAGGAGGGGTAAAGCAAAAGAATTTCGAAACTGGGTTTTATTATGTATTAGTGATTAGTAGTTTTATTTCATTGGTTGTAGAGATCGAATTACAATCCTAAACTTTTGCTTGGTTTGCCAAACAGTATTTGAATTTGGAATTCAAGATTTGAAATTCTTAAGTTTCCCAAACACTGGACTTGGAATTGAATTCCAGAAATTGAAATTCTGAATTTGAATGGAACTATTTGAAATGAAATATAGCTAGGTATCCAAACGCAACCTTAATAGATATATATATTACACTTTTTGAAATATATTCCACTACTCATTTCTATATATTTTCAAAACATCATTTTCTTATATTCTCATCGTCTCCATATCCATATCCATATGCGTATTCTTCGGATAAACTTGATTGACCCAGTGAGTTGCTAATATAATTTAACATAAGGTGGAATACAATTCAGACTTGTGTCTTATGTAAAGCCAAACTAAGGAGGAGTATAATAAACTTAAACTAGTACTTTTGGCCCGGGCGATGCCTCGGGTCAATTGTAATAAACAAATATATAATTATTCATTAATTTCATAATTCATTTTTTTTTGTGAATTTTTTTGTCCATAAGAAATTGAAAATTTGTCGTCATAACGTGATAAGAAAAAATAACCTTCAAGGTTTGAATTTGAAAATAATAGCTTAAAAGAAATTGGGGTAAGATAATATGTCATCAATAGTGTCTTGTTAGTATCGTAATAATAGTGTTAGAAATGTAATTACTTGTTTAAGTCTTTTTAGTTAAGTATAATTATTATAAGACTTTATCATAAATATTAGACAACAGAGTTATAGTGTATTGATGGTTAAACTCTCATTTTTCCTTGCAAAGATTACGTATTCGATATTGAGGAGTTCACATGGATATAAATCATTTGCAATATAATTTGAGGAGAGTGCCACGTGGTATGTAGGCGTCATTATTTTAAAATTTGACAACTGAAAACTACTGTTTGTGTTTTTGGTTTTAAAGAAAGCTGAAAACTATAACCCACAAAATTAACAAACGAACCCTAAACTTTGCAAAAACACACTGTGACCTGTGAAACGAAGGAAATATTTTACTAATCCCATTTTACGCCTTGTCGGAGTGTATCGAACACAGTTCCCCTTTTCTCACTCTTCTGCTCCATTTTACCTGTGTTCTGCATTCTCCCGCTCGTCGACGCTAAAACCCTAACCCTAAACCTCAATTCCCTCTCTTTCATGGCGAATTAAAACTCTCTGAATCTTTTCGTAGTTCTGAAATACCTAAATACTCAATTTGATGAACATGGACATTGATCCTTTGCAGTCTGAGACTGATGAACTGAGTCAGAAATCCGAGGCTTTAAGAACTTTATCGAACGGCTCAATTTCTTCATCGATTTCCGAACTTTCAGTTTCATCTAGGGTTTTGCCCTCGGAGAAGGACTTCCATTTCTACTACAATTTCGACGAGTTTAAAGTTCCAATTGATGAAATTGGTGCCAAGTCGCAGTCGATGCTGCAACAGATTAATTCGGCGAAGCAGTTATGGGGTGGGAGACCGATTGAGTTTCCTGAGGATGTGGATGATGAAGCGTATGATTGGCTTGTGAATGTGAACGATGAAGTTATTGAGAAGTTTGATGTGTCAGTAGATGAGTTTTCGAGGTTGCGGAAGGCGGAAGAAGAAGCGGCTAAGGCTAGACCTATGGTTGATGAGAATGGGTTTCAGTTAGTTTGTGGGAAGAAGAAAAAGGGTCTTGGTATTGGTGGGATGAGAGAGAAAGAGGAAACTGTGGCTTCACCTGCTGTTCGGGTGGTGGAGAGAGATAGGAAGACGGAAGGACCAAAGCAGAAGGTGCCATTTCATATTGCGACGATTAGGAGGCCGCAGGAGGAGCACAACATATTAGTTAATAACTCGAATCAGCCGTTTCAGCATGTTTGGCTGGAGAGGAGTGATGATGACTTGAGGTTCATTCACCCATTGGTGAGTTTCAGGCCCTTCTTTTTGTTTGTTGAATACAGATACTCTCCCTTTAAGTGCTTTCCTTCTAAATGTTATACTTACTTTTGTATAATTTCTTACGTTTATTTATGATAGCCCTAGTTCTATTCTTAATGGTGTGTGTGAGAAAATGGATTGAACGGAGGAATATGTAATGCAGAAACTTGAAAGTGTGGTCACGTTTGTTTGTCTCTTCCTTATTTGGTTTGATGGAAAGGAATAGAAAGGAGACAGTTTGGTTGCTTTTATTTTTAATTATTAATTGCTATAGGGAACAAAAATCTACTAGTTAATCTTTTTTGTCATGTAGTTTGATTAAGTTGTTTCACTAAAAGAACAACTGTCATTTGGTAATAAAAGCGACAGGATGTTGTTCCAACAACTCAACAGGCGCTTCTACCACTAACTCTAGCAAAGGAGAAGCAAATTGTTTTTACTCCTGAACATGCTGCATTAACGAAGAAAATATGTTTGTGCCAACATGATGAAAGTAACTAAGAATGAGCATAGCATGTCGATGGGATACCTAGATCAAGGAGATAAAAAGCGTACATACTTGCTTGCTAAATCAAGAACGAGAATTCATCTTGGAACATGATGAATGGTGGGACATCCAAGTGTACACTATGCAAAAACATGTTAATGTATTTGCAAAAGCGGCTTTAATGTATTATTTTTTATTAATGGAGACAAAGGAAAATCTCTTACACATGAGGTTTAAGGTAGGAATATGAGTTGTGCCATGATTATCGATAGTGATTCATGCACTAAGGTTGCCTGACTTGTCTCTTCCAAGTTAGTGGATATCGTGAAGCTCCTTAAAAGACCAGCATAGGCATACAAGCTGAATTTGCTTAACAATAAAGAACATATTTAAGTTTGTGAACAAGCTTTAGTGTCCTCTATGGATGCGTATTATGATAGCTTATGGTGTGATATCTTTCTCTTCACTTGTATGTCGTCCTTGCGACATGATCAAGATGTCAATAATGGGATGTCAACCCTTCATTCTATGAAAATAAGGGACAATAGAACTGGAATAAAACCTCTCGCTTTTTTTCTCTCCAATTAATCTACGTGGAATTCGTGCTAGTTCTGTAGCTGAAGGAGGGTTTGATTTGGATCAAGGACCTACCACGACACAATAACTAATATTGCTCTCTTAGTCCAAATGGTAAGTTAGTTTAGCTTTATAGAATTAATTGATTTACTTGCCTTCCTAGGAACCACATTATTTTACCATGGCTCTTACATCGTGCTTTCGCATCTTGGAACTTGTTTAGTCAATGTTGTTTTATTTAGTCATGGGGCTTTGGCGTTCGAAGTTGTAATAATATCTTAGTTGGCAATTTTAGCTCATTAACAAATGGAGTCAATATTTGTTATATTTAGTTATTTAGTTTATATGTTTTATCCTTTTCCTAGTTGGAGTTAGAACATATAATTATGCTATAAATATTGAGTTAAGGCAATATATTTACAAGACATTTGTGATTGAAAGCTCTATGTGTGTGATGTTTGAGTAAGGGTCCTTGTTGAGGTTCAAATTCGCCCTAACCTAGGGTTTTGAGGTTTTTGTTGCTAAGCTCAAACTCAGATTTCGTTGCTGCTTAAGTCTATCATTTAATCTCCTATGATTGAAGTCATTTAACTTCCATCCTTTAAGGGTCATCAAGATCTTGTTAGAAGTTTAAAGGAGAAAGTTATGGGACACTAGGTGTTAGAAATTTTATTTTTAGGATCTTTTGTCTTTGGAGTCAAGGACTTCTTACGTTCATGTAATCCGAATTTTGTAGATACTCGACATCTATGATGCCTGGGTACGCCTCCCAGGGGCCGTTTCCCGTACCGGGTACGGTACGGATTCGCCTGGGATTCGTACTCAAAACGAATCTGACGAGGTGGGTACGGCTACTTGAATTGGGTACGGCTGGGATGAAGATGGGTACGGATTGGGGACGTATTTGAGAGTAAAGACACGTACCCAGTCAAGATTCATGAAATTTTAAAGGGGAAAAATCAAATCTAAAGATTTTTGGGAAAATTCGAGCTCCTCGCCGGTCATGCCTCTCCGGTCGTGTCTCGCCGGTCATGTCTCGGACGGTCGTATTTCGCCGGTCGCCGGTCGCCGATCTTCTTCGCTCCTTCACTGCTCTTTCTCATTCGGTCAGTTACTTCGCTCATCAGCCATTACAATGGTGGAAAAGCAGATGTAAAATAGTAAAAGTAAAAATGACAGGGAAGGTTTAATGTTATAAAGAGGAGAGAGAAAGGGGGAGTGGGGACAGCTAAGGGGGGAGTGGAACCAGCTGGCCCCTGGCTGGGTTTGTTCTTTTTTTATTTTTTCTTTGGAAAGAGGAATATTTTTGGGTGTTGGACAGAAGACTTTTTTTAATAACTTCTTTTTACAAAACCTTTCTTAAATTTTTTAGTTTATATTTTTACATGTATATATGTCATTTAATATTTTTTACATAAATTAAATAGATATTATATCTATTAAAAATTTAAAGTAATATTTTTTTTTTGCCGAATCCATGCCGTACCCGTTTTTTGAAATTTTAATTTTACCGTTTTCCGTCCCCGTACCCGTATCCGTACCCGTATCCGTACCCGTATCCGTATCAGTGCTACCTAGCTCGACATTGCAGCAATTGTTACTTTGAGATTTGGTTTTGACTCTGACACCTAAGTATCTTGATAAGCATAGCTCTAGGGTAAAGTTATAAAAATAGAGGGAAAGCAAAGATATGTTTATGTGATTTGTGCAAAAAAAATGGCCTGAGATAAGAATTTGGAAATAACTTGTGTTTGTAATGTGAAACAACTTGCAAAAGACTTTTAGAAATGAGGAATTTGTTTCATGAATGTCATGCCCCTGTATTTCATGTGTAGTCCAGGATAGGTCCCATGTCCGAAATTTTGACCCTAGTATGAGACACTCATTACTCATACCCATATATAGATAACATAGTTAAGGGATTGATTTTTTTTGTCTAGTGAAGTGAGTAGCCGTTTTTGACTTCAAAATATCCTATTTAAAGGTTCCATCATCAATTCTAATACAATTGTTTAATATAAATCTGAAAATAGCATCCTTTTCTAATTTGTATATTTTTGTTTGTGGGAATAGAATAGTGTAGAATTGGTGTTTCAGTATACTCCTTCTGTCCCACAAAGATTTGAACAGGAACACATAGTTTAAGGTGATAAGTTGTAGTATGGTTATCAAATGTTATTTTATTAAAAAGTTGACGTGATAGAAATTGGTGGGGTATGTTTTATGGAAGGAAAAAGAAAGTTGGTATTTTTTATATTGATATAGGTGTAGTGTGGCCAAAGGGTATAAGAAAATTTATATAATAATAGTAGGACCATGCCAAAAATGAAAGTGTTAGAAACTAATTTGGGACAAACAAAAAAGGAAAGTGTTCATACTATTTTGGGGCGGAGGGAGTAGTTGTTTTTGTGTTTAATGGATCCAAGTTTGAACGAGTGGATGTAAATTATAAATATTTCTACCTTCTCGAGCCTACTTTGCCTTTCAAAATGGCGAGTTGAAGAAGAAAAGCATGAAGCAAGTGAACTTCTGAGGTGACTAGCAACTAAATGATCCGATTACCAATATTAGGAGCTATATGCTTATCACATGTTATTAGAAGTCGTATGGAACCCACTCTTTAGAAGTTTATATGCGCGCATGCATGTGTCATCACTCCCTTGCATTGATATGAAGTGTTTTGCCCACTATATAACCCCCCGAGCAACTTGAAGCTGCTTTTGGGTTGAGTTGGAGTAGTGACTAGCATTATAGGTTGTTGAGCCGCGTGAAGGTTGCCATGAGTAAGTCAGTTTGGGGACCGAAGGCAGTTCTCCATTTACCGGACACGTAGCTTATTGAATCAGTTGTCAACTTTCTTTCTCGTGTCTTTCTTCAGTTTGTTTCTGTTTATCCATTTATAGCTAGAAAAAAGCCTTTGGCGGATGGCATTTTTGTTCATAGATTCAGAACTTGCTGTATATTGTTTAGCACTTGCTGTATATTGTTTATAGAATTCTTTTTTCCCGTAACAGTGACTTGTATTGTCTCATGGAAATGCTATATTTCAGTTCCAGCACTTTTTTTCTGTATAGGTTAGAATCACCTTGGTGTCCCTATCCATAAAATTCTATATTACTAATGAATTAAAAAGATTGATATATGGTAACCAATCATCATCTTTTATCTTTTGCTTTTTGCAGGAAAAACTATCTGTTTGCGATTTTGTGGATTGTAACATTGAGAGTCTTGAGCCAGTGAAGCCGCCTCCACTGGAATCTACTCCATTCAAAATGGTCGAAGAAGTCAAAGATTTAAAGGAGTTAGCTGCTAAACTGCGAAGTGTGAATGAATTTGCTGTAAGTCACAAATCCATATCTAGCTATTTTTATGAATGTTTCTATTGCGGATCTGTTGGGATTTTCCAAGTATGTATATGATAGCTTAGAGGATATGGTGGCTTAATGCAACAATTAGAGACTGCTCCTACACAGGAGAGACAGCGTGTGACAAATTTTGAAGTTTGTCTTATGGGTATATGTTCTTCGGATACAATTTGATACTTCTACAGCCAAATCTCAGTCTCTAGAAAGCGTTCGATGGCCCTATCTCGAGATTGAAGAGATCTTATTCCTCCAGAACCATTATTTGCCTCTCTCCTCTCTGATCGTCATAGTCCCCTTCTAGCTAGCTCCTTAAGAGCCTAGCTTTGTGTACATTTGTACCCTATGTATTATGGAAATGGAAGCGCAAACAGGTTCAGAAAATCACCAACTGCTTAAAATGAGGGAACACAAAAACATTATCTAAAAGTTAAAAAGCAGGAAAGTATCCAATTTGGGTACTAAAGATCAAGCAAAATTCCACTTTGACTCCCTTGGGCATTTTGGCTCATACAATTGTTTGAATTTTTGTTTATTTATTCATATATATTTCTTATAACAGAGAGTTAACACCATTGCTAAATAATTTACATGGACAATTATGGGTGACTTTTTGTGACATTACATATCTGATTTATGTTTCCCACTAAATATACTGCCCAAAGTTCCTTTTTTTTTTTGGCAATTCAAAGTATTTTATTGAAAATCAAAAAAGGGAGAGGTACAGCCACCAATACACCAAGCTAAGGGAGGAAGAAAGCATCAGTACCATGGTTCGAAAATACGGTTTCAGTCACGGTTGTGGTAACGGTCACGGTGATGTGGGAACGGGGATGATGCGGTTGTCGTACCGCTGAATATCGGCTTAAACCATGAAATATCCTTAAAACCCGCCTAGAATGCGGTTTTTTTACACCTTTACGATGCGGGTAATATCGGTTCGGTAGAATTGAAACCTTTACGATGCGGCCTTGTTTTGACACCATGATCAGTACTCCTAATCCCCAGCCTTCTAGGAAGGGTTGAGAGACAAGGAGCGCTTCATGTGCTCTTCCAAAGCAGCACCAACAAGCTAAGACCTGAACAAGCTTAGGCTCAAAGCAACAAGAAGACTAACACAACTGCAGTCCAAAAGGCAACAGCAAAAGCCAGCAATATGCTGAGCAACAACAAGCACCTGCCCACAGAAACAATAAAAGGGAAAAGACCAAAGGCTGCTACTCGTAAATCACTAAGAGGCTACGCAAATCATCACCACATCTACAAGCAACTTTAAACATTATCTGTTTACTTAGAGCAATAATCTCCATAGCACAACCTTTATAAATCATCTCATTTCTATATAACCAAATCTGATAAATAGACTCCGCAAACAGCATGACATAAGCTGGGGTTGGGGGCACTTGCTGTGGCATTTAGCAGCAGCAATCTGCACTTCCTCTTCAAAACTTCTCCTGCTGTAGATGAGACCAATTTGCTGCTGGCAAATGCTCCAGATTCTTTGAGTAATAGAACACTAAAAGCACAAGTGAGAAATAGCTTCACAATCAGCCCTGCAAAGGACACACAAACTGTCATTTAACACTCCCCAATCACACAGTCTGCTTTTGGTGGTGAGTCTCCCCCGTAAAGTCATCCAAGTAATGAACAAGGCCTTTGGATTAGCCTTGTTATTGCAGATAATCCTTTTCCGTCATACCTTTGTGTGCTCTCCTTGCAAAGTATTATACAACTTCTTGATAGAAAATTTAGTAGCTGTTAAGTGTGGAACATTGAATTCTTCAAACAACTGCCTGGTAGCTAAAATTTTCTTGAAAGGCCAGGACAATGTGTTAGGAATGTCCATTGTAGCAACATGTTGCTGCTTGATATAATATGCAGGATCCATTTGATCCATAGCCTATCTTGCTTTCAAGTCTTTGATACCTTCTTCAAACACAAAGTCTCCCATGCAATAGGAGCTTTCCTAGACTTTGAATCCTGCCTGTCCACAAATATGTTCTGCATATGCTTTGGATCTTCCTAAGCACTTTCTTAGGCATAATAAAAATCTGACACCAGTAGAGCTGAAACCCATGTAGCACAGAATTCACAAGTTGGAGTCTTGCTGCATAAGAGAGCTTCTTAACCGCATAAGAGAGCTTCTTGACAGCCCAAGACTTGATTCTGGCCACAGTCCTCTCAATGAGAGGCTTGCATTCATTATAAAACAACTTTCTTGTAGTAAGTGGCACACCCTTGTATCTAAAGGGAAAGTTCCCTAAAGGAATGCCAACAATCTTTTGTAACGCACCTTTTTTATGATCCTACAGCCCAACAATATAGATGTTGCTCTTGTCAAGATTAGCTCTAGCCCAGAAGCTCCACAGAATTGGCTAAAGCATAAAAAGCAGTTGAAGGGAGCTTTGATCAGCTCTAGCAAACATCAACAAATCATCTCCAAGTATAAGATGGGTGATGCTTAACCTTTCACATCTAGGGTTGAAGTTAAAGTTAGGGATAGCCTTTTAACTTACTGAAATGCCTAGAGAGATATTCCATTGCAAGAGCAAACAGGAAAGGGGACATTGGATCTCCTTACCTATGCCCTTTCTTGGCTTTAAAAGGTTTGCAGGGTAAACCACTAACCGAAATAGAAAAGGAAACAATTGTGACATAAGTCATAACCCAACTCACAAATTTAGTAGGAAAGGTAATTTCACTCACTACACTTTGAAGAAAGGACCATTCAACTGAATCATAAGCTTTCTTCAAGTACACTTTCAGCATACACCTAGGAGAGACATTCTTTGTGGTATAGCCTTTAATGAGCTCAATAGCAAGGAGGATATTCTCAGAGATATTCCTTCTAGGCATGAAACCAGACTTTGCAAAATCAACAACTTTTCCAGTCATTCCTTGCATTTTGCTAGTCAAGATTTTGGAAATGATCTTGGATAAAACTATACAACAAGCAATAGGCCTAAACTCCTTAACGTAAGAGTGGTTAGAGACTTTTGGCACAATTAACATCACTCACCAGTATCAAAGAAATGCATAATAGCAGCATAAACATCATGTTTTGGAATGTGCCATGTTTTCTTGAAGAAAAGACTATTAAATCCATCAACACATGGGGTTTAGAGTCATCAATAGAGAAGAGAGCTTCATCAATCTGTGTAGTAGTTACACTTTGCACACACATAGCAGCAGAAGATTGAGAAACTTGGGCACCCTGAGCAGAGATACATCAACATTAGGAAGGGAAGCAATTGAGGACCCTAACAGTTTCTTGTAGAAGCCAAGAACCTCTCTGTGAATATCATCCACCTTAGTTAACTTCTCCTTTGTCTCAGAATACAAAACATCTATGCTATTTTGCAAATAACTCTCCTTCATTGAATGGAAGAAGAAATGAGTGTTGTCATCCCCATGTTTAAGCCATAGAATTCTAGACTTTTGCCTTATAGCAAATTCTTCAGTGATCAAGTACTTTTGGAGAGTTTTTATGCAGTCTTTTTCAACAGTAGCTAATTCAGTGTCACTGGCCTATCTTTCAGTTGAGCATTGAGAGCCCTCTAGCCTGAGATATCCTTTGATCCAAGTTAGCAAAGTTCCTTTTATGCAGCACCTTCAAATGGTGTTTGCCGTGTTTCACAATTTTAAGCTTGGACCAAATGCTCTGCATCATTTAACTATCTCCTTTCTCCTCTCTCCGCTCTTCTGCTAATGATCTTTAACAAGCTGCAAAAAGAACTCACGATTGGCCATGTAGTTGAAAATTTTAAAGGGTCTACTCTTGCTGTGATGTCTCAGAAGAAGCAAAAGAGAGTGGTCTGGATTCATGTATTCCACAGCTAGGTTAGGATATTTGATGAGCCAAGAAGAGTTGACTTGACACCTCTTTATTCTACTAGAGATCCTAGTATCTCTGGAACTTCTATTAGACCAGGAGTAAAAGTGACCAAAGACTTGTACTTACCACACATGCAAATCTGAGAAAATACCATGCGAATACTCGACCATATTATTATTAGGTATTTAAGAATCAATAAACGAAATTCTAATGAATTTGAAAGAAATCGTATTCAGAAGTAGTCTATATGAAACTTGTGAGGCGTCTATTTTCATTACAAGGCCCCGGATGCTCAAGATATTATTTTACCACATTATGTAGAAATAGTTGACAATACATAGCATATAGCTCGCTTGACGAATAATCAAGTAAGTTTGAGAAATCTTGGGTTTCATGAGTAGTCACCACATTGCCATTAACTCTATCTCGACAATCAAGCTGCAGTTCCTTCTAACAAGTGGCTGAGAGTTAGCAAGCAACCTTTGCCTCTTGGCAGGAGGTTCGCTGTCCCCCTTCTTTCTAGTCCGGCCGCGGTACGACACCTGAACTCGAAGCTACGATCAGATCCGATTGGATATTTCAAATCTTGCCACAAGGGCTTCCTATCATCCACTGTATGAAGACCATAGACTCATAGACTGCAGTGGAACACCATATGACCCCCACTGATCTTGCTATCCATATTACAGTGAATGAGTTGAGAAGTTTTCTTCACCACCTGTAAAGCAATCACTCACTGATGGTTTTCAGGCTATCCAAATTCTTCCTCTATCAGAATGCTTATAATTTGCTTTCCACTTCAAATGAGCACCAAATTGTTTCATAATTTTATCCCTATTATGAATTTTAACTCTAGTCTCAAGCAAAGCAATTAAGGAAACTTTATTCTTCCCCATAAACTTCTGCATTTCTCCTATTTTAATAGGGTTATTCAACCCCCTAATGTTCCAAGTGCACACTATCATAGGCAAGGAGAGACAGTGAAAGTGCTTGTCCGAGCATCATCCACCATGTATGTCACAACTATGGGGCCTTACAAACTTCATCTTCTTTACCTTTCTGACCTCTTATAACAATGTTCCATACAGGACCTTTCACTTCTAAAGTCAATTCTGAAGCTGAGTAGCCTGCCTTGTGTCCTGTCCACAATCAATGCTAGTCACAGTTGCTGGTAAGTCATGTTGCACATCATAGCTAGCAACAGCAGCTTGACCCTCCTCAATTGTGACAGGCCTTGCATCAGTACCACCTTCAGGAACGGTAGGGTGCACATCCTTAGGCATAACCACAGTTTTCACCACGTCAATCTTAGGCATCCATTTTTGCACAATCTTCGGACCTTCCTTCTGAGTGACACCCTCAAAGCTTTTCTATTTAGCACAATCATGCCCTAAAATAGGAAGGTGCCCACTCAAAGTGAACTTGCTCCTCAATAATCCTACCTTGACTATCTTCAATGCTCACAAACTTAGGAAGTTCCTTAGTTACATCCACCTCAATCAACATCCTGGCAAATGAAATTCTTCTTTGTAGGGTGGTACAGTCATCAACACCAATCATGCATCCAATTCTATTCAATGACTCTGGCCCCAATAATTCAAAGGTAGATTATACATTCTATCCCACAGTGCAACAACTCTTTAAGGATTTCGTATTTTCATCTTAAAAATCAAAATCAGGGGTCCAAGCGTTAATCGCAATTGGTCTACTATTAATCATATGAGGTTCAGAGTACAATATTTCATTCCTATCATCAATATTAGAGACATGATTTCATTCCTGATCAATATACCTAGTCTCCAATTGATTCGGATTGACCAACGACATACAAAATTACACTACTAGGCCACACATCAAACACTTTATCAACCTCAGTTGAGCAACACGTTTACCTTCTTCCACTATAGGTGGAACAAACCTCACAGATGCTCCTTTGGCTGTAAGGGGTTTATCAGCAGCAACTGATGACCATTTAGTCACAGGGTATTCAAGGAAGTCAAGTATCCTTACTGCTCCACCATTAGTTCTGACTAGAGCTACATTTGCACCATTAGGCTCCACTAGGTCCTCTGCATCTGGAGCAGGAATTGGTTCAAGTATAGGTGGAGTTGAAACCCTCACTTGTCTTGCTGCACTGTCACCATTTTCTCAGGGATTAAGGCATTGTTCACTACTGGTGTTTGTTTATTGACCCTAAATGCTTCTTTCATGGCTTTCAATGGTAGCTTGAATCGCAGGGGAAGTCGCACTAGGATTTATAGTTACTGTTCAATTGCCCTATTGCCCGAGGTGGGATTCTGGCTTTTGCTTGCATTGTCACCTACTATATTATGCGGTTTCTGAACATGAGCTACCGGAGGTAGGGGTCTGGCCCGACCATAAACAGGCCCAAAATGGGACTCAGAACAGGGCCTCCTTTTCAAAGGGTCCCAAATTATTGAAAGAAAAAAGAACGAAAGAAATTTTCTGTAAACATAAAACAGAAACTACAAAAGTCACTGTCAGTTATCACTTGTCAGGTAGGACTTAGGAGTACTACTTTCTCTCTCTCTCTCTCTCCCCTTTTCTCCCTAAATCTCTCAACTTTCTCTCTCTCTGTCCTTACCTTCTTTATCTCTCTGTTCCTTCTGTGTCCTTTTACCTTCTTTTCTATAATGGCTATAAATCATTTTTGGAAAATAGAAGTGCAATGGCCTAATTTTGGGGAATCAACAGCTTGTAAATGGCGAATTGCTAATTCGCCAAGCTTGTAAATGGCAAATTATGTGTAAGCTCGAAAAGATTGTGTTCTAAACACTTTTGCTTTTGAAATATGCTTCAAGAAGATGACCTGAATACATAGTGACAAGAAGCAAATTCCACGCTTCAAGAACTTGGCTCCTGTGGATCTGAGTCAGTGAAGAAATTAATTCTCAAATATATTATTGTATTAAATGCTTCTCGCACCTGAACCTGACACCTTTATCTCGATGCAAGTAAATTAGACATTAAGCGTCTGATATTCGATTTCGAAAAACCTGAACTGAACTATATGTCCAAAAGAACATGGCCTAAGTGAGGTAATAAAAGGATTAAGGTGGACAGTTCTGGTAGTATCTAAGGTGCTTTCTGAACGCTATTTGCTGTGTATGTTACATGATAGTGATGATACCTTTTTCTGTGCTTATCATAAGATACCTTGGCAGCTTTATTATATGTGGTTTTTTTTTTTTTTGCATTCTTGTGTTATTGAACATAATGTTTTTCTTTTGCCAAATGGCATATACTCGATTTTTTTATATGTTTAACAGAATTGTTCTTTAGGTTGATTTGGAGCACAATCAGTACCGGTCTTTTCAAGGGTTGACTTGCTTGATGCAAATATCTACTAGAACTGAAGATTTTGTTGTCGATACTTTAAAACTCAGAATTCATATTGGCCCATATCTAAGGGAAATCTTCAAGGATCCTACTAAGAAAAAGGTTTATATTTTTGTATTCATCTCTCTTTTGGGTGTTCTCACTTTATTGTAAGCTATATCATGTTGGGTACATTGAAATGTTAGGTCATGCATGGAGCAGACAGGGATATTGCATGGCTTCAGAGAGACTTCGGCATTTACGTATGCAATTTATTTGATACTGGACAGGTATGCTGCTGATATGTTTTGTGATGTAGGCACTTAAGCTTATCTTCAAAGATGCCTCCTTTTTTAACCTAATTCCTGTTGTGTGATTTGTGTATCCTTTCCTCCTATCTATTACTACTCGGGAAAATGTTTCAAATTTACATGTTTTTGCTTATTTAGTATATGACAGATTTGCAATATCTTACATTTATTTCTATCTTTTGTTTGTTTTGGTTGGTTGAGCAATTAAAGTTGTGGTTTATATTGCTGGTGGTTTTTGAAAATGGAAGGAGGAAGGTGCCCTCTTTCTTTATTGTGAGCTCATTGTGGTAGGTTTGATAGTTTTATTTGGGTTGCCTGTACAGGAATAGAAATGTTATCTATAACTTATGGACTTAGTAGGTGATTTGGGAACCATTTTAATATCATTCCTAATTGGAATTTAAATAATACTGATCAAGTTCGTTGTTGATTGGTGATGTTGGTGTAAAATTGCCGAGCTTTTTGGTGTTCCTCCCTTCTCCTGTTCTAGGTTAGATGAGGGGATTGTATAATTTTGATGTGTAGCCTTTGAGGTCAACATGGTAAGTATTGTTGATTTGTTATGTGTTTTGTATCATATTGTCTACTGTGTGCTCGGTCATGTTTCCTATAGATAATAACTTGTTACCTTGTCAAATGAAAAATACAGTAACGTAAAAAAAAAGTGATTGAGATAACAGTAAGAGGATGTTTCTCATATATAAATATGGGGTTAACCATCATACTCTCTTTCAAATTGATTGGTTAACTTTTGTAAGTAATCTTATCAATTTATGAAAAGATCTTTTAAATTAGTAGGTTCATCTACTGTTCGCACAATATATATATATAGTTCTCTCTTTTCTTTGCCAACTTCTAGGAAGTGTATCATCCATCATTTTGAATATCTGATTGCCTTTTTGTTCGTGTTTTTATTCTGGTATATCAGTGTAGTGTAGCGAACTATTCTAAGAATAGATTTACCTTAGTTTGGCACGCTTAGGCGCGAGGCCAGTGGAGGAGTGAGCCTGATGCCCTAAACTCCTGTAGCAGTGCAATACAAGAGGCGCAGGGAGGCGCGCGCTTTAGGGGATGAGGTGAGAGAGAGAGAGAAAGAGGAGATCTTAGCTTAAATCATAAGAAAAGACTTTTTTTTTAAAGTTAACACTTTGCAATCTTTATCATGCAAATTCGAGCCAAAACCCTTAATTTATTGCAATGAATTTTCATTTCAACCCCAAATAGAAATCCCTAATTATAAAGAACCCTAGCACTCGGTTATTGGGAAGGAATTCTGTAAATTGGTGGTTGTCGATACGACAGAAGTTGCTGGTGAGACTTCTTCGGTGACCGTCGGCATTGGCTGTCCCGGTGGCCATCTCCGGTCAAGCCTATTCACGTCAATTTAGTTTTCTTTCTATTCGAAATATGCCTCCTAGCCTCTCTTTCTTTGATCTTGTTCTCACCTTTTCCATCGTCTCTTTATATTGTCCTTTCATTCTACCTTCTTCATCGCTTCCCTCCCTCTTCCATCTATTATGTATAATTTACCAGTCATTCTTCCCTCTCTCTGCGAGCACTCACCTAGTCTTTCATGCTGCAAATACGCTTCACAGTGGGTTATGGCCTTGTGGGCCTATGTATAATTCAATATTTCTAATTTTTTCATTTATTTATTGAAACTATTTTTTTTATCTTAAATAAGAAACTCATTACTGACTTTACATCAAACATATTAAGTTTTAAAAAAGGTAAATGTTATATGTAGTCCTTAGGGCTACACTAGGTTTCATGGAAACGGGTACAAAAAACGGCAAAATCAAAATTGCTAAAAACGAGTATTCGGCAAAAAAAAAAGACCAAGAATTTAACTAAATTAAAATCCATACATAAGTAGTTCAAAGTTCAAAATACCAAGAAAGAACAACTAAATTAAATGTCTTAAAGTAGATAAAGCTTAGACAAAACACATCAATCTTCAAGGAGCAACTCATTTTTGAACTCCGTCCCATCTAGTGAGAGTTCCACAAACTCTAGAAACCCAACATCCTCTATGCTCCAAGGAATCAAATGCATCTCCACCAATATCCCACATCTTCGTATAAAGCTCCCAATATTCTTCGGAATTCCTTGATAAAAGGCGATGATTGTTGTGGATGAAAACCATATCTTGGGCACGACTTGGATTTAGCTTATTCCTCCTAAGTGATTGAATGAAGGAATATGTACTCCAATTTCGCTCACTACAAGGTGATGAAGTAGGTTGCCTAAGCACTCTAAATGCCAAAGATTGGGGAGAGGAGTTTGAGCTCCAAAGTTTACCCACCAACTCTTAGGATCTATAGAATGCATCCTTGAAATACAAGTTAAATCCTCCAAAGGTCCACTCTTCATAGAGAATAGTACATATTCATGCATCACTTTACCAACATCATCACTAAGTGCAAATAATCTACGAAAGCATTTCATTCTCTCTCGAGGTACTTCACCATCTCTATGAGGAGCAACTCTAGATGGACCTCCAAGTAGCCATTCATCACTATAGAACCTTCAATATTCTAAAATAAGAGTTATAGATTTGTCATTTTTGTATAAAAGATAATAAGATAAAAAAAAATGTCAAAGAATATACACCTCGGGTTGAAGGAATGGGCTAGACAATGGAGAGGAGTGTTGCTTTTTGCCCAACGAGCTACCAAGATTTCATAAACTACATGAAAAAATGGACTAAAGTCCGGATGAGGACGACATTCTTTCTTACAAATCTCAAGCTTCACTTGTTCAATCATGGAATCCTACATCTCATACACTAAGTGAAGGCATGGCTTATCAGTGTCACAATGCATAATCATGTATAGTTAGGCCTTGTGAAATCAACAATGTAAGCGGGTTTATCTCACCAATCATCATTCACAATCTTCTCCTTCACAAAGTTTGCCTTCCCCATGTCTTCTTCTCTATAAGAAGCCCACTCATCACTTATAACCATGACTTGAAGACCTCGTTTGATGAGCTTAAATCTCTTAAGCATCACAATAATGGAGGCAAAGCGAGTAGGCCACGAAAAGCAACTTAAGAGGAGAAAACCTTTGGAACATGGCCAATCTCATATTGTGGTTCATGATGAAATTTTTAATTTGAATGGCATCCCCATAGATTTCAGTGATCCAACTACATTCTTCATAAGTTTCCTCATTGCCACTTAAATTCTTTGTCGCACAAATATTCTTCAAAGCAAGATTAAGTGTATGGACAACACGTGGTGTCCAAGAAATGTGAGGAAACTCACTCTCAATGAGCTCCCCAACCCCCTTACAATTTGCTGCATTATCAGTTTTGATTTGAACAACATTTTGATGACCTACTTTTTGAATGACTTCTTTCATGAGATTAGCAATGAAATACTTATCTTTCACTTCACCAAAACAATTCACAGCTTTGAGAAAAATTGGACCATTACCAGAAGTAGCCATGAAATTAATGAGAGGTTTTCTTGTTGGATCCAGGGAAAAAAAACGCGGTTGCGGTCGCGTTGTCGCGGGAACGGCTTGTAACGGGGAAATAGAACGTTTCACGGCCGTCGCGGCGTGAATTTTCAAAAAAATTTCACATAAGCTTCGTTTTAACTTTGTTTTTCTTCTATTTCATTTTTATATTACATCATGTCCATAACTGTTATAAATACACTCTTTGGGGGTACTTTTGATGATATTTGAACATAGAATCCTTTACAAGATCGTGTATAAGTAAAATGGAAGACAACACTACCAAAAAGAATAGTGCAATTAATAGTAAATATGTGACTGAGTGTGGGAATATAAAGAAAAAGAGAATAAAAATTAAAAAAAGGGAAGAAAAGAAGACAGAGAAAGAGATATTTATCTCCCCTCAAAAAAAAGAAAAAAGAAAGAGATATTTATCTCAATTCTCACGTAGTCACGTGAGAGTTGAGACGTGAGAAAAAAAAAAGAGAGAAAAGAAGATGAAGAATCAGATCGACAAAGAGGGAAAGAGAGCACTAACCTGCTTCAGTGACGGCCGCCGTCCACCGGTGGCTATGATACCAGAAGCAGCCGGAGGTATGTCGATGACATTGCTTGCCGTGACGTGACCGACGAAGTAGGGGACATCATTTACCTCCCACACGCAATTAGGGTTTTCTTTAAAATTAGGGTTTCCATTTTAAACTGCAATCTGAAGTAATTCAATGCAATTACTTGAGGGGTTTGCGTCGAATTAGAGTATAAAGAACCTAGGTAAGATTTAATTTGAGAAATTTAAGTCAGTTTTATGCTTTTGTTCTCATATTTCCTTCTCTCCCTCGCGTTTTTACACAAAGTGGCCAAGAAAACGTTCTAGAACGCCGCGAATCCGTTACGTAACGGCAGAACGGCCGGTTTTGGTGTGAATTTCCTTGCACCGTTCTAGAACGGGTTTTCTCGGAACGTCAACTCTCAAACCCGTTACAAATCGCCCGTTCTAGAACGGAACGGCCGAGTTTTTCTTCTATGGTTGGATCACTCCATCCATCAGTCACAATTGTTACCCATTTTTCTCTCCAAGTTGATTTCAGTGATGCCATTAGCCTCTCTACATTAGCTTTTTCTTGCACAAGTAATGCACTTCTGAGTTTGCTGTAAACAGGAGGTTTGTAACCTGCTATACTATGGGTGGCAGCAATAGTAAAGGCCCTCATATAGTGTAGATTCCTAGCAAGATTAAAAGGCACCCCTCGCATATAAAACATCCTTGCAATTTCTTGATCCAATTGATCCCTAGTTTCAATACCAAAACATCTAGTATTAGGAGATTTATCAGACTTTCTTTTCTTGAATGTAGCATTGGAGTCCAATTGAGAAAGAGATTCACTAGGCAAAGGAACTTCTCTAGGCCCCGAATCAAGTTTCTTATTCTCAAATTCGTCATAAAGTTTTTGCATTTCAAGTTTATCAACACGAGACACTTTCTTACAACATGCAATTCCTTGACCCTTTATTTGAAGCAAATGGGCCCCAACTCTTGAATAACTAGATGTTTAGATTTCATTACAAAAATTACATCGATATTTCCATGTTCCTCCAACCGCCCCTTGTTTTTCTATTCTTGTCACAAACCTCCACAATGGAGGAGAACCCTCACTTTGCGATGATTCCGCACCAACTAACCCACTACCAGTGCTACTACCAACATTAATACTTTGTTGTTGAGATTGGGATGACATATTGGTCCTAATAAAATGAAAATAAACACATAAATCAACACCAAAAATAAAAAAGTAACTTAGTGCCTTCTTGATTTTTACACGAGACACATAAACCAAAAATAAAAAAACCAAACAAAAGACAAAATCATAAAATTAAAAGAAAACAGAGAAGATAAAGCAGAAAATAAAACTTTAAAACCTAACCAAATCAGAACTCAGAAGAGGGACGAAGGAGGAGGAGAGAGGAGAGGAGGGAGAGAATAGAACAGAAAATAGTTAACCAAATCAGAAGAGGGACGAAGGAGGAGAGAGAGAGAAAATAAAACCCTAAATCTAGATCTAATTGAGTAGAGGGAGATAGAGTGAGAGACTTACCTTACAGTCACCGGAGAGACGATGGAGAGAAGTCGGACTGCTGGAGAGGCGAAGGAGAAACACAGAGGACGCCAAGGGGAGAGCGAGAGTCGAAGGAGACTTCTTACTTACGAAGGTCGAAGGTTAGGAGAGAGAATTTGCAAGATTTTTTGTTTTCCCCCCTTTATATTTCATTAAACTAACTGGGTACGTTTCCCAAGCTTCAAAAAGTACCCATCCCGTACCACCCATACCCATTTCTTGCCGCCGTACCCACCTGCCCGAAATCGTTTTGGGTACGAATCCCTGGCGAGTCCGTCCCGTACCCTACTGTACCCGTACCTGGTACGGGAAACGGGGCCTGGGAGGCGTACCCGTGCTTCATAGGGGCTACATACAAGCATTAATGATTTTTTCATATTCTCCTATATTTTCCATAAGTAATAAGAATCTTCTAGTATAATACTCCTTGAAAAAAAAAATGGGAAGGCAATAAATAACATCTATCTCATTGGAACTCTAATTGCCCAACCAACTAATAATGTAGAACAAAACTAATGGTGCTTTTCTATTTGACGGTTTTGGCGCCTCAATTTTTTTTGTTTCTTCATCTTCCATCTATTAACCTCAATAATACTTCAGTAAGTTGATCTTTTTGGTATTATTGGAGAGGAGATTTCAGATCTCTAATATTGATTTAAAAAGGTATCGACAACACCTAAGCTTTGGTCTTGTTTTTCAAATGTTCCCTGTTTGTAGTTGCAATTTTTTGATATAGGAAATTTCATTACCATGAATTTCGTTTTATTATCTTCAAATTTATGAAAAATGTTGAACAACTCTCCTATAGGACAATGCTCTGTTTTTGGTCTGTGAGATGCTATTCCATGGCTTCTTTTTGATGGAACTTCTTTGCAATAATATTACACCACCCAAAATTATCAAAAAAAGTAAACCCACTTATAGGACAAGTTTTCTTTATTATTATTCTTGAATCAGTGAAGTCTAACTGCTCCTTTAGGAAAAAAAAAAAAAGAAGATAATAAGAAAGTGTATACCTTTGTTATTTGCTTTAGTGGGACAATCGGTTATTTGCTCTAGTAGGATGAAGTTTATCGCCTAATTCGTTCAATATAATTTGAGTGGTTAACAACTCATCAATTATTTATTTTTTTTTAAATCCAATTTAATAAGTGTTAAATGCATAGGCATCATTAATGATTTTGAGTATGCTATAGATTCCTTTGGAATGGGAAATGCACATTTATTATAGGAATTTGGTTTTTTTTTATGCATATCCCTTAGGGATATGTATAACAAAACCCTTAAAAAATATAAAAAAATGTGCGCCTCACCTACGAGATGCGTCTGGCTTCATTCCGTGCCTTGCTCCTCATGCCATTTAAAACTAAGAGTTCTATTATTTGTTGGACCTTGGGCTTGTGTCTTTTTTTACATAATACTTGTCTATTTTGAGTGATCTCTTAAAATATGCATAAACTACATCAGGACTTGATTGTGTTTTCTTTTTTTTTTTTTTTTTTTTTGGGGGGGGAGATTGGATGAACACAGTGTGAACAAGAACAAAATTTTCTTCGACAGATGTGCAATATCAAATACTACCTCTGTTTTTTTAGAAGCAACATTTGCCTTTTTGGTGAGTGGATTAAAAAAGCAAACTTTGCATCTTGAAGAATCGGAGGAAGTATGTACTCATGTCTTGATGTCCTCTGCAAAAATGGAAACAATTAACAAATATTCAACCTTATTTGCTGCTCTCTGATTCTTTCCTGCTCTGCGAACCTGCTCTGAATGCAATATCTGTAGCATAGAAGTGCTTTGTGATGCAAAATGCATGGGAAAGATTGTTACCTTCTTCATGCTATTCTGGTCCTATAGTCTAATACCACATGCTTTTGACTGAATTTTAGGCTTCACGAGTGTTACATATGGAGAGATATAGCCTGGAACATCTCCTCCAACATTTCTGTGGTGTGACTGCAAATAAACAGTAATTTACCTTGTACTAGTTGACCTCTGTTTGATATGCACAATTCTCAATTTGACGGTTGACATGTGTTCAATTGTTTCTAAACCTCATGCAGATACCAAAATGCTGATTGGAGGTTGCGTCCTCTTCCTCATGAGATGCTAAGGTACGTGTAACATGTCCAACATGCTGTTTAATTCTGAGAGAACCACAGTTTAGACTCCATGAAGCTGAAGTTGTTTTGAACAATCTGTAGAGGCTGGTGCCTTAATTTTTTTTTTAGTGTCATACCCCATTTGCCTCATTGAAGTTGTGGAAGACCTTTATTTGTGTTGCTTGTAGGCACCAAATTTTAACTAATCAAAGTCTTCTTATAATTGTAGTCGAATCTAGAAAGTTTGAGATCTTGAAGTCCTATATAAGCTATAAATCTGTCTGTGGTGTTTGTTTTTCCTTTTTTTCTCTTTTCTTCCTTAATCAGGATAAAATGGATTTAAACTTATTGTTTTTAGTTGGATTGCATTTCTCAGGCTCATTTTAATGTTATAATATCTTTTATGAATTATGATTGGACCATTGTCCCTGTCTATTCTCATAAGATATGTTGCAAGGTTGTTAACAGTTATGGTGCTGACTCTTTTGAGACTTAGATGGCGAGATGGCTGCCATCTATTGCTACAAAATCGCAACTTAGGTTTTCACGATTAGGCTTTTGAATTAGGGTTTTTGTTGATTAGATCTCATTTAATTGAATAGGGCTTTCGCTCGAAACGAAATATTGATCTTTTACTTCTAACTTCTTACCTTACGTCTATGCATGCTAGCCAAATGTGGTTCAGGGGGGGATGAGGCATGTCTCGCCAAAGGCAGCATGAATCGTGCGCCTTGGTGTCCCTGTTGCAGGTTGTTGGGCCTGAATTTCCTAAAGCGTTTTCTTCCAGGCTTGCACCCAAGGCACTCCTTGCTTTTTTTTAAACTAAGGTTGCAGTGTTGCACTATACCTAATCTGGTACTAAGTCTGAGTATAACTACGTACACGTGCCAGTTTAGTACAGAGAGGAGGCCAAATGAAGATGTAATGTCTAGTGACACTAGATGCTAAGGATGATTCCCTAGTTAGTGCTTAAAGTACCTAGGGACGTTTGTTCTTAGGGATGGAGACGTGGATCAAGATATGACTCACATGATTAAGTGTGGGACTGTGGGTGGCTCAATTGGTGAGGGAGTGCTAGAATTGGGATTTTGCGCTACTAAAGTGTACGGTGTACCTGTAAGGTTAACATAAAAAGTCTTTAGGGTTGCTAGACCAATGTTATTATAGAGGTTGAAATGTTGGGCATTTAGCATGCATAGCTAAGATCAGTGTGTCTGAATACTTTAAGGGATAGCTAAAATCGGTGTGTCTGAATCTGCAGGCTACATATAGATATTTAGTATCACCTGATTTGCTCAACCACCTGGTGAAACATGCTGGGGTACACGTACTGAATTGCGGTTATCGTGTACAAGCTTATAGTGTTGCACTACTGGAAGACC
Organism: Beta corolliflora; assembly: GCA_947648045.1. NCBI lineage: Eukaryota > Viridiplantae > Streptophyta > Magnoliopsida > Caryophyllales > Amaranthaceae > Beta > Beta corolliflora. Next base: position 1,138,928 of record CANSZD010002958.1, read on the forward strand.
CGAACTAGTGCATTCATTATGAAAACAATCTTTTCGGTTGTGTTTCGTCTATTTTTTTTTTTTTTTTTGTGAGGAGAGGTGCTGTAATAAGCAACTATGGATCTAGAGCCCAATTGGTGAAATTTTAGCTGTGCAAAAAGGTGTATACCACTAATTTGAGCTGTGAACATTGAGGCTTTGCTTCAGGACATTATATTTTCCGAGGACTGGTTATTGTTCATTTACCTTTCACCCCAAGGTTTTGGACAGGGGCTTACAGTCACTAGGAAGTATTAAGCATGCTTATTCTTTTTTTTTTTGAACTCTGACTTTTACCATTTGATTTCCATGTAAAGTATCTAAGGTTGTTGAGCTATCCTAGTCAAAATGTCTACCATTTGGTGAACCTGTGATTTCCAAATATAATGGGCAACAACCCTTCTATGTTTGTTGCATTTTATGGATGAACCTCCCTTCCCCCCAGCGAAATAAATACCTGTAAATTTATTTGACAATTATGAGTGGTAATGTGTGTCTTATTAGTAAGTTTTTAAGTCTGCACAAATTGTTGATGTGTTAAATAAACTAGCATTATTTTCTAATAACAAATGTGTTTGATAGCGAACACTAATGTATTTCAATTTTAAAAAAATGGTTTTTTTGGATTTTCTGCTGTTAATCAGTACATACCTATGATTTGTTGGTTACAGAAATTACTAAGTAGTCTGGTAATCTTATTTGTGGAAGTTTCTATCAGCTGCAAACATTTAGCATCTTTTAGGCATAAAAGAAAGTCTCCTTGTTGTTGCTAAGCATGTTTTCAGTCTTCTGAAGCTCATATCAGGGGTGTAAAGATGCGTCTTTATTCCTGGAATCAGGTAGCATTATGTAGGCCCCAATTCAGGTAGCAAACATCTTACTTTCTTTGAATTTAAGGTAGCATCATATGTGTGTGTAAATGAAGATGAGTGTGAGATGATATGCAGCTGTTTAAATTGCTACTCTATCACAGTTTTGATCTTGATTCTTGAGCTATCTTTATGTCTTACTGATTTTATGTATTAATCATTTGTGATAGGTATGCTAGAGAAGACACCCATTATCTACTATACATATATGACCTAATGAGAATTAGGCTGCTTTCGGAAGCTGATCCTGATAACTCTAAAGTGCTTCTACAAGAGGTATGCCAAGTTTGGAGCTGTAGCAGTATGTTGCTACTATGTTCTTTTTAGTTTTAGAAATTGTTTGAAAGTTGGTGATCAGTCTCTACTTTTATCTTTTGTGTTGAGTGCTTTGAATGACCTGCATTTTCCAACCTACAATGGGATTTGTAGTCAATAGTTCCTGTAATTCAGATTGGGTGAACTTTTTCCTCCCTCCATTCCATTAACTTTCCATAAAGTGGTGATCATTTTATTTATTTTACTTGCCGCAGATTATGGTTAAATCTGCTTCCAGATAAAGTGTCGGTACCGTAATAATGAGCAGTTAGTCTAGTTGATGAAGCAATACATGCATGTTCTCCCCAGTAACTCTAAAGTGCTACAAACTTACTAGGATGGAATGGGTGTCATGTATGGAGGAGGGTACTCCAAGATCTTCCAGTTTGAAGTTGAATGGGAAGTGGTCTCATAAAGCCAATGTTCCTGTCAGATTTTTTGACTGTTATCTGCATAGTCCAAGATCTTCCAGTTTGAAGTTGAATGGGAAGTGGTCTCATGGAGCCAATGTTCCTGTCAGATTTTTAGACTGTTATCTGCCGTGATGTCTAAATTGGGTTTTCTCAAATTCTCTTCTTTTTGGTAGATTGTTACATTCAAGCTTTTGGAAGGGAGTTGCATCTTTTTAGTCTAAAGCTGTATTGGTCAGTGCTTTTCTGCTATCAATTAACAAAGATGACAGACCAAAAACAGTAGATTAATGGCAGAAAAGAGAGATTATGGGATTGAGAAACATGATTAGGGACGAACAAGTGATGATATGATTGAATTGATGATTAAATCACCGGTTACAACCTAGCCACTCTTTCGAGAGGAATGACAGTCCCAATGAAACTAACTGACTACTTTCCACCAATATTCAACATGCCTCTCTCTCTCTCTAATCTCCCTACTTATAGCAGATTTTCCTACTCTCTCCTCTAACTAACTTAGTTCTTTATTCTTCAAGCTACTACTAAAACTAACTAAATGTGCAATACCAAGAGTACCCCTCATTAGTTTGATTCACTACAATTTGTTGGAAAAGGTTCAAGTTAGATCATAGTGGTTTATTTCATTTTCTATAAGTAGTAGATTATGCTCCAAATATACTTTTATAGTGTGTTGTGAAAAGCAGATTGGGGTAATTATACTCTTTTGCAATAAGCTGAAAATGTTGGGTCTGAATAATGGAGCCATCTGATGAGAATAAGGATGGCTATGGGAATGATGAGGATGCTTTGTGCTTGGTTGCTCCCATGGGATGTTATTGCTGGGTCAGGTAAGTCATGGTCCTACAAATGAGGCTGCTAGAAGAAAGTTTGCAATGAAAGCAACTTAGAATTGGCATTACTTGGGCAAGCAACTTGGACAAGGTCTGGGCTTTGACACATGGGCTATATGGATGGAGTACAATTATCGGCAGTAAGAGTGTTAAATGTGCTGTCCTTGTTCGTGACTTTGGCAGCAAGGTGCTTGAGAAACCCATGCTTAGTTTGGCTACTACTTTCTTGATAATGATGGATAGTTGATTAGGAAACAGCGTGTGTTAGTCTCCCAGATTTACTATATCAATTGTTTAGGAACGGTGACATAGTATAGTTAGGAAGTAATCTTAGTTCCAAATTCCTTGTAGGATTTTAGATCTTATTAGAGGCCAGAATTATCTGCTAGTTGAAATAGGGATAGGATCCAATCCCCTATATATAGGGTGGATTGTTTTAGATACACTGTAGGATCCAATCCCCTATATATAGGGTGGATTGTTTTAGATACACTGAGGGTTACAAGCACATTAGGAAGCTTGTTAAACGTTCTTGAGAGAAGGAATTTGTATTAACATGCTTGGGTGATTTTATGGGATTTAAGAATTATGAATATTTATTAACTGATTGGTGTTACAACTTACAAGGTTAGTTTTCCCCTTGTTATTGGAACGGGTTTCCACATATATATGACATCTGTCATTTTTATTTGTGTTTTGCATCTTAGTTATGTTCCTTTTGCTTGTCTCAGAATAAAAGGAGCATCCCAAAGAGTAAGTTTTATTTAAAACTCTAAATACTCACTTACCTGTAGTATAGTAATTTTGACCTTATGCTACTATGTAAAATAAGCACTTATATTTATATTAGTCAAGTTATACATAGAATTGTAAACTACCCGTCCAGAACGTTAAATATCCATATACTTCTACATAATTTGCTATTGTCTATTGCTAGTCAAATATGCTATCACCTAATTACCAAACAGGGCCTCATTCTTTCATGAACTATTTTGCTGTATGCTCATTTTATCCTGTTCTTCGTCTATGTTACTCAGATGTGGGTATACAGGGGTATGTGTCCAAGTCTGTCGACAAAGCTATAGTAGAATTTTCTATGATTTAGCCCAAAATGAAGTGTGGAAGTGTCCATATCACTCCATACCCATGTTATAGTGTCGAGAAACCCGACATGGGTACTTTAGTTTAAATGAAGTCTGAGTAACGTAGGATTTCATCACATATAAGGTTACTTTGCAACTGTTTTGTGTGATTAATTTTATTAGAGACTAAAATCATGGTGTATTTGTATTTATATAAATTCTCTTGGTTGCAAGGTTTTGGGGTTTTGCACCCAGGGGATTATGAAATAGGTACACTCAAGGCAAAGTTTCAATGAAAATTGAAAAATACAAATAAGATAGAACTGTAGAAGAAAAAAAAATTGGTCTAGGTACAGCGGATGTATGAATTGTAGGAAGATGTAGGGTCTCTGAGATTCAGGTTTTCTTGTTTAAAAGCGGTTTTGCCCTACTTGTCGGTCCGTTGTCATCTATTATCCCCCCCTCTCTCTCTCTCTCTATATGTGTGTGTGTGTGTGTGTGTGTGTGTGTGTGTGTGTGTGTGTGTGTGTGTGTGTGTGTATGTGTGTGTATCCATTATATCTTTTTTCTAATGTGCTATTAACATAATGGAGCAGGTTTACCAACGCAGTTATGATATATGCAAGCAACTTTATGAGAAGGAGTTGTTAACAGATACTTCATATCTTCACATATATGGGTTAGTATCTTCTTGTTTGAACTTAAGTACATGTATGTTATCAGGTCTTGGTGGTCTAGCTATAGCCTTTTGCAGTACAAGTCTGATTTTGGCTGGCCTAATTGTTGTATATGTTGATGAACAGTGTGCAGGCAGCTAACCTAAATGCTCAGCAGCTATCCATTGTCGCTGTAAGTATAAGTGTGACTTATAGTATATATATATGCTGGGGCTGTTTCACAGCTAGTGATTTTATGTCGTTTGTTGGCCAATCTAATTGTGAAGTAGTTCATTGCTTTGCTTCACGATGTGAAATGTATGGCAATTTATGAGTATGGAATATAATTTTTGGAAGGCCTTTATCATGCATTGTACTGAATATCCATCAAAACCAATTGAATCAGCAAAGAAATGGTTCCCTGTGGCACCAAACTTGAAGGTCTAGTACATGTAATTCTCACTCGCTTAATGTCCTGTAAACAGAAACATTATTTTTCAGTCCTTTGTGATCTATTAGCTTAAACTTCTGATTAGTGTTACCCGGATCACGAGGCTCCCCCACATATTGCAAACTGGGTTGTGCGTCTCAAAACTTGAGGCGTTCATGATCTAGGTCCCGTTGGAACACGAACCACCATGCCAAACACAACGATTTATCATCTTACCGTTTTGTCCATGAAAATCTAACCAATTTGATCTTGGTTGTCTAAAAAAGAAAAGCATTTAGGTTGAACACCATAAATCTGAAAATCAGAGCATATAGGAAGGCTAGAAAAATAATAGTATAAGGTAGCATGAGTCAAAATTTTAACTTTCTTTGTCGTTTACATGGAGGTAGATATCTTTGTTGGTCGTTTACACCACTCTCTTATGTGAAGTGCTACATGCTCCTTCAAGCCAGATTTCTTCATATAGTTACCGACGTCGTCCGTCCAATTCATCCTCATTCCCCAGCCTCCTCCGACTTCTCCTAAAATCTCCCGTATCTCTACCTTTTATTACCCTTACCGGCGCATCTTCTAGATGACTTTTCACATATCCAAACCATCTTAATTGGTTCTCTTACCTTATCCTCAATGTGTGCAATTCCAACCCTCATTTGAATATCACATGCGCATCTCTACTACCCCTATCTCCCTAATATGACCTTTCCTAAAAGTTCAACACTCAATCCCATATAATAACACTAATAACACTGGTCTATTTAGCTGCCCCATAAAATTTTCCTTTCGACCTTAGAGGTACACTATGGTTGCACAAAATCCCTGCCTTCTACACCTGACTAAATCCTATGAGTAACGTCTTGGTTAATGTTTCTATTCCTTTGTAATTCACCCAAGGTATTTATAACACTCAGTAACAGCAACCCCTTTTTATCCGATGTTGCCATTTCCTCAATTGACTGCCTATCATTACTAAAACTACATTCCATGTACTATGTTTTGCTTTGACTTAGCCTGAACCCTTGAGATTAATGTTAGTTTCCATCGTTCCAATGTAGCAGTAACTCCATTCTAGTCTCATCCACCAATAAAATATTATGTGCAAACAACATACACCAGAATATATCATTCTGGATAGGCCGTATTATTTCATCTATCACAACCGTGAAGAGGAAAGGACTCAGATTGCTGATGCAGTTTTATCGTAATAAATAAATATTTTGTTACCCCTCCTTATGTCTTGACATTTGTTTTCACGTCCCAATACATGTCCTTAACTAAGGCAATATATTTACAAGGTATGCCCTTCTTGAAATTGCCCACCACATGACGTCTTTGAGGACTTTAACATAAGCCTGTCTCTATGCATATCTTCTTCATTGTCCTATATATTCCGTTATTTGACTCATAAGATGAATGGCTTGTGCTCAAGTGAACCCGATTCACCATGGGTAGTGTTCTGCGTATTTGTCCCTTACCTGGAAAGAATCAAGCCGTACCATGCAACATTACTCCTGACCAATCACTATCTTGGTCTTTATTCTGTATTTGTGATGGCAAAAAAAAAAACACTCCCCTTAGGCAAATGATTTGTCACTTGTGGCAGCACTGCTCTGCATAATCAAAAAGAAAATTCTTAGAACCATTCATTAAGGAACCTTTCTATTCAATTTCCTTGTAAGTTTAGTTTTTTTTTTTTTCATTGCTTCTGAAATTAATAGCTTCTAGTATATATGCTGCATTAACATTTGACAAACGCGTGTAATTGCCTCATACTATCTACTACTTGATTTCTCTGTGTAGGGTCTCTATGAGTGGAGGGATGCTATAGCCCGTGCAGAGGATGAAAGCACTGGTTATATATTGCCAAATAAAATACTCCTGGAAATAGGTATGACAAGGCTGTTGAAAGCTTGCCTTGATATATATATTTTGCTTGAAAATTATATGTTACTTAGTTGTACTTGTTTTCTTAATGGAAAAGCCAAGCAGATGCCCCTGACTACCAACAAATTACGACATTTCGTTAAGTCCAAGCACCCATATGTGGACCGCAATCTTGGTTCTGTGGTCAACATCATCAGGCATTCTGTTCAGAACTCTTCATGTTTTGAAGCAGTAGCTCAGCAACTAAAAGAAGCTCAAATTCTGATGGTGAGATATTTACTGAAAAACTATCTGAGCAGGTGCACGTCTATTGAGAATTATATCTTTCTACTGAACTGCAGCATTTTGGAACTAAATGTAGCAATTTATCGCTCTCAATGTTGAATTCCTATTGATCTGAACTAAATGTAGGAATTTATAAGCCTTGAACAATTGTAGCTCCGTAGGCATATTCTCTTTTAGTTTAGGTGCAACCCTTTGAAGTTCATTTGAATTTCCCTAAGCATGTCCAATAATTCACTTATTAGCTTTTCTGTTCATGGTGGTAGAAATTTTGCTCTTTAAGTAGATGAGACTTATTTTTCCTTGCAATAGTTTCTTTTTGTATTTTCTGTAGTGGCTTCGGCTTGTGAGTGTTGATCTGTACTAATTATAGGATATAGGCATATAGCTTTAATGGTCTTGACAGTAATGATTAATGTCGAACAAGCTTGATGTTTCCGGTGAGCTTATGATACATATTATTTGCTTAGCCACCATATGGTCTTTTTACATACACGGTGCAGTTATATGGAAAAGCCATTTGATTTGTCCTTCACATTTCATTGCCTCTGATGTCTGTTTTATCATATTCTGTGACGTCATTTTTTTCATTTCAGGCACTTGAACTAAATAATGCAGGGACTGATATCTCTGATGCTCAGACTGCTAATGACAATAACGGTGAAGGTTCTGATGGTAGCCAGCATGAACATGCACCAGCTCATGTGCAATCGGTAAAAGAAACTCTAAAACTAACAGACAAAGATTTTACACCAAGGAAGAATAGATGTGGAATTTTGGTGAAGGATATTCATCGGAATGGGAATATGTCTAAAGAAGCTAATGGTAGCACCATTCCTGAGTCCCAGAGAGAACATCTGGCCTTTGCCGGTCAGAAGAATGATAGTGACTCGTCTGGGAAGGTTGTTTGGAGTTGCATACTTAATTTATTCCTCCTTGCATGTAAGTAAATTTACATTTGTTACTTTATTTCAGGTTGCTGAAACTACTGTCCAGCTGCTGAAGAAACCAGGCCGTGCTTTTGGGGCGCTTTTGGGAAGTTCTTCCTCCAAAAAGAAAACAGATCATAGAAAGGTATGTTATCTGAATGATTATGTGCTCTAGCATTATCAGAGATATTGCAGTATGATGAAGAGTGTGCCTGGTATTATATGCCCCATGCCCCTATCTGTCTTGTTCTGTTAACAGTATCCTTTGGGTGTATACTCCCATGGCTATTTCCACTCTATTTCGTTGTACGCCATGAACTGGTAAATGTGCGCTGCATTGCACTTGCAAAAACTTCGTTTGCTTGAATCCTAGTCAGTTTACTTTGCATAATGAATTTGATCGACTTTGGCCATTACAATTGCCATTTGAATGTATTCGCATATGTGTTCTTGACGATCTATCTAATATTTGTTGTTCTACTGTGGTGACGAACCTTGTCGTTTCTCATCTTGAGTATACTTTCTTCCATGTTTGCAGGACGAGGACAAGTTGGAGCAGATTAAGTCTTCCGTGAATCTTCCATTCTACTCATTTTCACATAGAGAACAAGACTTGAAGCAAGCTCCTAAAGAAGCTCCTGAAGAACTAAACAGAACCTGTAACTCCCAGCTCATTGGGGAATCTTCTGACCCAGATTTGAGCAAGTCAGAAGATATAATATTGCTGAATGGAGATCAGCAGTTGATCCAGGCACCTGAACAGCCAAATAGAATTTCTGAGGCCACTGATGGACTCCCTGTGGCATCCGCGTCGAACGCTAAATTAGATGATATTATATTCTTGGACAGTGATTCCAATGACGAAGAATCAGATGATGATAGTTTAGCTCAAAATCAAATTCATCTGAACACAAATAATCATCGAGTTGCTTCTGAACCAGAGGTAGTGGTATTAGATGAGGATGAAGATGAGGATGAGGGTGATGAACCAATTTCTCTTTCAGAATTATCATCCAGCTTCCAGAAATGCTTGCAGCCCGTGAATCAGGACCAAGCAAGTAAACAAAAAAAGGAGTCCGAAGAAACTTGTAGCTTGCAGTTTAAGCCGTTTGATTATGAAGCCGCAAGGAAAGAAGTGAATTTTCAGGAAGTTGCACAGAAAGAATCGAAAAGTGGTGACAATGATAATAATCGTTTTAGGAAGAAAAAAGGTGTTGTTACTGATAGGAGCAAGAATGACGACGAACTGCTTCCCCAAGGTAAAAGGCGTCAAGCATTTCCAGCCAGTGGGAATCGCAGTGCAACGTTCAAGTGAAATTTGGTTCGTTAGTTTTAGTTAGCTTTGTATAACAGGATCGTGATTGGTGAATGTGATGGATATAGTTAGATTTGTAAAATCTAGACCATATGTTCGATCACTAGAAATGCAAGAAAATTTCATTGATAATGTGATGCTTTGTACAAAGGCTGGATAAAATTCAAGTACCTTACCTCGCGTGACATCTCCAATGAAAATTTCACCCCTTTTTAGAGAACGTTAAGTGAGCATTACTCTGATTATGCAAAGTAGTCTCAACTAATTTAAAGTAATATTGAATAGGGAAAGATTAACTTGCATGAACTAGTTGAAGACTTTGCTAGTTGAAAGGTGGTCCAGGCGACATATCCACGTGAGTTTTTTGACTCCCAACAGGGGCTAGTGTACTAGTGTATGGTTGTCTACCTTCCACGGGGAGACCAAGGATTACATTTGTGATAACAGGATTACTCCCTTATTATAAACATAGAGTCTTAGGTGTAACTGTTACACAATAATTTATTGTGTAACAATATATTCACATGTGTGGAATTCACAATAACACGTGTGAGATTCACAATGATATTCACCAGCAATTGCAATGGCACATTCATCACCATCATTTTCATCTTCTTGAACTCGATTTTCTCTCTATACTTCCACCTCGAATATCTCTCTCCATAAAACCAGCCTCAAGTTCCTAATATCCTCCTTCTCTTGCACCGCAACAATCACTTTGCCTTCATTGACAAATCTTCATTTCTACAAATCGTGTACGTTCTACACATCTTCTTCTTCCGTTCATTGAATTACGACCTTATTTTATAGAGATTTGTTCTTGAATTTTATAGAGATTTCTTCACATCCTTATCGCCATTAAAATTGCAAAATTAGGTATAAACATTGAGTAGCCGGAACCCTTGAATTCGAGATCAGAGATTGAAAACTGAAATTTTGAATGATCGACAAATTTCGTTCGTTCGTTTGCTCGTGCGAAAATCAAATGAAACAATCGATGAAGCAAGACGAGAATCAGGTCTTTGTTTCAACACTTCCCCTCTCTCTCTCTCTCTCTCCTCTTTTTCTCTCCTCTCTGATTCAAATAATGTCGAAAATGGCAGATTCATGTGTGCAGAAAAGAAATAGGAGAGAGGAGAGAATGGCGGCGATGTTGGAAAGATGAGAGTTTCGATTGCAAATTCGCCGGAGATGGCGGCGATGAGTTGACAAATGCTAATAAAATAGGGGAAAATGATACAAGTTTGCTAAAAAATGACATAAAAGTGGGTAATAATGATATAATTTCTCTAATTAATGATATCAGTTTGTGTAATGATAAGGTATAGAAAGAGTTGAAAAATAATAATGAAATTGGGGAAAATGATACAAGTTTGCTGAAAAATGATATAAAAGTCATAATAATGACATGAAACACACCAATAATGACATAAAAGATGTTTATAAATGACATGAAACAACTCCAAAATGATATGCAACACAACATTAATGACATGAAAGAGTTTTATAATGACATAAAACAGTTTTATTAGTTCTCACATGTGAGATGTTGTTACACAATAAGTTATGGTGTAACATGTTACACCCGAAATACACTATATAATAAATACGTATCAGAAAAACAAAGGAGAGGAGCATTATGAGTGTAGAAGCGGAATTCCTAACATGAAAAAGTGGTTTATATCATGATAAAGTTGCATTGCCACTTGGATCTCGCAGTATGGTTGTCCACCTCCTATGGGGAGACCAAGGATCAAATCCTTAGGGAAACATTATGATAAAAGTGCTCCATCCGTCTTCAATTAATTATCATATTAGGCTTTCGTATGCATATTAGGGGTATTCATTTCGGATAATCCGATCCAATCCAATCCGAAATTTCAGATATCCGAAAATTTTGGATCGGGAAAAATGCGATCCAAATCCGATACAAAAAAATCGGATATTCGAAATTTCGTATCGGATCAGATCAGATATCCGATAACTAAAAAAATAATTTTGTCAAAGGAAAAGTTCATAAAATGCGTTTAGGATCATCGGATATCCGGTCATGGAACCGGTTGTTTCCGGATATTTATGATCGGATATCCGAAAATTCCAAAAAAAATCCCTATGTTTCGGATATCCAAAATTGAAAATTTTTGGATAACCGATTCGAAATATCTGAAAACTAAAAAATCGAGTTGGATATTCGATTTTCCGGATCGGATCGACCAGATCACGGATCAGATCAACAGGATCGGATATTTATGCACACCCCTAAATTGCATATTAAGAGAATATTGGTTTTTTTTGGGGTAAATATTGTTGATGTAAGAATAAAATATTGATCCGATTTTCTCAAAAAAAAATATATTGATTGGGTAGGAGAGAAAAAGTTAATAGAGGATCCTACATCACATGAGGTGAGTCGATAGGGTGGGGTAACTGGGTAAGTTTTTCATAAGGAAGTAGACATTTATTTGACCAAAATAGTATACAAGACAATTATTTGAGAACGGAGGGAGTATTACTTATTATAAATATGTATCAAAAAACCAAAGGAGAGGAGCATGATGCGTGAAGAAACGGAATTCCTAGCATGAAAAAATTGTAAAATTCACAAGAATAATCCTAATGTTGATTGGTCTAATTGTATCTATTGAGTTTTACATAATAATCTCATCAATAGGAATTAATTTCATTAAGTTTTTATCAAATTTTCCTTATCTCTCCTCCCTCACTCTGCTTTCTTGATTTTAAAAAGGCGCACCTCATAATTATGATTAATTTATAATAATCTTTAATCAGGATTAGTATGAAAAGGCTGACCATACTTTTGGATAATGCTGGTACATATTATCAACTGCATTTCTGATGTAAATTGGAGTAAAATTTTGAAGCTCTAATCTTTTATTATTATTTATAATGATTGCTTCTTAATTATTCTTTTTTTTAATGATTGCATCTTTACTTTTGGTTTGTAGAAAGGTAAATAGCACAATGATGTAGATATATGGATTTCATCTTAATATATGAGGTATTAAGTACCATCCTCCAAGATTTTGTTTAAATACGCCGGTAGTAATCCACATGTTTGTATCTTTGGAAAAATATATTATATAATTTCAGAGGATTCATCCTTACATTCAAGTGTAATTTTAAGTCCTCTCACATTTTAAACTAATGTCGGCAATTGACAATAGCAAGCCAACTGAATAATACCTCAAGTGGCTACTACAATACGAGATCAATGAATTGAATTGGATTTTGATAAATTAATTGTTTGGATGGAGGGGGAAAGAGGAGGAAGAAGAACGAAATCCAGAAGCAAAGGAAGACGTGATTTGTGCAAGAAAGCTTATTCTAGTGTTTTATGGATGCAATGTGTAATATAATAAATCATAATATTGTCTTCTTTCTTTCTTTTTTTAATATGAATAATATGCTATTAAGAAAGGAGTGTTTATTTATGTTATTTATACTATAAAATCAAACTATATATCTGCTCCGTTTTTTAGTAATTGGAAGATTTGGAGTTTTACGCATATCAAATGCACTATTTAAACCAATAATATCTTTGATATTTTTTTAGTAGAAATTTAGAAAATATATATTTGAAAAGATATATCGATACGTATGCAACAACATCCGACTTGACAATATGTTTTACCCTGCACACAAATTAAATCACGAAAAATTAGTCAAGAAAGATGTGAATAGTATAAAATAAAAATGGTGCAATTTTGTTAAAAAGCGTCTGAAGTATTAATCATCAAATATTTTCTTCAATCCTTTCAAAAAAAAAAATTTCTTCAAAAAGTTTATATTTTTGTCTTTGCTCTTGCAGATTTTTCTAGGAACGACATTAGTTATTCCTCATCGTATTCGAGTTATAGTAGCCTAGTAGGGACAGTCATGCCTCATACTTGATTCACTGGCTTTCATTTTTTTTGCTGGTGCGTTCCTTGTTTCTATTGCTTTACCAACATTGGTTTTTGTACTACGATAACCACAATATTCCCTAAATTGCAATGCATATATTCTACGGGAGCATGATGTGGAATGTTTGTCAAGTTAATGTTTTTTGTTATCTAAATTGTTCTTCTATCATATAATTATGTCCGTTTTTATTATATGGTCTTTGTATCTGTGTCATATGTTCTTTTACAGACGTGATAGTTGACAAGTTCTTTAATTGTAAACAATAATCTTTTTATTTAATTGATACGCTACTTGTCGCTCGTACTTATCAAACATCAAACGTATTTATACCATATCAATTTTCTTCTTTCTCCCTCATCTACTTCTTCGTTCTCTTTTGTAACCTACCATAACCACCACCCAACCACCACTTTCTCCACCACTCCTCAGTCATTGCCACCACCTGCAGCCTCCCCCACGCGCAATATCCCCTTGTGCACAGCCCCCCACAACCACCTTATTCTTCCTCCTCTTTCCTTCTCCTTCGTCCTCTTCCCTTCACCTTCTTCCTCTTCCTCCCTTCTTCTCCTTCCTCCTCCTCTGCCAGTTCCCATTGCTCCCTCGAAGCCCCTAAACCCCCACCACCGCCATGAAACCCCACGCGCCCCAACTCCAACCCCCACCAATCCCCCCGAAAAACAAGGAAAAAACCCAAAATAATAAGATCTGATCTCCTTCCTCCTCCCCTCGAAATGGAACATAAAAAATTGAAAAGCACATTTCTCCCTCCTTTCTCTTTTTCTTCCACCTCAGTTTTCACAGTTTTTTTTTCCAAAAAAAGATTTTTTTTTTCATTGTTCATGGAACCGAACCAAAATTTGGTTTCCACCATCCCCAATTTTTCGCTTCCTCCATGGTAGAACCAATATTTTTTCCAGTTCCATCATGGTGGAAACAAAATTTCCACTGCCACATTTTTTCATTTCCTCCATGGTGGAACTGAAAAAAGTGGTCGGTTCTACCATGGTGGAGCTGAAATTTTGGTCCGGTTCATGCTAAAATGATTCTTAAATTTTTATATTTTGAGGTAAAAAAAAATGCATAATACGTATAAAAATACGAGTGGTGTTTAGTAAATACGAACGGTAAAATAGCAGGACCTTTGATATATGCTTTCAAGAGCATCATGATATACATCATAATCCTGCGTATATGGTCTAAGTTGCACGTAAGATACCTATGAACTAGCTTATATGTAAAGCTTATCCTCTAAACTTTCCACTAAACTCATCATGCTCCTCTAAGCCAAAAACATTTTTCATTCACTCTAAAATAATTGCAACAATTTGATGTGTATACTATTAGCATATCCCACTATGATCATAATTTTTCATAATATATTGAAAAAAATGTTAGTATAAGATATGTTGTTGGATTTAATTTTCTCAATGAATATATTTCTAAAATATATACTTTTTCTTATTTTTATTAATAGATAATTAAAAATATTAATGATCAGATTCTACATTACCAAATATAAACGCCAAAATGCAAATATTTTGGGACAAAGAGAATATCGTAGTTAAAGTATGATATATTCTCGATGACATGATTTCCCGTGCGCAAGGCCAAGAATGGCGGATTTGCAGTAGGTGAAAAATCTGAAGATGGTAGTTTAGGTTGCAATGAGGCTAAAAATGGTAATTCAGCTTGGGATTCCGTAAAGGAAAGAAAGAGGAAGTTGAGCACTCTGAAGCTAATTTGTTTGATGATATTCGAGAAGCATATAAGTCTGCTAAAAAAGGATCAAGAAGAAATGGTCTTGATGGTAAAGGTGCAAAAATTTGCACATCAACCTCTGGGGCCAAAGGAAGAAAAGCAAGAAAATCACATCCCAAGGAAGATACGCTCTTGTATATGTTGGCCTATATCTCTTTTGTTTCTTCTCTTTGGTATGGAATAGGGGAAAAAATGAACTTTTCATCTATCGCGAAGGTTAGATTAATTTGTTTCCCGTGTTGGACATTTTTACTCTATTTTTTTATTGTATCATGTAGCAATAATTTGGACTCTCTTGCATGTTACAGAGTCTAATAGTGAGCAGATTAGTGGGGAGGCCTGGGGGATTCCTTGTAACTTATTAGTATAGAGGATTTAGAGAAGTGATGATTTATTCTCATTGACTATAGCAAGTATATATAGGGAATTACAAGCTAGTGTTTACAGCTAGTTACAACTAAATATATAAACAACTATAATTAAGGCTAGAATAATGGAGAAGATAATTGACACAATATTGACAGAATAAGATCCATAATCTTTGCTGTATAATTACGGTTAGTTGACTAGGATCAAATCATTCCTTATTATGCCCCCTTAAAATGGGCGACCAATATGAAAGACCGATTTTGCCAACCAATGTAGTAAAAGACGCTCGTGGTAACAGCTTGGTGAGAGCATCCGCGAGCTGGTCGTTTGTGGAGATGTAAGCAACTCTTAACTTCCCGGCTTGAACATTTTCACGGACAAAATGATAATCCAAGCCTAGATGTTTCATCTTTGAGTGGAAAACGGGGTTAGCACTAACATACGTCGCCCCGATATTGTCATAATATATAACAGGAGTTGTAGTGGTTGATAAGCCAAGCTCTTGGAACAAGTTTCGAACCCATAGAACTTCTGCCGTAGCATTTGCCACAGCCCGATACTCAGCTTCGGTGGATGACCTTGCTCGTGTTCTTTGCTTTTTAGATGTCCATGAGATCGGGTTCTTACCAAGATAGACTATGTATGCCGTAGTTGAGATGTAATCGTCTTTATCCCGAGCCCAATCTGCATCGGAGTAGGCATGTAGATGTAGAGGTGAATCTTTGTGCAATATTAACCCCATATGTGAAGTACCACTGAGATAGCGAAGTAACCGACGGAGAGCTTGCATATGATCTTCTGTAGGACGTTGCATATATTGAGCAAGTTTATTCACGGTAAAAGCAACATCGGGCCGAGTTAGACTCAAGTATTGTAGGCTACCAATGAGACCACGATACTCGGTAGGATCTGAAAGTAATTTTCCATGTAGAGTCAAAGGAGGATGAGTTGACAAAGGGGTTGCAACAGGCTTGGCTTCCTCCATATTAGCTTTACATAGAATGTCTGCTATATACTTCTTTTGACTTAGAAAAAGTCCACTTGGATGAGGCATTACCTCCACTCCCAAAAAATAGGATAAATCACCTAAATCCTTGAGAGAAAACCGTGTAGCAAGCCTAGTGATGAATTCATCTAAAAATTTTGGAGCATTACTTGTAACAATGATGTCATCCACGTAGACGAACAAATATATTGTTGATCCATTTGTGTGTGAGGTGAATAAAGAGGAGTCAGATATGGTGCTTTTGAACCCCAAGAGAATCAAATGTTGTCGTAACTCTTTGTACCAAGCTCTTGGAGCTTGTTTTAGGCCATAATGAGCCTTGTTTAACTTGCAAACATGGGTAGGAAAATTAGGATCCATATAACCGGGTGGTTGGACAGTGTATACTTCATTAGTTAAAGTCCCTTGTCAGAAGGCATTGTTAATGTCGAGTTGACGAAGAGGCCAACCTTTACAAACTGCAAGAGACAAGACAAGGCGAACTGTAGCGGGTTTAACCACGGGGCTAAACGTTTCTTGGTAATCGATGCCCGGTCTTTGATTAAAACCTTTTGCAACATATCGAGCCTTGTATTGGATGATTTGGCCATATTTATCCCTTTTGATTCTAAAAACCCATTTACAACCCACCACATTTTGTGAAGTACCAGATGATACAAGATCCCAAGTTTTGTTTTTAGTCAACGCCGAGATTTCGTGTCCATTGCCTTTCGGCAAACTGGACTTTTGAGGGCTTGAGCAATTGTTTTGGGTTCAGTCTCTTTAACCTCAGCATTGAGGTTAAGTTTATTGATGGGTTTTCTAATGCCATGTTGCAATCTAGTGGTCATGGTATGAGATGGGTGGTCCAAGGTAGAGGGAATAATATGAATTGCATTTTGTGGGTCATTTTCGATGGATGAAGTAGAAGAGGTGGGTGAAGTTTCTAGAGAGTGAGCAGCGGAAGTGGGTTTTGTAGTAGGAATGGCAGAAGGTGAGGGTGGTTCCAATGGGGTTGGTTCCATTGGTGTAGTAAGGGGAATAGTGAAAGGACACCATTCCTCAAGGAGACTTGATAAAGACGGTGATGGTTGCTTAAGATTAGCAAACGGGAATTGTGAGTCAACAAAGTGAACATGGCGGGAAGTATATATACGACTCGTCTTAGGATCAAAGCAATAATAAGCACTTTGAGTCGGAGAGTAACCTACAAAAATACAAGGAATAGATTTTGGGTCTAATTTGTGTTTAGCATAAGGTTTGAGCCATGGAAAACATAAACAACCAAAACTCCTTAATTTATGATAATTAGGTGCCTTTCCAAATAACTTAGAAAAAGGAGACTCATTTTTTAGAGTTGAGGTTGGAAGACGATTTATCAAATATGCAGCAGTAGAGCATGCATTGGACCAAAATTCAAGAGGCATATTTGCATGAGTTAGGAGAGATAGAAATGTTTCAACTATATGCCTATGCCATCTTTCGGAGTAGCCATTATGTTGAGGGGTATGAGGAGGAGTAGTGAGTCTAGAGATTCCATCAATTGCTAAATAATCGACTAAGGATTCATACTCTCCCCCATTATCTGAATATAAGGTGATGAGAGGTAGTTGAAAATATTTTTCAACTAAAGCTTTGTATTGAATAAAGACATTTTTTGTTTCAGATTTTTGTTTAAGAGGATATAGCCAAATATATATAGTGTAATGGTCCACAAAAATCACGTAATATTTATAACCATCATGGGAATAAATGGGAGAAGTCCAGAGATCTGTATAAATGTATTGAAGCGGAGCAGTAGATGTAATGGTAGAAATAGAGAAAGGAAGTTGATGACTTTTATTGCAAGCACAAGAAGTACAATCTAAAGTAGAAATGCTAGGAACATGTAATTTATTTAGTGAAATAATTTGTCTAAAACCCCTATGAGAAGGGTGTCCTAGACAATGATGCCAATCAAGGGAAGATGCCTTTGTGCTTGAGAAGACTTGAGGAGGAATGGATTGAACTTCATAAATTCCCGATTTAACCGGACCCTGGAATAGAGATACCCCCGTTTTGAGATCCTTCACAATAAAAGAGTTTGGTAAGAATTCAACGGAAGCATTATTGTCAATACAAAGCTGAGAAATAGAAATTATGTTTCGTGACATAGCAGGAACACATAGAACATTATTTAATTTTATGGTGGAAGATAAGAAAGAGAAAGATAGAGTGCCAATATGAGAGATTTTGAGACTCGTACCATCACCGATGATGAGTTCTTCGGTTCCATCATATGGAGCATGAAGAGATAGATTTTCTAAGTCCATTGTAACATGGTGCGAGGCACCACTGTCAAGAAGTCAAGGCGAGGTAGGGGCTGTCACAGTAGCCGAATGAGCCTGAGGTATAGGTGGGTTTAAGCCTAGTTTAGCATTGTTGTAAGAATGGGGATTCGGTGGTGCAACATTAGGAAATTATTGGTTGAAGGAGGGACATTGGGAGACAACATGACCTTGTTCACGACACCATTGACATTTACCCAAAAAGGGACGAGGCTTGTGTGCGGTATTGACAGGAGATGGAAGAATACCTGGAGAAGGAGCAACACTGTTTCGGTCATAATTGCGGCCTTGATATGAATGGCGTCGAGTAGTAGCAGCAAAGGCTGTAGCGGGGAGGGAGGGATCAGACCGATTTTGATTGATGGAGAGCTCCTTGTTGATGAGCTTTTCATGAAGTTCCTCAAACGAGATGGGAGTATCTCGTGCATTCACAGACTCGATCACAGAACTATATGTTTCATCAAGGCCAAGAAGCACTCGATCAATCAGGTCCTCATGCTCAATTTTCTTACCCAAGGCAGCAAGTTGATCCGCACAAGCTCTAATAGCTTGCATAAATTCAGTGATTGATTTGTTTCCCTTAGTGGTCCGATTGAGTTAGTCCTTCACCTGCTTGATATGACCTCGGCTGGGTAAAGCGTAAGTTTTCGCCAAAATTCCCCACAGATCTTTGGAGGTCTTAGCCTCAGAAACGAGAGGAACAAGTGTTTGTGAAAGTGTGCCGACGAGCGCACCAAATAATAACTTATCTTGCCTGATCCAGAATATGAAATCAGGATTAGAACTTTCAACATCATTGGTTGTAATGACAGGAGATGGACAAGCCAAGGAACCATCCACAAACCTGTATAGGTCATGGCCTATTAGGATGGCTTCAACTTGCATTTTCCATGATAAATAGTTGGTGGGGGTGAGCTTGATGGTGTTATTAATGTTGATGAAGGTAAAAGGCTTGGAAGGGTCTGTGCCATTAGGAATCTGGTAAGAAGGAATAGAGTTGGCCATTGCCGAGAAAAAAGAGAAAAAGACAAGAAAAGATAATTTTGATAGGATCAAAGCTCTGATACCATGTAGAGGATTTAGAGAAGTGATGATTTATTCTCATTGACTATAGCAAGTATATATAGGAAATTACAAGCTAGTGTTTACAGCTAGTTACAACTAAATATATAAACAACTATAATTAAGGCTATAATAATGGAGAAGATAATTGACACAATATTGACAGAATAAGATCCATAATCTTTGCTGTATAATTATGGTTAGTTGACTAGGATCAAATCATTCCTTATTAATTAGAACTATTGGAAATATTCAAAGATGCTCTTGCTGGCATTCTTTTTCCTTAGTAAAGGTACTAGGATTGGTAAATAGCCACTATGAGAGCACCCTTCATAAGGGATATGTTTTCCTCCTTCCGCATCGACGATGTGATGACTGAAGAGTATGGATTGTCCTTAATGGTTCCTGCCTACATCAGTAAGAGTGGGATATGCTTAGTATTAGATGTAGCGGGTGTGTCAGTAGGCTCACTTCTCATGGCGGCACACATCTGTAGGGGTGTTCGCGGTTTGGGTTGGTGCGATTTGGGATGTAACCCGACCCAAACCGCAAATATACGGTTTGACATTTTCCCAACCCAAACCGCACCGCACTTTTGCCCAAACCAACCCAAACCGAACCGCGCAAAGCGGTTTGGTGCGGTTTGGTTTGCGGTTTAACCGTTTTTTCCTCCGCGATATTAATTTTGTAATCTAAGAGTAAAAAAAATTTGTTAATAAATATAAATAGTCCAAATAAATATGAAGTTGAGTTCATAATTAAACATAAATAATAATTTATCAAAAGTGTCCAAGTTCTTTACCTCAAACTTCTTTTTTCAGTTGTATACTTGTATGCCACCTTGTCAAGTGTATTTAAAAAAAAATCAAAATAGATAATTTTTATTTTTAAAAAAAATCATATAAAATTGCGGTTTACGGTGCGGTTTCGGTTTACAAAAATTAAAACCCAGCCCAAACCGCAAACCGCGGTTTGCTTGAAATCATAACCCAAACCGCAATTTTGAAACCGTAAACCAACTCAAACCGCGAAAAAACGGTTTGGGTTGCGGTTTGGTGCGGTCCAGACCACACTCTGAACAGCCCTACACATCTGTGTGCTTTCATGCACTAAAGCAATATTATCTATATAGAAAAGATTATGCTGTGAAATGATGTACACTTTTGCAGAAGTTTGTGTCATGAGTTTGTGTGCGGCCTCTGCAACATTCCGCATGGCCTGAATTTGAGGATTCTTTTTGCTTTAGTTTAGCTTGTGCATTAATTACAAGGTAAAGGGCTTATGATTCCCTGAGGGTGCTATATAACCAGCTACTTGCTTACTGGTGCTCAGACTCCAGTAATTAGTAGTGCTTGTGGCGCCTGCCTGCTTTGCTTGAAATAATGGTTCAGGCTCTGTTCCTTTGTTCGCTTCACGTAGATTATATGGCTGATCTTAGTAGTCTTTCTGGTTTAGTACCTGTTTTTTTATGTGAAAAATCAAGCTTTATGCAGCAAATTAGAGCTGCTAATCATTGGATAAGATTGTGTGGAACATCAAAACCCTGACAGGATGACATTGTGGTTTTAACTTACCTTCATTTTGCTATATTTAAACATGTAAATAACAGTTCTTGTGAGTTATGCTACCAGGTACAGACGTATAGTTCTTGTATTAGATACCAGGTATAAAAGTAGGTTGTGTATAATTGTCGAAAATATTCTATGGTGGTTTGTGGTGTTAGTTGAGCTGTAACCCTGTAACTGTTAACTGCATTTCTCGTAGGCTTGGATTATGCTTGCCTCATTTTGTTCTTGTGGTTGTTCGATAGATGAACTTGCTGCTTGTGATGCGCTGCAGACCCTTGCAGAATTGTCCTCAACGATGCCATATTTTGATGCTGAACCAGGTATATATAACCAATTCTTCTCTTTAATGAATCTTGTTATTATGACCGTAAATTCTTGAAAGTTCACATTTTCTTTCTTCTATTCTTCTGGCATCTTTTCCCTATTCTGTGCTCGGTCGTTTTGATGATTAGTTGCCTTGCTGACATTTTGGGCTGAAAGCACCTATGCTGATTATCTTTCCTCGGTTCTTGAGGTTTCACCCCTGCCCTCCTTTTCTCCCCCCTTTATCTCTCTCCTCTCCATAGAGTGGGTTATTTGTGTTAATTGTTAAAACTTAAGAGAGTAAATTAACAAAAGCAAGCCAAAAGTAACTTTTATTAGCATTGAGTACCTAAATTGTAACTTTTACAATTTGGGTACCTGAAACGCAATTTTGTCAAAGTTTAGTACCCTCTATTACAATTAACTCAAAATAAGTACTACACTTTTTAATACTTCCTCCGATTTTTTTAGTCGTGGCACTTTCTATTTGGGGAAATTTCAAATTAATTGTGACACTTCCTTTTTTAGGATTTTTTTTCTCTCTATCTCTCTCCAATCACATGGGTCCGCATTGTTTTTTCTCTCTATCTCTCTCCAATCACATGGGTCCCCATTGTTTTTTCTCTCTATCTCTCTCCTCTCCATAAAATGCCTAGCAGTCCGTGCAAAAAAGTTTCACAACTACTGTAATACCCAAAATGACCGTGTACAGTAATCTATTGCATTCCCTCTCCTCAACAAATATTACTGTATAAATTCACACATTTATGTGATCATTTACACTCTTTGTATGAGCTCTTGTCAGAATATCATTGTTACGAACATTATTGGTGAAGAAACCATCGTTCGGACCAACTCGGTAAGTCAATTTCTTTAATTTCTTGTTTAATGATATCCTTAAGTAATAATCCTTAATTTTTTGTGGTTTTTGCACTTTGTTTGAAGATATGATTTAGGATGATTTATCCTTAAGTAATAATCCTTAATTTTTTGTGGTTTTTGCACTTTGTTTGAAGATCTTATTTAAGATGATTTATCCTTAAGTAATAATGGAAGAGTGCGTGTAAAACAAAAAAGATGATGAGTACTGGGTACATTTTGATCAAGTTTTCTGCAGTAACTAATACTCTATTAAGAGGGCTTATACTTTTGAAGGGGGAGAGAAACTGTACTGGATTGGAGCAACAAATAAAAAAGTTAAAGCCGTAAGGCGGCATGACGCTGATGCTATAATTTTGGTTTTTGTCTATTAAACAATTTCATTATGGTTTGCTACAAGGGAATTTTAACTTCAACTTTAACAAATGAATTCCGGTTCGTTCAGACTTATGTCAAAACATACAAAACTATCGTCAATGGTCAAATATATGATCCGAGGCTTGACCCGTTTTTCTCTATCCACAATTTGATAGGAAAGACCCCAATA
The DNA here is from genome assembly GCA_947648045.1 of Beta corolliflora. Classification (NCBI taxonomy): domain Eukaryota; kingdom Viridiplantae; phylum Streptophyta; class Magnoliopsida; order Caryophyllales; family Amaranthaceae; genus Beta; species Beta corolliflora. The sequence continues at coordinate 1,161,712 of CANSZD010002958.1, forward strand.
TTGTTACAACAATGCATGACTTGTGAGGTAATAATTATTTGGTATCATAGTTACTATACTTTACAATGAAACTGCCTCACAAACAGTTCAGATATTTTCTTCAGGGTTACAATGACCCATGACCCATCAACTTGAATTTCACTAACTAAGAATTGCTCAACCAACCAGCCTTTACAACGAGAAAGTCCCTTTGCAACACGAGTACCCTGTCCACAAGTGAAAAATACATTATTAAAAAAATGATAATTCAAGGAATCAGAAAGCACATGTGATTCTAACATACTCTCAGGCGCCAAAAGTGGTTACTTCTCTAGAGGGGTAGCTTGGTAAATCAACAATAAGTTATTATGACTGTGTGTGCTGATGGATTTTTGTTATCGCATCATTGGGAGTCAAAATTCTGTTAGCAAAATATCTAACTAGTTTTCCTTGAAATAGAAGATTTGGATAAGGGGATGTGCATGCCGAAATTTGTATTGACAATTTTCTCTTGATTTTCTTTTGTGGGAGAGACCTTACCTCTCGAAACTAAGGAAGTTGTATTGCTTGATTACTTTGATCATCAATATATCATATATCTTAGCTCTATTTCCTTGTCATTCTTACTGTGTGTTTGTAGTATCTTTTCTGAGTGCCCAGCAGATAATTCATTCAAGTTCCATAAAGAGACGATAGAATAAAGCTGAGGACTTAGAGCATTATATGACTTGGCAAGGTAGGACTTAGAGCATTATAGGAAACAAGAAAGTTAATAGTGTCAAGGTATGACATTATCACCTGGAAAACCCCATCTTTCAACACTCTTGTTTGTTTTTCTTTTATTTTGGTTTTCAAGAATTAACCAAAGAAGTTGACAGCTTGTTTCCGTTAACAGAAATTGCTCATACCAAACAAGTTAAGACATGAACTCCTGAAGAACTGGAAGTATCTAGGAAAGGGCAAAAAGAATCCCGAGGATTTCATATAAAGTCGATACTACTATTATGCTTCTATATAAATCGTTTTCAAAACCAAAAAGTTTTTTGAGGCCGTATTGACTCTTAAGAAAAATTTCAACCTCGATAAACTATTCCCGGAAATAGGTAAATACATTATCGTATGTTTTTTTTATCTTATAATATAATATAGAATTTGTTTGTTCCAAGAAAAAAAGGGTTGTCCTGACGCGAGTTACCTCTATGAAGTAGAGATGAAGGTGGATAACAAGATACAGAAAATTCCGCTCAATTCTGAAAACTCAGTGACATACAATCTTCCTGAGCATCTTTTCATTTAGATTAGTGATAAGACTCATCCAAGAACAAACAAATACTATATAATATTATAATTAAGATAATAAAAACATACGATAATGTATTTACCTATTTCAGGGAATATTTCGTCGATGTTGAAATCTTTCTTAAGAGTCAATACGACCTCAAAAAACCCCGTGATTTTTTAAAACAGTTTGTCTAGAAGTGTAATAGTAGTACCTACTTTTGCGAAATCATCTGGATCTTTTTTGTCCTTTCCTAAATACTTCTAGTTCTTCAAGATTCATCTCTTAACTTGTGTGGAATGGCCAATTTCTGTTAACAGAAACAAGCTGTTAACTTCTTTGGTGAATTCATGAAACCATAAATAAAAAAGGAAAAACAAGCAAGAGTGTTGAAGGATGGGGTTTTCCCTATAATAAATAGGTGATAATGTCATACCTTGATGCTATTAACTTTCTTGTTTCCTATAATACTCTAAGTCCTACCTTGTCAAGTCCTATAATGCTCTAAGTCCTAAGCTTTATTCTATTGTCTCTCTGTTGAACTTGAATGAATTATCTAATGGGCACTCAGAATAGAGACTACAAACACACAGTAAGAATGACAAGGAAATAGAGCTAAGATGATCATATGATGTATTGATGATCAAAGTAATCAAACAATACAACTCCCTTAATTTCGAGAGGTGAGGTCTCTCCCACAAAAGAAAATCAAAAGAAAATTCTCAATACAAACTTCAGCATGACCATCCCCATATTCTAAGCTCCTATTTAAAGGAAAACTAGTTAGAAATTTTTCATGAGGATTTCGACTCCCAATGCTGTGATAACAAACTTTCATCAGAACACACAGTCATAACAACTTATTGTTGATTTACCAAGCTACCCCTCAGGAGTAGTAACCACTTTTGGCGCCTGAGAGTATGTTAGAATCACATGTGCTTTCTGATTCCTTGAATTATCATTTTTTTTAATAATGTATTTTTCACTTGTGGACAGGGTACTCGTGTTGCAAAGGGTCTTTCTCGTTTTAAAGGCTGGTTGGCTGAGCAATTCTTAGTTAGTGAAATTCAAGTTGCTGGGTCATGGGTCATTGTAACCCAAAAGAAAATATATATTTGAACTGTTTGTGAGGCAACTTCCTGACATTGTAAAGTATAGTAACTATGATACCAAATAATTATTGCCTCACAAGTCATGCGTTCTTGTGACGATATTGGGGTCTTTCCTATCAAATTGAGGATAGTGAAAAGCGGGTCGAGCCTCGGATTATATATTTGACTATCGACGATAGCTTTGTATGTTTTGACATAAGTCTGAACGAACGGGAACTTATTTGGTGAAGTTGAAATTCCCCTGTATCAAACCATAATGAAATTGTTTAATAGACGAAAACCAAAATTATAGCATCAACGTCATGTCACCTTATGGCTTTAACTTTTTTATTTGTTGCTCCAATCCACTACAGTTTCTCTCCCCTTCAAAAGTATAAGCCCTCTTAATAAAGTATTGGTTGCTGTAGAAAACTTGATCAAAATTTACCCACTACTCATCATCTCTTATGTTTTACACGCACTCTTCCATTATTACAGGCCCGTCCTTGAAATTCGTCATAGGTCAATTCCTTGAATTCTAAGTAAATATTAGGCCTTTTTTCCTAAGGATTTTCACAGCAGAAAGAAAATTTCACAACCTGAGCAAATTAGATCCCTAGTTTGTGATTTCAGACTTTAAATTAGATTGATTTGAGGTTTTTTCTTGAATGCCATATGTCTTGAATCTTGAGAAAACATTATGAAAGTTTTCTTATAAAAGAAATGTGTCAACTCTTGGAAATGTGATAACTCTTGAAAACATTAATTTATAGCAAATTATTGTGATTGTGAATTTGTTATGAGGTTGGCGGTTCATATTTTTTAAGAGTAATAGTAATCATGGTTTACTCATTGAGCATTCTAATCATATGTTACTAGCTAATTTAATTTGTCTATTAATCTGTTGTAGGAATAGGATGGTGACCATTGATAAACGTTATTGAATCCAAAAGTAGCCATGTCGTCACAGTGGAACTAACTTCCTTGTGTTGAGATCAACGATATTGGAGTGGAGATGGATGAGAAAAAGTGCAATTGGAGAGTCGCTTGCATGAATAGAATATGAGTTCTAACCCAGGTTCATTTCAAGTAAGTTTTGTAACCAGGTTTAATAATGTGAGCACTCTAAATGTCATTTAAGTTCTTCCACTTTTCATAATTAGGGGGAAATGTCAAATTTTGATTGCACCGCTGTCAGTGCCAAATTGGTTATAAGACATTTGATTACCACACAATTGTATTTGTCATATTAAGTTGTTGATGTTCTTTAATGATTTCAAGAAATTGCCCTTTTATTGTCATATTGATTCAATAAAATGATCTTTTAGCAATCTATATTCACTACAGTATCTACAATACCAAGATGAAAAAATACAAGTGAAAAGGAAAATCTTATGTCTACAATTCTATGCGTAAATATAAGTTGATCATCCACCAGTTTATAAATATTGCCGTCTGCTCTATAAGAAATAAAGATTCACTGATAAATATATTAATATATGATTAAGTGATCGACTTGTATGACCTCCACCTAAATATTATTGACCGATCATGATGTAGGTTGTATAATTTCATTACCTACACCTTTACTTTAACTATATCAATTTTATCAGTAAAGAATTTGCTCAATACTAAATATATAAATATTATTCAGTTATACCATTAAAATATATTGTAGCTCACACGTCTTTGCACTACATCCCACTTTTCTTAGTATGGCTTTAATACACTAGTGGAAAAAATCCCATCTGATGCGGTCAAAATCGGGCTTACTGCTGCGATTTTGGGCCGCATCAGGTGGGCTCGCAGGAGATCCTAATTATTTATTGATCCGGTCCAAAACCGGATCAGTAAATAATTTACTGATCCGATTTTTTAGGAAAACCGGATCAGTTATTAATATTAACTGATCCGGTTTTTCTAAAAAACCGGATCAGTAAATATTCTTGGCTCCAAAATGGTTGTATGCAAAGCACACAAACTGATCCGGTTATTTTAGAGATCCGGATCAGTTTGTGTTATATATATATAAATATTATATATATATATATATATATATATATATATATATATATATATATATAATATTTATATATATGTATATTATTATATTTATATCTTTTATCTAAACCTGTTATAATTGGAAAAAAGTATCACTCACGCGCCGTATACAAGTCAAAATGATATTATATATATAATATTTTGAGAATGTACTACAAATAAAGTTGTAATAAGTACAATAAACATTTGGACCTATATAAGTAGCTAGTAACATAATAAGAACATAAAAACTCAAAGCCACGACATCATCTTCACATGCAAAAGTCGGTAAGGTAGCGTGCTAGCAAATCCCGAACCTCGTCTATCTCGGCTGTGGTGAAAGAACCCTCCCTTGGTTTGCCATCGAGGAATGCCTTATATAAAACAAACATAAGGAAACACACATATGACTTTAGTTGACTCTAAAGAGATTGAGGAAATAATATAATGTAAGAAATTAAGGAAATCGAGCTTAAAATGCAAAAATCGGCAAAAAATGACAATCATTTATCCAAAATGGGTTTCACAGCATGTGAGTGGACTTTAGTTGACTTTAATACTTATATATGTACTTATTAGAACTATATATGACCTTAAAATGAGAGTAAGTGCGGGAGATTAAGGAAAGTTGAGCTTAGAAGGGCAAAATCGGCCCAAAATGACATTCATTTACCCAAAATGGGTTTCAAAAGCATATGAGTGGACTTTACTTGAATCGAATGGTTATACATGTTGTTATTAGAACTATACATGTCCTAACATGTGGCTAAATGTAAGAAAATAAGTACAATGAGCTTAAAAGGCCAAAATCGGCCTTAATGGCATTCATTTACCCAAATTGGGTTTCAAAGCATGAAAAATATTTTTTCTTGACTCTAATGGTTATATATATTGCTATGAGAACTATGTATGTCCTAACATGTGGCTAAATGTGGGAAACAAAGTAAATTGAACTTGGAAGGCCAAAATCAGTCCGAAATGGAATTCATTTACCCAAATTGGTTTCAAAGCATGAAAAATGATTTTGCTTGACTCTAATGGTTATATATGTTGCTATTAGAACTATATATGTCCAAACATGTGGCTAAATGTGGGAAACAAAGTAAATTGAACTTGGAAGGCCAAAATAGGCCCGAAATGGCATTCTTTTACCCAAATTGGGTTTCAAAGCATGAAAAATAATTTTTCTCGACTCTAATGGTTATATATGTTGCTATTAGAACTATATATGTCCTAACATGTGACTAAATGTGGGAAACAAAGTAAATTGAACTTGGAAGGTCAAAATCGGCTTGAAATGGCCTTCATTTACCCAAAATGGGTTTCAAAGCTTATGAATGGATTTTACCTGACTCTAATAGTTGTATATGTTGTTATCAGAGCTATACATGTCCTAAAATGTGGCTAAATGTCGGAAACAAAGTAAATTGAACTTGGAAGGCCAAAATCGGCCCGAAATGGCCTTCATTTACCCAAAATGGGTTTCAAAGCATATGAATGGATTTTACTTGACTCTAATAGTTGTATATGTTTTTATTAGAGCTATACATGTCCTAATATGTGGCTAAATGTGGGAAACAAAGTAAATTGAACTTGGAAGGCCAAAATTGGTCCGAAATGGATTTCATTTACCCAAATTGGGTTTCAAAGCATATGAATGGATTTTACTTGACTCTAATAGTTGTATATGTTTTTATTAGAGCTATACATGTCCTAATATGTGGCTAAATGTGGGAAACAAAGTAAATTGAAATTGGAAGGCCAAAATAGGCCCGAAATGGCATTCTTTTACCCAAGTTGGGTTTCAAAGCATGAAAAATGATTTTGCTTGACTCTAATGGTTATATATGTTGCTATTAGAACTATATATGTCCTAACATGTGGCTAAATGTGGGAAACAAAGTAAATTGAACTTGGAAGGCCAAAATCGGCCCGAAATGGCCTTCATTTACCCAAAATCGGTTTCAAAGCATGTGAATGGATTTTACTTGACTTTAATAGTTGTATATGTTGTTATTAGAGTTATACATGTCCTAACATGTGACTAAATGTGGGAAACCAAGTAAATTGAACTTGAAAGGCCAAATTCGGCCCTAAATCACATACATTTACCCAAAGTGGGTCTTAAGTGATGTGAATGTTGTTTACTTGACTCTAATGGTTCTATATGTACTTGTTATAAGTATATATGACCTAAAATGTGGCTAAATGCGGGAAAGTAAAAAAAAATTGAGCTTACGAGGCCAAAATCGACCGTAAATTGAGCTACTTATTATTTATGTATAATACCTTCTCAAGATCCCCGACTTCCTTGCAACTTGAGATTATATCGAACATGAACCTCAACACATAGTAGCCACACTTGGTTCCCCCGGGTTGTTGAGCACACTAATTATAAAATTACAAAAAAATCATGTAAGAAAGGTACATGTTTGTTTTTTGTAAAAGAAAGAAGTAGCTTAAGTAATATCTATTACCTTCATTGCTTTCCACCGAGGAACTTGTCCTGTTCTCTCAACTTTCTTCATAGAACTGTAGTTATGTTAATTTCATGTGAGAAGTGGGCAAAGGATGTAATTAGTGAAACATGTTATGCTAATAAGCATTTTAAGTAACAAACATACCTATTTATGCATGATTTGAGGAGTAAGGATCGTGGTGGATCTTGAACTGCAGAATCAAACTGATATACTGTGTTGTTTGAAGGAAAAACCACAAGGAGCGACCAATAGAGACTAGAATCCCAAAAAAGTTAGGAAGCAATCATGTGAGTACTTGTAATGTATAATAATGAAGTGGCAAAAATGGATACAAGGTTAAGAACTATACTCTTCAAAACAAGGGGCAAATATGAACTTATGTTGTGCACGTGCACGTTTAGCTGTTTTGAGACATAGCCAAATATACTCCTTAACCTCACTTGTGTTTTGCAAACAATTGTCAGCTCGGACAAAATTTGGACATAACCACCCAAACTGATCGCGTCCACGAGGATCATCTTGGAGTAATCTTCAAAGCACAACCAAGTACGTAACATAGATATATTATTAGATATTGCAAACGAAGTTCATATATTTCATAACTACAACTATTATACCTCATGAAGGCTTGAATCAAGGAAACATTCAACATCTCTCAGCAAAGGAACTCCTTCACATCAACCTTAGACACCCATGTCGATGTTTCCTCGGGGTCGTTGAATTCCGTGGTACCCAACTTCACCTCCACAGGTGTATCATCCGGCATATCACGCACATTTGCATGTAGCCATAATTATGCCTTAGTGAGACACTGAAGCGTTGGTTTCTCAATTCAAGTATCTTTAGAGGGGTTTTGTTTGCAACTTAAACCTTTGGAGTCTTGCGTTCCTTTACCCTAAATGGCCTTATTTGGCCTGCTTGTACCCTCCTTCTCCTTCGCCTTTTCTAGAGGAGGTGAGTCCGCCTTGCTTTCCTTGGGCTTGTTTATTCTCTCCAAAACCTATTAATTCAAAGGGAAAAATATTCAACTTAGTTAGTTAATATTTAATAGGTATGAAATAAATCAATATGAATATGGATTTTAGTTCCTCATTTTACCTCGTCTGAAAACCTCACCCATGCCGATGGCTACAACACATAACCACCACGAGCGTCTATCAAGACATTTACATCAACTGACGGTTTAGGCAACGGAAGAGCAAAGTCTTCGTAACCAGGAGTGATGGTGACTACACTAACCGCTAAGTGCTCATTGTCCACACACTCGTGATAGACTATTGCTCGTTTACTTCGTGGTTGTGCATTTCCTTCAGCCACCACAATCAAACCCTCATCTTTTACATCTAGTAAAAGCTGGCAAGGCGTTTCTTCCTTCCAAAAGTAAATGAATTGAGGTCAGTTTATATTACTTAGTTTTAAAAATTATAAGAAGGATAGTAGTTACCTCTAACTCAAGTATAGATGGTGCTGATTTTTGTGTGTTAGGATGGCTAGCTTTGTCCTCCAAAGGACGATCCAGTTTAGGTTGACGTATCGCCGGAATACCAAACTGTGAAAGGACCGCGTTGAAACTTTCCGTGAGTTTAGCAGTCACTTTCTCTATAATTTCCTCCGTAAGCTTCTCCCGCATAGCTTGTGACATAGATTCATTAGAGCGTGATCTTGTACCCAAGGAGGAATCTTTAGCATAGGCCTTTTTCACACCAAGACGAATACCACCAAAACCCCTCAAACGTCCATTGTGGTCCTTTCCAAAAGTCTCGTAAAGAGCATCTTTGTTGCCTTCGGGAGTGAACTCGCCGCTAACCTCTTTTTGCTTGATCCCCATCTACATAGATTATAGAACTACAAGTGTAAGTATAAAAAATAACAAATTAACAAGGGGGGTTGTGGCAATGGGGGGGGATTGTGCGGGGGTGGGGCGGCAAGGGGAGGGGGTCCGCAGGGGGCAGCAAGGGGAGTGAGGAACAGGGGGGGTGGGGAACAAGCGGGGGTGGGGAGTCTACGGGGTGGCACGGGCGCACAAGCAGGGGCGCAGCAGGTGTCGCAGGGGGAGGGCAGCGGGGTAGGGGGCGAGAACGGGGGTGGCGCACATCGGGGGAAGGGGGGTTTGTAGGGGGTGGGGCACGGCAAGGGGAAGGGGGGTCGCAGGGGTGGGGCAGGCAGGGGAGGGGGGTCCGAGGGGGGGGCGGGGTAGGGGGTCCGCAGGGAGGCAAGCGGTGGAAAGGGGGGTCTGCGGGGGTGGGGGCAGCGGGGAGGGGGTCCGAGGGGGGGGCAGGGTGGGGGGGGTCTAGCGGGGAGGCAACAGGGGGAAGGGGGGGGTCCGGGGGTGGGGGCAGCAAGGGAGGGGGTCCGAGGAAGAGAGGCAACAAGGGGACGGGGGTCTGGCAGGGAGGCAGCAAGGGGACGGGGGGTCTACAGGGGGGCAGCAGGGTGGGGGGGAGGGCAACAGGGTGGGGGAATGGCAGCATGCGGGGGAAAAACTGATTATTGCAACTACTTATAACGACATTTGCTATCTTCAAGGTCACCGAATCTGAAATGGTCATTTTATTTTTTGAATCACGCCTATGCATGGAGCACACCATTCAGTGACATGGTCAACTTTGACAGATGCGGTGTTGGAGGCAGAAGATGTCGTTGTAGATGCATCGATACAAGGGTAAAAGTTATCGTCAATCCACACCTGTATCTTCCTCGCATAAGTGTAGGAACCCATATGATGGTAGTGGTTCCTCTGTTTTGAACTGTGTGTATGTTTCTCACGCTTAGCCTATAAAATCACATGGTTAGTTTGAAAACACATCTAATTGTATTAAAAGTAAATATACAAAGTCGAATATAGCTTAAAGCACAATACTTACCACCATCTCCGACGTAGTATTTTGGGCAACAAATGCCTCCCAATCTTCTCGTTTTATATGGCCCCAAATCTCATAAGGCATGTTATCCGGTTGTCGTGGCTCTTCCTCTCCCCTGTCCTTTTCTGTTTCTTCTGTCTCATTTTACTTTGATTATACAATTTTCCTCCTCTTTACATTCTTCTTTACATTCCTCTTTCTCCGTTTCATGATCCACCCACTAACTAGTTTGCTTTTGAAAGCTCTAAATCTTTCGGCCACTGCGGATAGGAACAACGCTTTTTGGCTTCATTAGGAGTAATATGAAACAAATTCTATAGAAACAAGAAACCAACAAATAGTTAATTTCCATATACATATATATCAATGAAAACATGTTGTTATTAGAGCTATATATGTCCTAACATGTGGCTAAATGCGAGAAACTAAGTACATTGAACATGAAAAGCAAAAATCGGCCCGAAATGGCCTTCATTTACCCAAAATGGGTTTCAAAGCATGTGAAGTGATTTTTCTTGACTCTAATGGTTGTTATTACAACTATATATTTCCTAACATGTGGCTAAATGCGAGAAACTAAGTACATTGAACATGAAAATAAAAAATCGGTCCGAAATGGCCTTCATTTACCCAAAATGGGTTTCAAAGCATGTGAATGTCCCCATGCAGACCCCCCACCCTGCTTCCCCCCCGCACCCCCCACCCCGCTGCTCCCCCCTTGCATACCCCCCCCAAGCCTGCTGCTCCCCCCCTGCACCCCCCCACCGCCCGTCGCCCCACCTGCAGACCCCCACCCTTGGTGCCCCCTACATACCCCCCTTGTTGCCCCCCCCCGCGTAACCCACCCCTGTTGCCCCCCTGCGACCCCCCACCCTTGTTGCCCCCCTGCAGACCCCCCCTTGCTGCCCCACCCCCGCAGAATCCACCCATGCTGCCCACCCCCCCCGCACATCCCCCTCCCGCACAAGCCATAATTCGATCGCAAAGACGGAAACGACATTCATCTACCCGAAATATCTTTAAAATCATGTGACCCGACTTTAAGTGACTCTAATGGTGATACATATATGAATAAGAACTATAAATGACCTAAAATGAGGCTACAAGCGAGAAATTAAAGAAATTGAGCTCGAAAGCCGAAATCGGCCCGAAATGACGTTCACTTACCCAAAATGGGTTTCAAACATGTGAAGCGAGTTTAATTGATTGTAATAAATATATACATACCAATAAGAACTATACATGACCTAAAATGAGGCTAAAAGCGATAAATTAAGTTAATTGAGCTCGAAAAGCCGAAATCGGCCCGAAATGACATTCACTTACCCAAAATGGATTTCAACCATGTGAAGCGAGTTTAGTTGATTGTAATACATATATACATACCAATAAGATCAATACATGACCTAAAATGAGGCTAAAAGCGATAAATTAAGTTAATTGATCTCGAAAAGCCGAAATCGGCCCGAAATGACATTCACTTACCCAAAATGGGTTTGAAAACATGTCAATCAAGTTTAGTTGATTGTAATACATATATACATACCAATAAGAACTATTCATGACATTACAAGCGACAAAAAGTGAGAAATTAAGTCAAATGACCTTGAAAAGCCGAAAGCCGGAATTTGAACTTGAGAAGTCGAGCCTATTGTTTACTTTTGCCACCTTCCTATGAAGTTTCAACCATTATCCCTTCCCCGTGATCTGCACGCATGTAATTTGTCGCTAACTCGACATTAGTGACATTGGACTTGGGAATGGTGAAAGGCGGGGTGTCTTCAAACGCATCATACTCCTCCTCATCCTCAACATCACCAACTCCAAGTATACTTCTTTTTCCCGGGACAACAATTGACCACTTGTTATCAGAAGGGTCAGTTACGTAGAATACTTGCTTAACTTGTGATGCAAGCACGAATGGCTCTTCACTATAACGCAACCAACCCAAATCTACAAGAGTAAATCCACAAGGGACATCTTTTCTTATGTAGCGCCGGTTATAATCAACCCACTTGCATCGAAATAAGCAGACCGTAAAAACAGAGTAGTCAAGCTCCCATATATCTTGAACCCACCCATAGTATAACAATTTAGCATCAATAGGAGACTTGTCTTTGGCACTTGCATACTGTGTAGATGATGCCTCTACTGAAACGCCACTATTCTGCAGAGATCTCGACTTTTGATCTTGACGATCTGTCCAAAATGTAAATCCGTTAACATCATAACCCTCATAGGAGTGCACAGCTTCTCGAGGACCAAATGCTAGCCACTTTAGAGTTTCAGAAACATTGGAATCTACTTCACTCATTAATCGGTTATGGAACCAATCAATAAACGTCTAATTATGCAACTGCATCAATGCTCTAGTCCCTTTACCTGGATTCTGATCGCGTAACTCCTCCATATGCTCATCCAAGTAGGGATGGACCTGTACCATATGCTGCAATACAAATAAGTGTGCTTGTATGCGCCTTTCAACAGGAGGTACGATCATTTTGGAGCCAAGTGTACCTTTACCCTCGAGTATGCCGTCGTGTCGAGATGTAGGAAGTCCAATAGGATCAACATTAGGTAAGAACTCAGCCACAAAATTACTGACCTCTTCACTCACAATCCCCTGAATTATACTTCCTTCTGGTTGCGCAGGATTCCTTACTTTATCTTTCAAAGAGCCCATATGTCTCTCAAAGGGATAGCACCACCTCAAAAACACTGGACCACATAGCTTAATTTCTTGAACTAGATGTACAACCAAATGGACCATAATGTCGAAGAAAGCAGGTGGGAAATATATCTCAAACTTGCACAAAGTCTCTATCACACCAGCCTGGAGAGCATCAAGCTTCGACGGTTGTAACTTTTTGCTACATATAGTATTGAAAAACGAACATAGCTCTGTTATAGTGTGTCTCACGTGTTTCGGTAATATCCCTCGAATTGCAATCGGTAAGAATACTTGCATCATTACATGACAATCGTGAGACTTCATACTCGATAATTTCAACTCACCGTCTAAGGTAACAAATCTTTTCATGTTCGATGAGTACCCTGATGGAACCTTAATGCCGTACAAAGACTCGCAAAAAAGTCGCTTCTCAGCTCTAGATTGAGTGTAGCAAGCCGGAGGCAAATAGTTCCTATCATCATCCTTCACCGTTATCTTTCCTTTTCCTTCAATTCCTGCAGGCGACCCTTCTTCGTTTTCCTTTTCTTTTCCCTTTGCTTTTCCCTTTCCTTTTCCTTTGCCAGGCACTTTCTCTTTTTTCTTTCTTTTCTTAGTGTCCCTCTTTTGAGCCCATAGCTCTGGTCGAAGCCCCTCACTTTCCAGATACAGTCGCACCCCTTTGCTATCCTTTGTCTTAGGTGGAATATTCATAAGTGTCCCCAGAATGGCGTCACATACATTTTTCTCTATGTGCATGACGTCGAGACAATGTCTAACCTCTAGATCTCTCCAATATGGAAGTTTCCACATAATAGACTCCTTTTTCCAAAGTCCCTTATCACCCACACTCGATCCTTTGCCGAATATCGTTTCAATACCCTTGACTTGATAAAAAACCTCAATACCAGTCAATGGTCTACGAGCAACCCCTTCCTCAACTGTTCCATCGAATGCCTTCTTCTTATTATGATAAGGATGGTCGCGTCGAAGGAACCTTCGGGTGCGCATATAAACATCTTTGTGACAAGTAGTAATGTATTTAGATGCTGTGTCGTCCACGCAAATCGGGCATGCTTTCTTCCCTTTGTTCTTGTACTCGGATAAGTTCCCATAAGCAGGTTAGTCATTAAGAGTGAATAAAAGCATGGCATGCAATGTGAATACCTCATCAGCATGTGCGTCATACACATAAACCCCTTCATCCCACATTTTTCTCAAATCATCAACAAGTGGCTGGAGGTAGGTATTTATGTCGTTTCCAGGCTGTTTCGGCCCTGAAATAATAATCGACAACATGATGTACTTGCGTTTCATGCACAACCAAGGAGGCAAGTTGTATATAACTAGAAGAACCGGCCACGTACTATGTTGAGAACTAAGAGTGCCAAATGGGTTCATCCCATCCGTGCATAGGCCAAGCCTCAAATTTCTGGCCTCGTCACTAAAGGGCTTATGCACCCTATCGATACCTTTCCCCTCAGGAGAATCAGTCGGATGTTTGATAAAACCGTCCTTCTTCCTTCGTTCTGCATGCCACCTCAAGTTCTTAGCATCGTTTTTAATTGAAAACATGCGCTTGAATAGTGGTATAATCGGAAGATACCACATCACCTTTGCTAGAGGCCCTTTCTTATCACTAACCCCTGCGCGCCTGTAACGCGACTTCCCACATCGAGGACACTCATCCATATTTTCATATTCATTTCGATATAGCACACAATCATTTGGACAAGGATGTATCCTCTGGTACTCTAAACCGAAGGGACACATCAGTTTCTATAGTAGTTCGACTTGAGTAGTTCATCGTCGTCCGGCAACATATCACCAAAGGCTTGCAACAAGGAAGTGAAATAAGAGTCACTTATACCGGCTTTCGTCTTAATATTAAAGAGTGTTATCACGGCCGTCAGCTTCGTGTACCTCGTACAACTGGGATACAACGATTTCCGAGATGCCTCGGTCATGCACTCAAAAACACGAGGCCGTTTGCCAGCATGATCATCCACCCCCTCCATCATCTCCTCGATATAGTCCCCTTCATCATCATCATCCTCTACTTCATTATCCTCATATTCGTCCTCGATGTTCTTGTCATTCTCAATGACATCAAACCCACCTCCTTCATGCACATCGTTAACAATGACATTCCCACCATCATATATACCCTCCTCACCGTGCCAAACCCATACATGGTAGTCTTGCCTAAACCCGCGACGAAAGATATGCTCCCTAAGCGACCCAATGCTACTAACCATGCCCACATTACTACAATCAACACAAGGACAATAAAACCCCTCGGTTCCCGTTGCAGCCTGATGACTTAATGCAGCATCACAAAATTCAAAGACCCCATCCACGAATTCACACGTGTCGCGACTACCGTACATCCATGCACGATTCATTTCAATCAGACCTCTAATTAAACACAAGCAACAAGTACCTCATGTCAATGACGAACTTCATTATATAATTAGAGTTTATGAACCATATATATTTAATGAAATTTGACATGCTTTCCAAGGGTCCTTATCACTCCAACCTAACCCATCCTTAGATGTCTAATCTCACTAGTGAATGTATGCCTTCTTTTCGATTCTACGAAAAATCCGGCAGCATTTCCCTACAGTTCTCCAAGTACACGATGTAGATATATAGTTACTTATATCTACATATGTACCCAAAGAACAAAAGTAGGGAAACGACGAGCCAAGATTTTCCTCTAGAATCGAAATAAAGGCATACATTCACCACCTAAGTGAGATTAAACATCTAAGAACAGTCCCAAACCGGGGACTATTCAAGACTTACTCCTAATGAGTAAGTCTTGAACGGGTATCTAGGCATATGATATGATGATGCATACATAGGTTTTTAAACAACAAAACATTTTACATCTAATCTCAATTCAACGATAAATGTATACATATTTTCACATATAAACCAATTTACTATGAAAGAAAGTTAAATATGAATGATGACATACCAATATCAAGGTTGTAAATAGGAAAATCGAACTCAACACTCCGTCACTAGCTAGTTTCAATCAACAACAAAGTTAAAGTTAACATTAGTATAAATTAGCAAATCAAACAAAACTAAACAAAACTAAACAAAACTAAACTAAACTAAACTAAACTAAACTAAACCAAACTAAACTAAACTAAACTAAACTAAACTAAACCAAACCAAACTAAACTAAACAAAACCAAACCAAACTAAACTAAACTAAACTAAACTAAACTAAACTAAACTAAACTAATTAAGTACAACAACAACAACAACAACAACAACAACAACAACAACAACAAACAACAACAACAACAACACAACAACCACAAAAATAACAACCGCGACTACAACAACCACAACAACAACAACCCCACCAAAGCCCTAGTTTTTTAACCTAAAAATCAAACTAACTACTTAAACTAAAATCAAATTAACCCAAATCAATCAACTTTGAACCCTTTAACTATTATACAACCTAATTTCACTAACAATTATTCATAAAACTACAATGAATTATAAACTTGAAGTTTCAAATATGAGATTAAAATAAAAGTTATGAACTTTTAGTTACCTAGGAAGAGGTGGAGGAGGAATGTAGTTGTTTAGGGAAGGGTTGAGGACGAATGTAGTTATTTAGGAGGAGGAAGGTGGAGGTGCGGCGAAAATCGCAGAGGAGTCAAGTGGTGGTGCGCAAGCTAGGGCAGAGACTTACAGCAGTAGTGGTGCGCAACCTAGGGCGCCCAACTGGTGGTGGAAGCTTCGGGTGGCGGCGGAATCAGGTGGTGGCGGTGAGGTGTGGTGGTGCGTGGTCGAACCCAGTGTGGTGGCGCTCAGGTGTTAGGTACTTCAACTCGCTGTACGTGGGAATTGAAAATGATGGAGGGAACTGAAATTGGGTGAATTAAGGAGGGAAATAACACGGGCTTGTGTGGCAGAAAAAAATCGGATAATCTGATCCGGTCCTAAGAACCGAATCAGATTATTGAAAATCGCAGCAGATTATATAATCTGATCCAGTTCACTAAAAGACCGGATCAGATTGTTTGCCCAGATTTCCCTCTTCATTGATTGTCGGATGCGGTTTTCTAAAAACCGAATTTGTTACTAAGTGACAGATAAGGTTTTTTCCACTAGTGATATGTAATTCCCTTAATAAAACATGTGTTGTATATAATCCATCTTGAAATGCCGTTTCTTTAGTGGCAATTTACACTCTTCAATTAACAAGTTTATGCAAATTAAAAGACGTGTGTGAACACCTTAATCGATTGTTTTTTCACATAAAATCAAAATTGCAAGTGGAAGCATCAAACATCTTAAAGCAATAGCTTCATATTCAACATACTAATTATATCTAGCCTAATTCGAGTATCACATATACGCCATTTTGGGGTGCCGCACGCATAGGCGCGCAGTGCAACAACTAGTATATAAAAATTATGGCTATTAATAATATAATAATAATTTTTTGATATAAAATCCATAAAAATTACATAAAAATATTGTAAAATTAAATTTTATATAAAAGTTATGTAAAAGCCAAAAAAGAAATTTATTCGCGGTCCGGACCGAAAATCAAAACTTGAAAAATGGACCAAACAACTGTTTATTTTTTCGGTATAGACCGAAAAATCAAACATTCAAAAAACTTGGACCTAATTAGGGCCCTAATATGTAGGTTCACCCTTAGTCCTCCAAAATCTCATAAATGGACTTAGGGCATTATATGACTTGGCAAGGTAGGACTTAGAGCATTCACCTATTTATTATAGGGAAAACCCCATCTTTCAACACTCTTGTTTGTTTTTTTTTTTTCAAGAATTCACCAAATAAGTTGACAGCTTGTTTCCGTTAACAAAAATTGCCCATGCCAGACAAGTTAAGAGATGAACTCTTAAAGATATGGAAGTATCTAAGTAAGGACAAAAAGAATCCGGGGGATTTCATAAAAAGTCGGTACTACTATTATGCTTCTAGACAAATCGTTTTCAAAACCAAACAGAGTTTTTTGAGGCGGTATTGACTTTTAACAAAGATTTCAACCTCGACGAACTATTCTTTGAAATAGGTAAATACATTCTTGTATGTTTTCTTTATCTTATAATATTATATAGTATTTGTTTGTTCCAAGGAAAAAAAGGGTTTACCTCTATGAAGTGGAGATGAAGGTGGATAACAAGCTACAGAAAATTCCGCTCAATTCTGAAAACTCAATGACAAGCAATCTTCTGGAGCATCTTTTCATTTAGATTAGTGATACGACTCATCCAAGAACAAACAAATACTATATAATATTATAAGATAATAAAAACATACGATAATGTATTTACCTGTTTCAGGGAATAGTTCGACGATGTTGAAATATTTCTTAAGAGTCAATACGGCCTCAAAAAACCCCGTTTGGTTTTTGAAAACGGTTTGTCTAGAAGCATATTAGTAGTACCGACTTTTTATGAAATCATCTGGATCCTTTTTTGTCCTTTCCTAGATACTTCTAGTTTTTCAAGATTCATCTCTTGACTTGTGTGGCATGGCCAATTTATGTTAACAGAAATAAGCTGTCAACTTCTTTGGTGAATTCTTGAAAACCAAAAATAAAAAAGGAAAAACAAATAATAGTGTTGAAGGATGGGGTTTTCCCTATAATAAATACTCCCTCTGTCCCAAAAAGATCTGAACACTTATTGGGACACGTAGTTTAAGGTGATAAGTTGTGGTGTGATTTTCAAATGTTATTTTATTTAAAAAGTAGACATGATAGGAGTTGATGGGGTATTTTTTATTAGAGGAGAGAGAAAGTTGGGTAACTTTTTATTGATAAAAGGTAGAGTGCGGGCCAAAGATGTATAAAAGAAATAATATATTAATGGTGGGATCATGTCAAAAATAGAAGTGTTCAAACTAATTTTGGACAAACTTAAAAGGAAAGGGTTCAGACTATTCTGGGACGGAGGTAGTAGGTGATAAATTAAATTTCTTGTTTCCTGTAATGATCTAAGTCCTACCTTGTCAAGTCATATAATGCTCAAAGTTCTAAGCTTTATTCTATTGTCTCTCTGTTGAACATGAATGAATTATCTGATGGGCACTCAAAATAGAGACTACAAACACACAGTAAGAATGACAAGGAAATAGAGCTAAGATGATATGATTTATTAATGATCAAAGTAATCAAGCCATACAACTCCCTTAGTTTCGAGAGGTAAGCGCGCGGTGCAACAACTAGTATATAAAAAAAAATATAACAATTAATAATATAATAATAATTTTTTGATATAATATCCATAAAAAGTACATAAAAATATTGTAAAATTAAATTTTATATAGAAGTTATGTAAAAGCCAAAAAAGAAATTTATTCGCGGTCTGGACCGAAAATCGGAACTTGAAAAATGGACCAAACAACTGTTTATTTTTTCGGTCCAGACCAAAAATTCAAACATTCAAAAAACTTGGACCTAATTAGGGCCTTAATATGTAGGTTTACCCTTATGCCTCCAAAATCTGAGAAACGGGGCTGCATTATTACTTAAGGATAAGTATTGAGAACATACACCATTTAAGGCGGAGTATGGCGGCGGACCAAATTCAGTCCAATGAGTACGACATGACATTTCTAGGGATTTTCTTATCTCTATCAACTGGCCCTCAACAAAGGAATCAAATTGCATAAACAGTGTGTCAACTACCTCAGTTAGAGTAGCAATCCATGCTTTCAAGGCCCCATGAAAAACTCTCGACTCTGTTGCTTGTTGTGTTACCAAAGTGTCTTACTTGGTTAGTCCAACATTTCATAAACTTCTCCTTGTGCACAAGCCAAGTCCCGTATATGTAGCTAGGAAAATCAACGGGTGAGTTTTTTCCAACTACACCCAACTCTTCCATCATATTAGCTACATTTATCTCATATTCAGCCTCAGTCTTAGAATTCATCACCCTAGCACAACTTCCTCGCCCGAACCGAACACCCATCTTCTTATTCCCTCCTCACTTCTTTGCAACCCATGCCTCCACATCATGATTGATATGCCACGTGCAAAGTAGATGAGCAGGGTTGGGAAAAACATCCGAGGTATATTTTACCAAAGCCAGATCTCGATCAGTCACAATAGCATTCGGAGTCACACTCATGCCAATGAGGGTTTTCAGTCTTTCCAACATCCAAAGGTAGCCTTGAGCATCCTCATACTGCAATAATGCTCATGCAATAAGAAAATTCTTGTTGGTAGGTGACACTCCAACAATCTCCATCAAATGATACACGTACTTGTTTGTCTTGTACGTTGCATCAATATGGATCACGTGGAAATATGTGCTCACTATTTTCAAGAACATCGGGTGTGCAATGAAGGTATGTGTCACCCTACCCAACTCGTCCAAATGGATCCAAAACAGATATTTGCTTTCAACAACCTGATGAAGAAACTGTTGGGCTGCATTTTTGCATTCTGATCTCGCCTTTCTCAATGCATGTCTACAGTTGTAGATGTGCCTCATGTTAGGCTTCAAAGGCGGAAATGAACCCTTGATGGCTTTCATGATGTGTTGTGGTTTCACATGGGATGTACTTAATTCTCCAACGACCTTCTTGGCGGAGGAACTGAGACCGCTGATTTGTCGATGATCCTCCGGGTAAAACATCATTGGATGGTTATGAAACACATGTTCAACCTTGGTCTCGACTACCCAATACGCGTAGATATTTTTTGGGACGAGGAACAACCTAAATTGACTCCCACATCATTTTCTCTTGGTTTTTCTTCTAATTGTTGTGCTGAAATCACAAGGCTTCATCTTCTTTCCACGATCACAATCCAAAAATTACGACTTCCTTTTGAGACTGCTAATAGTCAAGAAAAACCCGAGGTCAATGGCCATGTTCCTACACCACTCGGTTGCAGCATCGACTTTGAAATTTTAGGCTATTGTCGAAATACGTGTTGTAGTTAATCCCGTTACCAACATACTCCTAAACAGATCAATGATATCATCGTTAATCATAAGAAACAATCATCAATTAACCATTATTCACACAAAATAAATTAAATTATATTATATTAATTCAATTAAATTAACTATTAATTACAAAATTAACTAAAATGAAATTGATTCAATTTTTTTATTTTTACTATTTATTAATTTTTCAAGTTTTTTGTACGTATAATATAAAATAAATTTTTAAAAGTTTAATATCAAACTAATCTATAATATAAATTAATTTCATTTATTATATAAAAAAAATTAAAATTACGTTTAAAAAAACAAACGTTTGGCCTGGACATTTGTCCCATGGACAAAACGTTTGGCCAGGACATCAGGGGGCAAACGTTTAGCTTGAACGTTTTGCCCATGGAAAAAATGTCTGGAGTAAGAAAGGTGGAACTTTTTTTAGAGTAGTGGAAGAAGAGAGACGAAGATATGGTTTACTAATGTTTTACTTTGGCACATGTGCATGTAATTGGTTACACATTACTTATGGTGTAACAGTTACACTCAATAATTTCTATTTTTATTTGTCAATATTCAGTCAATTGATTATGTTTTAAATTTAAAATGATTTAAAAAATTATCAAATGAAATCTTGTTAGATTTATTTAAAATATTATAATCATTCTTGAACCACAATGACGAAGAGATATATTAGAAAAGACTCGCTTGGGTGGGAAAATCACATAACCCAAGCGCGTACGTAGTTTGGCTCTTGAGCCACTGCAAGGTTTTCAGCAAATGGACAATCATGTAGCTTTGTATGTACAGTATGAGTGGGCACTTATATAGCCTAAACAGTCAAATATGCAATTTTGATGGAAAAATATACAATTTATTTTTGTCATGCACCATGGCAACTAGGTTTGGCAAAGCGGATTTGACAAGAAAATTCCAAAATATGAGCGGCCTTTCCATAATAGTCTCAACTATGGAGGGTGCATTCTCATAATGATCTCAAGGGAACAATAAAGTGTTAAATTAGTTGTTTTTTGGTTTGATTTTTCCAGTTTCTTTGTTCCCCTTTTATATCATTGTCTCTATTTAGCCAACTAGAGTTTAAAACATCATAATCCGACCTTCTAAATTGGTCTTTTAAAGTCATTAGATTAATTAAGAAGACATCATCCATAGTTCGGATTATAATGGAATAATCTATAGTTGAGATTATTTTGAAAAACTCAACTATAATTCGAATCATTCATATGAAATATTTCCTAAAATTTAGAGGTATCTTCCTGATATGCTAAGTGTCGTATGATGGGAAGTTACAAATGTGTGATTATGTTGAAGTGCCCTTTAAGCATTATATTTTCTTTGATTTTAGATCTCTTGATAGCCCTTCAAGCATTAGATTTTCTTTGATGGTAGATCTCTGCATATAAAGGTAATTAGAATATATTTTAAATTTTAGGGGAAGCTTTAAAGAGATATCTTACGGAGAAATAGCCCACTAAGAGCAGTGGCGGATTCAGGAATCTGGGAATAGTTGGTCACACTCTAGGTAGCACGGAAACGGATATAGGAACGGCCGGATGGGTACAAGGATGGAAAACGTCAAAATTAAATTTTTAAAAATGGGTACGACATGAATTCAGCTAAAAGAACAAGAAAACAACTTAACTAAATTAAAATCATTACATAAGTACTTCAAATACAAAAAAGAACAACAACAACTAAGTTTAATGTTTCTAAAATAAAAAATAAACACATAAATCAAAACAGAAAAAAACAGAACTCATTGCATCTAAAGAAAAATAAAAGAAGGTAAAAAAGCACATTCAATTAACACTACAACAATTCAACACAACACTACAACAATTCATCCAACAAAGGAGGAGAGTCTAATACACAAAAAAATAAGCCTTCAAATTCAATAAGTTGCCTTGCTCAGTACCTCTCTAGTCTCTACTACAGTCAGTCTTGAGTCTACCCCCCATTTTTTCGCTGCACTTTATTCCCTTCAAACTCGATACTTTGCCTTGCTCAGTACCAGCATTAGAAGAGGAGGACATTACCCCCTCTTTCTCTCTCTTCATGTCCCCCACATTGTCTTGTTCCTCTTTTCTTAGAATCTCATTGTCATACTAATATTAATATTAATATTAATACTATACTATATTATAGTTTATAGTTTTATACTATACTATACTATACTAAGTATTTCATACTACTCTTGACTGTCTCCATCCCTCTCTTTCATCTTTCCTTTGTCTATCCCCATCAACAAAGTGTCAACTAATGTTCCTAAAACTGAAGTAAATCACCATTCTTCCGTAATTTGTGAATACAACATTTAAGTATGCGCCTCTTGAATTAACTTAGGAAAGTTCCATTTTTGAACAACTTTCCATCACATCATTTATCATTTTTCCCATTCTAAACATTTTCAGCACATCACCATTTTCCCCCTCTCCTTAGTCTAATCCGCATTTTCCAAAGAAAAAGAAGCATTGAACTAAACACTCCAAAAGTCTAACTCTTAACCGGGGACAATCAATTAAAATGGTGGCATTTCAACCGCAATGAGCCAAAGATAGAGACAGGTTAAAAGATAAATCAACTTTTAGAAGTTATTATCTTCATACAATCAATTAATCGAGTCACTCGCAAAACATTACATACAAGCAATGGAACGAGTGAATTCAACGATAGAAATGGCACTAACCTGGAGGAAGAGACTGCTTCAACTTATCAGCCTTCTCGGAGTCGAAGACGCAGAGAGTGTAAAGATACTTGGAGCAGCGAACCTTGAACTTAACCACATCCTTGCTTCTCTTGATCTTCACGGAACGTGCATCTTTCCTTCGGCGGTCGGTAGGAAATCCTTTATCTCATGAATCGCTTCTACGCATTACCACCACACATTAGTTTTAGGAACTCAGCGCCTTTGATGCATTCTCTACCTCAATGATAATTTTTTGATTTTGAATCACCAACACCGGCAACACACGAGTTTTTCCCCAAATTCTAGGGTTTTGAATGATAATTTTTTATCTCTGAAAAATGTAAAACGGGTATCATTCGGTAGATCAAGGCGAGATGATAATTTTAAGTTGAAGATTTAAAAGAAAAAGGAGATTCATGTAAACGAAATTCAAGAATTTTAGTTAAAGACTTGAGGTTGAAGGAGAGAGGAAGAGGAAGAGGAAGAGACGTGAGAGAGAGAAAGAGGCAGTGTTTTCGGTTTTTTTTTGGTCAGTCAAGAGAGAGAGAAAGAGTTTTAATTTTTTTTTCCCAAAATAATAGTTGGTCACGTGACCAACTGTGACCCTACATAGTTCCGCCACTGACTAAGAGTAGCAATATATTGCTTTTAGTGGTCATCTTGTGAGTATAATTGTGAGGAAATTATTCTTCTAATTCACCTTATCTCTATTATATAAGGGAAGGGGAGAGTTATGGTGTCTCCCCTATAAATTTACTTAAATTGCCATTAATAAATCAACTACTACCAAAAAAGGGGAAAAATAAAGTCAAACTCAAATATAGCATGAAAAAATTGACTTAAATATTGAAGGCAATCAAGTTATAATTGAGCCACCAAAAAAAGAAACATTGACTATAAGATTTAGTAAATTTATGCTGAAAAAGTTAAAAAGGAATATTACATCAATCAAATATCTTATTAATCAATTCACAATCACAATCAAGTATTACATCGAAACGGAAAATTCAATCAAATAACAAAGTGAAATGATTTATTTAACACAAAGACTATGTTAATACAAAATAAGAAATAATACAAAATAAGAAATCCTAAATAAATTCACTTAACATTCTTTTATCGTTCATCAAATTTAATTTTTAAAAACCTAAAAGAGAGAATTAAGTAAAAAGAAGGGTTAGGTGATAGAGGTTTAACCTATGAAATTTAGCCAAAAAAATGTCTAATGTTCAAAATTTACCCCTGTTTATGCCTAAAAAAGCTAGAATTTGTATTTGAAAAAAAAAATTAGACACACATCGCATGTATAATTTGCTAGTATTTAATAAAATAGGGTAATCACCCTATCTTGTGTTTATGTGATGCTTCTTGTTCTTGTTTAAATTTTCTCCCACTAAAATTCCTAACTAACCAATTGGTATTAAAGCCCTACTTTCTTACGCTTCTTTTAAATTTCCAAAATTAATGACAAAAAGAACAATCACACAAATACACAAGGCTATGATCTAACCAAACTAAAATCAACAATAATTAATAAATTAATATAAAAGGATTTTTCTAAGGAATGTTGTGTTTTTTTAATAAGGTAAGAAAAAAAGAGTATATTAGGAGGCCCTCCGTAAGAGGGGTGATCCTAATACACCATTTACTGATGGGTTTAAAATATATACCGCAAGTGCACGGTGTCTGTTGTTAGTAGAGACTTAGCAAATACGGGTCGATCCACAGGGAGAAGATTTCTATAGATTGATGTTCAATTATCAAACTACTTCACGAGAAAGATTGTTGAATGATTAATAACTAAACTAAAATGAACTAGATCACAAAAGGATGGGAGTTTATCAAATAATTAAAAACCTAGGGCATTCGATCGGTCCACCATGCTTATACCAATTCAATCACTACAATACAATTCAATAATACTTGGATTGAGGTTCGAGTAATTAGAGTATTTTGTTAATCCTACGGTCGGGACTTAACACTCTTAGATCAACATATGCTAGTACGACCGCTCACCATAATCAGATCTACCAATTGTAACAAGTCTCTAATGAGTTCGATCTTTCAATTCTAACTCCTATTAGCTAAATCATAACCCATGATATTGCGCAATTACATGAATTAAACAATTATAACAAATCAAAAGGAATTACTTTAATCCAATCCAATCATTGAAAAACTTTAAATCACAATCAAAAAGGTATAAACATGGCTTCCCTCACTAAGCCCTAGAAAAAGACTACTCACTCATTATACTCATGAACACAATAAACATAATGAAAATAGAAGAATTCATCAAATTAAACTAAGTAAGAAATAATACTGAATGATTAAAGAGCAATGGAAACGAAATTTACAATCTTTATAATCGTCAAAGTAGAGAGTTAATACAAGACTAGAGAGAGAAAACTAAATGTTTTGACCTAATAAAACGAAGAGAAAAGATGATCCAAACGGAATTAATAAACCGTATATATAGTATTTGAAAAATCGGCTAAAAAACACGAAAAACAGTCAAATCGACCATCCGCCCGGTCAACCGGGCCAAACCTCCCCATGGGGCGGCGAGGAAATATTTCTGCAAGTTCAGGTGGAAAACCTCCCGGTCGATGGGGCAAGGCCACCCGGTTGGGCACGCAAGCATTTTTGGGGTCTTTCTCGCCCGGTCAACCGAGCGAACATGCGCATGGAGATTTTGAAGAAAATTTAGCTCGCCCGGTCCTGCCAAACCGCCTGATCGACCGGGTGAGAGCTTTTCTTTAGCTTCTTGCTTCGTTTCTTCATCTAAGCCGCTTGACTTGATCTCCGGATCTGTTGTGAGCTATGTATGGTCATCGGACTTTCCTTCTGTGGCCAGATTAAGGCACGAAATACATAGTCTGCACAATAAAGCATAGAGGAACAAAGCCAAGCACAACCATATCAAATCACACAAATATGAGCTCTGTGGCCAGATTAAGGCACAAATATATACATAGTCTACACAATAAAGCATAGAGGAACAAAACCAAGCACAACCATATCAAATCACACAAATATGAGCTCAAAAGAGCTCACAATAGTATTCAATGCTAAGGGAATCGGGGCTAAAAACACTATATAAAATAGACACATCAAAATCCCCCAAGTTAACCTTTTGCTTGTCCCTAAGCAAAACCATTCAAATAAGTTACAACATGATATTGTTTCACCCCATAGAAAATCCAGTTCAAAAGTATTAGTGGACTCAAAATATATTAATCAAGAAGGCATGCATCATCATCAATCAATCATATCAATCCAACAACCAATCACCGAGAAAGACAATCAAGCTAGGTTACTACGCATATCATGCAGATGCTAAGATGGTGCTCACCAAGGAAGACACAAGCTCTCATTTTTGTGGCAGGAAAAAGATGTGCCCGATCACTCTCCTTTCCCACCATATGTCCCTTCCCAACTCACCACTCTCGTGTGTTTATAAGGTAATATATGGCACTCAACCTAGTTCAGTCGACTCAGAAATAACACTTACTCTTTAACTTTGATCCCTTGACTCACTTTCAATCCAATAATGCAACACATAAAGATCATGAGGACTTTGAGAGGTTGCAATGGGGTTGAGGTTAAGGGTATGGAATAAATTAGGGATGTGGTGGATAAACCAAGCATGAAGGAGCATAGACTAGCAAAACTAGGCCAATGAGACCTTCATAACTTCAACTACTAACATCTCCAAAATATCACCCACATTTATTTTCTCAACTCAAGCACCATTTTCACTTTCTTTGAACTTGTTTATTTTTTCTTTTCAAACAACACTTTATTCAATATTTCAACCTTTTTGTTCCTTTTCTTTCCCTTGTTCTCTTTTCTTCTTTTGTTTTCTTGACTTATTGTAGTGAACTTCTTTTCTTTCTTTTTCAACTTGAAGTCTCAAGTCAATCATAAACTGATCATAATCTAACTCCAACTAGCACACATCATAGCATACATAACTATCAAAGCAACCCAATCACTCTAATAATAATGCTCCCCTAAGCTAGGCTTGGGACAAGAATCAAATAAGGCTAAGGGGTTTGAAGTGAAGGTTAGTAATCATAAACAGACAGAAAGGCTTCAGCGGAGCTAGAGATGGAAGAATGTACTCAATCACAACTCTGGAGCTAAAAATTATGAAAAGAATGCCTCAATCATGTCAACATGTATGCACATCAAATTTCAAAGAATACAGGATCAAAACCAAGATTAATATCATAATTGAGGAACTAATCACACAACAAAGAGGGAAGACTGGATGAAAGATAGGCATCCATGGCTCAAGAAATCTCACAGTCTAACCAACCTAGCTCCACAATTAATGCAAGTGCCATAAGTATCAAGTAGTCAAGGGTCATGGAAGATTGAAAATCAAAACAAAGACTAACAACTGTTCATGGCAACTATAATAGATTAAGAGTCAAAATATTCATTTGAAATTTTAGGGGGTAGGGAAACAATCATGCAACTCAATTGTTCAATGTCAAACTCGTATTTTTGTCTTTTTTTTTTGGAAAGAAATAAACTACACTAACTATACTAAGAAAGCAGTAAATATAGAGAGGGGTGTACTTATAGAATTCCTCCCCCCAAGCTGAACTTGACAATGACCTCATTGCAGCAAGAGGGAAGAAAGAACTCACTCGTAAAGGGCACCAATCGCAAAATAAAAGAAGAGATGGGTTGCCTCCCGGAAAGCGCTGGTTTATAGAGGTCCCGCACGACCATGTTACCTCATATTAGCAAGCTATGGTGGCTCCAACACACCAAGAGTGGCTCCTCCATGGAACAACTTCGCACGCTGCGCACCGGCCTTGAACTTTGCTACTTTGTCAATCATATCTTTGTCTCTCTCAACCACTGGCATGGTCACATGTGGGATTTCAGCGTGGTCATCTTTCTTTATATCACCTACAGACGAATCTAAACAAAGTAAAGTCTCTAATGGGTCCTTTGTCAGCACATCTGGGGGGTCAAGAATAGCAGTCTCCTCCAAAACATCTACCCTGCAACAATTGTGCTCAAGCATAGGAGACTTTGTAGCATTGGTTAACTTAAAAGTAACAGTATCATCACCAACACTTAAAATCAAGGAACCAGACTTGACATCTATAACAGCACCTGCAGTACATAAGAAAGGTCTACCCAAAATAATGGGAATTTGACTATCCTCCTTCATATCTGGTACTACAAAATCAATAGGAATTTAGAATTTTCCAACCCTGACAGGCACATCCTCTAAAATACCCAAAGGATATTTCACAGAACGATCGGCCATTTGCAAAGTAATTTGTGTGCATTTCAAAGGTCCCATATGCAACCTATTGCAAATAGAAAGAGGCATGACAGACACGCTAGTTGGCGGGCTCTTGTCGTGAGAGTCACCAAATATAATTTTCTCCTACTCTCTTTTACAAATAAATGTAGATAGGAAGTAGGGTTCGTATCCACAGGGAAATGGGCAAGGCAAGTGTATTTAATGAAATTGATCACCTAGATTTCTCTACGTGATGAACAATCGAGGCAATGGGGGATTTTGGATTAAATCAAAATCTAGACGAGCAAACAAGATGAAAATTAACTAGTGGAAGTCAATAATAACGAAGTTAGGGTCCAGTTGATATCCACTTCTACGGATCTATTTATCGATTCACTGTAAGCTTACTCAATTCTTGGTTGATTATCGTTAAGGATCGAATCCTCTGTTCTCTCAAGTTTTAGTTAAGTAAGTACGAGCTGCGCATTACAAAATCCTAATTCTCAATCAACCTCTCCTAGCGTCGAGATTCAAACTAAGAATCGCATTAAGAATAGAGAACCGATAATATTGCCGATATTTAAACAAGCGCTAAGCATTCAACAACTTGTCTAGCTTAACTGGATTCACTCAATAATGTTCAGCATAAATCAAGAGAACCTAGCTTACTACAACATGGTTAAGCATATAACATCAGATTATATCCGAAACCTAGCATTAAATCAACAACAAACATCAACTAGTAGTACTCCTAGCTAATCCAAGTCATGACCATAAACATTAATATTGAAAGCTAGACAATAACCAAGATAAAGAGTAAGAGAAAGAGTAAATCTTACAATAAACCGTCAAAAGCTTCCTTCAACCATTCCCAAGAGAGTTTAAGCTATAATTTCCATGCTTCTTGTCCACAATACAAAAGTGAAATACATAGAGCTCAATGGAAGATGAAAACTAGAAAACTAAAACAAAAGGGAGGAGTTCTTTTTCTCTAAGAGTGGCTAACCCCTTAGGGTTATGAACAATGTCCTATTTATACTCCCAAAAGAAACTATAACGAAAAAGAAGAAGAAAGTTACAAGTTGTCTAAGTCGGCAACTTAGCCGACTTTGCCCAGCGCCAGGGGTCGCGAGGTGCGGCATACTTCGCGAGGTGCGACATAGCCATGTCGCGAGGTGCGAGTATGGTCGCACCTCGTATTTTGCGACGGACACGAACGAACCACAAAAGTGCCCGGGTCGCGAGGGTGCGCAGACAGTCGCGAGGTGCGACCCGGGCTTTTCTTGAACTTGCTTGGGCGGCGGCCGGAAGGATGATGGTGCCGATGCTTTGTCCAATGATGTTCATGTCTTCGCTTGCGTTGATGCCCAAAGTGACTATAGGCCAAAGCTCCCAACAACTCCAAAGGCTCACAATGTCGTACCTTAACACTCTCTTACAACTTCAACCTTAAACTTCCGCTAAAGCCTAAAAGTGTGCTAATGCCCATGACTACGACCAAGCCTTCCATCCAAAAGACGTCTAAAACAACGTAAAAACCCCGATAAACTTGAACACATCAAATACCCCCACACTTAGTCTTTACTCGACCTCGAGTAAACTTAATGAAGAGAATAAATAAATAAAAATAATGCCCAAGTGAATCAACACCAAACTTCGCCTTAACTCTCCAACCAATCCAACTATCCTAACCTAAGCAAGCCAGGGAGTGCTGCAAAAAAGAATAAACTCCATGCTTACTTCAAACCACAAACGTAACCTAAAATCTACTCCAACTAACTTACACCAAGTAAGCCATGGAACAATGACAAAAAGGGGTAAATTCCATGCTTACTACAAAAATAATCAACTAACCATCAATATAAAGCTTAAATTCCAAGTTGCAAAAGGAATTCAAACTTTAAACAATAAGCACAACTTTACAAATCACCATATGAACAAGGAAATCAACATATTTCCACAACTTACCCGAAAACTCCGAAAACGCCTCCATCCTTATGCCACCAAAACTCCGCAAATGAGCAATAAAATTTTCCTCTCTTTTCTTTTTCTCTCATTTTGCCTAGGAGCCCTTTCGGGTTTTCATCCTAGCCTCTCAATTTTTTTGTAGAAGCTCACAACTCACCCGCTCTTTAAGCCTTTTGTTTTGCATAGGCTGCCCTTTCGGGTTTTCAACCTATCAAGGCCCTCAAATTTTGCCTAAGCCACCCGCCCTTGCGGGTTTTCAACTTAGCGGGATTCATTTTATCATCATTCTTTTGTTTCTTCTTTTTTTTTTTTTTTTTTTTTTTTTGTTTCATTTCTTTTTTTTTTTTTTTTCAATCTCATGAAAATACGACATAAAACATAAAGCATATAAATATTTACAATCCGAACTTCATTCCTCCCCCCCCACACTTAAAATACACATTGTCCTCAATGTGAGAAGAAGAAAATAAAACTAACCATTTAAGAACCGGAAGGCCCACCAGGATCGCGATGTCCCGCTCCCCTAGAGTCACGCTCCGCTTGCCTTCGTCGGCGGTGCATCTCGATGGTAGCAGCGGGGTCAGGGTAACCGGGGTTAGAGGCTGCAAAGAAAGAATTCATGGCCGAAACCATGGAAGACATGGAGTACATTGAGTCCTCAAACCCATCCAATCGCCGCTGCATATCATTTAGTTGTATCCCGAACATATTTTGACTCTCCTCAAGAGCATCAAATCTTGTCTCAACCATGGTGTGAAATATTGAAGGGGGCTCGGGGGTTTCGGCTGCAGGCTGCGGCTGGGCACGCGCCCTACCAAACTCTTCTTCAACTACGTCTCGATAAGTATCATCCCAGGAGGAGATAGAGGCGACGATGAGATGTAGTAGCGGTGATGGCTGTTTTCTGAGCCTGAGGTAAAACCATATATTTCACACTATTGGCCCCGTAAAGCCATACATAATGGTTGCCTCTTGGGGAAACCCACAACATTGATGCCTTCTTCAATTGATCTTTATTGTACACATTGGAGGCTGCTGACAAACGAGCATCAATAGTACCTAATGCCTGGAGAATCTGTTTGCCGTTATCGTCCGTCGGAATCTCTTCCTCCAAGTAACTGGCCAAAAGGGAAACCATTCCACCCATGCTTATTTTCCCGCTCTCTTTTCTCGCGATCTCCAAACAATTGTTAACAAATATTCCAACCCAATCCCGGCAACCACATCCCTCGGGTGTCATGGCCCACAAGCATTTTAAATCAAACTTTGGGAGGTTCGTAGGCTCACCGTGGCAAAAGATAGTCATGGTAAGGAATCAGTGAGAAAAACGGAGAGCCGGATGTGGGAGCGAGCTATTCTTGCACCTTCCGTGCCATGTCAAACCATTGGTGATGTTACCATAGAACATAGACTCATTTAATACACCCGGAGTTTCAAAATCCCTATCCTCCACATAAGTCCACCCAAAAGCTTCCATAATTTCATTGTAGTGCATTGTGTATTCATTATCATTAAGGTGAAAGGTAATGAACTTTCCATCCTCATCGCTACCCTTCTCTAATGTGGAAAGGAATTCTAAAGTGTAGCGTTCATAAGTACGGGCTTGAAATTCAGTAAAACCGCGTAACCCGACTTTACCCAATAATTGCTCAACGGGCGCACGCAACCCTAAGGTGCCCAATGTATCCAAACAAACAAACTTGGTTTCTTGTATGGCTCTTAGGGCTTAGTGAGGCGAAGCCATTTCCTTTTATGGTCGGAAGTGAGGTTGTTCAAACCCATGGTATTAACACGAGGTGCCTCGCTTGAGCTAGCATTAGTGGTCTTTCTCTTTTGTGAGGCCATCTCTAAGCAACAACTCCCTCCACACAATGCAACACAACCACCAATTCCCAATTGAAACAATGCTCAATCACAACCACCAATTCTCAAACAACACAATAATTCTCAACCCTCAACAATCAATCACCACTTAAACATACAACAATAACAACCAACAACAATCCAAGACTAACTATGAACAATGAAGTAAAATTTCTCAAACAAAACAAAATGTTGTTAGAGATGGAAATTGTGTACCAAGGGAAGCCTTCAAATGCTCTTAAGAATGTAATGTAGTTGTTGTTGTGGTGATAAAACTCCTTCCTTTGCTTGTATCTTCAACTTATATCCTTCAATTTCCCCAAATTCTTCACCAAAAGAAAACCCCCAAATTCTAGGGTTTGATTTTTTTGAAGATAAATTCTGAAAATTGAGTGTGAGGTGATGAATTAAAGAAGGAGATGAAGGTGGGTGGTTTTATTGAAGGATGGAGCGGCGGTTTTTGGCGGTGGAGTGGCGGTGGAAGAGTATGAGAGAGAGACGAGCTGCTGTGAGGGAATGGAAGAGTGAGATAGTCAAGTGGGTAGAGTGAGAGGGAGAGGAGAATCGTGTTTAAAGAAGAGGAAGAAGCGGGATTTACCCAGGTCGCGAGGTGCGACATAGGTCGCGAGGTGCGACATCGAGTTTCGCGAGGTGCGATAATTCTCGCACCGTGCGATCCCACTCTGCATTTTTTCCTTCGAAAACCACCAGCTTCGCGGGTCGCGGTACAGGTCGCGAGGTGCGACCTGGGCTGAAATCCTTCGCTCAAAAATTCTTTCTTGTTCGGTTTTCCTTCTTTTTGAAATGACTCTCTAACATTCTTTCAAACTTGTTGTAACTCACAAATTACTCACACACACAACACACTTCTCATTCTTCAAATTTCTCGGATTTCCTGCAAAAATCATAACCAAACAAACATAATATCCTACAACGAAAAAAATGCAAATAAAAAATTTGAAACAAATATATACATCCAAGTTCGTTTATTTAACGTCGTCAACACGACGAAGCATTTTAAAGAACCTTATCCATACTCCGGGGCACCGAGAGGGACATCCTAACTTGCTCGAATCCATCAAAGTATGGTTTAAGTCTTTGCCCATTTTCCTTTAAAATCTTCGAAGTAGCTTCGCTCATGATTTCCACGGCACCATGGGGAAACACTTTCACGACAATGAATGGCCCGATCCACCTAGAACGCAGTTTTCCTGGAAAAAGACGTAGGCGGGACTGAAACAAGAGGACCTTTTGGCCTACCACGAACTCTTTTCTTATTATTAGCTTGTCATGCCATGCCTTAGTCTTTGCTTTGTAAATTGCTGCGTTTTCATAGGCCTCGTTCCTTATCTCCTCCAATTCTTGCAACTGTAGTTTCCGATGCAATCCAGCCTCATCCAAGGTCATGTTGAAATTTTTAATGGCCCAAAATGCTTTGTGCTCAAGCTCCACTGGAAGGTGACACGGCTTTCCAAACACCAATCTGTATGGTGACATACCAATGGGGGTTTTATAAGACGTCCTATATGCCCATAGTGCATCCTCCAATCGCAAGCTCCAATCCTTCCTACTTGGATTCACCGTTTTCTCCAAGATTGATTTGATCTCGCGATTGGACACCTCCGCTTGGCCATTTGTTTGTGGATGGTAGGCCGTGGAGGTCTTGTGAGTCACATGATACTTTTTCAGCAGCGCACCTATGGTTCGATTGCAAAAATGAGTTCCCTTGTCACTAATCAATGCCCTTGGAATTCCAAACCTGCAAAATATGTGAGATTTCACAAAATCTGCAACCACCTTAGCATCGTCAGTACGAGTGGCCTTAGCCTCCACCCATTTTGATACATAATCCACTGCTAAAAGAATGTACATGAAACCAAAAGAGTTAGGAAATGGCCCCATAAAATCAATGCCCCAAACATCGAATATTTCGCAATATAAGATCGAGTTTTGTGGCATTTCATTTCTTTGGGAGATATTCCCGACTCTTTGACAATTATCGCACGACTTACAGAAATGGTATGCATCTCTATTCAAATTAGGCCAATAAAAACCACAATCTAATACCTTTCGAGCAGTTCTCCTTGCTCCAAAATGACCTCCACATGCATGGGAATGACAAAAGGTGAGAATCGATATTACCTCATTATCGGGAATGCACCTTCTAATCACTTGATCCGCACAATGTTTCCACAAATATGGATCGTCCCATACATAATGCTTTGCATCGCTTCGTAATTTGTCTCTTTGTGCTTTTGAAAAATGAGGAGGAAATTTGTTAGAGACAAGGAAATTCACAATGTTAGCATACCATGGACTAAACTCCTTACGGGCGAACAAATGTTCATCCGGGAATTCTTCTCGAATTGGTTCTTTCCATGGTTTTTCAACATTCTTCTCTAAATCATAGGAAGACACCAATCTACTCAAATGATCCGCTACTAAATTCTCGGTCCCCTTTTTGTCTTTCACCTCCAAATCAAACTCGCTCAAAAGTAGAATCCACCTGATCAATCTTGGCTTGGCTTCTTTTTTCGTCATTAAATGACGAAGAGCTGCATGGTCAGTATATACAATAACTTTTGTTCCAAGCAAATAAGATCTAAATTTTTCCAAAGAAAATACTACAGCTAACAATTCTTTTTCAGTAGTAGAATAGTTACGGTGAGCCTCATTTAGTGTCATGGAAGCATAATAGATAGCATGAGGTGCTCTCCCCACCCTTTGACCTAACACCGCTCCGACGGCATAGTCACTTGCATCGCACATGATCTCAAAGGGAAGAGACCAATCAGGTGGTTGTATAATTGGAGCCGAGACAAGTCTTTCTTTCAAGGTTTCAAAGGCATTCTTGCAATGTTCGTCAAAAGAAAAATCCACATCCTTTTGCAACAACTTACATAAAGGAGATGAAATCTTCGAAAAGTCCTTGATGAACCTGCGATAAAAACCTGCATGGCCAAGAAAAGAACGTATTTCTCTAACATTAGTAGGATAAGGCAAAGATTGAATAGTGTCTACCTTAGCTTTATCTACCTCGAGTCCTTTTTCGGAAACCACATGGCCTAAAACAATCCCTTGTCGCACCATAAAATGGCACTTCTCGGAATTCAACACAAGGTTAGAATCTATACATCTTCTAAGCACAAAAACTAAGTGTTGCAAGCAACTGTCAAAAGAATTTCCATGTATAGTGAAATCATCCATAAAAACTTCAACAAACCTTTCGACATATTCAGAGAATACACTCATCATACATCTCTGAAAAGTGGCAGGGGCATTGCATAACCCAAAAGGCATGCGCCTATATGCAAACGTGCCAAAAGGACACGTAAATGTGGTTTTCTCTTGATCCTCTGGCGCAATAGCCACCTGGAAATACCCTGAATAACCATCTAAGAAGCAATAGAAGGCATGACTAGCAAGTCTTTCAAGCATTTGATCTATAAATGGTAAAGGAAAATGGTCTTTCCTAGTCACAGCATTCAATTTACGATAATCAATGCAAACACGCCATCCATTTTGGATACGTGTAGGAATCAACTCACCATTTTGGTTTTCCACAACAGTTACACCCGTCTTCTTAGGCACAACTTGGGTAGGACTAACCCATTTGCTATCAGAAATAGGGTAAATCATACCTGCTTGGAGTAATTTCAGAATTTCTGCTTTCACTACCTCTATCATAGGTGGGTTTAACTGGCGTTGTGGTTGCCTCACTGGTTTCGCGTCATCTTTAATCAAGATCCGATGCATGCATGTGGTGGTACTTATGCCTTTGATGTCGGCAATCGTCCATCCAATTGCTTCTCTATGCTCCTTAAGAACCTCAATAAGTCTTCTTTCTTGCTCCTGGGTGAGCTGACTTGAGATGATCACTGGTAATGTTTCTCCATCTCCAAGGAACACATACTTCAAATTATCGGGAAGTGGCTTCAATTCCACTTTTGGGGACTGCAAAACAGATGGTAACAACTTCTCTCTAGGAATGGTTAGTGGGACGGGTCCAAAATGAAAAGGGACCGTCGGAAGCTTGTCTTGATCTTCCAAAACCTGCACTATTTCCTGCAAATTAGCGCTTAAAACATACTCAATTTCATTATCTTTCAAACTATGCTCAAGAACCACCTGCAATTCATCTTTACCATCAATTTCAAACACGTCCTGCGAAAAAGAGTCAATCACATCTATAGAATAACATGAATGATCATCACTCGGAAATTTCATGGAATCATAAATGTTGAATCTACTGTATCTCCATCAAATTCCATAGTAAGAGATCCACTATGCGCATCAATTTTAGTCCTAGCAGTTTTTAAAAATGGTCGTCCTAACAAAATAGGGGTCGCATGTTCATCGTGCTCCATATCTAGGACATAAAAATCGGCAGGAAAAATCAGCTTATCAACCTTAACTAACACGTCTTCCACTATTCCCTTAGGATAAGCATTAGAACGGTCAGCTAAGTGAATCACAACACCTGTTTCATGTAAGGCACCTAGCTTTAAGGACTCGTACAAAGAATAAGGAATTACATTTATAGAAGCCCCTAAATCTAGCATAGCCCTTGGAAACGTGGTGTCCCCAATCACACAAGGTATAGCAAACATGCCTGGATCACTGCATTTTGGGGGAAGTTTCTTTTGAAACATGGCAGACACATGTTCGCTAACCTTAACCTTTTGTGCTCCCCTTAACCGTTGTTTTCTTTTAGTAGTGCACATTTCCTTAAGAAACTTTGCATACCTAGGAATTTGTTTTAAAGCATCTAAAAGGGGAATGTTTACCTCACATTTACGAAAGGTTTCGTAAATGTCTTTATCGCACTCCTTTCTTCGAGTATCTTTCAGTGCCTCTGGAAATGGTGGAACCGGCTCATAAGGTGGTGGAGGTGGTGGTTGCTTAGATTGCTCATCTGATGTAGATGACATTGGCTCGGCATCGGGCACCGGTTCATAAACAATGACCTCTTCCTCTACCTCTTTGTCTTTAGCGGTCGCTTTATCATTGCTCTTTAGTTCTCTTCCACTTCTTAGTGTTATGGCACTTGCATTTTGTCTCGGATTAATCTCCATTTGAGACGGTAGCTTACCCGAATCACGAGCCTCTAATCGACCCACAGCTCCCGAGACCTGACTCATTTGCTTTTCCAGAATCTTTATGCTCGAACGGGTCTCCTCCTGAAACTGAACCATATTTCCCTGCATGTTAGTAACATTTTTAGTTAAAGCATTAATCATATCCTCTGTAGACATGCTGGTACTCGGTCCCTGTGATTGGCCTTGCGGCCGAAAATATGGAGCTCCTTGCTCCGGTGCCCTCGAATAAGGAGGTGGTGGGCGGTTATATCTGCTGTGGCGTCGCCGGTTCCCCGATGAATTCCCGTACCTCAAATTAGGATGATCTCGCCATCCCGGATTGTAGGTACCAGAATATGGATCATATCTTTTCTGGAAACCTTGGCCCTGAAAACCGACCGCCTTAACCTCTTCACTCGGTTCTTCTTGTAGATGAGGGCAAAAATCAGTTGGATGATTTGAAGAGCAAATGCCACAAGCCTTTACTTGGTGAGTTTTCTCTTTCATTATGAATTCTCGCATCACGGATGTGAGAGCTTGCACCTGATCTTCCAGCTTAGAAGAACTAGAACCCTCGGTGACCACACGTCGAGATCCAGACCTTCTACTAAACTGCCTCGAGCTTTCAGCAAGCTCATTTAACAGTTGCTTAGCAGCGAGTGCGGTTTTATTCACAATGGAGCCGCCTTTTGCTGCATTAACCATCCTAGCATCCTCATCACATAAGCCATTATAGAAATATAGCACCAAATCTTCCTCTGAATAACCGTGGTATGGACAGCTAGCACATAACTTCTTAAACCTCTCCCAATACTCATAAAAAGACTCATCACCCCGTTGCTCAATGTCACTTATCTCCTTCTTCAATGTAGATGATTTAGAAGTGGGAAAGTATTTCTCGAGAAAGCTCTTTTTCAATTGTGCCCAAGTGGTGATGCTGCCAGCCGGAAGGTAGTACATCCAGTCCTTTGCTGCGTCTTTTAGTGAAAAGGGGAAGGCTTTAAGCTTGATTCTGTCTTCTGAAACTCCACTTGGTTTCATGCTGCTGCATACCACGTGAAACTCTGACAAATGTTTATTTGGATCTTCACCATTTAGCCCATGGAATGAGGGAAGCAAATGTATCAACCCCGACTTTAGCTCAAATGTGTCCCCCACTTCCGGTTCCGGAAATGTGATACACAAAGGCTGTTGGTCAAGGTTAGGAGCAGTGAGCTCCTTTAAAGTGCGGTGCTCAACTCTAGGAGGCATCTCTTCTTCAAATTCAAGCGAAAAAGGGAGCTCTCAAAAGCCTTCACGCAATTCTCTTCTCAACCTGAAAAGGGTTAGTTCTAGATCTCGATCGTACTGCAAAGGCTCTTGGTTAGTAGCACGAGTATTAACCATAAACAAAAACCATAAGCAATACAATCCAAAAACATACACTAAATACAAACAAGTAACACCGTTTCCCCGGCAACGGCGTCAAAATTTGGCGGGCTCTTGTCGTGAGAGTCACCAAATATAATTTTCTCCTACTCTCTTTTACAAATAAATGTAGATAGGAAGTAGGGTTTGTATCCACAGGGAAATGGGCAAGGCAAGTGTATTTAATGAAACTGATCACCTAGATTTCTCTACGTGATGAACAATCGAGGCAATGGGGGATTTTGGATTAAATCAAAATCTAGACGAGCAAACAAGATGAAAATTAAGTAGTGGAAGTCAATAATAACGAAGTTAGGGTCCAGTTGATATCCACTTCTACAGATCTATTTATCGATTCACTGCAAGCTTACTCAATTCTTGGTTGATTATCGTTAAGGATCGAATCCTCCGTTCTCTCAAGTTTTAGTTAAGTAAGTACGAGCTGCGCATTACAAAATCCTAATTCTCAATCAACCTCTCCTAGCGTCGAGATTCAAACTAAGAATCGCATTAAGAATAGAGAACCGATAATATTGCCGATATTTAAACAAGCGCTAAGCATTCAACAACTTGTCTAGCTTAACTGGATTCACTCAATAATGTTCAGCATAAATCAAGAGAACCTAGCTTACTACAACATGGTTAAGCATATAACATCAGATTATATCCGAAACCTAGCATTAAATCAACAACAAACATCAACTAGTAGTACTCCTAGCTAATCCAAGTCATGACCATAAACATTAATATTAAAAGCTAGACAATAACCAAGATAAAGAGTAAGAGAAAGAGTAAATCTTACAATAAACCGTCAAAAGCTTCCTTCAACCATTCCCAAGAGAGTTTAAGCTATAATTTCCATGCTTCTTGTCCACAATACAAAAGTGAAATACATAGAGCTCAATGGAAGATGAAAACTAGAAAACTAAAACAAAAGGGGAGGAGTTCTTTTTCTCTAAGAGTGGCTAACCCCTTAGGGTTATGAATAATGTCCTATTTATACTCCCAAAAGAAACTATAACGAAAAAGAAGAAGAAAGTTACAAGTTGTCTAAGTCGGCAACTTAGCCGACTTTGCCCAGCGCCAGGGGTCGCGAGGTGCGGCATACTTCGCGAGGTGCGACATAGCCATGTCGCGAGGTGCGAGTATGGTCGCACCTCGTATTTTACGACGGACACGAACGAACCACAAAAGTGCCCAGGTCGCGAGGTGCGGTACAGGTCGCGAGGTGCGACACCGGGCTTTTCTTGAACTTGCTTGGGCGGCCGAAGGATGATGGTGCCGATCTTTGTCCAATGATGTTCATGTCTTTGCTTGCGTTGATGCCCAAAGTGACTATAGGCCAAAGCTCCCAACAACTCCAAAGGCTCACAATGTCGTACCTTAACACTCTCTTACAACTTCAACCTTAAACTTCCGCTAAAGCCTAAAAGTGTGCTAATGCCCATGACTACGACCAAGCCTTCCATCCAAAAGACGTCTAAAACAACGTAAAAACCCCGATAAACTTGAACACATCAAATACCCCCACACTTAGTGATTACTCGACCTCGAGTAAACTTAATGAAGAGAATAAATAAATAAAAACAATGCCCAAGTGAATCAACACCAAACTTCGCCTTAACTCTCCAACCAATCCAACTATCCTAACCTAAGCAAGCCAGGGAGTGCTGCAAAAAAGAATAAACTCCATGCTTACTTCAAACCACAAACGTAACCTAAAATCTACTCCAACTAACTTACACCAAGTAAGCCATGGAACAATGACAAAAAGGGGTAAATTCCATGCTTACTACAAAAATAATCAACTAACCATCAATATAAAGCTTAAATTCCAAGTTGCAAAAGGAATTCAAACTTTAAACAATAAGCACAACTTTACAAATCACCATATGAACAAGGAAATCAACATATTTCCACAACTTACCCGAAAACTCCGAAAACGCCTCCATCCTTATGCCACCAAAACTCCGCAAATGAGCAATAAAATTTTCCTCTCTTTTCTTTTTCTCTCATTTTGCCTAGGAGCCCTTTCGGGTTTTCATCCTAGCCTCTCAATTTTTTTGTAGAAGCTCACAACTCACCCGCTCTTTAAGCCTTTTGTTTTGCATAGGCTGCCCTTTCGGGTTTTCAACCTATCAAGGCCCTCAAATTTTGCCTAAGTCACCCGCCCTTGCGGGTTTTCAACTTAGCGGGATTCATTTTATCATCATTCTTTTGTTTCTTCTTTTTTTTTTTTTTTTTTTTTTTTTGGTTTCATTTCTTTTTTTTTTTTTTCAATCTCATGAAAATACGACATAAAACATAAAGCATATAAATATTTACAATTAATCAAAAAGCTATAGAAACTAGTCATCTCCCCGGCAACGGCGCCAAAAACTTGATGGGTTTTAAACTATTCATTCGTTCTTTTTCTATTGCAACAATTGGTTTTTTACACTATTCATCCACCACCCTTTCACAATCTATAGTGATTTTTATGTAAGGAAAAATATAGTCATGTGGGGTCTTGTTAGATCCGTCTCGATATATACTTTTAAAATATCAAATTTTTATAATTTTTTAGAAAGTAATTAACGATATTAAGAGTTAAAGTTATGCATTAGCAAGCGTGAAAACTCAATTGTTGCAATAGAAAAAGAACGGAGGAAGTATACCGCAAGTGCACGGTCTCTGTTGTTAACAGAGAGTTAGCAAATACGGGTCGATCCACAGGGAGAGGATTTCTATAGATTGATGTTTAATTATCTAACTACTTCAAGAGAAAGATTGTTGAATGATTAATAACTAAACTAAAATAAACTAGATCACAAAAGGATCGGAGTTTATCAAATAATTAAAAACCTAGGGCATTCGATCGGTCCACCATGCTTATACCAATTCAATCACTACAATACAATTCAACAATACTTGGATTGAGGTTCGACTAATTAGAGTATTTTGTTAATCCTACGGTCGGGACTTAACACTATTAGATCAACATATGCTAGTACGGTCGCTCAACATAATCAGATCTACCAATTGTAATAAGCCTGTAATGAGTACGATCTTTCAATTCTAACTCCTATTAGCTAAATCATAACCTATGATATTGCGCAATTACATGAATTAAACAATTATAACAAATCAATAGGAAATACTCTAATCCAATCCAATCATTGAAGAACTTTAAATCAGAATAAAAAAGGTATAAACATGGCTTCCCTCACTAAGCCCTAGAAAAAGACTACTCACTCATTATACTAATAAACACAATAAACATAATGAAAATAGAGGAATTTATCAAATTAAACTAATTAAGAAATAATAATGAATGATTGAAGAGCAATGGAAACGAAATCAACGATCTTTATAATCTTCAAAGCAGAGAGTTAATACAAGACTAGAAAGAGAAAACTAAATGTTTTGACCTAATAAAACGAAGAGAAAAGATGATCCAAACGAAATTACTAAAACCCTTTATATAATATTTGAAAAACTAGGAAAAAAACGAAAAAAGTCAACCCGACCATCCGCCCGGTCAACCGAGCCAAACCACCCCGTAGGGCGGCGGGGAAATATTTATGTGACTTCAGCTGGAAAACTGCCCGGTTGGGAGCGCAAGCGTTTTTGGGGTCTGTCTCGCCCGGTCAACCGGGCGAACATGCACATGGAGATTTGAAGAAAACTTGGCTCTCCCGGTCTGGCCAAACCGCCCGGTCAACCGGGCGAGAGCTTTTCTTTAGCTTCTTGCTTCGTTTCTTCATCTAAGCCGCTTGACTTGCTCTCCGGATCTGCTGTGAGCTATGTATGGTCATCAGACTTTCCTTCTGTGGCCAGATTAAGGCACGAAATACATAGTCTGCACAATAAAGCATAAAGGAACAAAACCAAGCACAACCATATCAAAGCACACAAATATGAGCTCAAAAGAGCTCAAAATAGTACTCAATGCTAAGGGAATCCGGGATAAAACACTATATAAAATAGTACTCAATGATGGATTTAAAGCAAAGTCGTTGCATGGCTCAATGTAAAAATGAGAATTTACTAAATGTCCAACATTGGCTATCCAATCAACTGTTTTGTTTACTTCACTGAAGGTGTATTTGATGCTCTAGCTGTCAAAAGATTTAAGGAATGTTTGTATGTCTTTTGTGATGTTTACAATTTGCGATGAGGCTTCCCGGAGCCCTTGAATGCTTTGATGGCTAGAAGATTGTCTCCTTCAATTTATAATATTTTGTATCACCTCCTAGATAACAAGTAGTATTCTTCTTGAAAGGTAGTAGCTTTTGCTATATAGGCTTGAGTTTTTCCTAGGTTGTAGGTGCATGTTTTGAGGGTCTACCCTTCGTGATCTCGGATAATGACTTTGGCATCAGCGGAAAAGGGACGAACCAATCCATCAAAGTTGAGTTTGAAATAAGATATTGGAGAAGGGTCCCATGCCACCACGTAGGAGATGCTATGTGTTGTAGAAAATATACATTGTACCCTTACTTATTTCAAAGTCTCTAATTAACCCTTTGGTTTGATAGTTGTCTTCATGATGTCCATACTATCATCTCTCAAATAAAAAATTTCATTTGTGAATGTTTTATTTGTTAACTGAAATTTTAGGGTTTGAAATTAATTTAGATAGCTAAATTTCTTGTAATAAATTGAAAAAAAAATCTTAATTCAAACCTTTTATTTTTCCGTCTTATAACAAGAAGTAGAAACTAAATAAATCAGTTTTCAAAACCCAGAAGGAGATCATTACACATTAAACATCTCATTGGAAAACTTTCAAAATCAAAAGCAGCACAAATTGGTGAGACTTAGGACTTGTTCGACAAATACAACTGTTTTGCTAATTTTTAGCTCTCATAGTAGCTATCAACTTTCATACTACTCCTTCCGTCTCATATTAGTTTACGCACTTCTTTGGGCAAAGAGTTCTAGGAGAATAATATGTGGTTCCTAAAGAGAAAGAAAAAGTATTAATCTATTATGGGGCAACAAAGAGAAGAATAGTGAATGATGCTTTATGGAGAAGATAATAATATAAAACTAGTGGGTCCACTCCAAAAACAGAAAAAAAAAGAAGTGTATAAACTAATATTAGACAATCCAAAAAGGAAATTGGGAAAACTAATAAGAGTCGGAGGGAGTAGCTATAAACTGGTAGATGCCACTAAACTAAACCTTCACGCTATTTACGCCTGTATTTGTATTGTATTTTTTTTCCTTCTTTCTCCCTCCTCTATCCTGCTCCTCCCTCCTTCTCCCTCCTCCTCCTCCCTTCTTTTCCTTCCTCCTTCACTGCCTATTGTCAGCGCTCCTTCCTCCACTGCCGGTCGCCGGCACTCAGTCGGATCCTAGACTTCCCATTACCGAACTGCCCACTTCTCTTCTTCCTCCTCCTCCAATCTTCTCATTCCTCTTCCTCTTAGCTTCCTTCAAACCTTATCACTCCTTAGATTTACACCTTTGATCCTAGTCCAACGCTTCCTCTTCCTCCTGTCCCCAAGAACCTTCCACAACCCCTTCACCTTCCCCCATAGCCCAGAATCCTGCTCTTCGACACCACCGAGCTCCACCACCACCACCCTTCGCTGCTCCTTTCGCTCTCCTCTCTCTCACCGCATGCTCCTCTCACTCTCCTCACCATCACCACCACCTCCTTCCTCCTCCCTTCTCTTCTTCTTCTTCCTTAGAGTTTTGTTCAAAAAGATTATTATTTCACTGTTCATATGGAACAGGACCATTTTTTCGTTTCCACCATGGAGGAATCGGCCATTTTTTC
Organism: Beta corolliflora; assembly: GCA_947648045.1. Lineage (NCBI taxonomy): Eukaryota > Viridiplantae > Streptophyta > Magnoliopsida > Caryophyllales > Amaranthaceae > Beta > Beta corolliflora. The sequence goes on from CANSZD010002958.1 coordinate 1,206,136, forward strand.
GGTTGCACCATGGTGGAAACGAAAAAAAAGTCCAGTTCCTGCATGGTAGAATCGATTTTTTTCCTCCATGGTAGAATCGATATTGGTGATTAATTGTTGATTCTTTGTACAATTTTGTTTTCTACGTGCATGATTTTTTAGATTTGGTGTTTGATTCTAAATTGCAGTGCACAACTTTTATTTATTTATTTCCAATTGATCAAGTTTATGAATTTGTTGCAAAGTTGGTATTTTTATTCAAGGTTGATGAACTTTGGTAGCTAATTGTTCATTTACCCTAATATAAATTGTGTTATGGGTATCTCTCATCTTTACCTATTCTAAAATGCAAGAAATCAGGAAGATTGATTAGCAAGGAAAATTCTTTGTGGGTTGATTTATGTTGCTTGGGAGGTTGGTGGACTTGAAATTTGAGAAGAAGAGGAAAATTAATTTAAGGAGTTGCAGTAGTAAGCTTAGCAGAGAAAGAAAGATGGGAGAAGGTTGTGTGTAAAAATGAGAATAATTAAAATTGGGTGATAAAAAAATACAAAAAATAAAATAAAAAAATCTCTACCTCAGGTGAGTTAAAGTGAGGTTAGTTAGTCGGATTCCTAACCTTAGGTCCTTACAGGTGAAAAAAAAAGTTATAGGTCCTAAAGGGTGAAAAACGTGAAAGTTGAGGTTCTAGTTGTATGCTTAAGTCTTAACTCCTATAAGTGTAAAAAGTTACAAGCTACATATCCAACCGTCGTTTCACGTACGCACCCGTTCCTATATCCGAATCCGTACAACTTAGAGCATCTACAATGGTCTAGTTTTAGTTGGTCTAGCAAATAGTAAAACTAGTTTTACTTAATTTAACCATTGGGGCACTTGGTCCTTGGAGCTGGTTGGTCTAGAATTCCAGACCAGCAGCACCTCGGATGGTGTGCTTGGGATGAGGGGGAAGTCGCCGCGTAGCGAATAAAGCTGGGCCCAATTTATTTTTTTTAAATCCAAACGCTGAGTTTAAGAAAGGGAGAAGGAGAGATAGCGTGAGAGTGCAGCGTTTCACGTGAAACAAGAAAGCATTGAGCTACTTTGCTGTCAGTGGGTCTGACGCGGGTCAGACCCCACTGAGCAGCAAATCAGCTGCTGCCACGCATGCATGGCGTGTTTCCTTCCCTTCCTCTTTGCTGTAGTTCAACGGTTATATTTATAACGTTATAAAATTTGTAACGTTAATAAAAACAACCAGGTTAAAAAAAAAGTTACAATAACGGCTATAAAATATTTTTATCTATAAATTGAGCCCAAATTTCATATATTTTACCACACTTCTTCCTAATATATTTTTTTCTAATTACTCTCTCCTACCTAATATTACTTAAACTAAGTCAATAATATGGATTCAAATAATCCTAATTACTCCCAAAATAATCCAAACCACCCACAAAATCCCCAAAATAATTTCCAAATCGATCCAAGTGTGCTACAAAATCCGAAATTCCAAAGAATGTTTATGTTTTTCCAAAGCCAATCGAATTACCAAAATTCTCAACAAGCTACACAACAATCTCCACAAATTTCTAATCATCTATCCCAACAACAAGCTCAACCATCTTTTCCTATATCCCAACATATTTCACAACAACATGAATAACCTCAAAACGATGTAGTTGAAATCCAATCACAAGAAATTCAAAACACTCCTTCTTCAAAAAAAGCCACAACACCAAAGTTTCAATGGAGTGCAGATGAAGATCATGCACTCATTTCGGCGTATCTAGAGTGCGGAGGAGATGTGTTGAAGGGAATCGACCAAAATGGTGATGGTTTCTGGGGTTCAGTATTTGATAGTGTGGAAGAGTCACGACTACTCAATCCAACTTTACGCCCAAGGACTTTCAAAGCTCTTACTAGTCGTTGGAAAAAAATCAACGGAGATGTGAATGCATGGGTCGGGATATATACCGAGGCGAAAAGGAAGAAAGGATCCGGCTGCAATGAAGAAGACGTCTTGACTGAAGCCCGTGAGATGTGGATAACAGCCCATGGGCCCCAATTTACATTGGAGTATGCATGAAATGTTATGAAACACTATGACAAATGGGCAGGTGGCACCCAAATGAGCGGCGGAAGCTCAAAATGGTCTGGTCCAGACAAAGGTGCGACCTCAAAACGTCCCGACGGCGTCAAGAAAGTTAAGAGTAGGACAAAAGCCCCAATATCCAGTTCTCCATCTCCATCCTCTTCAGAATTTACGAGGAGGATTAGTTTGGGAGAAGATTTGCTTGAGTATCAAAAGGAGCGTGATGCCTTCAGAGAATCAACGAAAGAGGAAGATAGAAAGTTCATAATTTGGATTGCATTAATGGCTAAGTCTTCCCTTGATCCGGATGAGAGAGAGATTTATGAAAAACTTAAGCTACAATTTAAGGATAAATATGTTTAGTTAGTGTTCATGTTTTTAATTGGTTTTAGTTTGCAATTAAGTTGTATCGTACTTTAATTATGAATGTGTATGTGTCGTAACTTTTGATTATGAATGTATCGTTTTCATTATCGTTATAATTATTAATATCATCTCATTATCATTTTCATTATTATTCTACTTATTATTATTATTATTATTATTATTATTATTATTATTATTATTATTATTATTATTATTATTATTATTATTATTATTATTATTATTATTATTATTATTATTATTATTGAATAATGTCACAAATAGTACTGCATTGAATTGTCTACTCAGCTGACATTGAATAGTATGACACATAGTGCCGCATTGAATTGTCTACTCCTACATTGCAGTGAATTGTCTACTTCTACATTGTAGTGAATTGTCTACTCCTACATTGCATTGAATTGACAACTCCTACATTGCATTGATATGTCTAATCTGTAAGTGAATTATTGTTATGTACATATGATGGATTTTTCCTATATAATAGAACATAACTTCAACCATAAAATCACAACTCCATCCACTTTTTCTTCTCAATCTCTTATTTTCTAGAAAAACACCACTTCAATCAACGTATTTTCCAAAATGAACTATGATTCGAGTTCTTCTAGTTCAGGTTCTGAATTTTTTAATTACATGGTTCAAGATTACATAGAATGGAGTCAGTCCGTTGATGCTGAGCAACAAAACGAAGAAGAAATTGTACCCCGCACTAGAAAATATATGCATAGGGAACGTGAGGAAGCTCATGAAAGATTGTTTCGTGTCTATTTCAGCAACGAACCTCTGTACCCCGAGAATATTTTTCGCCGAAGGTTTCGTATGCACAAGCATGTTTTCCTTCGTATTGTCGAAGGTGTAACAGCTGAAGATGATGAGTTCTTTACGCAAAAACCGGATGCTACTGGAAGGATGGGTGCATCTGCACTCCAAAAATGCACATCGGCTATCAGGATGTTGGCATATGGTTCATCCTATGATGTTGTTGACGAGTACCTGAAAATTGCTTCAAGTACCGCTAGAGAATGCCTTCTTCATTTTGTCGAAGGGGTTGTTGTTAGATTTGGACCTGAAAACTTGAGGAAGGCAAATGCAAATGACATTGAGCGTCTCCTACATGAAGGCGAGCGTCGTGGCTTCCCAGGCATGATGGGAAGCATCGATTGCATGCACTGGAACTGGAAGAATTGTCCTCGGGGATGGAAAGGAATGTATCAAGGAAGAAGCAAAACTGCAACAATAATCTTAAAAGCGGTTGCTTCAAGTGACTTATGGATATGACATGCTTTTTTTGGCACCCCGGGTTCATGCAATGATATAAACATATTGCAGAGGTCTCCCGTCTTTGATGATGTTCTACAAGTAAGAGCTCTAGAGGTCAACTTCTCAGTGAACGGGACAACTTATAACATGGGTTACTATCTTACTGATGGCATATACCCGAGGTGGTCAACATTCATCCCCGCAATAAAGCTCCCCAAAACCCCCAAACAAAGATTATTCACACAACATCAAGAAGCTGTTAGAAAAGATGTAGAGCGTGCATTCGGGGTATTGCAAGCTAGATTTGCAATCATTCGCAAACCCGCTCTCGCGTGGGATAATGACATATTGTGGAAAATAATCATGGCATGTATCATCACGCACAATATGATTGTTGAAGATGAGTGTGATACTTATCAAAATTACCGAGATCCGAACGAATATGATCAAGTTCAAACTCAAAATAACGAGGGGTCATCTAACCAAGCCGGAGGAGGCTCATTCGTTGTGCACAACGGAAAACTCGAGGCGCGAAATTTAGGTGCATACATGGAGAGAAGATCCGAGATGCGAGACGGAGAAACTCACATCTCACTAAAAAATAACTTGGTTGAACACATATGACGTAAGTTTGGGCCTAATCGTCAAGTTGATTAAGTAACTTTTATTGAATTGCTTATGGTTTAAGTAATTTCAAATTTCATGTATTTGTGTGTTTTAAATTATCTATCTTTATGTATCAAATTATCATGTATCTGTGTTTTTTTAAATTATTTAGCTTATATAATGTGTTCGTTGTTTTTAATTTATAATGTCAAGTTAACGTAATTTAATTTAACGTAAGCTAATTAATACATAGTTACTATAATTTCAAGTTAACACTAATTTAATTTAACGTAAGCTAATTAGCTAATTAGCTTTTAACGTAATTTAGTTTAACGTAATTTAGTTTAACGTAATTTAATTAGCTTTTATTAATTTAGATCATCTATTTCATTAAAAATAAACATTGAGTAGGAGAGAGTATATGGTGGGGTATGGTAAAAGTAGGAGAGAGAAATAGAAAAACCAAGTAAGACCAACCAAACCATTGTGAGAAAAAAAAGATGAGTTGGCGGGAGTTTTAGTGGAATGTGAGGTCACCGTATAAGTTCATTTTGCGTCCACGACCCGCTAGGGAAAAAAGTTGCTGTTGCTGGCTGCTGCTGTGGACCTGTGGACTGTGGTGGGCTAAGAGCATCTACAATGGTCCAGTTGGTTTTAGTTGGTCTTGGAGCTTTCTTCTTTTTCTCTCCTTTCCTCCTCCTTACACCTCAGTTATACCTATTATTTTACTCCTTTAGTTTTGGCACTTTTTTGCATCCTTAGTCTCTTTCCAAACCATATCTAATCTAAACCCCATTATACTATTATACTATTATTAATATTCTAAAAAAAATCAACCCAAACTTGCTGGTTTTTCTCTCCAATTCGACTCCACCTTAATGGCCCCTGGTTTTGCACCCCCTCCCTCTGTTTATAATCTTTCTTACTTTTCCTTCAATCAAACAAACACACCTTCTTCTCAAATTCCCATCTTCTTTCACTCCCACAGAATACAGATCTACAGGTGTGCAATAAGACTTAGTTAACTAACTATATTTACTTTGTTCTCTTGCACTCAAAGTTTGCACACAAGGTGTTTGTTTAAATACCTCAAAGAGAAATTTTATTTACAAGATGAAAATGGATGGTGGGTTGGTTGAACATAGGAGAGAGATTATTGGGCATGTTAATGGTAAGGTTATTAAGAAGAGAAAAGTGAGAAGGAGATCATCTTCTTCATCAATTACACCATCTAAACCTTTGCAAAGGCTTTATAGTTTTTGTAAACAAGTTTTTAAAGGTCCTGGAATTGTTCCTACTTCTCAAGATGTTCAAAATCTTTGCCACATACTTGGTGAGAACGTTTTTTCTCTATACCATTGTTTTTATTCCTTAATTATTTGTGTTTCTAGCTTTTTAATTTTATGTGGGTATGATAGTTTTTGCCTAATCTTTCACATTTTAATGATTCTTGTTAATTTTATCTGTTGTTTTGGCTAAAAGGTGTTTGCATTTTGTTGCTTGTCGTTTTCTTCAAGTTAGCTACGTCTTAAAATAGAGAATAACTTAGCTTGTGATTCTTTACCATATTTAATTTGCCATTGTTTTTCTTTCCTTTTTTGAGATGATTTATGTGTGGGTTTCTGTTCATAGATAAGAAACCATACTGAATTTCAAAAGCAATAGTTTATGTCGAGTATTGCTAGCTAGCTTAAAGATAATGTTGTGAGCATGTGAAAATTCAAGACCGAAACTTGTATGAGATTCATAATACACTCTTCAACCCCCTCATAATGCACTCTTCAATCTAGTGGAAGGCCCAGAAATATTGAATTGGTTGGGCCATATTATATGAGAAAACATTATGTAAAGATATAATTTTTTGATCCAATGGTACTATTCAATGGGCTAAATTTTCATATAATATCATAAAATGACCATATAAATAAAAATTGATAAATATAAAAAATATAGAACAAGAAATTACTAAATTATAGACTTTTAGAATGTGTACTATAAGAGTTTCAATGTGGTTCATTATTATTTCGGAAACGAATGAAGTTGCGGACTTCTTTGCCAATAGAGGGCACTTGTGTTTGATTCTTACCCATTGGTTTGAATTTTGATGTTCTTGATAGATAATTAGTGTTAATCGTCTGAAAGGAAGAATTGGGTTGCGCCTACTTAATGAGTTAACATACTCTTTTTTTACCCTTCCCCCGTAATAAAATAAAAACAATATATAATATATAAGATAATTTTGAATTGAATCTTATGGGTGAGAGAGATGGAATCACAAGAAAGAGGAAAAAAAGGAAAATTTCACTACAAAACAAAAATTAGAAAACAACGGAAAGTAAAAGGGAAAAGTTACGAGGAAAATTAGCAATAGAGAGTTGAAGAGTTTCGGGAAGGTTGGTGTGGGAGACTGGGAGTCGATCCCGCCACGTACGCTAACATCATATATACTCTAACCACCTCTGCTAGAATAGGTATATGTATTTGTATAATTGTATTAGGCATAATGTGCCTTAATAATTATGGGTGTTTATGAAAAACCGTAAGAAGTTATATTGAAAAACCGGTAAAAATAATGGTTAAACAATACAGTCACATTTATGGTTTTTTAGAAAACGGTTTATTGAAAAATCGAAATATTTTCTAATTCATTTAATTTTTGTGATTTTTTTATAGTAGTTAGTTTGATAATTTTCCCACATATTGCCAAATATTAAGAAAATAAAACATACTTGCTATTGGGCTGAGTCGCTGAGAGTTAATTGCTTATAATTCAAAATTTGGACTATCTCAAATGTGCAATCAATAGAAAGTAGGAGTAAGAGGCATACACATTATTTATAAAAGAAAAAATAATATATAATGTGAATTTATATGCACCCAAAATGTAGAAAAACCCAAACAGTATTATTTTAACTAGTTAACCGCTTAGGTGGCAACCAGTCTAAACGGTTATGGTTCACAAAAATGCCGAACCGAAACTTCCGATTATTGAACTGAAATATCGTTTGGGGACGGGCAACCACCTAGTATTCCGAACCTGCATCAAGTGGAGATGTTCCTGCATTGGACTACTCTATTTCATGCGAAGATGCATCGATAAGTGAGTAGCAATTAGAAGAATCTTCTGGGGATATTTTACTTATTAAGGGCTTGTGGAGTATTTTTTAGGAGATAAACTAAGATCTTGCTCTTAGCAACTTCATTGTTGAATCTTTTGTCTAAATTATTGTTTAGCAAATAGCTTGTGTTAGCGTGGATAATTGACTAGTCAAAGTACACTAAGCCAATTGGGTGTAATTACGTGGCGGTGGTATTAGCACATCAATTAAGCGTGCAAGTTTCTGCTTTGAGTAGGAGCAACACTTCTGGGTACATGGATATTTCTTTTGATGTTAATGGTGTCCCATCTTCATTGACTAGTAGTCCTTTTATATATCAGTCTTCACTTTGAATTTGGTGTTGGCAATTTGCTAGTATTTCACTGTTTTAAGATGTCGCCTTCACTAAGAATCTACTTTTACCCATACAGCAGAATATTATTAGTTGCCATATTCCCACCTTGGGCTTTTGTTCTTTTCCTTTCTCTGGTAGTGAAATTATAATACAGATGTACTACTACTAGTTTTAGCATTTATCGGTGAAGTTTTGTTGTTATTTCAACTCTTGACTATGCTGAATGAGATGACCCCTAATTAGGTAGTAGGGTTGTGAACCTTTCTGTTGATAGAAGTAGAGTTTCTGGTTTGTAGTTTGTGTGAGGAAATGAAGGGGGAAGATAGAAACAATAACACCAACTAGATAAATGCTGTTATGTTGCCCATTTACAAGATCTACTAAATGAATCCCAAAGTAAAAGTCATGAGGACATAATGTCTTTTAGTGGCTCGTTTATTGACGTTTTTGGCTCTATTATGTGATGTATATCTTTACAAGTTCCCTCATGGTAGGAAATTATTTTGGAAAATACGTTTTTCTTAGTAAAATGTTCCTAAAAAGATAAAGATATATTTTTGTTTGTTTGTCTTTAATTACCTGTAAATATCTATTATTTTGTGCCATTTGGACTAGTGGATTCTGTTTTCGTGTGTGGCCATAGCGGCGTTTGGATTTGTCCTGTAGTGGTGGTTAGTGAGGGGAGGAGAGAGAGAGAGTCTGGAAGGGAAAAGGGCTGCTGGGGTTGGTGGATAAGAGAAGAGAGGTGGGTGGGTGGGGGAGGAGAGAGAGGTGGTACCGTGGTAGTGGTTGGGTGAGGGAGGAGAGAGAGAGAGTAGGGGAGATGCTTTATTGGCCATTAATATTAATAAATGGATGAGATCATGTTAACTTTATCGTGGAGAGTTTATTAGAAACTTTGGAGGATCCAAATCCCGCCAATTGGAAGATTAACTTTTAAATTTTTTTCCTCCTTTACTAAGTAGAGGCGTGGATATTAGGACCAAATTAGAAATTGATGCAATCCAGTCCATTTTGAGAAAGTTGAAAGCGTTATTGAGCTAATAGATATATTATGTTCCATTGGCTGTGCTCTTCTATGTTTTGAGGGTCAGCAAGAAGTTTCTGATGGAGGGTCGGGGAATTTTTTTTTTTTTTTATTGTCACTATACTAAATATTATTCCATATACTTCCTCAGTTCAATGATTCATGGAACACTTACAAATTTACAAGTCTTCAATGCACGACTTTGACCATTAATACCTTCAACGGTATATTAGTAAAAATTGTGAAAATTTGATATTAAAAAACTAAATCATTGAGATGAATCTAACAAAATCTCACAAGACTATTTTCTTTTCCTATATAATGGGGAGAATTCATTGTCAAAGTTTATAAAGTTTGACCTTGAAATAGTAAGTGTTGCATAAATTATGGAACAAAGAAAGAGGAAGTATATGGTTATCCTTCCCGTGAATATCCCACCATTGGCTATAGGCTTGTGGGAAGTAATGGTTGTTGCTCTGGTTGTTATGAGATGGTTTATAAAAAGAAATCTGGAGCCATCTCACTATTCTATCTATAACTTACTGAGAACTAGTGTGAATTTGGATATTACATGGATTTCTGGTTATGTTTGCTCTTGGCGGAGGATCATGCGAGCATAGAATTATGTTGGTATTGTTTGCAATATGACTTCTTGTATAGTTTAAAACCATCACTGCTTCATTTCACTGTGAACAGCTTTTACGCTATAGCTACTTCAAATATGTAGTATTGCAGTGTTGGGTTTATGGGAACTTAGTGGGTGGTAGTTAATGAGTAGTTTAAGAAAACTACAACCTATTCTTGTAGTTTGTTTTCTAGTTCTTTTTTTTTAATTACTTTTTTTATATCCAGGGATATAATGAGGAGAATGAGCTTGTGATCTCTCACCATTTTTTCTGTTGACTTTCACTTAGGGAGACAATGGGGGTTCTTGTGGTCAATAAACATTTGTACCATCCCCCTCTACAAATGGCTTTTTCAACACTTCATTTAAGTTGATAAAGGCAGTTTTATTGTTTCAATTTTGTGCAATGCTTTTTCAGTTGATAACTCTGTTGTGTTATCTTTCCTATTTTTATAAACGGAAAAGAAATAGGACAGTAAGCGTCTATGCTTAAAGTTACTGTTACTGTTCTAGAAGTTTCATAGATATCATCTAGGGCTATGTAGAGGTGAACCTGATTATTATTTTGTACACAGATGATTAAAATCAGTACCGACCTTTCTGCCTCCAGTTTCAATAATAATGAGATTAAACAAGTTTGTTCCTGGACGAAGAATTGATGTATGGAAGGTGTAATTATATCTTATCTGCCATTGGGAGGGAAGATCATCTCGTTCTGGAAGTTACTATTGGTTTTACAACTTCTTTTAACCTTGACTAGTTAAATGGTTGACTTAAAAATTATTCTAATTATGATGTGAAAATATCGGATTTTGATTTCTGAGATATCATAGAGTGTATGGCTGCCTCATTTATTTATAAGATTTGCAAGCAAAAGTGGCCCTTCTGCATTAAGTTGATTGTGGAATCAGATTTCAGTACTTCAGATTGACTTTTTATTTGATCCTTGAGATTTTAGATAGCCTGAGACCTGAAGATTTCGGACTGAGTAAAGATCTACAGTTTTTCAAGCCTGGAGGTAGTGTTAAGAAAAATCCAAGGGTCACATACACCACAGTCTACAAGTGTCACCAATTTTCTGTAAGTGGTGTATTTTTAATTGGTTTTCTATTAGATACCATTAGTACATAATTCATTATTCTTATAAAAACATCAATTTCTTCTGGATTTTCCATGTACATACATACTGTTAATATTTATGGTGCCAATTTGTAGCATTCAGCATTGCGTGTCAAAATCTGATGTGAAATATACATTGACATCTTCTGATCGACTGGTTTTCTCAATTTGCAGTTGGTTATTTTCTTTCTACCAGCATCAGCTGTCATTCCGCTTCACAATCACCCAGAAATGACCGTTTTCAACAAACTTCTCTTAGGAGAAATGCATATCAAAGCTTATGACTGGGCTGATCCTTCAGATGTGGAATGTAGCAACCAGCCTTCGTCAAGTAAGTAGGCTTCTCTTTTCTCATGTCTCATATTTTATTTTATCTTTTTTCTTTTCTTTAAAAAATTCTAATAGATTTCTGACTGATTTTAATGGTTTTTGTAGAGAGGCTAGCAAGATTAAAAGCTAACAGTGTCTTCACTGCTCCGTGTAACACATCAGTCCTATATCCAACCTCGGGGGGAAATATCCATGAGTTTACAGCCATAACACCATGTGCTGTGCTTGATATCCTTGGACCGCCTTACTCAAAAGAAGATGGCCGTGACTGCAGTTATTACAAAGAAATTCTGTCCACATCTCCAGGCAAGTTTCAGCCTTGTTTCTGATTTTTGCTAAATTCAGGTAGCCTTACCAGTTAACCCCTTAAGTAGTCACGTGTCATGTTGAATATAACCAGAAAAAAAATAATGCTAGCATAATATTAAAATGAAACCAACATGCCATTTTTTATTATCTTTTTTCATTTATTCTATCTATTCTTCCATTTTCAGCACCTTTTTTCTTTTAATGTTTTAGTAATCAAAACGAAAATTCCTTCAAAAAAAGGATCACTTATTAGTTATATACTACCATCTTTTCATATATCATTGAATCGTCCTACCAAAAACGTCAATACCATAAATTTCATACTAACTTTTACAATCCTGTCTTGGTCACAACCGATAGAATATACAGCAAAAGTTTTATTTCGATATTATTCCAACTGTAATGATTGCAATGTACTGGGTAAAAGTGTGATTCGTTCTAATAACCCTATAATAGTTAAGGGATCTACCGGCTTGATCCCTGTTCCGATTGAATTCTTAGTTTCTTACAAGGAATTTATCCTTTCCGTCTCAAAAGTTTGAGGGAAATTATACAATAAAAATGGATATTGTGGGTTATGGAATTATGGAATAAAATCTTTAAAAATTTTATAAGTTAGATCAATACTTCAATTGAATGAGTATAAGTAAGAGATCCATATTTGCAGATAAAAATGAAGGGTTTGTAATCATAACTAAATCTTCTATTTTTTTAGAGAGAAGCGAAATAGGGATTAAATAATGATTTTAGTTTACCAAAGGCTTCAATCAGCACATATTTTGTTTGATTAGCTCTGTTAAAGCAAAGCAGAAATAGAAAAAGAACTAATGATTGTTAAAGTTTCCTTTTCTAGAGGGATCATTCTAGAAAATAAGTTATTTTACATTGAAGACATTTATGTAAGAAACTGGCGTCGATGTTATGGGTGGCTTTTGTGATTTCGTTCTTACCTAAGATTAGGATATGGGATTTTCTCCATTTTCTATGAAGGAGTCGAATGAACCAAAGTTTTATGATCGAATTTGAATAGTTAACCAACTTTTTGAATTATTTACCCTTTGTTCTTAGTTCTTTTTATCATTTGCTTTGACCCTTTTCTTTTGGTGCCAATACTTTGACCCTTAAATTTTGTTTGGTCAATCAAAGAAAACATGGGAAGTGAAATTTCCTTGGAAATAGAAGAAAGGTTGTGTTATTTGGGTGGCAAAAATATGGGAGTTAGAACTTCGTGGGGAATTAGAACTTCGTTGGAAGTTAAATGGAGGAATTTACCTACCTAGGTCCCCCTAGGTAACCCGAATTACCAGGGACGTGATCAACCATACAAGATCATACATTTCCTAAGAAATACAATTACATGTGAAAACCAACTTCCTAGTAAAAACTGCTTCCTATATTGTACCAGACAAGTATTTAGTCTTTTAGGTAAGATAGCTTTTACCCAATCCAAGTAGCCCACCAATTTCAATCGAACATTTTAAAATGAAATAGGCACGGCCAAAAGAAAGAGCATCGCTCGGTTGGCCTTCCTCCGCATTCTTCGCCATTTTTCTTCAGTACCTCCGGATTTCGTTTTGCTTTTTCTGGTCGTCAAGCCTGATCGACTCGACTCTTTTCCCGGCTGGCCTCACGGTTTTGATTATCAAGGTAGGTCCCGAAGAGAGGGCGGGTGGCCCTTTAGGCGCTTTTTTAGTAGGATGGAACGGAAGTAAAACATTTGAAATGGTGGACCTGTTGAAAAGGGAAATCATCCACAATATGTGTTAGGCACATTACACACAGTAGAAAAAGGGGGTTGTGCAAATCAATAATTAATGGTATGAAATACCATATAACATAAAGTAATATGTAATTACAGTACAGTATTTAAGTGCAAAACCCTTCACTGAACCAAGTAAGGGGAGAACCACCAAGTCTATTGTAGTACTAATCAATCTACAATTATTAGAAATGTATAATAGTCTATGTCACAACACATCTCCAGATTATGTAGAACATAAACCCATACCTTTTCAAGAACGTACAGGCTTCTCAAGATCACACCACATCACAGGAACACTTCACAAGTCTCCTTTGATCGCATCAAATGTCCACTTTCGTTCGCTAGCTTCTTTAGTCCAACATATCCCAAATGGGAATCATTATCTAGACAACACTTAGGACCTCTCTCCCACTTCCTACACCCAACCCACAACCCGTTACATGGTTACCCACTTTCACAACCTGGACATGATTCTAGCCTGCTGTCTCCCTTTTTGCCAGCTTTTGAGCTCACTCTCCGATTTGTCTGTTGGTTCTTTCTTTGTCTACGATTTTCACACCTTAGGCACACTTCTAGCCATTTGTTCTTCTTGCTTGGAGGGGAATAGTGTCAAAGTACACGGTGTGTAAAACGAAGTGAAGCATATATAGTTAACTAGCACCATGTACTCACAAGGCTATGGTGGTACCACCACATTATCTCTTAGTAACATTAGAAGCAAATATGGTACCACCAAAATATCTCTCAAGTACCACTTTAGAAGCAAATATGGTACCACCAAAATATCTCTTAAGTACCATCCTAAACAAAAATATGGTAATGCTAGAACACCTTTTTGTATCACCAACATCTCTAAGTACCATTGTGAATTCTCTTAGTACTGCCAAAAGTAAAAGATGGTGCTACTAAAGCATTTGTTATTTCCATGGGAATATCTTCTAATACACCAGAACATGTCTTACTACCATGAGAACATCTCTTAGTACCACTAAACATCCATCAGCACCACTAGAACATCTGTTGGTGCCAGGAAACCCCTTCATACAAAATTATTAGTGCACATGGGGTATATCTATTGTAGTACCACTAGGAAACTTCTATAATAAACCATGTATTATACAACCAAAATAATATACATATTTTTAAAAAGTACTCCCTCCTTCCCAAAATATAGTTCCTGTTCCTTTTTGCACAGTCTCAAACACGTACCTTTGACCTAACATATCTTCTATTCGTATTAATAAAAAATATAAAAAATTCATATTATGAATGTACACATTGAAGCGAATCTAACAAGACCCCACATGAGTATGTTTTCTTGTATGCATAAATGAAATATTTGGTCAAAGAAGCTGCAGTTATCTTTTACATTTTGAAGTTAATATTCCAACTTTTGTTAACAATGAAATTTTATGAATGCAGATGAAAAGTTCGAAGTGCTTAAATATAATGAGCACTCATACGGATGGTTAGAAGAGATTGAGATGCCAGAAAACTCGAAGATGGACGGGATACAGTATTTAGGTCCTCGGATTATTGAGACTGCGGCCAGCTAACTGCGTTTCTTATACTTCCATGTTCTTTTGTTCGTTGTTTGTGTTGTTTACTTTGCTTATGGATCTTCTTTCCCCCCTTTTGTGTCATCCTTTTGTTGGCTTCTTTGCTATTGGGGAGAATGGATCTTGATGTTTTTTAAACCACAGGTTATATAATCTATCTGATAATAGTGCGTTGTACATATACTTTATCAAGAGAACTGATACTTCACTTTGGAGTGTCTTCACCTTTATGTTTGATTGTCTTCCTCGTAGTATTTTTCATAATTTTGCAACAGCACAAACTGGTTTTCAGTTCCTTTACTTTTCAGCGATTTCATCTACTTTTCGATTGATTTTAGCTACTCTCTAATTTTTGCCTACTTTTACAGAAGCTTTCTGATTACAAAAATGCCACTAATAACACGGGAATCATTTGAGTATCCATTTATGATATCTAAGGGCCTAGATTGGTTCTATGTTCTCATTTTAGTCTATGGTTTTCACTGGATTTTAATTCTCTCTCTCTCTCTCTCTCTCTCTCTCTCTATATATATATATATATATATATATATATATATAGGATCTTGAGAAAACACCCCTTAATTTGAAAACTGAAAACTAGTTATCTGGACCATCCAATCTAACGTTTCGACTGCTGTGATGAAACGAGCGTCACTTGTGTTTAAGCCATCCATGTTGAACTTGAACGACTAAGATTGGTTGGCATTTTGCCTATTTAAACTGAAATCAGTTCTTTGAAAAAAACAAAATGCAAAGACTGTTCTTCTACGCAATAAATTTAATTTTCTATATGCTTTCGCACGCGATGCGTGCATATAAGGCTAGTGTATATATATAGGAATAAGATCATGTGAAAACTGCTGCTTATGTTCAAAACTGTAAACTGCAATATAAAATGAGCAAAAAGATAAAATGAGCAAAAATTTCTTAAAATGAGCAAAAATATAAAATGAGCAAAAAACATAATATGAGCAAAAATTTGTGAAATGAGCAAAATCATAAAATGAGCAAAAAACATAAAATGAACAAAAGTTTGTAAAATAAGCAAAAACTTATTAAAATGAGCGAAAGTTTCCTAAAATGAGCAAAAACATAAAATGAGCAAAAATGTCGGTTTTCAGTTTTCGGTGGATCCTACCTCTATATATATGTTGGATACACTGAAAACCACGCTTGAGCTGATTGAAAACCTTGCTCATTTTACAAATTTTTGCTCATTTTACAAATTTTTTTGCTCATTTTATGTTTTTTGCTTGTTTTATGTTTTTTACTCATTTTATGTTTTTGCTCATTTTAAGAAACCTTTGCTCAATTTACGTATTTATGTTCATTTTACATTTTTTGCTCATTTTAGTTTTTGCTCAATTTTAGAGATTTTTCCTTATCTTACAAATCTTTGCTCATATTAAGAAACCCGAAGACTTAGCTCCATTGAAGAATAATTTCTAGTAATTCATCTAGATTGAGAAATAATTTCTAGTAATTTAAATATTAGATTATTTTCCTTGAATAATGTAAAATACGGTTTTAATTCCAGAAATATGCTGGATGGGAAATTAATTCCCTGCGTACCGTCCACGTAGGACGGCACGCGAGAATTTTTTTTTTTTTTTTTACTTAAGTAAAACCGCTACTTCAAGTAGCGGTTAATCTTTATAAACCGCTACTTCAAGTAGCAGTTAATAAAAAATAAACCGCTACCTGAAGTAGCGGTTAATATTAATTGACCGCGACTTCAAGTCGCGGTTTACTGGTACCTGGACCCCCAAGTTGGCGCTGACTAAAGTAAACCGCTACTTCAAGTAGCGGTTCATTAATAGAAACCGCTATTTCAAGTAGCGGTTTACTATAATCCCCAAATCCCGCCCTAGCTTTCCCAATTTCTCAGATTCGAACGATTCACTCTCAAATTTGTCTCCCTCTCTCTCTTACTAAGCGTCGCCCACAACCCACACAACACCACCGTCGATCACCGGAGCTACACCACCGTCGAACACCACCGTTGCTA
The DNA here is from genome assembly GCA_947648045.1 of Beta corolliflora. NCBI lineage: Eukaryota > Viridiplantae > Streptophyta > Magnoliopsida > Caryophyllales > Amaranthaceae > Beta > Beta corolliflora. Next base: position 1,222,634 of record CANSZD010002958.1, read on the forward strand.
AGCCGACCATCGTCGCCGCTCAACTGACGCCAGCCAACAGCGGTGTTTTTCTCCCTCTCTCTCTTCCGACTGACACCGTCGTCTACCATCCACGCCACCAACAGCAGGCCATCGTCGCCCAGCCTGAAAGCCGAGTCACACCGTCGTCCAGCCTCGCCACCAACAGCACGCAACCGTCGCCCAGCCGCGCCACCAACAACACGCCACCGTCTATTAGCCCAGGTGAGTAGTCTTTTTTTTTGTTGTTTTTTTTAATTTAATTTGCTTAGCATGCCATATTTGTTATGTATTTTAGCTTTGTAACTGTTGTTAGATGGAAATTGTTTGGTTTGATTAGTATAATTTAGTATTTTGCATAATTCATCATTTTTGTGATGGTTGATTTTGCATGTGATTTATTGGTTATATTGGTTGGTTAAAAATGGTGTTGAGCATTTTGTGATGGTTGATTTTGCATGAATTGTTGTGTTTAGGTTGCAAATGCTACTAGTATAGGTGAAGAATGGTGTTCATATTGTTTGAATGTGTAGAATAAGAATAACTTTAACATTATGTTTTTTGTATGTAGAATATGGAACAACCTAAATATCCTTTATACCTTTATTGGAATGGTGAACTATCTCAAAATGACGTTGATATTGTGTATAGAGGTGGAAGGAAAAAGTTTTTGTTCATCAATTCTGGTATGATGTTTCAAGAGATTCTGAATAGGGTATATGACGTTGTTGGATGTGATCGTATGTATGTGGAACTGAAATTGTTTATGAGATATCCGATGCCGGGGAAATATGTGCCAATTGCACTAGAGGATGATGTTTCAAGAGATTCTGAATAGGGTATATGACTTTTTTTTTTTTTTTTTTTGAAAGGAATTGAAGCATGTTTTCATGTAATTCAGCTAAAATTAAAGAGGAACCCGAGAAAAACCCCTTTATCTCCAACTCTACCTTCAGCTTCATCTTCTTCACTTAATCAATGCCAAAAGTACACAGAATTAAACCCTTTGATTAACATAGTATCACCATCGAAAAGCCCAGTCAAATATCAAGAGCAAAATTGAGTAGAAATTAAGCTTAAATTAGCAAAATGCAAATTTTGAAGAATGAGTAATTGAACTTCAGAATTAATATGAACAAAAAAAATAAAAAAAAAAGTAATCGAAATCTTACCAAAATTTTGAATCATCAAAATAACGAACATCGATTGAAAGTTAGAGAGATAGGTGCGTGAAATCGATTGAACACCGTGAGCGAACACGGAAAGAGAGGGAAAATTGCCTTGGATAACTGGAGTAGTAAGAGCGAAAGAATGTGGGAGTGTAGAAAATTCTAGGGCACGTGTGTTAAATAGCAGCCGTTCAGCCATGCGAGAATGGACGATGTAGATTGCGAGTTTTCAGTTTTCAACCTAAGAGTGGTTTTTACAAGATCCTATTATATACATATATATATATATATATATATATATATATATATATATATATATATATATATATATATAGTTTTTTGACCCGTGCATAATGCACGGGAATTTTTTAGTTTATTAAGTAGTTTTTTCCTGTTCCAAATCTATTAAATGTATTAGAATGCATGCATATAAAATTGAAAGAATATTTAGCTGGTGATTTAAAATTTTATGATATTGTATTCAGAACAATTAAAAACTGACTTACAACACAACCCATGTGTTGCAAAATTATGATTTATGATACCATGCTATATCCTTGTTATATTGTACATATTGTACAATATAAACCATCCAAAATATATTATGCTAATGTTGTTTATTGTTTTCTTCTATTTACCAACAATTTAGTATCAAAAACTTTTTAGTGCTCGCAAAGGTAATATAACCATGCTATATCCTTATTATGTCGTACAATATATTATGTTAATAAATTTTTACTAAAGATGTAATATAATTTCAGGAAAGATTTTCAGTATATAGTTTAATGAAATATAAACCCGCACCTTGCTTAGGGTAAGTTAATTAACTTTGAATAACTATTTTAATTTAGAATAATTTGAAATTGGCTTACCACCCGTGAGTGGCACAATTGTGACTTGTGACTTATTTGTAATAATTAGTATTGATCACATTGATTAGGGTGAAATTGGCTTACAATCCGTGACTTGCACAATTATGACTTATAACTTATGGCATACAATCCGTGAGTTGCATTGGTAAATTTGAATCCATAACTCATGATCACATTGATTATGGTGACCGAAATAATTTCTTCATTTAAAGTTTTTGGACCCGTTCAAAATGCACGGGAATAATTTAAGAGTTGCATTGGTAAATTTGAAATCCATAACTTTTCTCCTCCCTATACCAAACACTTATCTCTTTCATTTATCTTTTTCATCTATGCCATCAAACTTTCTCAACTTTTGAAACTCCAAATAAACTTCTTGGTTCTTGATCATTTGACGAATGCAAATATTATACTTGTTTCTTTTTTTGCTTCTCACTCAAATACAATTCTGACCATGAATTTTTACGATTTGGTCCACATAAAAACATCCGATTTTTTTCAGCTTTTAATTATGAAAGCTCAACAATTTTTTTTACCAAAATATGGAGGTGAATAACTTCATGCATGTGAATGAAATCCAATTATTCAACCATATCCATTGTTATACGGTTTGGTTTGGGGAAAATTTAAGTTCTTTTCATCTTGCATATATGTCACTTCCGATGTTAAAAAAACCCATGGGTTCGAGTCTTAGAAGTACAATTTTTCATCTTCGATCAACCTTTCAACATTCTTAAACAAGAAATGCAATGGCGAATTTTCATAGTCTATTCACTATTGCATGCAAATCTAGAATTGAAATTCCTCTTTTTAAGTTGGTAAGTTTGTAGGTTATTTTTGGTAATGATAAATTTGATTGTAAGAAAATTGATTTTTTTTGTGCTTGTTTGATTTTTATAATTTACATATCTTTTTAGGAAATTGAAATTGGTCTTTAAATCTACTATCTATATGAATTAATTAGTTCAATGTAAAGCAAATAAAATTTATTTTCCTAATATTTATAATGATCAATCGGATTGGGGAAACTTGTTGAATTAGTGAATTTGTTAATTTGTAAAATGTTGGTAAAAAAATCCAAAAGACTGTTGACTTTTTTATAAAACAAACATGGAATACTTTTGAAGCATCAGAGTTTAATTTTTTTTGAATTCTTATTTAATTTTGTCCTTTTTTGTTTGTTCATACAATTGAATTAAGTGAATTATTAACTCGATTGTCATTATATTATAATTTAAAATTTTGAATAAGAATTACATTGTTTATGTTCAAGACTAAAATTTGAATAAGAATTATGTTGTTTATTTTCAAAAATAATTCAGATTAGTTGCGAGCTAAGTTGATTGTGGTAGTATCAGTGACTTCAAATCAGTTTGTTCAAACGATAAGTTAATTGTTAAAGAAAAAACTTTTGAAAATTGAACATTAAGTTTACATAGGCTTAATAACTTTCCCTTTAAAAAATTTAAGAAACGTAAAACCTAGGCTTATATGTCACTCCAAGTCTCCAACAATTAATAGGTTTATTTTGAGTTTAAAAAGAAAAAAACATACAAATATTAGTAGTCATGAGCATGAACAAATACATGATTACTTTAATGTCTAAAAATCAATCAAACAGAATTCCGCTATATATGCATCTTTGTAAATGACTTAAATTAATTTGTCAACCTTTCAGCACATTGCCATGGAGAGAATGAAGAACTCTTAACCGTATTTGGGAGGAATAGGTTTTTTTTTTGTTCTTTTTGGGTTTAAGAAGGCATGCCGATATGTATCGAGAAGGCAAAAAATATATGCACGAAAATGTTAGGCTACGTATTGGAGTAGTGGCTAGCTATGTCATTGTCCCTATTTATACTTGTAATATTGTACATAGCATTGATTTTTTTCTATAAAAAATACGAAATTAAGCTTGATTGACAATTAAGATTCCCTAAACTAAGATTGATTGAGATTTTGAAATCCTTACCATAAGTTACATTTTTTATATCAATCAAATAAATAAAAAGGGGCATTGATTTAGTATTGATTATGTACATACAGATTTGAGGATACTAATTGCCTAATTAGAGTCATGAATCACCATAAATTAAAGATTTACCCTAATCTTGGCCGATTTTGTGCAAATCTATCTCCCAATTCGAATTACTTAGTGCCCCTTGTCCCTTCCTTAGACCTTGTACACATAAGGAAAAAAATTAGTGTTTAATTGACACATAGGATTTCATGGCCTTGCTTACATGACACATGTGCAAAATTTTCTAGCTTTATATAATATAATGATTCAAATGATAAGTTAATTGTTAAAGAAGCTTTTGAAAATTGAATATTAAGTTTGCATGGGCTTAATAACTTTCCCTTTTAAAAATTTAAGAAACGTAAAAACTTGGCTTATATGACTACTCCAAGTCTCCAACAATTAATAGACTGATTTTAAGTTGAAAAAGAAAAAATATACAATTATTAGTAGTCATGAGCATAAACAAATACATGATTACTTTGATGACTAAAAATCAATCAAATAAATTTTTTTTGCTTGCATCAGTAAGAACTGAGAACTACAACATACTATATAATGTTACAAAGCACACACATATATATAAGATGAAAAGGCATACACATCAATATTCATGAACTTAAATTTATACAATACCCTTTATAAAAAAATAAATAGCTAGACACTCAGAATGAATCTTAAATTCCGTAGAATAACTCATATAGAAATTACCATACCACCAAAGCATTATGAAATTGAATTTCAGTATAATAACTCTTACAAAAATTATTAATACTATTATGATATAACTTTAATACTAATCCTAGCTTTATTTTTCTTCGGAGTTCGGGGTGTATTCATCTTCGTCGTCTTCTTTGTAAATGACTTCAATTGACTTGTCAACCTTTCAGCACATTGCCATGGAGAGAATGAAGAACTCTTAACCGTATTTGGGAGGAATAAGTTTTTTTTGTTTTTGTTCTTTTTGGGTTTAAGAAGGCATGACGATATATATTGAGAAGGCAAAAAATATATGCATGAAAATGTTAGGCTACGTATTGGAGTAGTGGCTAGCTATGGCATTGTCCCTATTTATACTTATAATATTGTACATAGCATTGATTTTTTTTTTATAAAAAATCCGAAATTAAGCTTGATTGACAATTAAGATTCTCTAAACTAAGGTTGATTGAGATTTTGAAATCCTTACCATAAGTTACGATTTTTATATCAATCAAATAATTAAAAAGAGGCAATGATTTAGTATTGATTATGTACATAGAGATTTGAGGATACTAATTGCCTAATTAGAGTCATGAATCACCATAAATTAAGGATTTACCCTAATCTTGGCCGATTTTGTGCAAATCTATCTCCCAATTCGAATTACTTAGTGCCACTTGTCCCTTCCTTAGACCTTGTACACATAAGCAAAAAAATTGGTGTTTAATTGACACATAGAATTTCATTACCTTGTCTAAACGACACATAAGCAATTTTTTCTAGCTTCATTGGTATTCCCCCACTTTCTTATGGTCCCAACTTTCTCTCTCTACATTCATTGGTATTCCCCCACTTTCTCTATGTTGCACTTATTAAGAAACTGAGGAAGTATATAACCAAGTTTGCTTGGTAGAGGTGGTGGCCGGGGAACTCACCTTGTGACTTTGAGGTCACAATTTCAAACCCCACAACCTACTTGTGCTTGGGAGTAGCGATTCCCTTATATCCCCCTACTCTCAAGCGTTGACCTGTATAGCTGGTTGATTGACCTCCGAGAGGTGCTGGTCCAGTAGGGTCCTTCTTCTTACCAAGGGGTTCCTTGGTGGAGGCCCAAAATCATTATATTATATAAAGTTAGAAAAATTTGCACATGTGTCATGTAAGCAAGGCTATGAAATCCTATGTGTTAATTAAAGACTAATTTTTTTGCTTATGTGTACAAGGTCTAAGGAAGGGACAAGTGGCACTAAGTTGTTCGATTTTCAAAAGATTTGGCCAAATTCGTCCAAATCAATGCAAAATTCCATGATTTTATGTTCAAAATCTTCTAATTAGGCAGTTAATGATATAAAATATTTGTGTGCTTCAATCACTACAAAATCATTGCCATTTTAGATGAAATTGATTGACTTAAAAACGGTATGTTAGATTATGAGATCCGATTTTCAAATCCACCTTGAATTTAGGTTGAAATTTTTGAAATTGCTTCTTTTTTTCAAATTAGTGGAAAATATCAATTGTATGTACATAGTTGCAACTATAAATATAGATCATTTCATATGTAACACACCACTCTAAAATGTGTATAATTTTTTGTCCATAATGTCAACATCATCTCCCTCTCAAGATAATTCATCTTTCTCCCAAAAGATTACAAATACATCTATTATCAAAAGAATATGACCTCCTAAAGTGGACTACTCTACTTTTCTTGATGTTGAATATATGGTTCAAACCCTCTTTCGTGAAGGTCATGTATTTTTCCATGATGTATATACTATGTTCACTTATCAAAATAATAGAAGCAACGAGGTATGGACTGATGTCGAAAAGGTTAATACTACAATTGATGGTCTTCGGCCATATTTTGATTTTTGAATATGATTTTATATGACGTTCAATGCACTCCTCCAAGGGTTTATAAAGTATGTCATTATTATTTTGACGATATTGATCTGAACGATGGAGATGTTCTTCGGCTTAAAGACATTGTTTTTCTCCGTTATCTATCAAGTGATGATTAGGTTTAAATTTTCTTTTTTACTTTATGTTTAAGTATCCATTTTCGGTATTATCAGTTCTATCACACAACTACATATTTTTTGACTGTTTCATTTAATTAAATTCTTTAGTTACCTTGGAATTCTTTAATTGATATTATCAATAATTAATATGTTTCGATTTTGGCCGAATATATTTACACATTACTCCTATATTCGTGTATATGTACACTTTTTTTTATTTACTTTTATTTGTGTAATTTTTCTTATGCGACCAACCAAAATTTAAATGATTCTAATACATTGGTTGGTTTATGTAATGAGTAAGAAAATGTCAATAACATTATTACTAACTTACACGCATTTACATTTCAACAATAACTACATCGTCAATTTATTTCTCTGACATGGACATTGACTATTGCATTAACTCTTAAAATTTTTAAATTAAGTTAAATAATTTATTACTATATCATAAATTCAATGTCAAACTACCACCTACTTCGATAAATTATTGTGATGTCCGAATTTTTCTATAACTTGATTCTCATTGTGTCTTTGTATATTCATATCTCCACTCTTTTAACAAATCCGTTTATTATCTTTCTTTCGTCAACTTTTAATTCTAAAAAAATACTCAACCTTTGAATGGATCCACAAATTGCCGAGCATATCAACAAAATTAATGAGGTTACTTTCGAATTGTTGGAAATGTGGCAGTTGTTGATGAGAAAATTTCGGCTATTGTTCATAAGTTAGATAAGCTAGAAGAAGAAGAAGGTAAGGAAACAATGCCTTACAATGTTCAAATGATGTATTTTCGTAATCAAATTGAGCTTTCTACCAAATTAGCAAAGGGAGTGATTGAAAATTGGGATGCTCTTTTGAAGAAGTAATACAAGAAATTGGCAAATTAGCCTTCTCATTATGTAACTTTTACAAGTTATGAGTACGTTTTCTTTGTGCTGTTATTATGTAATGTTAAATGGCTATTATCAGTAATAAAAATATGTTTCATTTAGTTTAAAACCTTGCTATTATTTTGCTATTATTTTGTCCCTTGCTTACTCAACTTTGTTATTAGTTTTAGTTTTCCTAATTTTCATTTTTTATTGAAAATTAAAAAATGCAATATACTCCCAAAAAAAAAGGAATGATAAATTGCAAATTTAATTCCAAATTACCATTCTTACCATTCTATGATAGCGCATAAAAAGGACAAAAAAGCTGAAGACTTTTATATTCCATAATTTATTCCATATTTTTAGGGATCATGTGTATCATGGTTAATGGAAAATATTAAGTAAATTAAATATTTATAAAAACTAATATGTAATACCTAATGACAATTGTATATTAATATATTATTTTAAGAATTCAATAATCGTTTACAGAATCATCATTTTTATGTCCGAATTTTTAAAGAATTATACTTGTTCTTCAATATCATAATGTATATGTATTTTTTTTCTTTTTATACGCATTTAAAAAAATACGTTGGAAATAGAATGATCATTTGTATGTCCGAGTTTTTTTGCATGTAAATCGGAGCAAGTACTTATAATTTATTAATGATTTTTCGACATTATGTGAGTTTTTTTCATCACCTAAGTTTCATTCCTAATATAATTGGATACTTAATGAAATTTTTATTGATCTTTAGATATCAATTGATTCTTTACCTAAGTTCACCTAATATACCTTACTTAATCTATATAAAACTATAAAGCAATAAGGATTTGCTTATGTGTCATGAGCAAATTGAATTGTTTGCCACGTGTATTTGCCTCTAAATATTTCTGCCATGCATTACTTTTTTTAGGCACATAATTGGAAAGATATTTAAGAAATTGGCTCTGCAATGGAATATTTCTGTCATGCATTACTTTTTTTAGGCACATAATTGGAAAGCTATTTAAGAAATTAGCTCAGTAATGGAATATAAATCAACTAAAGTTTAGGAATTGATTGCTATAAATTAGGAATTGCTTATGCATCATAAAACTGCCAAAAAAATCATACCCCCTAAATCCGGTATTTCAGGCACTAATTAAAAAATCATATCCCCTAAATTCGGTATTTTAGGAGCTAATTAAAAAAATCATATCCCCTAAATCCTGTATTTTAGTCACTAATCATAGATTTTGGCACTAATTAAGAAATAAATTTATAGTAAGAAGTTGGTATTTTAGGCACTACTTAAGAAATTACAACTATATAAATGAACATGTTGTACTCTCTTCTTAAACCCAAAAAAAAAAGTCTTAGCTAATTACAAAATTAAACATAAAGTTTACCAAGGGACGTATTAATCATACAATTAGTCGTATTATAAGTTTTTTAAAAAGTTCAAACTATAAGATCATTGACCACATATCCATACCATCAAAACTATAAGATCATTGAAAACTATAAGATCACCATCACTAAGATCATGGGCCGTGATATTACGAAGACTACGGTATATCCTCATAAAACGGTGATAATTATTAGTGAGTTACAATGTGATCTTAGTGATGAATTTTGATGTTGACATTTATAAGACCGGTATAATTAAAAAAGGTTCATCTGTAATACAAAATGCAATCCACAATAAAATCAATGATAACTGATATTAGCACCTCACGTATAGCACAAAAGAATAAACATCTTATTTACTAACATTGCACTAAAGAATAAACATCTTATGTACTAACACTTGATATTAAACTATCAACTGCATGAAGAACGAAATAGCCAATATACAAATTTCACTTTGATAAAAGAAACCAACTATATACAATAAAAAAAGCTCCCCGAAACACATAGATAAGGGAAGATAACAATGTCTCAACAAAAATTAACTTTTACTTGGCTCATGTGGTTTGTAAAACTTAAAGGAGGGTAGCCTAATTGTAACAACAAGCATGGGGATGTCTTAAAGTGTAGTATAATAACAATGGAACTCCTTTCATTGTACAAAATACCACTTCACAATATTAAAGTTCGCTAGGAATATGCTATCTTAACTGTATGATATCTCTAAGTAAGATTAAAGATTAAAACTACATATAGAACTTATGTGAAATTCATTGTCCATAATTTTAGTGTAGTAGTATCTTTGTTATATATCTAACTAATTAATATCTATATTTTTTATATACTCGAGATAAGAAAAACCATGATCAGTTGTTGAAGTTGCCATCATTGGATACACATATAAAATCAACTCATATAAGTTCTTTGTTGATATATCTAATGGTAAGTCATATATATTGTTCAATTTATTCACAACAACCAAATCACAACTATTATCTCAGATGACCCTGACATATAAGCCTTTTTCCCAAATAACCCCGACATTTTCACCCCTATCTCGGATAACCCTAAACTTGTATTTTGTCATTAAAATTGACGGAATAGCTAACGGTGCTAACTCTTTGACGTTTATAGTTAATAACCTAATCTTTTAAAAGAAAAAAAGACCATTTGTGTTCATCACCCCCTTCACTCTTGTCTTCATATCATTTCATCCTCTCACTCTCCTCCACCTCCTCCACCACTAGGGGTGAAAGTTCGGTGTACAGTTTGGATTAGGGCCTAATCCAATCCGATCCGAATAAAATTTGGATTTTAATTTTCCAATCCGAATCCAAACCAATTAGAGTTTGAATTCGATCCAATCCAATCCGAATTTTCATACTCTAGATTGGAACCAATCCGAAAATCCGATTTTCTAAAACTTAGCTTTTCGATGAAATACATTAAGCACAACAACAACCTAGTAGATTTAGGAAATGAGGAATTTAGTGCTGTTAGGGTTTTTGGGGAAGGGTTGAAGTGCTACGCCTACCGGGGTATGGACTAGGCTTTTTAAAAAAAAAAATCCAGTTAAGCACTTAAGCCCAATCCAGATACATAATACAAGGCATATTACTATTTGGTTGTATTGGATTTTTGGATCCAATTACCCTCAATCCAATCCGATCCGAAAATCCAAATTTTAAAAAAATTTCAATCCGAATCCAATCCGAACACAGTTCGAATCCGATCCAAATTACTAATTCGGATTGGATTGGATTGGATTTTGGATTTTATCCGAATAACTTTCACCCCTATCCACCACCACCTGATTTTCTCTCTCCTCCTCCATTCCCCTGCTTCACCACTCTATCTTCTCCACCACCCCCTGATTTTTTCTCTCGTCTTCCTCTCCCACTTCGCCTCCTCCACAGATCTAGTATACCTTTTAGTTAAGGAAAAATGGATCAGAATACCCCCAACTTTGGCCCGTCTGCTTTTAATACCCCTAACTTTGAGTTATTTTTAAATACCCCCAACTATTGGGGAGGTCCGCCAAAAATGCACCCAGGTAACCTGTAACCTGTTAGCAAGGTAATTTTTTTTATTTTTTATTTCTCTTTTATTTTCTCTATTGGTTTTTGTAAACTAAAATTCCCAACCCCCCACCCCCCTCCTCTCGCTCATCCCACCACCCTCATCCCCCCACCCCCCAACCACCCACCGCCACCTTCCCTCACCCCACTACCACCCATCCCACACGCCCCCCCTCCCCTAACCCCCGTCGAAAACCCCCTCCTCTAACCCCGTCGAACCCCCCTCCTCTTCTCTGGCAAGGCACTCCGGCGCCCTCCTCCCTTCTCTCTCTTGGACGCTTCCTCCTCTCTTTTCGCAGTTGTGAAGGGGGCTGCTGGGTTTCGGGGGGTGGTGTGAAGGGGAGGGGGGTTTCTCGGTGGGCCCGCTCTTTGGCCGTGGAATCATCCGCAACTAGATCAATAAAAAATCTCTCAAGTATCTGCTTGTTAATCAATGATTCACCCGCAACGAAATCGTGGAACCCAACTCAATTTTCAAATCGAATTTTCTGGGTATTTTTTAGCTCCGATTAGTTCGTCTTGTAAGCAAGTTCTTGGACCAATTCCTGAATCTACCAAGAAAACGTCTTCACTTAAACGAACAACATCTGAATTTAAGGCGTTTCCACTGCTTAATTTGAAGCTGGAATTCGACCTTGGAAATAATCGATCCATTTTTGTGTATAGTAATAGGGTTTTCCGAGGTGGAGAAAGAGAAGGAAGATGGATTGGATCTCGGGTGGTGGTGTGCGGTGGAGGAAACCCTAAGAGATAGTTCGATTAATCTACTCATGGTGTTTTTTATGTCTGCAAATTGAGGAGGAGAGAGAAAAATGGAAGAATGGCCAAACTTTTTGGAATTTTAGGGGGATACGGAAGGGGGAAGGCTGGTCGGAGGTGGAGTGGTGGGTGGGAGGGGGAGGAAGGGGAGGGGTGGCAGTGGGGTGGGAGTAGAAAATAGTAAGGGTGGGGTGATAAAAAAGAAAAACAAAAAAAATTAAGTAAAACCAATAAGAGCATGACACGTGACATTTTAACCTGCTAAACCGGTTCTTTTAGGTCAGGGGTGCACTTTTGGCGGAACTCCCCAATAGTTGGGGGTATTTAAAAATAACTAAAAGTTGGGGTATTAAAAGCGGACGGGCTAAAGTTGGGGGTATTCTGATCCATTTTTCCTTTAGTTAACTCTTTGACGTTTTAGTTCAAACGTCCAGTGAGCATATTCCAAAATCTCCATGAATTAAATTTAGGGTTTACGCAAGCGAAATTGTAAAAATATTAAAGCCTAGCTCCGTAATTAGTTTGAGAAAGTGAAATCACATATATGGAGGAGAGAGTAAAGATTTGTGAGAGAAATGAAGAGGAAGAAGGAAGTGAGTTATGTAGTCTTGAGCTTTTTTTTGTTGCTGGGACTTGTTGTTGCTGCGAAATTTTAAGGATACCAATTACCAGCCAACTATGAATTTCTATTGTTCGGTGTTAATAATGACAATTCTGGCATGATCTTTGCTGGTGGTTTCTCTTGTTCCATTTTCGTCAGATTTTTGGTCGTTGTGCGTGTTCTCTGGCAGGATTTCCAACGCAAATTTTCGGCAGGATACCTCATTTTTCACTTGTTCAATTCAAAGAAAATCAGGGGTGGTTGAGGAGGTAGGAGAGAGAGTGGTGAAAGAGGTGGATGGAGGAGGAGAGAGAAAATCATGGTGGTGGAGGAGGTGGAGGAGGTGAAGGAGAGGAGATGAAGATATGGAGTGAAAAACAGGAGAGAGGGAGATGAAGAACATAATTTTTTTTTTCTTTTAAAAAATAGGTTTTTAATTACAAACCAATCCGTCAAGTTTAATGACAAAATACAAGTTTAGGGTTATCCAAGATAGGGGTGAAAATATCGGGGTTATTTGGGAAAAATGCCTATATGTCAGGGTTATCTGAGATAATATCCCAAATAATTAATATTACCATACATATGAAATTTGAGACCTCCTAATTTCTAGGTGTTCATCTCAAAGAAAACATAAAATGTCATATACTCTATTTCCACATATAAATTGATTTTTATTTATTCTATATATTACCGTTCATTTGGAACAAGTATTTATTGACCTGGGTCAGTGAGTTGATCACAAACTCACAATAAAAATGAACAAAAGGGTGAATCGTGCATGTAATAAATAATTGACAACACAATTTCTTCTATATTTTACTTTCCAAAATAAATAAATAAAATTGATCAAATAGTATGAAACTTGCAAGTTTTAAATTCTAAGGGAGGTGCATAGAATCTTCTACTTAGAAGCCGTATATAATCTTAGCAAAATCTAAGTTTGCTAATAAAGTTCCAAAATGTAGCAAACCCTTTCTTAGAACTCTCAGTCTTCACTGCTATAAAAAATCTGCCTTTTTCCTTCTCAATTTGAACATCTAGAAAGTGAATCATCATGTTCATATAAGAAACTCATATAGATAACATCTGAATCTCACACATCCAACGTCAATAGATAGAAAACACAATCAAATTCATTTTTTCTCCATTTTCGAAAATATCAAGTGTGTTCGATGAGGCTGAGGTCGAACTTTTTGGATAACTTTTTTCGAATAAATCTGTTATTGCACGGGAACTTTTTTCTTTAATAACAAAAGATTCAATTGATCGAACATAGCAATTTTTCAAATAAATCTGCATTTTATTTAAATTTGATATTGCCCAAATTCAGGGGAATGATTCAATTGAACAAATCATTTTTTGGCAATGTTTAAATCTCCATTTTTGGTTTGCAATTTGCACGGGTTTAGTTGGCTGTATCAAGAGTTACCAGCAAAAGGTTTTGAAATTCTAATTTGTGATAAAGATCATGGGATCTCAAGACAACAAGAGAGAGGGCTGAGCGGGATTGTGGGAAGTGGGGACTGCAGAATTTGGAAGAAGAAGTGGTTGCATGATTGAATCCCGATAATGGAGCGAATTGTGATTTTATTTGATCCTTAAAGTGAAGCAATGGGTAGAGCAAATACTTTTTCAGTCAACTTTTTTTTAGAAAAAAATGTTTAGTCACGTGTTGCACCATAATATTAACTACATCAGTTATTGAACGCATGGGTTATAAGCCAGTTTTAAAATATTCCTAATAAACGATATGGTTATAAAAACTTTAAATCACGAGCTAATATTCACACCTTGATTTTAGGAGAAACACCCTAAAATCATAAAATTTATAAACAAAAAAAAATTTCGTGTATTTTGCACGGGTCAAAAACCTAGTTCAAGTGATAAAACAAAAAAGTTGTGGTCCCCTCTTGCTTTTTAGTGGCATATTTGTAATAATATTGAACTTTTTTTTACTATTTTGAGCTTGGTTGCGCTTATTATGACTATTCCAAATAAGGAAAGTGTTGCACTTATTAAGAAACGGAGGTAGTATATATTTGTATATAAATATATATATATGTATATATAATATATATGTATATACATACATATATATATGTATATGGGGCTAAATGTGTTGATAAAAAAGTGAAACTTTATAAATAATTGCGGGATACCTTTTAGTTATGGAAGGAAGCCCAATTTTCTTACTAGTTTGTATGTTTTATGCTTATATCTCCTTGGAATATGGGGTGTTTAATGATTGTATTTCATTTGGATTTTGAACTAGAATTTTCTTTTTTAAATTGTACTAAAAATTTTAAGCAACGCTGTGAACACTATCACCTATTAAACAATATAGGAATTACTCTCAAAATAATTCTGACAAATATTAAAAAGTTGCTTGCCTAAGAAATGTAGTTCTGTTGACAGAGATTGGATTGAGGGGTTGTAATTTTGTAGTTTTAGCCGTGGTTCTGTTACTGGAACTTAGTCGAGAATTTTTTTAGTTTTTTGCTGAGTTGTATAACTTAGCTGCTGTGGTTTTGCTTTCCTTTAGAAAGCTTAGGTTGTAAATGAGTTTTTGTTTTGGTTTTGATATACACACTTACTCACTTACCAAAAAAAAAAAAAATATTAAAAAGTTAGAAAACAATTACCCTATAATATGAAAAGAGTATTCACTATTGTCACTAGCTCTCAAAGCATCTTCCTTATTACTGAATAGTCCAATAGTTATTTTGCACAGATAACTCGAAGAAGTGGGAGAGACCTAGGAGAGAGGAGTGGTTGCTCTTAGGGTAGTAATGATGCGAGTCGAGTTTAGATTAGTTCGACTTGACTCGCGAACTTTTCGAGTTGAGTTGAGCTTACTCGAATCAAGTACTAATCGAGTTTTAACCGAGTCGAGTTCCCCTCAATTAAGTTTTAATTTATTCAATCTTGAATAAGTCGCAAATTGTCTCATCTGATTAGCGCCCCTTAGGTAGAATTTATGTTGGATTTAAACATTTTACTATTAGTAGTAATTGATAATTGTTTCTAACGAGTTTTTGAGTCATTCCATCCTACTTGCTCCTCTGAACTCCCCCTCAGAGTATGTACAATGGGGCTCTCCAATGAGCTCTCCAACTAGTTCTCCAAGGACAGAGAAAATGGAGAGCTAGTTCTACCCCAATAATCGGACTCTTAGGGGGTTCTTCATAGTCATGGAGATACTTATTGCAAAGTATCTCCTAGAAATACCTTGAAAATAGATGGAGAGCCTTCACCTTTTTTATGAGCACGACACGTGTCCTTATTTTTTTGCCACCATATAGAATATGGATAGCTTGTTGGAGAGCCAAATACCATTATTTATATTTTATTCACATGGATCTTAAAAGAGATGGAATAAGGAGAAAGAGTGGAGAGACCCTTGGAGATACATTTAACATTGCACATGCTCTTAGTAGCAGGGGTTTGAGTCTTGTAAAGGTAAAGGATGAGGTTGGAGTTGGGGTGTAGGCATATTTTATTGCCTACGTGGGATGAGCATAGATTTGACTAACTCATTGTAAAGGGTTTTAGTTTTGAAAAAGAAGTCGCCTACAACTCTTTAAAGGAAGATGCATAAACCTAATTGGATTTTGGGAAACCATAGGGAAAACTTAGGGAGTTGTCCAATGTAACTTTCCACGTCATGACTTCGTAATTGGTCAATGAACTAAAGATTGAGTTCGGGGGTGAAGGTAAGAATATGATCAGGAATCAAATTTGCCTATTGTTGGCCTCTACTTAATACGATTCATGTTCTAGTTTTATGTAAATAAATAACCACGCAATATGTTCATGCAATCTAAATATTAATCTGCGTTGGTTCATTAAACACAAAAGACTAATTTTGGTGACATATTATTTGTTCATTCAAATTACAGGGATCCTAAATCAATTGACCAAATTATCTTATTAAGCGTTAGAACATTTATTTAGGTCTTGTAATTAACAAAAATAGACATGTGTGGTGATGAAAACGATAAAGATATAAGCATGCATATGAATAATAATGTATAGAAAAGGAGATTAAAAGAAGAATATACAAGAAGACATGAATTCTTAGAGGCTCTATATCAGGAAAATTAGTTTGTTAGTATAATAAGAAATAAATTTGAATTGACCTTTAGGAATTATACATTTGTCGCCTGAGTTTTGAATAACGATCCGCAGGAGGAGCAATCTTGAAGCTTGAAGTGAGATTTATAATGCGTTTGAAGTGTTTTGGAGAGTATTTAGAGGGATTTTCATGGTGTTAGTGTATGTAAGTCGTAGGAAAAAGTCGTGGGAAAGTGTGTCGAAGTGTATGAAAGCGTGTCCCAAACCGGAATGTAACAAGGTCTATTTATAGGGAAAATCAGAAAAAAGATATAAGATTTGCATTGCCCAACGCGCAGGAACGACGCATTGCATGCATCGTCTATTGCCTATCTGGGTTTTGCAGACTGTCTTGATGTTGTGCTCATGCGTCGTGGTGTAGACACATAATCGTGCCTCACCATTTAGTACCCTATGATGACTAATACCCTGCTTCAATTGGTCCGGATCGAGGAAAGGATAATGAACGAGTTTAAAATAAAATGTTTTAAGCCCAAAACCATTTTCTAACTATTTTTATTAACTCATTTTTGAAAACTTTTTTTATAAATAGTTTTACTAAGCCCACTTCCTAAAATGTTTTAAAATAACTTTTTAAAAGCCGACCTTTAAAAACCTTTTAAAAATAATTTTATGAAAGCCCAATTTTATGAAACCCCTTTTTTAGCCCAATATAATTAATAGAATTAATTAATTTGATTGATTAGTTTTATTAATAAAAAATATATTTTATAAAAATAATCTTTTCCCAAAGTGTTTTTAAATATCTCTTACTAATTATTTTCTAAAATCTTTTATTTTCTAAAAATCTTTTAAGAAACCCAATTGTTTTCGGAAACCCATCGATTCCCAACTCCCTAAACAGCTAAACCTATATATATCCTCCATCTCATAATTCCCACGGGACTCAGTAAGACTCGGCCTTCCTCATTTATCATCTAGCCTTCATCATCACACCTCACAAGAATCCATTCAGATCCCACGACTATCTCACGCCAAACATACAACTCACCAAGATCATCACACATCCACCGCCTAGCAATACAAATCCTCCTAATACCTCTGACTACCTAATCCTAATACTATATACGTCTAGTATCATCATACTAAAATTCCTCCACCAAATTCTCCTGCTGCTACACACCAGCGACACATCATCAATCATCATCTCACATATACGTATTCATCATGATCATCATCGTATAATACTACACCGCTTGATCAAACATCATCATCGTGCCATCAAACAAAATTCACTAAGAAAGAAATCAAATACTCACACAAAGCACTATTTTTAACGTATAATTCAATTTTCCAAGATCCGTACAAATCACGACCCCGGACGGTGGTATAATTTCTGAGGGTCAACTAAATTTTAACTAACTTTATTTATTTATTTATTTTATTATTTTCTTGAAGTTACTAACAGTTTATTCGTGATGTAGATTGTTAACGTATTCCAGCGACTGTAAGTATTGTATATTATACTAACCTCTGCAATATTTTCTTTTCTTATTTTTATTTATTATTTCATGTCTCTTTGATGGTCCTGCTTTATTGCTTTTATCACCCCATGTTTTTATTGCTTTTATCACCCCCATGTTATTTTTTGCTAAACAAGACCTAAAGAACTATTCTAATTAATTCAGATAAATTGGACAATCTGTTAGGAACCTTGTAATTTGATTGCATAATAACTTGTCACTAAAAATATAGTCATTTTATGTGTTTCCTGAACCAACCTAGACTAAATATTTTTTAGGGTGTATTAAAACGTTATATGATTATTCTTTTGCATAAAATTTGTAATGAATCGGTATTTAGTAGAGGCCAGCAATGGGCAATATAGTTCCTGACTATATTGTACCCTTACCCCCGAACTCAACTTTTGGTTCCTGACCATCTATGGAGTATAGACGGGGAAATCTACATTAAATAAGTCCCTAAGATTTCCCTACCGTTTCAATATCCAATTAGGTTTATGATTCTTCCTCTAAAGAATTGTTGGCGACTTCAAAACATATTTTTAATAAAACCTTAACAATGGGGCAGTCAAATAAACGCGCACACCGCGTGTAGGCATTAAAGGAATTCAAAATCCACGCCTATAATTTGGCGACTTCACTGGGGAGGATTTTTTAAAAAATTATTTTTTTTTAAATGAGTGGGTGAAACTTGAAAAATACGATTCATTCTTATTTTATGCCTTAGAATAATATATAGTTTTGCATATGCATGGCTTTTGTTCAGCCGCCATAAGGACAATCTACCTTGCCTCATTAGCACATGTTCTATGTGTGAGGTCACTCCTGGAGGGGTTTGCGCTTTGTCCTTCCAAAAAGCTTCCTGAGCGATAGTGTTGGATCTTAGTTATAAGCAAACCTACCAACCATGGCATTGTTCTCTTATTCCTGACTTGAGAACTGGAGTGCGTCTTACACGTGGCCACCTCTTTAAGCAGGGGTACGAAGCGTGGGATCAATCTCTTAGTCATGGACCCTTTCAGCACCAATAGTTAAACGTAGAACTAGACTTTAGGTTGAGAACTTTGCATATCATTATCCTACATGTGCATATTTGCGTGTGCTTGTATCTAATTGTTTTGGTAGTACGCGAGTTTCGAGTCAAAACTACCGAACGCATTTACGCGTCGAGCTAAAAGTCAAAGAATCGTGTCTCGCCTCAGCTGCGCTTAGCGCCCCCTAGTTGCATCCGACGCAAATCGTTGGCGTCCCACGCTTTTTCCTGCGTTCCACGCAATACTTCCTCCACGCCCAGCACACCTCCTTTCTTTCATTTTGCGTCTAGCGCCTAGTCCCGCGTGTAGCGCTTGTAAGCTGCGTGAAGCGCAGTTAAGCTGCGTAAAGCACAGGTTTGTGCTCTTTGTAAAATATCCATGGCTCGAACACATCTTTCCCTTTTCTAAGCAAAACATAGGATAATTAGATTTTTTTTTTAAATATCTCCATCATTTTTTTTAAGTTCATCTCAAAAATCATTTCAATCTATAATCCCTATCTATTTCGAACTATATCTCCCATCTTCAAAAAAAATTGATCTCCCATCTTTTTTTGGAAATTCATCCCCATCTTTTTTTAAAAAAAAATCATTCTCCTATCTTTTTCAAAATTTCATCCCATCTTCAATCTCCTATCTACTTCAAAAATTCTATCTCCATCTTTTTTTCAAAAAAAAAAAATCCATCTTTTTTCCTATCACATATCTTTTTTTTTAAACATTAATCCTTTTTCTCTATCCTATCTTTTCATGTATTTTATCCATCCCTCGTGTGCACATCATTTAGGATTCCTTTTAGCATCCATCTTGTTGTAAAAGTCTCACCCGCTTAGGAATTCTAACTGCACTAGAAGTCTGTCTAACCCAAATGTCTAGATTCATCCAGTTTCACTCCATTTAGAGTTCTTCACCTCGTCTAACTCTATTCATGTTAGGAGTCTTAACCCTGTCTAGGTCCACCCATTTAAGAAGTCTAGGGTCGTTAGAATTCTTGTCATCTCCGAAGTCTATAATCCATAGAAAGTCCATGCATAATAGGAGTCTAAAACCCTTAGAATTCCGTCCATCTTAGGAGTCTAAATCCATTAGAGTTCCGCCTAAAGCCAGCTGAATTCCATTCATTTTAGGAGTATAGGTCTACTAGAGTCTCATGCATATTAGGAATCTAGCATCCTTGAAAGTTCGTCAAATCTAGAATTCTAACATCATTAGAAGTCTATCAAGTCTAGGACTCTTAAGTCATTAGAATTTCATATCAATTAGGACTGCGTTCACACTAGAATCCTTTTGCATTGCATAGTCCATCATTCATACACTTCATGCATAACTAGAGTTATTAGGCATTTAGGAGTCTCATTGCATACATGCTCTCCATTTCATTTCATGCATTCCGCATTTAGTAGTCCTGAACTACAAGCGATCTGATTCCTTTTTTGGGATATGTAGGCAACCTTTACATGTTCGAACGCATAGATTGAGTGATGCATACATGCATGTCTTCTAGGTGCATAAAAAAAAATCATCATGCATTTAGGATATTCAGATTTGTTCCTAGGAGCTCAACTTTTAAACAATCATACATTCTTTCACTCCATTTCTTTCTCTCCATCATCAATCCATCTCTAATCTCCTGCTGGATGATCCATTGTAGAAAATACGCAATATGTCAAGAACACCTCAAGAACAAGTTGATGAGTTGAAAGGTACACTCGTAGATCTTGTAGCACGTGTCGCCAGGCTAGAGGCACATTACAAGGCACCTTATAGTTTTACCGCAATCACAACTGACCGACAAAGGATCAATGAACTACATGACATCACACAACATAGTCCGCTGATAAACCCTCCCATCAAATCAATCTCTGAAAGCTCGTCTCGTTCTAGAGGAGGCGAAAGAATTATTGATGATTCACCTAACGCCCAAGCATCTACTGAGATACATTCCAGACCTGCACCAACTCTTACCATGCCTAGAAGAAAGCCTCAGGGGGAGTTCATATCCTAACACATGAGCTATGGTGCTATATTCGAGTATCTTCATTTTAGAAAATTGCTCTATCCTATAGGACCCACTCCAGATCCTAAGGAAGACAAAAAAAGGGGCAAATTGGGACAAAAATGCCTATTGCAAGTACCATAGAGGAAACGGACATAGAACTAACGATTGCTATAAGTTAAAGCACCTTATTCACAGCATGATAGAAGACGGAAGACTTCCAATTCTCTCGAACAAGGTCCCAAATAAGATAGAGGTTGCTGACATGGGCACAAGGGATTATTTAAAACCCCGACGGGCACAAACCCCATTAAAGATGACCTATACTCAAATCTTTCACCAACTCCGAGCTAAAGGTGCGATTTCCCCAATTGGACCCCTAGAAGACCCACCTAAAGAGGAAAGAAATATGATGTGGGATGAAGGCTCCTATTGTGAATATCATAGGGGGAAAGGTCACCCTACCGAAAGGTGTATGAGCCTTCAGGCGATTATCCAAGACATGATCGATGACAAAAGATTGCAATTGCTATCCGATCCAGACTACAAAGACGCAGCCCCAGTCCCAATAGCATATATTCATTAAAACACCTGGACTCGCTTAGGTCCAGTTGAAAAAAAAAATATATACACCTATTCTCTTTTCATTTAGAAAGAGACCTCATGAAGATTGAAGCAACGAAGCTGTCTTGTCACGCGACGTAGAAGTCTAGACTTAGGATTTCATTTTTTGTTTCATCTCTCTTGTTTTTCCCAGTCTAATATAGGATTTTCCCTCTTATTGCATGTACTCATAATTTTCAATTAATAAATGAGTATTTATTTATTTTCTAACCTTGCACCAATGAACATCAATGGAAATCACGATTGTCGCCTTAAAAGAAATGAATTTCTAATTCTCATGACTATTCTAATAAAGGCAATGAACAACTGGCATATATAAAAGAGGCATTCCTCCCCTTCCCCGCAATGATTTCTCCAATCCTTATCATGCATAACACCCCTCTCCCTTTAACCTACCTCATAGGAAGTACACTTGACAACAATTCAATGTAAAGGGCAAGTAAAAAAGACCACCAAAACAAAAAATAAAAAAAGAAGAAGCAAAAGCGAAATATGACAAAAAATATAAAAAAGAAGTGCAAAAATATCGAATAAAAAAAAAAGATAAGCCCATCAATAGCTTTGTCAACTGTACTTTCTTTTACCCTCAACCTTCAATTCTAAACCTCGAACTTCATCAAAGGCCTTGACCTCCATAACCAAAAACCATTACAAGCCAAATCATACCTCTGATAAACCTTCTCATAATCATGCATATCCTATCCCAATAAGCCATAAAAGACAAACCAAAGCCCGCTAGGTCGAAAACCCTTACGGGCGACTTAGGCAAAAGTCAGGGCATCTTCTCATTCATTAGCCTGAACTACGAATGGTCTGATTCTGCTAAAGATACGTAAGAAACCTCACCCTGAGGTCCGACCGCTTTAAACCAAGCGAAACCTACATTGTTATCCACCCTTGCCAAAGACCTCTTCCTAATCAATGCCTAATTCATTGCAAATGGCTCCAAAGCAAAATGCTCGGCCACCAATTAAAATGTTAAGAGCTACGACTGGCCTGATTCCATCATGGATACGTAGGCAACCTCTTTCGAGGCCCGGCCATTTTAATTCAAAATATATATTTTTTTAAGGCTCGCCTAGGCCCATGAGAAAAGCGCGATCTCCCAAATCCTGAATGTTTTAAATGCTCATCCCTACCCTTAGAACTAGACTAGGATTCGAACCTGCATCATTAGCCTACTTTATTGTGTGAGTCAATTCATTATGGCTCCGTCCTCTTCTTATTCTAATCACTTTCTTTTTCTAAGCCACATTATCGCTTCAAAGCCAACCTTAGCATAACCTTTTAACACTCAGCGCTATGACGTCGCCTCATCTTTTGAGTGTTCTTTTCTTCGGCCTTTCTTGTCTTCTCACCTTAGGAACCCTATATGGAATCTTTGGTCGAAACTTCTGCTAAGCGTGACGAGATATCTCAAAATCAAGCAATCAAGCTGAGTACTTCATAAACTCCATCTTACTGGGGGCTTCATCACTGTTCCACATAGAAAATCATAGGCTCCAAGTATAGGCATATTGTAATAAGGACTTCATTACGAGTCCATACATGAAATCTTGGGTTTTAAAACCCACACTAATACAAGGTTGAAGCGATTTTATGGGCTCACTTAGGCCTTGACATACGAAACTCGAAGCGCATACAATTCAAGCATTACGAGGACTATAATGTATTTCAAATCCAACAAATCATCCTTTATTGGCTCCATGTGTACCTTGATAAGGACTTCATTACGAGTCCATACAAAATATTGTGGGCTCTAGGCCCATACGAGATCCTAACTGTTTTATGGGCTCACATAGACTCGTAACAACTACAACGCATTTCGAATCAAACATAACTTACATGGATCATCCTTGGGGGCTTCCCACTTCTCCTCTTTCAAAAATAGTTTTCTAAACGAAAATTTGAGCTTCTAATGGAACGATCAAACCATATCATCTGCATTAGTGTCATATTATCTGCATTAGTGTCATACCACTGCATTAGTGTCACATCTATGCATTTGCATTACATATCGGCATCGTCCAAGCATTGTGTGAAGCATTGCATCCTTCGTCTTTAGCCATAGGACTCTAGCGTCAATCATCAAGTCGCACACGTATGCACACATATAACACCTTTAAGTCTAGAGTATTAGAGGTCACTCCTTATAGGTCAAGTCTTTTCCTATCCATTCACTAGCACCCACATCACGGGACACATGCATGTCCCTTAGTTATTTGTCTGTATATCTGTGTGTTATTTTTGTATTCGCAGGTACTCAACATTAAATGGCTCTATACGGGTTATATTCCGCCAAGGTCTGCGGACCATTACAATTTAACAACAGAAGACAATTGCTATATACATAGTGCGTCCAGCGTACCGACAACGCTATGCCACACACAGCAAACTGCGTCCAGCACAGCATCCAGCGGCAACCGCATGCCTGTGCATCTGGCGCACAATCCTGTATAGTGCGCTTGGGGGCTTCTTAGCCAAGTGGGCAACATGCTCAACTTCTTATGAATTCAAATGTTCAGTACGACATCGCACTGCATCCAGCGCAGCATACCATGCCAAGCGCAGGCCTGAGCTTCTGGCGCACAGTCCGGTACAACACTCTTGGGGGATCCTTAGCCAGGTGGGGCCCACACGCTCAACTCCCAATGAATTCAAATATTCGTTACACTTCGACATTGCACGCGACAATTCAGCGAGCTTTCGAAAGTTTGCAAAAAATACGATCTTGCCGTCCTACAAATTCTCAACGTCTATCATTCAAGAAACACTAAATACTCAGGAAAATCGATGACGGGACACAAACCGTTAGGTCTGCGGACACTTTCAATACACTACACTATTTGTCATGGAGTGGGTCAGCAAACAGCTCATCCATGTGGAGTGGGGTACAAATACTCTACACTATTTGTCATGGAGCGGGTCAGCAAACAGCTCAGCCCTATGGAGTGGGATACAAATACTCTACACTATTTTTCATGGAGTGGGTCAGCAAACAGCTCAGCCCTGTGGAGTGGGATACAAATACTCTACACTATTTGTGTAACACTCCGTCATTTTATAAGACAAAATAGAGAAAATGTAGACATTTTATTAAAGAAATGACGATAGCGGAAATATCGTCAAGACGGAAGTGTCACTCTACGGTTCATAATAAACTAATCAAACTTGAACTTTAAATCCTAAATTAAAGTTTAACCAAAAATATCCAAACAGAGGCAAAACAACCTCATAACCCAGTTTAACAAACATAAATAGAAATAAAATAAAATAAGAATTTCTCAAAATTCCTAAATAGTCTTTCACTCAATGCCCATAATACGAAATAATCACCTGCAAAATATATCAACAAACATCCACAATCAGTGGGGAGTAACTAACAGCTCTCCCAGCCCAATTAGGATCCATATAAAAGTTATAAAAGCCTTAATAATTAAGTCACACGAGAACATCTCAATAGAAAACTTCAGATAATTAAATAAAACATAATACAACATGCTTAAAAATAAATAGAGTAAAGATAACAAAATAAATAAAACGGATAAACAACTTATATATATAAACTCAAGTATCAATACCATAAACCATCAAAGTTTAAAGTAATAAAAATAATATAATTAGTTTGAGAGAGAGAGCTGAACGCTAGTGGACAACCCACTTTCTATGGTAATGTGAGACAACCTCCAGACAGCCTATGGGTTACGTTCCCTACTGCCTGTGTCTAAGAATGGCCATACTCCCGATGCGGTGTAGGATTACGTCCCCACCGACCTCTCGGACGACAACAAAACCAAGATATACCTAAGATTACGTCCTATGGTTTGCATGTTCTTCACCTCGGGATTACGTCCCTCCGGATAATCTTGCTCTCAAACAATAATAATAATAAAATAATACTCAATCATCAAATAACAAGGATGTCCTTAAGGCCTTACACCAAATCAGTAGAAATCTAGGATCGCAACCCAACAATTTCAATTAAAATTAATATTCTTCTCAAAATAAAACAACAATAATAATAATACCTCAAAAATATAATTTTTACTCATCATAAAATAACACAACCATGTTCTAATAACCCATGATAACCACCTTCTCACAATGTCACAGATTATACATGTTTAAATAATATAAAATAAAAATACCCAACATTATAATAAAAAAAATATATAAATATAATAGTATCTTAACCATCACAACCGAACAATTTGCACCTCATAATAAATTAATACAACTTCTAATAATGAAACTGCAAACTCAATACAATAAAAAGGAAAGGAAGAAAAAAAAAACAAAGTTACAACTAGGAGATCAGATGCTTATTGCATAATCCCACCATGACATTCAACTTTACTAAATAAACCAAAAATTATAAGATAACACAAGACCATCATCACCAATTCACACAAAACATATAACACTATGGTTGTACCGTAACAAAGCAAAGAAACACCTAAAATAGTGTAGTGGCTATTATACTTAGCTAGCTGGTCAAAGCTATAAAAATCATCATGGCACAAAGCATGGCAGCAAATAATCATTTAACTTAATCGAACAGCAAAACAAGGAAGAGATTTAAGGAGTTCCAATCATTCATGCACACAAACCGACTAGTAACCATTAGAATGGTTAGCAATACCAAAGTCCCTACAGCTACCAACATAGGAACAAGAACACACACAGTAGTTCGGCTACTAAACGCCGGCTTTGGGTGTCGGCTTAACGGCTTTTGGTGTGGGGGTGCACCGTTACGAGGCTACCGAAGTAGTGATCACAGTAGCGTCGCCAAGCACAAGCAGTCATGTGCAGCGACATCATGCCGAAGACGCCAAAACACAGAAGAACAAGTAACAACATTCTAACAACAACGAACATTTCAAGTTTACAAAAATAATAGTATAATTCGTAGAAACTATTTAAAACAATAAACAACACATAACTAAAACTACCCAAATTTCTAAAGTGATACAAACCCAACTTAACTATTAAAACTAGCATAATCCCTATACGAATACTAATCGATCTAGGAGAACCGCTAGTTACCTTCGAAGACCTCCAATTGCTTGCATTCTCCTTCTTGAACACTGAAATTTTTCATTACGTGCTGCTCTATTACGATCAATATTCCTGACGATTAAACGCTCGCATTCACAATCCCTCCGGTAAAAGTGAAGTCCCAGATGTCCTCAACATGCTGTCCAAATTTTAGAACAATCCAACGGTTAGATCGCCGGTGATAGCCAATTTCGTGAAGGTGCAGCAGGGAAAACCGAGATGAACTTTTTCCTCCCAACTTTGATTCTTCAAATGATCGAATAGAATGGAGAAAAGAATGGGCTGATAATCTGATCAATTTCCAGCAGCAAAAGGGGAAATAAATAAGGGGGTTACAAAGGTTAATGATGGGGTAATTATGGGGTGATAAAATGGGTGTTACAAAGGAATTTCAAAGGTTGAAATAAATCTGCAAATATCTCCCATACAAGACTTTATTTCGGACAGCTTTTAGGAACATAAAACTTCACGTTAAATAGTCGTGCGCACGGTCCATACGAGTTCAAATCGAATAAATAAAAATACTAGGTCAAATGCGTATTTCTAAATACTAGAAAATCTATAATTTCTCATCAAATAAATAATACAAATATAACATTTTAAAAATTAAAAAACAAATAACATAAGATATAATATTTTTAAGAAGTAAAATATTATAATTTTAACGGAAAATAATAATGAAGGGTAAAATAACACGAAAATTTAGGAGCGAAATTTCGGGGTGTTACAATTTGTCATGGAGCGGGTCAGCAAACAGCTCAGCCCTGTGGAGTCG
Organism: Beta corolliflora; assembly: GCA_947648045.1. Lineage (NCBI taxonomy): Eukaryota > Viridiplantae > Streptophyta > Magnoliopsida > Caryophyllales > Amaranthaceae > Beta > Beta corolliflora. The sequence continues at coordinate 1,250,216 of CANSZD010002958.1, forward strand.
GATACAAATACTCCATAGTATTTGTCATGGAGCGGGTCATCAAATAGCTCAGCCCTATGGAGTGGGATACAAATACTCTACACTATTTGTCATGGAGCGGGTCAACAAACAGCTCAGCCCTGTGGAGTGGGATACAAATAATCTACACTATTTGTCATGGAGCGGGTCAGCAAACATCTCAGCCCTGTGGAGTGGGATACAAATACTCTACACTATTTGTCATGGAGCGAGTCAACAAACAGCTCAGCACTGTGGAGTGGGATACAAATACTCTACACTATTTGTCATGGAGCGGGTCAGCAAACAGCTCAGCCCTGTGGAGTGGGATACAAATACTCTACACTATTTGTCATGGAGCGGGTCAGCAAACAGCTCAGCCCTGTGGAGTGGGATACAAATACTCTACACTATTTGTCTTGGAGCGGGACAACCAACAGCCCTGTGGAGCGGGATACAAATGCTCTACACAAATTATCTCATTTCCACCTATCATCTCATTTTTGCAAAGTTACAATTACTTTGCAAATATGTTTCATGTATGTCTGTTCCTGAAGCTCTTGCTTGTTTTGCAGGTACAGACGTAAAAGAGTGATTTTGGATTGCAGAGCATCTAGAATTATTCTCCGTCCCGACACGTATAATTTAGCTTTCGATTTTACAAACCTCAGTCAAAGTGGGAGTTTCTGTAGACACATAATCGTGTCTCCCCATTTAGTACCCTATGATGACTAATACCCTGCTCCAATTGGTCCGGATCGAGGAAAGAATAAAGAACGAGTCTAAAATAAAATGTTTTAAGCCCAAAACCATTTTCTAACTATTTTTATTAACTCGTTATTGAAAACCTTTTTTATAAATAGTTTTACTAAGCCCACTTCCTAAAATGTTTTAAAATAACTTTTTAAAAGCCGACCTTTGAAAACCTATTAAAAATAGTTTTATGAAAGCCCAATTTTATGAAACCCCTTTTTTAGCCCAATTTAATTAATAGAATTAATTAATTTTATTGATTAGTTATATTAATAAAAAATATCTTTTATAAAAATAATCTTTTCCCAAAGTGTTTTTAAATATCTCTTACTAACTATTTTCTAAAATCTTTTATTTTCTAAAAATCTTTTAAGAAACCCAATTGTTTTCGGAAACCCATCGATTCCCAACTCCCTAAACCTATATATATCCTCCATCTCGTAATTCCAACGGGACTCAGTAAGACTCGGCCTTCCTCATTCATCATCTAGCCTTCATCATCCCACCTCACAAGAATCCATTCAGATCCCATGAATATCTCACGCCAAACATACAACTCACCAAGATCATCACACATCCACCCTAGCAATACAAATCCTCCTAATACCTCTGACTACCTAATCCTAATACTATACGTCTAGTATCATCAGACTAAAATTCCTCCACCAAATTCTCCTGCTGCTACACACCAGCGACACATCATCAATCATCATCTCACATATACCTATTCATCATGATCATCATCGTATAATACTACACCGCTTGATCAAACATCATCATCGAGCCATCAAACAAAATTCACTAAGAAAGAAATCAAATACTCACACAAAGCACTATTTTTAACGACTCATATAATTCAATTTTCCAAGATCTGTACAAATCAACGACCCCAGACGGTGGTATAATTTCTGAGGGTCAACTAAATTAACTAACTTTATTTATTTCTTTATTTATTTTATTATTTTCTTGAAGTTACTAACAGTTTATTCGTGATGTAGATTGTTAACGTATTCCAGCGACGGTAAGTATTGTATATTATACTAACCCCTGCAATATTTTCTTTTCTTATTTTTATGTATTATTTCATGTCTCTTTGATTGTCTTGCCTTATTGCTTTTATCACCCCCATGTTATTTTGCTAAAAAAGACCTAAAGAACTATTCTAATTAATTCAGATAAATTGGACAACCTGTTAGGAACCTTGTAATTTGATTGCATAATAACTTGTCACTAAAAATATAGTCTTTTTATGTGTTTCCTGAACCAACCCACACTAAATATTTTTTAGGGTGTATTAAAACGTTATATGATTATTCTTTTGCATAAAATTTGTAATGAATCGGTATTTAGTAGAGGCCAGCAATGGGAAATATAGTTCCCGACTATATTGTACCCTCACCCCCGAACTCAACTTTTGGTTCCTGATCATCTGTGGAGCCTAGACGGGGAAACCTACATTGGATAAGTCCCTAAGATGTCCTTACCGTTTCAATATCCAATTAGGTTTTTGATTCTTTCTCGAAAGAATTGTTAGCGATTTCAAAACATATTTTTAATAAAACCTTAACAATGGGGTAGTCAAATAAACGCGCTCACACCGCGTGTAGGCATTAAAGGAATTCAAAATCCACGCCTACACGTGGTGCGCTTGATGCATCCGGATGTGCGTCGCGCAACATTAGATCTAACCCAATTTCGCTTGTTATTCGAAAAAAAAGATTATTTTTATCTTTGATTAAATAATATTTTCTGGATTACGAAATCAGTTATCTTAAGGAATGACTGATTTTCATAATATCTTTGAATTTAGAAAATATTTATTAAAATCACAATTAATTATCAAAAATAAATAATATTTATTATAAATATAATTAATTATCAGAAATAATTACTTGGAAGTTTCGAAAATGAGATTTAATAAAGCAATTAATTATCATGAATAATTAATTGGACTTTTAAAACTAGGTTGGAAATAAATAAATAGACTTTAAGTTCTTAAAACGATTTTGGGCTTGGCTTTTCAGATTGCTCTTCCTTTAGACCGGACCAATTAGGACGACATTATATGTAACAACCCGCACTTCCAAGTTGTTAGCTAAACAAGCTTAAGATACAAAAATCTCAATTATCCTTCAATAAACCTTGAATTTACGTTTACTCGCGGTGGAAACATAATATTTTATACGATCCTGGACCTGTGGGATTATGACCCCACAATAGCATCCAAAAATATAAATAATGAAATGATCAGACTGGATCTCCGAAATAGTACAAAAATACACCATAAGAATTGATTTCAATTAAACTATATAATCTCCACCATACCTCATCCGAAAATCAGCTCTTATAATATTCATGATCCTTTAACCACACCGGAGCTAGCTTAAATATTTCCTGCAAAAATCACTAACATTGAACGCTACCCCCACCAGGGTAGGTTCCAATAACAAAATCAGCGAAACTGAGTACGCACTGTCCAACCATAAATTCTTTTTGGTGGCTTAAAACACATTCGAGTTGTACGTTGAGTGTGATCTTACAGAAATTAAATGCGTAATAAAGATATTACCTTAACATGTCAACTTTTATATTCATAAATCAAAAAACAAAATCACGAAAGTATATCTTTCCGTCAAAGAAATCAAAGATTCCGCATAAATAATATATTTATACTTCTTAAACATTTTTAATACTTGATCAAAATTACAGAGATACTCCTCTATAGATACGAAGGATGCAAACGTAATGTATCAAAGAATATAGTGAGCAACTTCCAATATGCTTTCCATAAATTATCTTGCTATATCAGCATCATTATCAAACATAACTCAAATATTTATCAATACTTTAGCATAAAAATAATTAATACAGAAAAGGAACACGAATGGAGAGAGCTAAGTCACATCTCTAGACTTTTGAGGGACGTCTCCCCACCTTTCTTATACTCTGCTTGCAAGACTTTTAGGTCATGACCCTACACAAAGGAGCAATACCCACTCCGGAGCAATACCCGCTCCATACACATAATGAGCAATACCTGCTCTATGAATGTTGTTCATCACTACTTCCGCAGCTACTGCCCCTTATAAAACAAAACTTATACTCATACAGAAATACTTATACTCGACACTTGTACTTAAATACTTATACTCAAATACTTAAACTTAAATACTTATACTGAAATGCTTATATTGATATACTTATACTAAAATACTAATACTTAAATACTTATATTGAAATACTTATATTTAAATACTTATATTTAAATACTTATACTAAAATGCTTATATTGATATACTTATAGTGATATTCTTATACTGAAATACTTATATTAAATACTTATACTAAAATATTTATATTTAAATACTTATACTGAAATACTTATATTAAATCATAAGGCTCAAATGCTTTTACTCAAATTCCAACATTAATTCATAACTTTTAGACCTAATTAGATCTGCCCTCATGAGGAAGCAAGAGTACATGTGAGTATTCCACCTGCCGGTCAATGACCTAAGCGGATCTACCGACAGTAGGAAAGCACATACACTACTATGCCTCTTGTCGGTCCACGACCGCAAAGGATCTGCCGACAAGGAAAGAAAAAGTTCTCATTCTTCCCCTACCGGTCTACGACCTACGAGTATCTACCGGTAAAAGGGAGGAGATTTGCTCCAATAATTGTCATCTGCTAGTGTAGACACATAATCGTGTCTCCCCATTTAAGGGCCCAATGATGAAACATACCGCGGTCTTAATTGGTCCGACCCAAGGGCAGAGCAGTTTGAAGAGCTAAAACTATTTTAAAAGTGTTATAGTTTGTGATCCAAAATTGTATTTTAAAGCCCACTTAATTATTAATTGATAATTAATTATATTTTGAGGCCAACTATTTGAAAAGCCCATTTAATTATTCATTGATAATTAATTATTTTATTTAAATAAAATAAATATTTTCAAAGATATTTTTATAATTAAAATCAGATTTTATCCCGTAAAATCAGATTGCCGGTGTAACACCCCATAATTTTCACTCTTTTTATTTGGCGTTGTTTACATTAAAAATGATATTTGCCGCTAAAATAAAATAATTTATTATTAAAAACTATTTTTGAAAGTGTATAATTATTTAATTATTGTATTATGTTGTTGTGATTATTAATTTAAAGTGTATATATTTATTTAGGAATTTTATTTGTTATTATTATTAATGTGCGTATTCGTTTTATAATATAGTTAGTAATTTTTATTCTATAAAATTAGGTACCGTGTGATTTTATTTTAAGCGTTAATTATATTTTGGACCGACCAACGTAACGAATTTTGCAACCCCATTTCCTTCTTATGCTATCCGAAATTTAGGGGAGTATTAAGCATAGTATTAGCATTTTCTAATCCTCTTTGTAACCACCAAGAGATGAGGAGTCAAACCTTCATAAACCCCCCATCAATTGCTACCATTAACCCACCTTAATGCACCCTTAAACTCTTTGCTTAATGAGGTGAATAATCTCATTACTTTCTGCACTTTAACCCCCCTCCAAAATCTAGAAACAATAAGGGAAAACGCATCACAACTCTTCTTCTTCTCCCTTCTAGCATTTTCGGTCATTTCTGCACACCTAACTTGTTTGCATCATATCTCCTTCGTCTCTTATCGGAATTGGACGTGTGAGTAGTCAAAATTCATCTACTCGGAAATATATTGCTCCTGGAATAATTTGTTTTTGAAGAAAGTGAAATACGCATCAGCAGTTTCCATTTCAAACAGACGACTCATCCGGTTTTCTTGGACTTTTCGGGAGCAATGTTATTCTCTTCTTTCTTTGCCATTCTAATATTATTTTCCACCTAAAATCAAGGTAACTAGCATCTCTTATAGCACGTTAGGATTAAAGTAGTGATTTTGGTATTGTTAGGATTTATGTTAGTAGGCTAGAAATCATGTTATTAGGCTTAGGAATATGTTAGGGTGCTATTAGAATTGCTCTTGTTATTTTTATTCATGTTAGTATCATGTTAGGATTGTATAAATGTTATTCTTCATACCTAATGTTATGCTTGTGATGTTATATGTATTATTATCATGAAAGTATTAGGAAATTGTGAAAAATTAGTAGCATGATGTTAGAGTTATGTTTAAGCATGTTTATTGAATGTTGTTTAAGGTTGGGTGTGGTTTTGGATGAATTCTTGTGGTTTTAGTAATCTGGAAATTTATTTATTTAGGGCTATGATTCATGTATTTGTGATTAATCATGTTAGAATAGTTATTTTATGTTGAATTATCATGTTTGGGGCTATGTAATTTATGTTTTATGTTAATTCTCTTGTTAAACTAGTTAATTTCTATGGTATAATCATATATTGGCTTGTGTATGTTTCATTTTGATGTATGAGTATATGTGGTGAAAATTTGGGTGAAATAGCATACCTAGTGCGGTGCACGAGGAAAAGAAACAGAAGGCCTTTCGCGGCCCGCGAGCTATTTCACGACCCACGACCCACGACCAGTTTGGACAGTGTATGTTCAAAGTGTCATATCTCAGTCGTTTTACCTCGGAATTGAGCTTATGACCACTTGTTGGAAAGCTATTGAGATAAGCTTTAATATTCATTTGGAATTTCATAAAAATACTGTGTAGTCTGAAAGTTATGTCTATTTGAAGTTGCTGCTTATGTTTAAAACCATTTCAAAAGGCGTACCTTATTGTGTTGAAGCATGTTAAGACTTGTTTTGGGGTGAAATCTTGATATATGGAGCTTTTTGAAGAATTGTTGCATGTTTTATTTATTTATTTATTTTTATTATTGAGTTGAATGATATATTTACTTATAGTTATATTGTGAGTGTCTTATTTATTTTATGATAGTATTGTTGTTTGTAATTAAATTGAGATTATAATAATGTTATACTTTCATTAATCAATATCTAAGTTGTCGACGTTACAGTACTCGAGGGAGAATAATATTGTCTTTAGTACCGTTTCGCCAAGAGTTATGTACCGGGGGTATTATAACTAACGTTGTAATTAACCTTGTACCCAAACTCAGACAACGACAGTGTAGTAGTTAGAGTATTTGATTATACTGTGTTTTTGGTGTATAATTATGTTTTAATGAAGGTCTATTCTTTTTAGTCTGGTGATATGATTTTATTAGTATTATTATTACTAATACTTTGGGAAGAATAAATATTGTTGAATTGTAACTCTTGGATTGCGATCCTAGTTTCTGCTGATTTTGGGTGTAAGGCCTTAAGGGCATCCTTATTATTTATATTTGAGGATTAATGGATGAATAGATTATTGTATTTATTTGTAGAACTGTTTTATTGAGATTAAGATATCCGGTGGGATAGATGTAGTCCCTGGTGAAGAACATGCCAACCACCTAGGTTGCGATTTAGGGGTATTACCTAGGTTAATTGTTGTCGTCCGAGAGGTTGGGAAGTACTGAGCTGGGTACTATCCTGCATCGGGAGTTTGGCCATTCTTAGACACAGGCAGTAGGGAACGTAAGCCCATAGGCTGTCTGGAGATTTCGATCTGACAAACCTTAGGAAGTGGGTTGCGATCCACTGGCGTTCTGCTCTTTCTCAAAACCTATTATCTTATTTTGTTTAATTATTTTGGAGGCTTATGCTATGGATCTTGTATGATTATCTTAAGTTCATTATTGTTGATTTACTTATTGTTATTAGAAGCATGTTGCTATATAGTAACATTTATTTTAACTTTACTTAAAATTGCTATTTGAATCCTATATTGGGCTGGGAGAGCTATTAGTTACTCCCCACTGATTGTGGATATTTGTTGTATATTTTGTAGGTTTTGTTGATGGGGATTTTCTTTGATTTTGGGCTCGGGTTGAGATGCGAGAAATAATCTATTAGGTGTTTTAGTGCTAGATTTCTTTTTAGTTTGAGATAGTTTTCTCATTTCGATTTTAATCTAAGTAATTAATTTATTTATAGTATTTACTTAAGTTTGTTTTTATCACTTAGTTATTTAAACTCTATTCTTGTAGTAGTGACATTCCCAGAAGACGATGTTTCCGTCATCGTCCTACTAAATATATTAATTCTTTTTCTTTTCCGCTTTTGAATTTCTGGGGTGTTACAGCCGGAGTTAAAAGATAAAAGAAAATTGTTAAAACATGTTTTATGAAAAAAGCGTGTCAAAAGCAAGGTGGTGCGCTTAACGCACCAACGTGCACTGAGCACACCATCTTGCGCCTAGCGCACCGTAGTGCGCCAAGCGCACAAGCCTAACACGTGGATCTGTGTGTCACACAGAGTCTGGCGCCTACCGCACACTCTATGCGACATGACTAATAAACAACGTACACGTGGTACGCGTTTTTTAAAAAGATAGAAAAGACAGGCGGTGGAGGAGGAGGAGTGCCATCATCCACATAGATGATGTTTTGGAGGACGAGGCAAGTTTACCCTCGTTAACCTTTGTTTTAGCCGCCGAAGGCGACATCTTTTTCTGCCGTTTGTCGACATCTTTCTTGGAGTCCTTTCGGCTCCGTGTGACCACGGTGCCGGAGGGTTTGGATTTAGTGGGAGCCTTCACGACAGCCTTGGAAGGTTGGCCAACCGTCCCATCTCCGGCCTTATTCCCGCCGCCTCGGCCACCGCAAGCAATCTTGCCCCCCTTCCGCCAATAGAGGAAGGGATGGAGGTGAACTTTCGCGTTGGCTTGGGCGGCATGTTTGTTATCGGAATCCAATTATGATTTAGATGTAATGCTTCCCGGCTAAGATGATCCCTACCTGCACAGGTATGAAACAGCAACAAGATTTTAAATATCAAAGTTGCCAGAAAAAGTACGTAAAGGAAAGACGGTACCGGACTTCCACAACAACTCTGAATCCTTACCATGAGGATCGGCCTGACAAAATCCCAAAGCTGACAAGACCGGATTGGTTAAGATGTAGGACGCATGCGGTAGCCAGGTCTTCGGCACCGGCTTCAGTTTTAGTCCTTTAGGCGTCGGCACAGTCAGGCCATCAAAAAAATTAAAGGCCACAAGCTCCTGGGACGTCAAGCACCAATCCGGAATATGCTCCATCCTTCTTCGCGGCCTAGTAAAATGCCGACGGAGAAAGAAGTCATTGGGAACCCGTAACCGAAAAAACGGTACTGCCACTCCTTCAAGGAGGTCAGCTTAGGATACACCGTCAATTTGTGATGACGAGTATACAAAGATAGCCAACCCCCACCAAGGCCATCTTCTGTAACACCCCGTATTTTTATATTGTTTAGTAATTATTTATATTATTATAGTTTCCAAAAATAAACTAAAATATTCTTTTATTAAATATATTTTACTTCTCACTAATTGACTTTACCTTAAAAGGGGTCAAAAGTTAATTCCTAAATTCCCAAGGTTAAGTACCTAACTACAATTATATTATTATTATAAAGAAAAAAAAAAGAAGAAAAGAAAAGAAAAGAAAGAGGAACGAAAAAAAGAGAGAGAAGAACGAAAGAAAAAGAAAGAAGAACGTCGTTCTTCATTCCTCTTTGTACTCCATCATTCATCTTCCTTTCTTTCTTTCTCTCCAACCTTCAACTCCATTAAAACTACTAGTTTCTCTATCAACCATCATCACTTCAATCTTGTTCATCTTTATTCAATATTTTTTTTAGTTTTGTGGGTATTTCGAAGAGAGAGAATTGAGTTTTATACTCGCGGGTTTCGGGTCATAAATCGGATCGAAGTGGAGATTTTCGGGTTCTCTTATAGTGTAATTTTGCTCTCATTACTTCCCTTTAATCAAGTAAGATTCTTTACCATGTTTTAATTTCAGTTTTAGTTTAATTTCGAATTGGGGTTTTGTTAATTTAGGGTTCTTGAGATAAATTAAATTGGGGGTTTTGATTTTAATTATTTGGGTGTGTAATTGAATGAATAGGATGTTTATTTAGGTGTTTAGTAATTAGTTGAGATTAATGGAATGTGTGTTCAAAGTAATTTATAGTGTATCTCGTATGAATTACCCGTGAGTTCGAAAAAGGCAGTTTTAAGCAATTTATGGGAATTTTTAGCAAAAATACTATTTCACAAAAGTTGTTCGTATCGAAATTTTACTCAAGATAGGCTCAAGAAACGCTTGATTTGGAGTTCGAATGAGGAAGTTATGTCCATTTTAAGTTTCTGCTGAAATTGATAAAAAGTATAGTTAGTTTCGAATGTTTTAAGTTTCAATGTTTTCTTATGAATGTTTTATTAATGGACTTTTAGTATTAGAGTCAACTCCATCCTTATTATTTGACTATCCAGGTTTATTGCTCAGGTTGCTTCCATTGACCTTTAATCTATGAACTTTAATTTGTGACTTCTTAGATTGTGACAAGTTGAGTTGTTTCCAGTTTAGTGAAAGCCTATTAACTAGCTTGTGCTATTTTTAGATGAACTGTATGAAGTATAGTCTAGTGACTTATACTATATTATTATATTGTAGATTCCGGGTTCGTAAAGGAACCTTTTTGACTTGTGATTGAGATTGGTTGATTGTGGCTTGCTAATAAGGTAAGATTTCATACTAAGCTTGTATAGATTATTTCAGAAAGTATTTCATATTGATTTGTGATTTATATTGAGTTTGGAATCGTTTTTACGATGCTATTATGGAGCTTTTAATTGTTTTGACGATATTTATATCAAAATAATTTATGAGATTATTTAAGAGAATTATATTAAAAGGAGGAAGTTCCTCGTGAGACAAGTTTGAGATTATTAAAAGGAGGAAGTTCCTCGTGAGATAAGTTTGAGATTATTAAAAGGAGGAAGTTCCTCATTGTTACTAAATTTACTAAGATCGTATAAAATGTGGGGTTGCCGGTAAGCGGTATTCCTCGAGTATGGAAAGTAGGTTGAGTTAACGGTGTCTCAACAATCTATTTAGTAGTTGGGAGTATGTTGATCAATACTCTTGCCAATTGTCTTCCTTCTCGGTTCGTTATCGAGTTAGGGGTATGCATACTAGGGGCTTTGGTGTTTACCTTATCTAGTGAGCCTAGCTAGCTCATTGGATTTTTACTACTTCCTACTCACATATTACTGGATTTGAATTATTGAAGGTTGTCTATTATATTCAAGTTGAATGTTGTACAGGTGAAATGATTTTGTGGAATACTATGTATGTATTCCACCTGCACATTGGATAGTTCAAAATTGTTATTGGTATGAAATCTTGCTCAGCCTTTTGGCTGATATTACATGTCTTCAATGTGCAGGGCTTGATGGTGACTAGCTTATATTGGGTGAGAGCGTTGACTTCACCTAGATATAGACTTATTAAAGTTAAGACTTCCGCTGCAATAGTTTAGAATTATGGTTTGTTATAGGAGTGTATTAATTAATTACATTTTCTTTTAGTTGTAATAGTTAATAATTAATTTATGTACTAGTAGTAGTACCTTTTGCCTTGCTGTTATTAAATGTTTAATAACCGCGGCATAACAGCTCTTGAATTTTCCATGCTTTGTACTCTGATATGTTTTCTAAAGAATGTGGAAATTCAGGGTTGTTATAGTTGGTATCAGAGCCAGGTTCGAGTTTATGGCTAGAGTCTAGACATGAGCTTAGAATGGTCTAGAGGATGAGCCACCAGTTTAGAGCCAAGGTGTAGGGTCTTAGGTTTGCCCTGGAGGTTGTCCTTGAGTTGTGGCCTAGGATTGAGATCTAGAGTTGTGACCATCGGTTTAGAACCTGTCGGGATCTCCAAATTCCTTTGTTATTTTGAAAATTTTGAAAATATGTTTTTAGGAGAAAGTACTTCTCCCTACGTGGATTGTTCATCACCATTAAGACCACCAGCGGCCGGGGTGCGTGTTAATGATGAAGAATAAAGTACGAAAGTTTTAATCATTGTTTTGATTGGAAGTTGGATCCATCCCTACCTTGAGGTAGATCTTTGTGACTTAGTAGGGTGTGCCTAGAGTTGTAACTTTGAGGTTGTAACCTTAAGTAAGACTAAATAAATGAGGTATTAAAATTTAAAAAGCCGAGGTAAGATTGAGATATGGGAAGTAAGGGATTACATGTGGTTGTTGTGTATGGTAGTTGTTGTAGATCCCTCTTATGTGGATGTTTGACTTGATAACGTCAATGAGTTGGGTAAGTGTGGAACTAGTTGAGTTCTATGTTTGATTCAAGTTTAGTTGTGCTTGCTTCCATGTTTGGTATGATTGGCTAGTAAAGGCAAATCATATCGAGTATATCTTTGTTTGGTTGTGATTTTAATTTGATGCATAGCCGAGAGTGTGCTATAAGTTCAAGTTTGAGTCGCATAATGCGAAATTTAGTTCCATTTGTTTACGGGAACTCTGGGGTGACATTCCGTCTTGATGTTAATTTTATCGTCACCTATTTCATTTAAGTATCTAGCTTGTTGGTTTTTTTTTTTTTTAATTTTTTTTTTTTATGTTCGCATTAGGACGAATTATTATTGTGGATAAGGGTGAGCCTTATTTCATTTAAAGTGGCATTTTATTTTATTTTTTGTTCTTGTGTGTGTTGTTGTGTTAGACCCATCCACCTCCCATACTTTGTCCATCTTTTAGCCTTGAGAATGTTTAGTGATTAACTACTTGATTCTTGAATTGCAAACTGATTGAGTTGCATGATGGCATGCACGAATTGTAGTTGGTGTGAATTGTTAATTGAAAACCTTATAGGGAAGGGTTTGGTTATGTCTTGGATATGCCAGTCTTGTTGATTAAGTGCTATGAATTGACTTGTTAGTGTATGATTGTGTGTTGAGGCTATAACAAGAGTTGAAACTCGAGTTATTAGCTCTCTTGGTCATGCCTGTAGACCTTGTTTACGTGAGGTTAAAGTCGTCTAGCGAGTCATGATATGACTATCTACTGTAAGTTATCGTGTTCTATTGACTTTCATGGAGTATTCATAGTGTATAGCTAAAGGAAAAAGGAATTAGTCCAAGTAGGTCGGTTTCTCGTAGCAAACCCGTGATTAGTCAAAGTCAGCTCATAACGTGATAAGGGTCAACAGTTTGACCCTGGTAAAGTATTACTGTTTATTTGTCAGTGCCAAGGAGTCGGTTGAGATCATTATAGAACAACAAGTAACTATCATGTACCTAGTAAGGCTATGGAGTGGTGACATATGCAAGGCATAGTGTCAACTCGAGTCATGTCGATGATGGGACACGTAGTTCCTCGTTATGTGATTTGTTTGGTAGTGATCAAGGTCTAATAACACTAAAATGGTTAGCGAGTCTAATATAGATTGGTTTAACGAAGAGACTTTCTTCTCATTGAGTTTAGTGTTAGGAGTACAAGTTGAAGTAATCTAACTCTTTGGATTGGTAGTCACTAATCTTGAATGACAAGCTACAGGTCCCACAGTTTCTTGCACTTGTCTAATGAAATGATTGTAGTTGGGGAGTTATAGTTGTACCATGTTAATGAGTTGAGCACTCCGAGATAACTTGGTTATAACTTATAACAAGCTCTTCTTTGTGTCGTCCTGGGGCGTTAGACGCCCACTTAAAGTTAAACAAATCGTCGTTAATGACCTAGATGCTATTAGGAATGGTTAAATGTGCTCAAATTCAATTTACTTAAGTCTTGTCCGACGAATGATACTAAGTCATTATAGTGGTCCAAGTGTGTAATTGATTAATTTGATTAAGTTTTAAGTGAGTAAGGGTTAAGTTTATCATGTCGAAGGTCTATGACTAGTCGTTTGAGTTGAAACTAATGAATTTAATAGAAACTAAGGAAGTATACTGAACCATATCTATTTTGTGAACCTTGAGAAGTGAGTTTTAAGTTAACTCTTGATTGCTATGCTTGGAATGTTGAGTATCGGTATGCAAGGGTAATACCACTATTATTGTTGATGGAGTCGTTAGTTTATGTGATTCACGTATCCTTGCATGACTTGAAATTTTATTTCGTGAAACTATAGTGTGTGAACGGTTTATGATGTGTGTTAGTTTTGAGACATGGTCTAAAAGGAGTTTCGTATAAAGTCAGCTTTAGTTTCATGTGAATAGAGCATATCATTTTCTGTGGTACCTTAGTAGCTCGACTTGGCCCTGTTTGGTCAACGAGTAAGTTACCCTACCAAAGACTATGTGAGATTATTCAATTTGTTTGTGTAGCATGTGAAAGTGATTTAGAAACGTTTCAATTAAGGTTGTGGATTCATTCTCGCATAGATCTAGAAATGGTTTTTCTACAACGATTTGAGTGAATTTTGGAAAAGTTAAGAACACGTTTTTGAAAAATTTTGCAAGGGGGCAAGTCATTCACAGATTGTGAGCCTTGAAGGTCTTTCAATGAAGCTTTATACCGCTTTTTAATGTGTTTTGAGTGTTACCAAGTAATAGGAGACTTGGTGTTTAGTAAAGGATATTTGAAATCGTGATATGTGCTTTAAACTTGTCTGGATTTCGATCCAAGTAAAGGGAATAGTTGGATGGCCGGCCCCATCGTGGAGGTTTCAAGTCCCCATGCCTCCCACTGTCAGGACTATAAGTCAAACCAATGCCGGGTATAAACTCCACCTTTGTTGTTAGGGTTATGTTCGACCCCATTGTCAGGGGTTTCAAGCCTCATCATCCTAGTATCGGAAATATATGCCTTATTATTTGGATTGATTGGGTCCTCGTCAAGAAATTGCTTTAAAGCAATATAGCTTAGCATGTTGTTACTTCGTGTCTAGAAGACTGTTGTCACAGTAAGAAAGATTGAGCAAAGTTTTTGCAAAACAAGAATTCTATAAAAGGGTAATTTATTATTGGATTTCTAATAAAGAATCGTTTTGAAAAAAAAAAAAATTGATTGTGCCCATATTCACGCGTAAGGTTATTTAAGTACTCTTTGGATGTAAATGATTAGTGTGCTTTGATGTGATTTTCGTGGTGTCATTGATTACGTGATAGTCATAAACTCCAAAACACATGCTATGAATGTTTATGGGTTAAGACTTTGCCCAATGTTGATGCGACCATCAAAGTATTTTGTTTTGCCATTTGTGGTATGCCTTGGTGATTGTGAGTGTTATAATAACTTCAAGTTGAAGTTCTAGTTGTCGACTTGTGACTTGTTTTATGTTTTTTTAGGCGAGTACGCCCAACCATGTAATGGTGAGTCCATATTGTATGAGTCTTTACTTCTATTATTTTTAGAAGAGAAATAGTACTCTTGATTTGGATTATTTGTTGCTCCGCGAAAGCGTTGAGTATTGGATTTGGAAATGCTTTTATGTATTGTGATTGTAACAGGTTTAGAACACATTTTCTCATTTCGAGTTGTCCATTTTACAAAGGAAACTCTGCCGGATTTTCGAGAAAATCCTATGTTATTATTTAAAGTGCTTGTGCGCCATAGTGTAGTTATGAATAGAATTCCACACTCTACGACATAACCCAACGAGTGTGATGGTAGTGGTTCGGTTTAGCTTGACTTAGATTATTTCCCGTCGTGCCTAAGCCTTAGTAAGGGAGTTGATTCCCAAGTTTATCGGTCCATATATATGTGATCCTTGAAAGGATAGTTGATTGTGTTTGTAATGTATTCCATGTTTCTTAGTTACGACAATGTATTCCTAACTCTTCACATGGTAATAGTTGGAGTTCTAATTGAGACTCTAGACCAATCGATATGTAAGACCTGTAGGGTTGAGAAATGGATAGTAAAGGTTTTATGGTCAAACCACGACACCGAGGAACTCCTCGTAAGAATGAGGAAGTCCTGTGTTTTATGTGTCCCCATCTCTTGTTCATGTTATTGTTAGTTACGAGGGCGTAACTTCCTTTTTAGGGGGGTAGATTTCGTGCCAATTGGGTGTTTGGTGCTAAAAGTTGTTATGATTTCATATGTGATGTATACCTTAATGTCTAAAGTATACATAATTCGTGTATGTTTGGTGCTAAAAGTTGTTATGATTTCATATGTGATGTATACCTTAATGTCTAAAGTATACATAATTCGTGTATGATTGGAAGTTTTATGGTAAAGTTTTATGGTAAACCTTGTAATATGTTGCATGTTTTACTTCTTATAGTGAACATTTTTAGTTGAAATGGTTGTAATGTTGAAATGGTACCTTGTAATATGTTGCATGTTTTACTTCTTATAGTGAACATTTTTAGTTGAAATGGTTGTAATGTTGAAATGTTTGTATGTCTATAAGGGTGATCAAATGAATTGATCTATGAGGTGTTGCTATGAGGTGTTAGTTCTCCTTATATGGTATGTATATTAGTTGGAGTGATTGCTTGGTTATAAAGTTGGAGTGATTGCTTGGTTATAAAGGTGATCAATTGAATTGATCTATGAGAAAGTGAATTAGTTGTCGGAGATGTTCTCCGAAATGATTTGGTTGTTGGAGATGTTATCTAGAGTGATAGTAGTTGGCTAACTTATAGAGTTAATGAGCTGTTTTAAAAAACAAGAGTATAAGTTTGATCATTTGAGTAATACTTTAAGTTTCGGGACGAAACTTATTTTAAGGGGGGTAGATTGTAACACCCCGTATTTTTATATTGTTTAGTAATTATTTATATTATTATAGTTTCCAAAAATAAACTAAAATATTCTTTTATTAAATATATTTTACTTCTCACTAATTGACTTTACCTTAAAAGGGGTCAAAAGTTAATTTCTAAATTCCCAAGGTTAAGTACCTAACTACAATTATATTATTATTATAAAGGAAAAAAGAAAAGAAAAAAAAGAAAGAGGAACGAAAAAAAGGAGAGAGAAGAAGAACGAAAGAAAAGAAAGAAGAACATCGTTCTTCATTCCTCTTTGTACTCCATCATTCATCTTCCTTTCTTTCTTTCTCTCCAACCTTCAACTCCATTAAAACTACTAGTTTCTCTATCAACCATCATCACTTCAATCTTGTTCATCTTTATTCAATATTTTTTTTAGTTTTGTGGGTATTTCGAAGAGAGAGAATTGAGTTTTATACTCGCGGGTTTCGGGTCATAAATCGGATCGAAGTGGAGATTTTCGGGTTCTCTTATAGTGTAATTTTGCTCTCATTACTTCCCTTTAATCAAGTAAGATTCTTTACCATGTTTTAATTTCAGTTTTAGTTTAATTTCGAATTGGGGTTTTGTTAATTTAGGGTTCTTGAGATAAATTAAATTGGGGGTTTTGATTTTAATTATTTGGGTGTGTAATTGAATGAATAGGATGTTTATTTAGGTGTTTAGTAATTAGTTGAGATTAATGGAATGTGTGTTCAAAGTAATTTATAGTGTATCTCGTATGAATTACCCGTCAGTTCGAAAAAGGCAGTTTTAAGCAATTTCTGGGCATTTTTAGCAAAAATACTATTTCACAAAAGTTGTTCGTATCGAAATTTTAGTCAAGATAGGCTCAAGAAACGCTTGATTTGGAGTTCGAATGAGGAAGTTATGTCCATTTTAAGTTTCTGCTGAAATTGATAAAAAGTATAGTTAGTTTCGAATGTTTTAAGTTTCAATGTTTTCTTATGAATGTTTTATTAATGGACTTTTAGTATTAGAGTCAACTCCATCCTTATTATTTGACTATCCAGGTTTATTGCTCAGGTTGCTTCCATTGACCTTTAATCTATGAACTTTAATTTGTGACTTCTTAGATTGTGACAAGTTGAGTTGTTTCCAGTTTAGTGAAAGCCTATTAACTAGCTTGTGCTATTTTTTGATGAATTGTATGAAGTATAGTCTAGTGACTTATACTATATTATTATATTGTAGATTCCGGGTTCGTAAAGGAACCTTTTTGACTTGTGATTGAGATTGGTTGATTGTGGCTTGCTAATAAGGTAAGATTTCATACTAAGCTTGTATAGATTATTTCAGAAAGTATTTCATATTGATTTGTGATTTATATTGAGTTTGGAATCGTTTTTACGATGCTATTATGGAGCTTTTAATTGTTTTGACGATATTTATATCAAAATAATTTATGAGATTATTTAAGAGAATTATATTAAAAGGAGGAAGTTCCTCGTGAGACAAGTTTGAGATTATTAAAAGGAGGAAGTTCCTCGTGAGATAAGTTTGAGATTATTAAAAGGAGGAAGTTCCTCATTGTTACTAAGTTTACTAAGATCGTATAAAATGTGGGGTTGCCGGTAAGCGGTATTCCTCGAGTATGGAAAGTAGGTTGAGTTAACGGTGTCTCAACAATCTATTTAGTAGTTGGGAGTATGTTGATCAATACTCTTGCCAATTGTCTTCCTTCTCGGTTCGTTATCGAGTTAGGGGTATGCATACTAGGGGCTTTGGTGTTTACCTTATCTAGTGAGCCTAGCTAGCTCATTGGATTTTTACTACTTCCTACTCACAGATTACGAAAGGTTATATTTGAAAGTTTTACAGAATGGTTTAGAAATAAAGTAAAGTGGATTTAAATTATTGAAGGTTGTCTATTATATTCAAGTTGAATGTTGTACAGGTGAAATGATTTTGTGGAATACTATGTATGTATTCCACCTGCACATTGGATAGTTCAAAATTGTTATTGGTATGAAATCTTGCTCAGCCTTTTGGCTGATATTACATGTCTTCAATGTGCAGGGCTTGATGGTGACTAGCTTATATTGGGTGAGAACGTTGACTTCACCTAGATATAGACTTATTAAAGTTAAGACTTCCGCTGCAATAGTTTAGAATTATGGTTTGTTATAGGAGTGTATTAATTAATTACATTTTCTTTTAGTTGTAATAGTTAATAATTAATTTATGTACTAGTAGTAGTACCTTTTGCCTTGCTGTTATTAAATGTTTAATAACCGCGGCATAACAGCTCTTGAATTTTCCATGCTTTGTACTTTGATATGTTTTCTAAAGAATGTGGAAATTCAGGGTTGTTACATCTTCCCTATCGGCCTTTGACCGCTTCTTCTTGCCTTTACCCTTGGCAGAACTGTCCCCTTTCCGCCAGTGCAGCTTGCGGAAAAGATTCAAAGTCTCGGGAAACCTCTTAAACCTCACCGTCCAGGCATAGCTATTAGGTTGCGCCAAGACAGCGGTGTTAGTTGGACCAGGCAAATGTTGAAGGTTGTCAAAATCTTGACAATAAAGGGATCCAGAGGAAACATGAGCCTGAAATCGAGCTGGTGAGCATACACGGCAACATGACCGACAGGCCAGTTAGTTACACATCTCCATTCAGCAGGCAGAACCAAGGCATAATCGTCCGGGAACGCAAAGGCCACCGCCCCTTTACGGCAGAAGTCGTGAGTTTGGAAGGTCTCTCGCCATTTATTATCAATCTCTTCAAAAGAATGGCTACCTTTCTCGCAAACCGGCAAGAAGGAGCAGTGAAGGTCATCATCATCATAATCATCATCCTCCGGTATCACTTTCGGTGGATCTTTAGCATCATCCTCGACCTCCACGTCGGTGGACTCATCATCCTCCATCATTGCCCGTTCAACGCTAAGGACGTCATCCTCATTATTAGAGCTACCGTCCTCCTCATCCTCCTCATCAAGTATCCTATCACTTATTGAGTCCTCTTCATCTGCGGCCAATACCGGCCTCGAAGACGAAGCCTCAGCAGGGGGCGTGGTCAGGGGGATGTTCTCGGTGAGATGAGGAAAAAGCCCATGAGACTTCTCGGCCACACCCATCATGCTACCATACTAACCGTGCGAGATAACGGCTATATTGTCCCTACATGTTTTAACGGAAGTCAAAGCTAAAATGTCTAGGGCAGGGATTTAGCAGAAGATATTGCCGGTTCATAAGTGGTTGGCCCAACCCTACCAGATGTACTACAGTCCCTACCGGACTTGGACATATGTTCTTTGGCGACATCTACTGCCGGTGGCTTCTGACACCCTAAGGGAGAAACAAGACTAGCGGTAGAGGACGTACCAGAGCTAAAGTCGCTATCGGTCATAGGTGGGGGACTCTCATAGCTGTTTTGGGAGTCAGAAGCAGAAGACATGCTTAAAAGCGAAATCTGCAGAACAAACGTAGAAGATTTATGGGGAATGTGTACCTGGAAAGACAAACTCAGGCGAGGTGCACGAACTGCTCCGAAAACAAACAGAAATGGAGCGGAACTCCGAACCTAGCTCAACTGACAGGAAAGTTTGTGAAAGTGGTCAATTATGAAACAGAAAATGACAATGAGCAATTTGTGCTTGTTTTCGTTGAATTTGAGCAAGAATAAAAAAAGTTATGAGCAAAAGGAAACTTGGAGTTTGAGAGGAAAATCGCCTGAATAGAGTTCGAGTTTTGAGTGATAAGAGAAATGGGGAGAAAAACTCCTTTATGTTAGAGGGCGAACAACTGCGATTAAAAAACGTCTCAACTACCTCGTCCAGATGATGCCACGTGTCACTCCCACGAACCTCCATCAATCAAACGGTTATCTGGGGATAGCAACACACGACACGAGGATCGAGATGTCGTTCCATCTCCTGCATGTCGATCCTATGCTTCCTCTTATCGGTCCAGCGTAATACCAGCCCTATGATGATTGAACCAGATATGACTGTATGAGTCATACCTGGCTTGGGGGCTAGTTGTATCGGGGCTGTAATACCCCTCATGATTGCTTTAAAGAGAATTGGCATCCTACTCATTCCAACAAGATGCATCTTTCTTTCAGGGACCTTATTTCTTTAGTTATTCCAGAGTTAAGCGTGCTTGGGTGGGAGTAGTCCAGGGATGCGTGACCTCCTGGGAAGTTTCTCAGTGTGCACATGAGTGAGCACAAAATGCGCCGGAAGAACTTTTGTTGGTTATTGAGGACAGTTGTTGGCCATGGATGCGCATTGGTGACAATATACTCAACCCCGTATGGGTCGTGTGTTAGAAATGGTATCAGAGCAATCCTGCTACCGTGTGCTGATTGTTTGGATAATTAATCTAAGGTTAGTCGCCTAGTGGGGGATTATTCTGGGGCTATATCACCGGTTGCGTGTCTAATATGTGATTAGTTTCCAGGCTGCGGAGACCCACAGGCCATATGCTGAATATGTGGAGTCCTCAAGCGCAATGAGGGCGTTGCTGTCCTCAAATGCGGGTGTATGTAATACCCCTGATGATTGCTTTAAAGGGAATTGGCAGGCTACTTATTCCAACAAGATGCATCTTTCTTTTAGGGACCTTATTTCTTTAGTTACTCCACAGTTAAGCGTGCTTGGCTGGGAGTAGGGCTGGGGAAGGGTCGGGTCTGGGTCGGGTCCAACTGGACCCTAGACCCGGACCCTATATTTTTTGCGGACCCGGACCCTAAGGGTCTGGGAAAATTTGTGAAAGGGTCTGTAGGGTCTAGGGTCCAGCCCTATTTCTTTATTTTTGCCAAATTAACAAACACCAATAAGATTTATCTACCAATCTCAGTAAAGTAATAAAAAAAATCAAGCTTTAATTAGAGCAACAACCAGCAACAAACGTTAGATGAAAATCGCCATTATCAAAATCCATTACTTTCTACTTTAACAATTGCAGAAAATTTTTACTTCTTCACTTTGTCAAAAAAACAAAAATCAAACAAAATCCAAAAAAAAAAGAAAAAAACTTTTCACAACCTGAAATTTCCTATGATTAGGAGGATGATTAAACTTGCAATTCATCCCAAACTTGCAAGTTCCATTCCGAACAAAAAACGAACAATCCTCATTTTCTCATACTTCTTCTACAACTAAACTCATTTTCTCTCTCCTCATTTTTGCTCACATTCTCAATTTCCTCATTTTCTTCTTTGTTTTCTTTCTCCTATATGCGATTGCGATCTTCACCGCCATTGTCGAGTTTCGTGTCTTCAACAGAGAGAGAATTGAGCTACAACAAACAATAGGATAAGCATTGATGGAATCGAAAGATTGATGATAATCAGACGGCGGAGAAGAAGGTAATGGAGATGTGATTGATGATGATCAGACGCCGTCACACCAGTGAGGCGGTGACTTGGTGAGTGGTGAGCCCCCTCTCTCCCTCACTAAGTCGGCTGCTGTAGGGATGGGTAAATAGGAAACAGGTTTTCAAGATGAATTGATGTTTTTTAGTTTAGGAAATCAGTCTTATTAAAAATAAAAAGCTAAAACTTATATATTAAATATTTTTAGGGTCTAAGGGTCAGGTCTGGGTCGGGTCTGGGTCCAGAATATCAAGACCCGGACCCGGACCCTAAAAATTCAGTTGGACCTAGACCCGAACCCGGACCCTTAGAGTCTGAAAAAGTTGGACCCAGACCCTTAAATTAGGGTCGGGTCCAGCATGGTCTGGGTAGGGTCCTGGACCCATGCCCATTCCTAGCTGGGAGTAGTCCATGGATGGGTGACCTCCTGGGAAGTTTCTCAGGGTGCACATGAGTGAGTTCAAAATGCACCGGAAGAACTTGTGAGTTGTTGGCCCTGGATCCTCTTGCTTTAATTAAGAATATTTGATATTTTGATTGTTGGCAAGTATAATATGTGATATTATTATGTGGTATTTTATATTTGATATAATTGCTATGAATGACTAGTATGGCCCAAATTTAAGTTACAAAAAATGATATGCGTATCGTGATGTATTCTTGTAATTTAAATACGATCTGCGCATCGTTAAGTTTTTTGTAATTTATTTATTTTTTGATATTATTTAAATTATTTTGATACTTATGTAATCCAAAGACGAGCCCAACATGAGAAGGCCCATGACTAAGGTGGATGGAGATCCATGAAGAGTCCAAGGAGGTGCCCAATCAAGAGTCTTAGTTCTTAGGATTAGGGGCCATACTAGATCATATTTAATTTTGCATTTTATTATTATTATTTAAAATGCTTATAAGTTTATTGTATGTTGGTTATCAATGAGCTAGAGTTCACTAATTCATAACAACATAATAAACTTAGGTCCCGTAAATATTATGGTTAACTTTTCCAAACATAAAGTACTTATTAACCCTTAATTAATAGTAATAGGTCATGCATCCGCAGGGTATTATCATTAATTTTGGGAGATAAGGTGAAATTGCGAATTTTACTACTTAGTTTGGTTATCCTTAACAAAATCATCAGCGTTTTGGATTTTGAAGCAAGAGATAGTAAAGCATGTGATGTTTTCCTATCTAAACAAGAATTATAAGATGTTATAATTAGTAAAAGAGTTTACTTACCTTGAGAATGTAACTTTAAGATAAGGCCTCCGTCTACTTAGAGTTGCATGTTGATAGGATCTTGTATTCACTTATTCAAATTGGGACATTAAAATTGAATAGAGTGACTAACCTAGAAACTTTTACATGTTTTTTAGGTTCTTTTATAAACATAAAAATTGAACTTTGCTTTTGTGTTCTGTCTGTAGATACTATGACTAATAACAACAACAACTCTGTTTTCAACATTCGACCCTTTTTCGAAAAGGACAGGCTGAATGGTGAAAACTTCATTAATTGGGAAAGAACCCTAAGACTTGTACTGAGGTCTGAGGGTCGAGAGGATGTCTTAGAAACCCCACTTCATGTGATTATTGATGAATCGACTGAAGCAGACAAACGTCGTGCTAAACAGGCTAATGATAGGTCTGTACCATTCACTTGCCTGATGACAGCAGCCATGGAGCCGGACCTCCAAAAGAGGTTCAAAACCAAGGATGCTTACACCATCATGCAAGAGCTGCGAGCCATGTTCCAAACACAGGCCCGAGTTGAGCGGTATGAGACCAGTAGAGAGATACTGGAATGTCACATGAAGCCGGGTGAAGCTGTTGGTCCCCCATGTTTTCAATATGATGGGCCTTTTTTAGAACATGGAATGACTTGGATACCCTTATAGGGTAGAGTTGGCTACTGACATCATTCTACATTCATTGTCTGACAACTTCAATCAGTTCAGGGTTGACTTTCAACATGAATGAGTCTGAAAAGACTTTGAAAGAGTTGCATGGGTTGTTAGTCAATGTTGAGAGGAACATCCCCAAAGAACCAAAGAAAGAGGTTTTGATGGTTCAGAAGGGAAAGGGTTTCAAGAATTAATGGGCATGAAAGAAGGACAAAGGCAAGCAAGTTGTCGTTGTTGCTGAAAAACCTAAGCCAACCGTCAAGCCAAAGGTCGCCGCGGAAAGTAAGTGCTTCCATTGTCATAAGATAGGACACTGGAAGAGGAACTGCCCTCTATACTTGGAGTAAAAGAAGTCGGGTGCTTCCACTTCAGGTATATTTGTTATAGAAATCAATTTGCCTTCTACTTCTTTATGGGTATTGGATACCGGTTGTGGTTCTCACATAGTTAATGATGTGCAGGGACTAAGAAGAAGTAGGAGGCTAGTAAAGGGCGAGGTAGAGCTTCGCATTGGAAATGAGCAAGAGTTGCTGCACTTGACGTAGGAAGTTATAGTCTACATTTTCCATCTGGCTTAATTCTAGAACTTAATAATTGTTACTTCGTTCCATCAATTACTAAGAACATTATTTTTGTTTCCGTTTTGGATGATGAAGGGTTTTGTTTTGAAGTAAAGAACAAGTGTTGTTCCATTTCCTACAATAACATGTTCTATGTTAGTGCTAAATTGATAAATGGCGTATATGTGCTTAATAGGTCAGTACATGTCTATAACATAGATAGTAAGAAACAAAAATCAAATGATTCAAACCTAACCTACATTTGGCATTGTCGAATGGGTTGTATAAACCAAAAGCGCATCCAAAAGTTACAACAGGATGAAATTCTTCTATCATTTGATGTATGTGAATCATGCTTGATGGGAAAAATGACAATGTCACCATTTACTGGAAAGGGTGAAAAGGTCAGTGACCTCTTGGACCTCATACATACAGATGTTTGTGGTCCTATGAGCACAAAGGCAAGGGGAGGGTTTAATTACTTCATTACCTTCACTGATGATTTAAGTAGATATGGGTATGTCTACTTAATGAAACATAAGTCGGAATCTTTTGACAAATTCAAAGAGTTCCAAAATGAGGTACAGAATCAACTTAGTAAGACAATAAAAGCATTGCGATCCGATCGTGGTGGCGAATATTTGAGCCAAGAATTCGATGATCATTTAAAGGATTGTGGAATTCTTTCACAATTGACTCCACCAGGAACACCACAGTTAAATGGTGTGTCTGAAAGGAGGAATCGGACCTTATTGGATATGGTTCAATCAATGATGAGTCTTGGTGATCTTCCGATTTCTTTTTGGGGATATGCTCTCGAAACAGCTGCACACACACTAAATAGAAGCCCGTCAAAGGCTGTAGAAAAGACTCCATATGAGATGTGGAATGGAAAGGTTCCAAACTTGTCTTTTCTTAAAATCTGGGGGTCTATGTAAAGCGTTTACTATCAGACAAACTTACACCCAAGTCAGATAAATGTCTCTTTGTGGGATACCCAAAAGAGATAAGGGGTTATTACTTCTATAACCATCAAGAGAACAAGGTATTTGTTGCTCGTGATGGTGTCTTTCTCGAAAAGGAATTTGTTTCCAGAAAGACAAGTGGGAGTAAAATAATTCTCGAAGAAATTCGAGATAAGCAACAACTGGATGTGGTCACACCATGTCAGAGACGGCCCGATAAGACGAAAGTCAAGTTCAGGAGATGACGTATTTAATGCGTGAACCTCCTACCGTCCCACTTGAATCTAATTCAAGCGAAAATATTCAAGAAGTTGAAGAGAACATTTATCTTGATGGTCAGGCCCCGCGTAGGTCAAGTAGACCAAGGATCCCAAATAAAAGGTTGGTTGATTTCCTGTTAACTGAAAACTCTGAAAATATGATTTTGGAGAATTCAGAACCTACTACCTACAAACAAGCTTTGACGAGCCCAAACTCTGAGAAATGGCTTGAGGCCATGAAATTCGAGTTAGACTCCATGTCTAAGAATAAAGTTTGGACCCTAGTCAACTTACCTGATGGGGTTAACCCTATTGGATGCAAGTGGGTGTTCAAATTGAAAACAGACAAAGATGGAAATTTCTATGTCTATAAAGCAAGACTGGTTGCAAAAGGATTCAGGCAAATTCATGGTATAGACTATGATGAGACCTTTTCTCCAGTAGCAATGCTTAAATCGATTCGGATACTTTTAGCGATTGCTGCATTTTACGAATACGAAATTTGGCAGATGGATGTCAAAATCGCATTCTTGAATGGGTTCTTGAATGAGGATGTGTATATGACACAACCTGAGGGTTTTGAGGATCCAGAAAATCCTAAAAGGGTTTGCAAGCTTTAGAGATCCATTTATGGATTGAAGCAGGCATCTCAGAGATGGAATCTTCCGTTTGATGATGCAATCAAACATTTGGTTTCCTCAAAAGCGAAGAAGAATCTTGTGTCTACAAGAAATTTAGTGGGAGCAGCTTAGTCTTCTTGGTTTTGTATGTAGATGACATACTACTCATGGGAAATTACATACCAATGCTTGAGTCAGTCAAGGAATGGTTGAAAAGTTGTTTCTACATGAAGGACCTTGGAGAGGCTGAGTACATAATGGGAATCAAAATCCATAGAGATAGGTCTCGAAGGATGATTGGACTAAGTCAAGACACTTATATTGATAAAGTTCTTGCAAGGTTCAACATGGAAAACTCGAAGAGAGGATTCATTCCCATGTCACATGGCATATCGCTTAGCAAGAGTCAGTGCCCGACTGAGCCTGATGAGTTAAAGCGAATGAGTAGCATACCTTATGCTTCGGCTATAGGATCGATCATGTATGCCATGATAAGTTCTCGACCAGATGTTGCATATGCCTTGAGCATGTGTAGCAGGTTCCAAGCAAATCCAGGAGAAGCACACTGGACTACAGCTAAGAGCATCCTTAAGTACTTGAGAAGAACTAAAGGCATGTTCTTAGTCTATGGAGGTGAAAGTGAGTTGGTTGTTAAAGGTTATACTGATGCTAACTTCCAAACCGACAGACCGCTCTCAGTCAGGGTACATCTTTTGTCTCAATGGAAGAGCAGTGAGCTGGAAGAGCTCAAAACAAAGCACTGTAGCAGACTCTATGACATAATCAGAATATTTAGCAGCGGTTGAAGCAGCTAAGGAAGCAATTTGGATAAAGAATTTCTTGACAGAGCTAGATATCATACCTAGTGCTCTGGAGGGGATTGAGTTGTTCTGTGATAACAATGGTGCTATTGCACAAGCAAAAGAACCAAGATCACATAACAAATCCAAGCATGTAATGAGGAAATATCACCTTATTTGGGAGATAGTTGACAGGAAGGATGTCAGAATCTGCAAAGTTCACACGGATGAGAATGTGGCTGATCCACTCACTAAACCACTACCTCAACCTAAGCATGAGTGTCACGCTAGGGCTATAGGCTTGAAGCAAATGTTAGAATGGTTATAGATTATATTATGTTTAGAGAAACTTATTACAATGTAAAGACATGGTTTTGCTACTTTATGTTTATTTGAAATGAAATTTTATCTTATTTAATCATGGTTTAGTATTAAATAAAATGTTCAAAATTATTTTTTGAATTCAATGGTTTTGTCAAACATGTGATTTGATGAATGAAACACCATAAATGAACTGAATTCATAAAATATTCGAGTTCCTAATCTAAGTCATTAGATTGGACATAAATGGCTTATTAAAAGATTAGCATATAAGATTGATTGATAGCGCCATTTCATGGGCTATGGGAACATGGAGATGTTTAGTCAATCATATAAATATGTATAGTTGACACATGATCGAATAGACCTACTTAGAAGTTTCTATAACTTCGTATTTATATTAGTGGATTCCTAAGACATGAGTGGAACACTACTTGGCTTAATGATTGGTATAACTTTGATGCTGTCAAACGTCATGCCATAAAAGGGGACTATAAAGGCAGCATTCGGGTTGTGCTAAAAGTTGAGTGGGAGTTTTGGTTGCCACAAGATTGAAAAGTCCTCCTATATGAGATAGGATGGGTGTCTTGGCCCCTTGGAGAGTGAAAAATTAAAAAATGCATGGTCGTGCTCAAATGGATTATATGATGATCATTTGTTTGTCAATTTGAACTCAGATTTCAAGGATTAATTTGAAGACTAGTATGAATGACATAGAGATATGGTCATACTGTCAAATTAGACACTGAGAAACTTAAGGAATTTGAATATTGCACACTCGTCTCGGACAAGTGGGAGATTGAAGGAATTATGTCCTCGACTTTAATGCAATTACTAAATATAACATGGATCATATTATGGAGATAATAAATTCATTAAATTGGGTCGTCTTTACGTCTTGCTATAGAACTTCGGGTTAGTAAATAATAAACCCGAAGCCCAATTAAATGGATCCTACAAGGTCACACTTAAATCAATTTGGATCAACAAAAGAAAGACCAAGAGCCCACAAGGGACTCTAGGGTGGCCGGCCAAAGAGGAGTAAGGGGAGGGGATTCCTAACCTAATTATTCATATAATTGGGTGTGGAAACCATAAAATATTCTTAGTCAGTTTCTCTCAATATTTTCTTTCTCCTCTTTTCTCTCTCTTTCAAAGTCACGTAATATTAACTCCAAGAAAAGAAAAGCCCTTCTTCCTTCCAACTAGCATTGGTGGAGTGTTGATCTGGATTGGTGGACCAAGTAGAGGAATCACAGTTGCGGTTCTATCTCCGGATCTTGACGAGCTTTGTGGAAATCACGCATCAAATGTTATTTCTAAACTACTATGTGATCCTTGATTGTATATGCATGAGATCCTGTTTTAAGTACTTATGAATATGATTCATGAAATTCCGCTTATAGTACTTACAATCCTACTGTAACATGGTAACACCCCCCGTAATTTCAAAGCTGAAAAGAAAGAAATAATAATATTATAGGACGATGGCGGAAACATCTTCTTCTGGGAATGTCACTACTACAAGAAATGCGTTTAAATAACTAAGTGATAAAACCAACATAAATAAATAGTATATATAAATTAAAGTAATTAGATTAATATCCAAAAGAGAAAACTGACTCTTAAACTAATTAAAAGTCTAGGCCTAAAACATCTAACATTTTAATGCTCACATCTCAACCCGAGCCCAAAACCAAAGAAGATTCCCATCAACATAACCTGTAAAATATATAACAAACATCCACAATCAGTGGGGAGTAACTAGCAGTTCTCCCTGAACACAAGAAATCAAAGTCTATTCCAGACATAGATTAGTAAGAAAGGAAAGAATAAAGTCAAGCTACTATAATATGCATCCACATCAAATAACGCAAATGAATAGTAAATAATAAATAAATTGGATAAATTAAATAAATCATCTCGAAAATGCTTAAATAAAAATAAAATTATAGTTTGAATAAGTTATTGAGTCGGAAACCGAACGCCAGTGGATCGCAATCCACTTCCTAAGGTTTGTGAGATCGCAATCTCCAGGTCAGTCTATGGGCTTACGTTCCCCACTGTATGTGTCTAAGAATGGCCAAACTCCCGATGCAGGGTAGAACACGCCGAACCCCCTGTCCTCTCGGATGACAACAATTAACCCAGATTTACCCCTAGATCGCAATCTAGGTGTTGGCATGTTCTTCACCGGGGACTACATCTATCCCACCGGATATTCTTATCTCAAAAATAAAATCATAAGTAATATAACAATAGCATTCAACTCCACAATATTCATCAAAGGGATGCCACCCGACCTTATACCCACAATTCATCAATAGATATCTCTTCAAAATTCCTCAAAGAAGTAAACTCGCAAGCTTACAATGATCACTTAAAACAACAAATACCTTTGTACACATTTAAGCACAAGTAATGATATAAGAAGAGTTATACAAAGACCAAATAACATCAAACAAAATTACATCCCAACATGATAGATCACTAATCACATGTAAAGTATATGTTCAAGTACATACGAAAAATCATACAACACAATACGTAACACTAGTGCGCTCGACGCAGAGCTTGCGCTCGGCGCCAACTCCGTGCATCCAACGCACGAACCACCCTGCGCATGACACATCTGTGTACGTCTGACGCCACCGAATAACAGTATTGGTTAACCAAAAACTCATTAATTCACTAAAACGTACACAATTAATCATTCTTATACTATCTAACAACACTTAATCATAACAACTGTAACATAAAAATCATCAGCCTTCAAAGAATGTAAAGAGTTTCATTTTAATCCTGATTATTAGCCTCTAAATATTTAAAAATAATAAACTTAAATCCTTAGTAAAACCACAATAAAAATAATTTAACAAATAAAACCCAACCCTAAATTCTGACTAAAATAGACATAACACCATCATAACCTTACTAACACAGTAATAATTTTATTTCTAATTTTCGGACCTCAAAAGTAATTTTAAACAATAATTTCCAGATTACTCAATATAATAATCACGAATTAATTACTAACAATCACAAAAATGCAAAAATAGATAATTCAATTAATTAAACTCGAAAAAAGTAAGCAAAAATTATTCTAATACATGAAAAACATAGTATATACATAACATGCTTCAATAAAAAATATTTTCGGCAATTATCTAATTCATTCTCTAATTATTTAACAATTAAACCATAAACACACAAAATACCAATTTAATCAAATAAATAGGAAAATTTGAATGAAAATTATTTTGCTGCACATAACATACACCCAGCATACATAATGAACACTCACGTAAATTTTCATCAATAATTTCATATAAAAAGTAATTTAAACAATTTCCTAACGAAATAATATAATCTACTACCGAAATATACTCTAATCTCTAGCGTTCTAAGATAATTACTAGTTACCTGGAATGTCGGGAGGAGAGCTGAGTCTAAAGAGATTCGAAAAATATGCGTGCAATCCAAGTCCTCCACGAACGATAATTGTAGCAACAAGTCACTAGGCGTTTTCTTCTTAAACGTTGAAAATCTCATTTCGTGCTGTTCTGTTCCGACTATGATTACCAGCGATCGAAAGGTCGGATTCAAAATCGCTCGGTCAAAGTGAAGATCAAGATTTGCTCACGTACTGTCCATATTCCATGACGATCCAGCGGTTAGATCTCTGGCTATGGTCATTTTCGTGAAGGTGTGACAGGAAAAATTGGGTTGAACTTTTCTCTTCTTTTTCTCTTCCTTTCCTCTCTTTCTTTTCTTGAAAATGGCGTGGGCAAAGATGAAGAAACTAGGCTGAAGGTTCTGGTTATAATCAGATTTTTTTCAAGGGAAAACAAGAAGGTTTAAGGGGTTAATGATATAATTAATGATGGGGGTTACAAGCTAGCAAAAGGGTGCCTTTAGGAGCTTCAAACTCTTCACTTTCCTTCCCCATATATGCTGATTTTCAGCCAGCATAACACGCCACACGTGATGTAACATTTCATCACTCAAGTCGGTCCAACAACGTTACAAAAACATTACGCGACAAAACCGCATCCTAAACGCCTAAATAAATAACGAAACTAATAAAATACATAAATAAATATACACACTTTAAATTAATAATCCCAACAACACAATACCACAATTAAACAATTATACACGTTAAAAATAGTTTTAATAACAAATTATTTTATTTTTACGAAAAATATCATTTTAATGTAAACAAACGCTAAAAATAAAGGGTGAAAATTACGGGGTGTTACAGGGCTGTCTAATTTCCCTACCGATTTAACTGAACCGCCAACGACTGACATGGTCAAATCACCCAGGAATCTATGGGGTAACCAGGATAAGAACGTACATGATACTGGTATTCCTATCATACATGTCCTTATCGGGCACCTTGTCAGTGTTAGCCGCCTGGGCCATTCTCAAATGAGCCTGGGCCTGATCCAGTACTGTCTGAGCAAGGCCTATGGGCCTAAAGATTAGTATCAAAAGAGGATATAATTGTATTCAGCCAATAGGGGCAATGTCCTACCTAGCTTGGGACACTACCAGCTCCTATAAATACCCCATGATCTGAGTCATAAGTATAATAGCCCCGATTTCTAAACTGTCTTATTTGTTGTTAATTATAATTAGTAGCTAAATCATATATTAAATACTCTTATTTTATTTGAGGTAAAATATGAATATTATATTTACCAATGATCTTATTTATTTTATTAATGCTGATATTATATTTATTATACATATCAAGTAATATTTTTAATGTGCTTTTACGCACAAGCTAATTATTGTGATAGCCTAATTGTACTATTATATTTCCGAATTCCTTTTGAGTAATTTGGAGTTTAATTAAATATAATTGTTTGATATATTATGATATTTGAAAATGATTTATGAAAACTATATTATAAGTTATAGAGTTAATTTATCTTAGTTTTAGTTAAGAGAGACTATTTGAGTTGTATGTTGTAAGATATACCCATATCTTATTTTCTCTCTCCTCCCTCATCTCATTCTTTTCGTGGCTCCCTGAGGAAACCCCAGCTCCTCCTTCCTCCCTCTCTTCGTGTCTTCCACTTTTAGTGCCACCAAGCTACTTCAACTTAGTCATCACAACCTGCTCAGATTGAGTAACTATTTCACTTTCTAATTCTTCACTTAATTAAGGAGAAAAAAACCCAAAATCCTCAAACCCTTTATCTCACCCCGTCACTCTCTCTCTCTTCCCTCAAATCCCCTGCTTTCTGCCTCGCCGGAATCCCGCCGGTGATCTGCGGTGTTGCCTGGCCTTGCTGCAGGCAAATTGGTTGTTGATGCTACCATAGTTCTCCCCTCCCCTGCTCGCGTTCCTCTCTCCCCTGGCTGATCGTCGCTGCTGCTCCGTGGGTGTTGCCGTCGTGTTGTTGCGGTGCGGCCGGTCGTGGTGGTGCCGCCACCGCTCCTCCGCCGGTGCCGGGTTCTCGCAAAGAATGTACCGAAGGTACTTTCCCTCCCTAAGTGTTGTGCGTATGGTGATGTGTTAAGTTTGGTTCAATTTCACACATCCTTCTCATTCATCAACCAAAGTATATTTATACATCCTATAGAGTCCTACTCCCACACTAATTAGGTATAACGAACCTAATCCTAATACATAACATAAATAGAGTCCTAACACCCTCCCTCAAGTTGGAGCGTGTAAATTGTTAACGCCCAACTTGGACAACAAAAATTCAAATTGAGTCCTACCAAGTGCTTTTGTAAAAATATCGGCCAACTGAAACTTAGTAGGAACATATGATGGACTCACAAGACCTTCCGACACTGCATCCCGAACAAAATGGCAATCAGCCTCAATATGTTTAGTACGCTCGTGAAACACAGGATTCTTGGCAATATATAACGCAGATTGGCTATCACAGTATAATCTCATCCCTGTGGGATGCTGAACTCCAAGATCACCTAATAGCTGCTTAAGCCACTTTAATTCACATACTATAGCAGCCATAGAACGATATTCTGCCTCTGCAGACAACCGACACACTATAGGCTGCATCTTAGTCTTCCAAGAAACTAGAGAATATCCCAACAACACAAACCACCCACTCAGGGAGCGCCTAGTAATAGGACAACTAGCCCAATCAGAATCACACCACCCTTCAAGACGGAGATCACTATCTGAACGAAATAAAATACCCTAGCCTGGATTTTTCTTCAAATATCTGACAACTCTCAGAGCTGCCTCCCAATGGACTACTTTGGGTGCCTGCATAAACTGTGATAGAATATGAACATAATATGCTAAATCAGGTCTAGTTACGGCAAGATAAATCAACCTGCCCATCAATCCGCGATACTTCTCTGGATCATCAAACAAAGGACCATCTACCACAGCAAGCTGATGGTGCTGCTCCATGGGAAACTCGGCTGGCTTGGCTCCAAGCAAACCGGCCTCAGAAATGATATCCAAGGCATACTTCCGTTGACTCATAAAAATTCCCTGCGGCCCCCTGGCAATCTCAAGGCCTAGGAAATATTTCAGAGCACCTAAATCCTTCATTTTAAAACATTTGCCAAGGTAAGATTTGAAGTTCAGTAAAGCTTCCCGATCATTCCCAAACAATAATCATGTCATCCACATAGATAAGAACGTTCAACCGAATGTTTTTCCCCGGTCAAAGTGAACAAGGAATAGTCGTAATAAGACCCGCTTAAACCCATAGGTTTTCAAAGCAAAGAGCCAATTTGGCAAACCAACATCTAGGTGCTTCGCTTCAAACCATACAATGATTTTTTCATCCCGCACACCAAGTTAGTATTCCCTCCCCCGAAAACCAGAGAGGAACTTTCATATACACTTCTTCCTCCAAATCACCATGTAAAAATGCATTGTGGACATCCATCTGGTGTATATCCCATTTCTTCACTGCTGCAATGGCCAGGAAAGTGTGAACTGTTGTCATTTTTGCTACAGGAGCAAAAGTTTCATTATAGTCTATTCCTTCTACCTGATGATGACCAAATATAACCAATCTAGCCTTCAACCGCTGTAGTTTGCCCTGCTCATCATATTTTTCTGTATACACCCACTTACTCCCCAAGGCCTTCTTGCCTGGAGGAAGAGGTTGCAATTCCCATGTCTCTTGATCCTCCGTGAGCTTTAATCTCGCCTCCCATGGCTTCACGCCACCCTTCATGCTTCATCGCTTCTTTAAAGGACTTTGGAGGGTGCCCCGCAGCTTATTGCCGCTAGAAATTTGCGATGTTTATCGAAAACTTTTCACAACTAACATAATGTGTAATAGGATAGGGAGTACCTGAGGACGATGTTGAAACAGGTGCCTGAGCTGATGAACTTTTCTTTTTCACAACAGTATGAGTCACAAAATCTTGCAACTTTTTATTGGGGATTTTGGTTCGTTTCCCCCTTCCCAACACCTCAACATTCTCCTCTCTACTCCCTCCTCGCGTCTCGCGCGCCCCCCGGGCAACTCTCCACGCGGCCCCCCATGACCCGGGGCCACGCCTGGCATCACACGAGGCACCGTTGCCTCGGCCTCCCCGTCGGCCACACACTGTGGGCTATCATCCGGCCCCCCACCCCCCGTTGCGTCGAGTCCCCCTTCATCCATCACGGGAACTTCAACAAGGGGCATAGGCATCTCCTCCTCACAATAATCCACAATAAGAGATACATCATTCGTTACTGGCAATGATTCAGACACACTAAAGGGGAACTTATGTTCAATAAACTTCACATCCCGGGAAACAAAGTATTTTCTGGTCTCTAAATCATATAGTTTCCATCCCTTTTGAGTATAAGAATAACCAACAAACACACAACGTCAGCTCCTACTAGCAAATTTATCGCCCCCATGAGAAATATTATAGGCATAACACAAACAACCAAAGATCTTTATATCCGTCATCATAGGGGGCTTACCAAATAAACACTCATAGGGGGTCTTATAATCAAGAACAACAGAGGGAGTTCTATTTATCAAATGGCAAGCCGCCTGCACACAATCCCCCCAAAATTTCAAAGGTAGATTAGCCTGGAACCTCAAAGCACGTGCTACATTTAAAATATGGCCATGTTTTCTCTCAACTCTACCATTCTGTTGTGGGGTTTTGGCACAAGAAGTTTCAAAAATAATTCCCTGTTGCACAAAGTATGGTTTTAGGCAATTAAATTCGGCCCATTATCACCGCGCACACGTTTTATTTTTCTCGTTCAAATTGGCGATCAATCAAAGCCACAAAATGCATGAACATCATTTGAACCTCCAATTTATTATATAATAAATGTGTCCAAACAGAACGAGAAAAATCATCCACTATAGTTAAAAAATAGGAAGCACCACAATTTGACTTTGTTCGATATGGGCCCCATAAATCACAATGAATCAACTCAAAAATCCTACTAGCTCGACTATTACTCTTAGGAAAACTAGTTCTAGGTTGATGAGCACGAAAACAAACATCGCACCCATCGTTATTGCAATCACTAATACTAGAAGGACTCACACATGGTAAATGACGTAAAACTTTCTCCGAAGGGTGACCCAAACGCTTATGCCAAATATCCATAGAAGCCATGCCATCAATCACATTGATCTTCACCTTGGGAACGCCCCCGAAAAAGAAAAGTCCATCGTCCCGCTCACCCGCTCCACCGGCGTCCTCGCCCCGCGGTCCCCGTAATACACATAATGTTTTAGTGAACTGAACGATGCAATTCGCGGAATCTAATAATTGCGGAATGGAAATCAGATTACAATCAAGATGAGGAACAAATAAAACATTATGGAGTTTTAGATTTCCAGGAAGAATCACATCTCCCTCATGAGTAGCTTCGGCAGAACTACCATCCGGCAAACCCACCGGACAACCTTTGATTTTTCGGGCAGACACAAAAGTGAAAACTTTCCTGGCCACATGATGTGTAGCACCTAGGTATCAATAATCCATAAAGACTCACCATTCAAACGATCTTTTAACTTGGGCAAGTTAAGCAAATCCAAAAGGTTCACCATTGTTCGGCTGTGATGCATGCGAGCCCTAAGACTCACGGATCACGCGGCTGGGACGTCGAAGGTCCCCCCCACTCGGCTTGTCATGCGACGCACCACCACCAGCCACGGCTTTATTGGCGCGCGCGGCGGTGGCGCGCCCTGCCACCCCGTCCGCGCCGCATCCGCCACCGCAGGACGTTGCACTTCCACGCCGGCCACGAGGACGATCCCCCCACCATTCAGGGAAGCCGATTAATTCAAAACTGCTAGAAATATCATGGCCCTCAAGATTACAGTGAGGGCAAACCACAGAGTCATTAAAAGAACGAGTTTTTGGTTTAGATTCTACCTTGAACGCCAAAGGCTCACCGAGCGAAGGCAAAGAAGAGGCGTTGGGGCCTCGAAGGTGCTCTTCTTGAGCGATAATATGATAGGCGCGGGCCACCGTGGGCAAAGGGGCCTCGCGCGAGTAGATGTGAGCGAAGCGGCCATAACAATCATCGAGGCCAATTAAGAAACGATGCAAACGATCGTCTAACGTTGTTGCTCAAGAAAGCGAATGACTTCGCACCGCCGCCACCGTGAGAGCAAGTCGGGCGCCACTTCCCGGGATGATAATTCGTCCCACGCCGAGTCAATCGGCCGAAATAGTCGGCCAAAGATTCGGTCTTTTGTTGCTTACAATCGCTAATATGAGATTTTAGTTGGCAAATCCGTGTGCCATTACACACACAATAACGTTCCTTCAAATGAGCCCACAAATCATGGTCGTTTTCGAAGAAAGACACGGATGTACGCACCGTGGGGGAGATCGTGTTCAATAGCCAGGAACACAGCATTGAATGAATCGTGCTCCAATCTGGCAATTTGTCCGTCGTAGTGGGCTTCGGAATAGTTCCATCCAAGAAGCCAAGTTTACGTTTTGCATTCAAAGACATGCGAATCGCGCGTGCCCATTCATCAAAGTTATCATCTTTCAACTGAATTGGAGTGATAACGTTGCCAGGATTGTCATTCGAGCCTAGAAAGTAGGCTGGGTCCGGTTTTGTGGGAGGATTTTCGTTATTTTCCGTCATTACTCGACGAGATCCGAGAGAATAGGTTCGAAGCGGTGAATCTATGATGAAGAGTGATGAAAATCGAAGCAAGGAAGAGTAATTTGAATTCAGTTTTCAAAGAACTCGAAAAAAATCGAGTCTTGGAGCGTTCTTGGAGATCAGTTTTTGGTTCGAAATTTGTCAAAGAACTCGAAAAAAAATCGAGTCTTGGGTCTGTTGTTGAGATCGATTTTGGTTCGAAAATTTCGGATGTTTTGGTCGAGAGATTTTCGCTTTAAGGCTCTTGATACCATGTTAAGTTTGGTTCAATTTCAATCATCCTTCTCATTCATCAATCAAAGTATATTTATACATCCTATAGAGTCCTACTCCCACACTAATTAGGTATAACAAACCTAATCCTAATACATAACATAAATAGAGTCCTAACATGACGTTGTAATTGTTGTTGTTCTTGTGTTGTTAGTGTTGCTTTGGTTGTTGAATTGTGATTATTGATGTTATTGTAGTAGCTGTGGTATGTGATTATTTTTCTAGTTTAACAAACTGATTTCTTCCATACTTAGTAAAGAAACCTCATTAATTTACTTGGAATTGGATAGAAGTTGGATTATGGTGATATGTGTATTAGTCTTTCACTATAGTTTGATTTCATGGAACCTATAATTAGTTTATGGTTTTATTAGTCAAGTTGTAAAGGAAACTAGATTATAATTATAGTTAGTGTTGTTTGAAAGTTTATTGAATATCACATAAGTGACTTGGTTACATGTAGAGATTATATTTATGAAATATATATTTTACATTCTTGTTTCTATTATGATAAATAATTTGGTCTCTGATTTTAATATATTTATTTAGGGAATGTCAATTGAGTTAGTTTAGAGAACTTTAAACATTTACGAAGTATAATGTCATTCTAAACCCGCACTGTAAAACTAATACTTTGAGTTCCGTGAGTTTTATATGCCAACCTATAATTAGAGTTCGATTTATAACAAGAATTATTTTGATTAAGGAGACTTATAGTTTTATGGAGTTCAAATGTTATTAGTTAGTAGGAGGTAATCTAAGTTTATTTTGTTCTAATGTTAATAGAATGCTTTTTATCTCTAAATAGTATTCTTGTGTCATATATAGTAGTAATGCAAGTTGAGTTGTAAGCGTAAAAGATAGCAATCAAGAAGTTTATTACGATAATGTGTTGATTAGTCAATAACTATATGTTAGGTGAATTGATTATGTGAGTTCACTCACCTAAAGTTTGGAAAGGGATTGAGTAATCATTACCAATAAGGTGGAGATCATTAGTGGTTGTTTAATAAGTCATAAAATCCATTAGCGAGGTTTATTTGGGAATATATATAAGTGAATGTGGTCATTAGATACTTCTACAAATAAATTAACATAGTTGAGTTAGAATATGGTTTAGAGTTTACTAAAAGGGATTTGATAAGTTTATTTCTTTTAGTAATTCATACCAAGCTAAACCAGTTACCTTAGTATACAACTTTCATGTAGTTTAATGTTCTAAAGTGGAATATTACAACTCTTCATTTAAGCGGGTAACGGTTGAGCTAGTTCAAGTAACTTGTGAGATATTTAGTTCGATTGGTTTTTAAAAGGAGGATGTCAATTAGTTGGAGAAAGAATTATTTATAAGATGGATAATTAGACTAATATATGTGCTAGTAAACTTATGGTTATGATTGAAACTCGAGTTATGAAATCTCGGCTACAGAGCAAAGACTATAGAGAGTACCGAATTAATTAATTCTTAAAAGAGATGGATTCAAGTAAGTTATTATAGAACTTAGCCTAAATATGATTTCTTTGGGTAATATTAAGTCGAGAAGATAGTTCATGTATTCGGATATTAGATTTAGAAGAAATTGTTATTGCGGAGTTTTAGTTAAGTATCATTATAGTTAATTCATAGCGGAAACCCATTGTCGTTATTGTTATAATCGTTTATCGGTTCTGTTGTTCATGTTACGTATATGTACTGATTTGGAGTTCGATTGGTTATATAAAGTGTATTGTCGGAAAACGAAAGTGATAAAAGAACTAATTATGTAAAGTGAAAGAATGGCAAAGGTTAGAAGGAGCCGATGAGGATCGCTTCTGGTGGGCCCCTCATAGGTTATGAACACATGACAAAAGGCTTAGGACTTTTCTGGTGGTCGACCCTAAGGACCTTAAGAATTACTCTCTGGTGGAGTGTCTTAAGGGGAAACCCTCGGGTATTATGAGAGTCGCCTTAGAAGTATTACCTCTGGTGGGTTGCTTCAAGGGGTGTATACACTGAAGACTATGGTAGGCGTTATCATAAGATGGGAAGACGTTCCCCGATAAGTGATGTGTCTGCAATCTGGTGTTGCTACCTTCGCGTCGTGCCCTTACCTGTTGCCAAATAATTGTGTAAAAGAAATGGAAAGTATGTGAATACTTGTAAAGGAATTGTTTGAAATGAATAAAGATTGTTCCGCCGGAACTCTGAGGTCTCCAAGGCTATTGGATGACAAGTTTAAAGCATATAATGCTATTGTGAAAGAATTGTGATGTCTCCAAGAGTATTGGATGACAAGTATAAAGCATGTTTGCTGTAAAGATTGTTCCGTGATGAACCGTGAAGTCACCAAGGGTATTGGTTGACAAGTTTAAAGCATATGTGTACGCTTTGTTTTGTCATTTCTGTGGCTGTCACTTGGTGGGTGGCAGTGTTCTATCTGTTGCTGGTTCAAGATTTGAAGTTCTCTAACGGTGAAGGGTTCGGATTAGAAGTAGTACAAATAGTAGTATTAATTTGTATTTCGAAGCGAGGTCGCTTAATCTTGTACTAGTTAGTCGTTATTGTTTTCCATTTTTATATTTAAGAGGCGTTAATGCGCTTGATTCTCCCTTGGTGTTGCTCCGCGAAAGCGTTGAAGTTGTTGGATGTTGGATTTGGGAATATTTAATTGATTGAAATTGTGAACAGGTTTAAGTTATTTCCCGCTTTAGGGTTGTTATATTTTCAAAGGAAACTCTGCCGGATTTGGTAGAGGAATTTATAGAGTCTGAGAATCAAAGCGTTGTTGTAATAGTTAATTCAAATTAAATAGAGTTTAGATTTTGGTTTCCACATTCTCTGATATAGTTTAGTGAGTGTGATGGTAGCAGTTGGTTAGCTCGACCAGAGTTCTTTAATTCCGTTGTGCATTAATCCTCTGTAAGTTGGTCGGGAATGACCGCCTGTTACAATAAGGTACGTTGACAATCATAATTATACTGCACTTGAGAGCTACCGTCTTTACCTTTACTGACTTAAGCATCGGAGGGGCGTTCCTCGGATCAACCGCCGATGTTAGTTTACGTGTTTTGTGTTGCAGGTCATCAAACCGGTTCACGTGATAAAGAGATACCGGTTCACTTCCACCCTACTTATTCCATACCGGAACAATTATGTTGGAGATTATGTTGTATAAAGAGTTCAAGTATCAATAATTTGTCAATAATATCAATTACAATTAATTTACCCAATGTTGCTCCAAAGGAAGTGAGCCCCAACTAAAAGTAGTGCCTTCAATGATAGTTCTACGAATACTAAAGTGCACATTGTTGTAATGCTGCTGTTCGTGAGATTTGGGTTGGGTCAAAGTTGCAATAACCACTTCTTTTAATAGATCTTCATTATAACTACCAACCAAAAAAGTGAAGGGGTAAGAGAGGGCCAAACAAAGTAATTGGCACACCAAATTCATGGGTCCACCCTAATTTCATGACTAGAGCGAATGACAATTGCTAAAGCTCGGTAGAATAGAACCTTAAAACTTATAATGTCAAGTTGAAGTAAATTTTCGATGGTTTTATTTTTTTGAAAAAAATATGTCAGTGGTGAATATCACGTTCAGGGGCGGATCTAGGATTCAAACTTGGGGGCTCGAAGATAACCAGCTTAATGGTATACAAGAAATAAAAAAACCAAATATGCATAAAATTATCCACAAATTTTTTTTTTGTTTGCATGCTAATTCATTCTGAAAAGAAACTGGCAAAATTTCTTTGGTCTGTTATTTTCATCTGAAATTTATTTTAAAACTTTAATTAGAAAATAATTTTTTCAACAATTTCTTATAATCTAATAACAAGGCAATAATATAAAAATAAAATCATATAATTAAATCAACATCATTGATAAGTATGATACTTAATCTAGTAACAAATTTAGTATTTGATTCATACTCCACACATCAGAATAATACAAGTTCATGATTAAATAAAGCAATAAATAATCAAGTTTAAAGCAATAAAACATCAATTAGGAACTGCTAATATAATTAACAAATAACAAAAATTCCAAAGAAAAAAGAGAGGAAAAAATAGCTAAAATTGATATTGAGAATTTGGAAAAAAGAACCGAAAACATTAAAGAAACGAAAAGGTAAAATTGACCTTTGGGGTCATGGGCAAGGTTAGGATGTGAAGAATGACTTGTCACATCACATCACTCATCTCTCTTATTATTTCCTATAGTCTACAGTTTCTATAAAAAATATCATAGCATAGGTTTTACTTTTGGAAAATTGTTTTAAATAAGTCGACATTTCACGACCTTCCCTAAATAAGTCAAACTTTGGATTATTCGTAATTAAGTTAAGCTTGTATGGTTGTTTTCTTCTATTGAGTTTAACCTGTTTGTGACCTGTTTAGTAAGTTACATGTGATGCGTGTTACAATGTGATTGGTTCACTTTTTTTTATCATATCCTTAATTTTAATTTTGATTTTTGCATAAATATTAAAAAAAAAGAAAATTCTCCTTCCCTCATCTTTCTCTCTCCTCCCTCCTTTAGGCAATCTCTCTCCTCAAGTCACTGTACCACTGGTGTTTCTTGTGCGCCACCACGAACACCTGCGAGCACAACTTTGTGCAATCTACACTCTCTTTTCTCTCGCTGCACCTTCGGTTCTCCTTTTCCTCGTGCCATGTTGCCCCACCGCAGCCACTGCGGCTCATGCCGACTTGACGCCAAGCCCACCGGAGCTTCATCGTTGTGTCGCCTCCACCCTCCCGGCTGTGGAACCGTGGTCCTTAACCCACCCATAATTAACCTAAACCATCTCCACTGAAACCCTATGTAATACCCTGAACTTTTATAATTATGTTTATTAGCTTAATTGTGTCCTAAACTTTTCGTAATCGTCATGATTAAGGTCGTTTTCAAAAAATATATTTACTGGAATTATTTCATAAGTAATGTTTATAATGGTAATAGTTTACTTATTATAATAGTTTTGATATTTTCCTATAAATGGAAAATCACCATGACCACGCATTTCATCTTCTTCAACAAGCTCCATCTTCTTGCTCCCCAAGCATTCTAGAACACCTTGATCCCCAATTATTCTTTACCATTAAGCCTTCGATTTTTTAATGAAATATTCCTTTCCTAAAATTTCTATAAATAGTGGGTTAATTTCGCCAGTTTTTACCCACTTGAAAATTACAAACTATAACCACAACCTCCATTAACACCACCAAATAAAAATCTGAAGCTCCATTGATGTGCCTCCTTCTTTTGAGTGCCCATGAATGACCCCAAATACCCACTCTTTCCCTCATTTGATTTTATGTCGCCAACTATTTTTCCCCCAATATCTTCTTTTTACAAGCAAGAATTTGCCCATGCTTTCTCCTTGAAAGTTGTAGATCTCGAAAAGTTATTGAATTTAGAGCCATAAATCACCCGATTCGGAGTTTAAAGCAAAGAGTTAGACCCTCCTGGACGTTTCTCGTTGTCCGCCAATTGTTATACGTTCCTCTTGCTTCTTTGTTTTAATCATAATTCATGAAACTCAAAGTCTATTTTCTTGGTTAAGAAAACTATGATTTTATGGAGGATGAATCTTGGAGGTTAAGAAATGACGATACTTAAGGAGTAAAGGAAAGGAATTAGCGTATAAGGTAACCTTTATGTCTAGCATTATATGTGATTGCTCGTATATATATCATGTGTAACATTCTATGTCCAGTGAATATGTGTATGACCTTGTGTATATGTATGTATGACCATGTGATACTAATCATGTGATGTTATGCTATAAAGTGTGATGTATATGATATTATGAATGTTATATGTGAATTATGAAAGTGTTGTAAATCCTATGTATATTATTTATGATTTATGGGTGTTGTTAGGGAATATGAATATATGCAAGTTATATAAAATGTGAATGGTTCTGCTGGCTTGGAGTTATGAACTGAACTGGTAAATGGGCAAGTTACAGGTGGAGGAATTTTGTTTACGATATACGAAAAGGACCAAAAGTGGTCGAATGTTAATGTTAATGTTCTGTCCAAAACCTGTACTTGCCAATTAACTAAGATCACGTAAATGGTCCTTGCCAGTAGACTATTCAATGTTATGTTTTATGACAATATTTTCGAACAATTACATAAATGATGTAGTATATGCCTGTGTGTGAAAATGTTTACGAACTAAAATCGTTTTTACGGGTTAGAGTAAAGTTACTGAGTTTTCCACTCATTTTAGGTTATTTTTCTTGTGTTTTTCTTTTTTCTATTTTATGTAATTATTCGAGTATTATGAAGATGGCTCGAGTTCGGCTATGACATGGATGTCAGGATGGATTATGTTGAAGTGACTTTGTATAATTTGGGATTTTTATCGTATTATGTATTATGAGTAATCATTACTATTCTAGTTGAGAGTTTTTATAATTTAAAGACCATTTTAAGGCTATTATTTTATTTGTGGGCCCATAACCCACAGCTTAAGTTCTGTTTCCGCTGCCAATTATGAGTAATTAAGGTTATGGATTTGCGGAGCGTTGCACCCTAATAGAGAGAGAGATGGAACGGCGGCGGGAGTAGGAGGGAAGGAAAATGGCGGCAGCGATGGCCGGAGTAGGAGGGAAGGAAAGTGTCGGCAGTGGAGGGGGGTTGGTGGTCCTATGATGATGGAGGAAGGTTGTGTGTGGTCTGATGATGGTGATGGAGGAGGGAGGAGGGAGGAGGGAGGAGGTAGGGATGATGATGGAGGATGAGGATGTGATGATGGAGGAGGGAGGATAGAGATGGTGGCTGAGTGATTAATAAAAATCACGCTTTCTCGTAAAAAAAAATGTGGGTGAGAATCAAAAAGAAAATAAGCAAGAAAAAATTAAATTAAAACGTAAAATATAA
Source organism: Beta corolliflora (assembly GCA_947648045.1). Lineage (NCBI taxonomy): Eukaryota > Viridiplantae > Streptophyta > Magnoliopsida > Caryophyllales > Amaranthaceae > Beta > Beta corolliflora. Next base: position 1,294,515 of record CANSZD010002958.1, read on the forward strand.
CAAAAAAAACTGTTGTTTTAGGCCGTAAATATTTTAACTCACAAACTGCCTTTGTAGGAACCGCCTAATTTTAACATTATAATTAGGCAGGCCCAAGCCTAATACCCACTACCAACAACGGCACAAATAACCCATTATCCACAAACAGCCCAAAAAAAAAGGCAAAAAAAAAAAAATTAAAAAACAAAACAAAGTAACACGCCATTATCGCTCTTCTCTCTCTCCATTCCAGTAACCCTCGTTTTTCTCTTCTCCCTCTTCATTCCAGCTAGTTCTTCAGCAAAAATCGCTCTCCATCATCTCTCCATCTCCGGCGAATCCATCAAGTTTCTCTCTCCTCCTTTTTGTTTTTAGCTCTCCTCTATTTCGATGATTTTTTGACTGATTTTTTTTTGTGTTTTTGTTTTTGGTGAAGGAGTACAACTCCATTTGATATAGCAGAGCAAACTTCGAAGAAATTGGCGTCGAATGCAGTGATTTCTAGGGTTAATGGTGATCTTTGGGATTGTGATTGTGATTTGAAATTGTATACTTTTGATGATGATGAAGGCATATATATTTTTTGGCATTCTAGTACTCACATTCTTGCACATTTCACTTCTCAGTTGGATAATTCAGAGAGAAAAGGTTAGTAAACAACTCCACAAATCCATTTTCGAATTGCTTTTTGATCTGAATTCACTTTGTAGCTTAGATTCTTCAATAAGTTCAATGCATGTGTTAAAATCGACGAACTTAGGGTTTTATTTGGGGACAATCACTTCAAAAGTAAAATTCGAACCTAAATTGAGCTTAATTGTCACAAGCAAAACATAGGTGGTGATGCTTTTAATTCTGTCAAATTACATAAATTTTACATCTTCTATATTATTATTAATTGTTTGAAGGATGCTGTTTTTGTGGGGTGCTGAGCTGCTTACTGCTGATGTTAATGATGTCTGATAATATTTTAATTCGATGGTTTGTGTTTTAGCCTCGTAATTATGTTACCCATTCTTCAAGAATAGAGTATAACATTGCTTAGTCCATTTAGGGACTACTTTAGTCCATTTAGGGCCTACATCAGTCCATTTAGGGACTACTTTATGAATTTGAAGGAGTGTGAAATAGGTTTATGCCTGATGATTAACGAAAAGGGTGATACTATTATGCTGTTGATGAGTTCTTGATCTTTCCTCGTTTGGTTTTGCAGTAAGTCAGAGTATGTAATCTAAAAATTGAAGGAGATGGGAAAGGTGTCAGATAAAGACATGCTTCTGATTTGCAAGAAATTTGATCGGATACTGGCAACTGTGGAAAGATTACATTAGCTGATCTTATGCATCCTCATCACCGAGATTCATCTATACAAATATATTAAAAGGTGTGCGTGACACCGCCGATGCGCCACGTGGCACCCTCCTCCTACCACCAGAATTTTGCCATGTGTCTATTACCCAAGAAAGTCAAGTGGTCACTATTAAAAAAATAAATATGTTGAAGCCCAGACTCGAACCGCTGACCTTATGTAAGGATTTCCAAGTAACCACCATTTGATCTAACAATTTTTAATGCTTCATGTTTCCATAAAATTACGTATAAGTCTTTAATTAGTAATATGACAAATCAAGAGTCAAGACCTACCGTGAGAGTTCCAGCCCATAAAACGTAATAACTCATCCCCTCCATCTCCCCCTCTTGAAAGCCACCATCGATGAAAGTACTCTTCTACTTGGTAATTAATGGCTTGCGAATTGTTCTTACTTCTAATCGAATCTCAACTCTCAAGTAATGGAGTTCAAAGGTCAGATTTTGGAGGGCAACGCCATAAAGGTTAGTGAAATTGTTAATTCTAACAAAAAAACCCAAATTAATTCACAAATAACTCCTAAATCCTCTTAGTATTCTCATTGCACATTGAAGTTCAATTATAAATTCAATAATTGCATAATTTTGTAACTGAAATATACACCCTCTCTATATATAACGAATAGGTTAATTGTATGACCCTTAAGCTTTTGTTGTTCCTCTTCAAGAAGGTGTTATCTAATCTGACATTATTTTTTGTGTTTTGGGATAGAAAATTTATTTTTCAATTCTGTTTTGTTTATTTAACTGATTGATTGTTTGTTTGTTTTTTTGGCAGAGGATTTCTCTAATCAATCAACTTTGCAAGGTATTATGTTCATCTTTTTCTTTGTTTCTTTTGTATAAATTTATTCACCATCTTAGGTGCAAATTATTTCATGAAACAATCCAAACAAGATGACTCACTATAAGCTTGTAAGTAATGTAAGTGTCCTGTTTTTTATTAGGTTTTAGTTGGGGGGAATAATTTACAGTAGCAGACAAAATTTTGGTATATTTACTCGACTGAGATTTTTGTGATCAGGCATGGAAGTTTGCAAAGATAGCAAGAGTTAGGTTGAAATTGTTGTCTTGTGAAAATTCGCTCTCTGTGATTCCAGCCACAGTGATAAAATCATAATTTTGATGATTTAAAGTATTCAGAGCAATGATTTTGTGGTCTCTATTACGACGCATATGAAAATAGTACAATAATTCCATGAAAGCAAGTAGATGGATCAGCATAGAATTTATTAGCAGTTGTAGCTTTGGGTCAATAGCAGACAGGTCCACAAGATTTTGATTTGATATGTTTAACTGGATTGAACTCAATTTCTTATTTGTTTGTTGTTGATGTTTAATGATTTGCTCACTACTGCTTTATTTGCTTATAAAAACTGAGTTCTGCTAATGGAAAAAGGTAATATTTGCTGATCTTAGATATATAACTTGAAGAGAACAGTTTTGGTTTTGTTGTTTTCTTTGTTTTTGAGCTGGTAAATTGTTTAATTTTCGTGTTTTAATCTGCCTTGAGCGTCCTTCTGCTCCTGGTTCGCTTTCGACTTTTCTCTCGTCTTTGATTTGGTTGTTCGATGTTTTTGCTTTCGTTTTTATTGCCGATATGATTGTTTTGTTGATTTTAATTTTAAGTTAATATGGTTTACTTGGATCAACCGAATTTATTATTTATTTGTTTATAATGTTTGATGATTTTCTTACCGCCGCTTTATTTTGTTATAATAACTTATTCTTTGTGATAAAACCGATTTATCCTAATAGAAATGGTAACCTTCACGATCTAATCTAATTAATGATGGAATTGGTTTTGTAATTTCCCTTTGTTTTTGAAATGGTAAATTGTTTTCTTTTCATGTTTTAAAGGCTTTTGAGTTTCGATCTCGATATAAGTGATCATCAAGTAATTTTACATGTTCAAAATTGATATCCGACAACTTTCTCGTCTATTAGATGGTGAAGGGTGTTAATTATGAAGGTTTTGATGATTTCGATAATTTGTGAGAGGGGTCCATTATAATCCTTTAAGTTCTCTGAGTTTGGCTGATGAATGTGATTGAAAGGATTTGTTTTTGTGGAAGAGAAGGTTTAGGTTATGAATATGAATATGTTGCAAACTTTTGAGTTATGCAATTGTTTTTTAAACGTGTGTAAGATTACCGGGATTACAACTAGAAGAGTGTAGTGTTTCAGCTCGTAATTTACGCTTTACTTGACATGCTTGCACCTATTATTTTTCCCTGCTGAATTACCAAAATTACTCGCACAGAATACTGTGTGCATCATTAAACTGATGCTACCTAGGTTTCTATTTGCAATACAGATAGAACTAATGATAGTGCAAGACTGCAAGTAAATTAGGATTTTTTTAAAAAAAATAGGGATTAAGTGGTTATTAATTGCAAATATGATTGTTTTCTTAATACGCGAGTTTCAATGAATTTAAACAATGCGACCTTTGATTTGAGACCCTCTTCCTTTGGTAGACTCCTTCTAGTAGTTGTCTCATCTTTGTGACCATTCCTCTAAAGTATTGTTAGCTCTATGTGCTTTTGTTGACTCCTATGCTAGGCTTCTCATGACTTCTTAATGAGACCTTCTTCCTTTGGTGGACTCAAATCCAATAGATGTCTCTATCATTAGCCTTCCAAAGAGAGTACGAAGGGGTTACTTGTGGTGACATTTCTATGTGGTGATTTATTGGAGAATAAAATTGTCAACATAATTTAGGGTTGAGAATTTTATTTAGAAGTGAAAGAGTAATGGTGGTTGGGTATGTGAGTGTTTGAAGATTGAATGGAAATAATTCATGTTGCTAAAGTGCTTGGGATTCTAGAATTCCGTGGTCATTTGTTTGCAGGAAGGAGAACATAATTTAGCTTAAGAATTTTATTTAGAAGTGAAAGAATAATGGTGGTTGGGTATGTGAGTGTTTGAAGATTGAATGGGAATAATTCATGCTGCTAAAGTGCTTGGGATTTTTAGAATTCCGTGGTCATTTGTTTGCAGGAAGGAGAGGAATATCGGGATATAGATCCCCAAGAGGGTCGAAGTTATAGCATATTCTTCGGTTTCTCAATGCCATTAGACATAATCTCTATTAAGTGTTTCGATCAAGTCTATAGACATTAGGATGTAGTATCTACCGTTAGTAACTGTTCTCTTCTCTCCGCTTCCTTTGTGAGAGGGTTGTTGAGTCGGTTTTTGTCTTAACTTGATTCAAGAGTAGAATTCCATATTTTAGTTTAGATGGTAGGTTTTTGCAGACAAATTATATTTCGGGACCATTTTTTGTCATCAAAGTAAGTATTATTTATCTGATCCTCGTCTATGTTAATGATTTAGTTCGGCCATCGTCTTAATGATATGCACCGATTTTACTTTTACTATCCTCCCATTCCTATCCTCTGTTCAGATTGCAGAGAAAACTATGCCTTTACTGACTGTTATTAGTTCTTGGTGGAGTGCTCTTACACCAACCTTATTCAGTGTTTTAATCATAACTAACAAATAATGTCTTTTAGACTATGTGAAATGATGTCGTGTCCTATTTGTTGAAAGAAATTGAATAAATTATCAAAAGAGAAAGCAGAGGAAAGGGGGCCGATCCACAAAGTGAAGCTATCTTCGGATGGTCATAACCTTTATCATCTTATGGATATAATAAAAGAAAATTTTACTTTCTTCCATTCAGATTTGTGAATTTTTTATGTTGGAAATAAAAAATTTGAAATTGGACAATTTTTCAGACTAAAGAAGTATGTTGTTTGCTCTTGTAGTTGCCAAAGAGTATAAACGTCCATGTGCCTTTGTGAAACCGAATATAGCCGCTTCTCATATGTAGTGAATTATGTTTCCTTGAAGAATCAAGATGGGTTCTACATTAATTTTTCACTTCCCTTATAAGCATAGAGTATTATATTTTAATTTAAATTTGTCTCGTATAAGTAACATTAACTCGAACCGCTTTAATTGTCTCTAATATCTCGTAAGTCGGATTCTCGCCCGATTTCGATTTTACTAGAGTACTAACATAGCCGCCGATGCAACTTTTCCTATAAAAAGTGTGTATCGACCAAGAGCCTTCTTGTGGTTTGCTTATACATTGGGCAAGAGGTTGTCATCTTTGTCCGCACCGTGCGCCTCTCGAAATCTACTTGTATAGTTGTATCTAATATGTAACTCAAAACTAGTTTAGCTCTAAATACCATTATTTAATATTTTTTTAAAAAAAAATTTGTGGTGAGAATCTTCCCCATATAGTCGTTACCCCCGAGGCTTGTAGTTTTTGTGAGGTTGCCACCCGTGGGCCGTGGGCGTGGCTTGTGAAGGGAAATGTGCATAGCCTTACCTTTAAAGTTCGGAAGGCTACTCAGCTTATACCCTCAATTGGAAAGGCATGCATGGCTTACTACTTTACACTTTACAAAGAATCGAAGACAAAACGCCCTTAGTTAGACTTATGCTTTTCTTCAATGTTTTAGCTTTCTCCAATTTGAGCGAAGGAGGCAAGGATTCTTTTTATGTTTTGGCTTTTGGATTATACTGGACAAAGGAACTTTTTTTTGCATCGCCTGAATTTTTCATCTTATCTTATATGATCTTGTCCAATTTTGTGAGCCTATTTTTCTGAACTGTTCTTCTGTAAATACATCTGAATTATGCCAAATTATGTCAACTATTATTTTTCTGAACTTTTTTCTGCACAACTAAATATATGAATGCCAAATTATTTTTCTGAACTTTTTTCTGCACAACTAAATATATGAATGCGACTCTTTGAATACAGGAACTTTGGGTGAATATTAAACACACTACAATTTTTAAATTATGCCAAATTATTTTTCTGAACTTTCTTCTGCACAACTAAATATATGAATGCGACTCTTTGAATACAGGAACTTTGGGTGAATATTAAACACACTACAAATCAACACACGTTTGGATTCATCATAAGGTATTTCATTTCCTTCAACTAATATATTTTTTGGCTTGCTATCAACAAGTTATGTCAAAGAAAATTGAAATTATAGTATTGCAAGTTTGTCGTATGTCACTCAAAATTAAATATGTTTGCCGAACATTACTTGGTAGAATATTTAAGAACTCTGATTGGCCAAATTTGAGTTAGTATACGTAATTAGTTTCTTGACCCGAATTATTACATTAAAAATCATATTTGTCATTATGTAGACTAATCATGATTAAATGACTGTATTATTTGATTAAATGAAAAACCATATTTGTCATTACATACAAAAATCATGATTGAATGACTGTATTATTTGATTTGATTATTTTTGCTGAACTGAACTTATTTTTACTTATTTTTGCTGAACTCATGTCATTTCGACGCTTCACTATGAATAATCCCACAAAAATATTCACAATAAGTTACACGACTCTTTTAACCATTATCGTCAATCGGTACGGCTTTGCCGCCACCACTATGCAAACAACACTATAAGGAGCGACGACAACAATATGTAGCAACCATAAAGCCGAGAACCACAAAAGACCGGTCCGACAACCAAAATAAAGAGCCAAAAATCAAAAGAATTGGTAATCAAGCATCGAGCATGCAACCCAATTAGCTATATTTAAATCAAGGAGTGTTACCAATTTGAAATAGCCGATTTCAACCTAGAGAGTGTTCGCCACGAGAGGAAAAAACGCCGTATAGCAGACATCAAACGAGTAAAGGAAGAAATGAATTTCGAAACCTTAAAGCAAAACTATATGGATCTATGCTGGGAAAACAAAGCCTTAGTTGAAGAGTTACGCAAGGCCAAGGACTTATTGGACTATAAATCTAATGCAACTTCCCAAAAACTATAAAAAGCTCCAGCTTCATGAGGAATGACTTCCATTTTCCTTTGGTTGAGGTCAAATTTTAGATTTAGAACACAATTATCTTTCTTTGGTTTACGTGGTTCAAATTTTCCTTTAAATATCTCATAAAATAATGTATGTTAGCCTATTTAATAAAAAACAAATGCAAGTTTAATATCAAAAAAAATCGAACTTTTGTTGAAAAGAAACTTGGTGTATTTCTAATCGATTATCATCAATGAAAAGAAAATCAGGTATGGATAGAAAAGATCAAGCAAGACACAATAGACTATTACGACGCTTCATTCTCATACAAAGGAAAAACAGAGCCACAAATCTAAGCCTGAGCCACAATCCAACGACAAATTCAAGACCAAAACATCTACCAATCAGTTGGACAAATGCACTTATGCCCTCAAGATCGACCGAGGTGCAAAGAGCACACCAACCTACAACATTAACAGTTGGTGAATCCCGTACTAAAACTAATGATACATAACAAAAATGGAATATACCACATAATAACTAAGTTAAATTAAAAATACATTTGTAGGGGAGACAAGTAACGCAATCAATAGTGAGATTGCTTCACGTACGCCAACAAGACGACGTACAAGAACTGACAATAGAGAACCAACATCCTCTTCAAGATGTAGAGTCAATTCTCAAGTACCACCAGATGAAACTATGATGTCTACCAATGAAACACAATGCGACAGACACAGTTACACCCGACCGACCTTAACTAGAGGTAGCTCCATTATCTTATAGATGCAATATTTAATTTACTCAAACATGTACTAACTAACTCGGTTATTGAAAAAAAAAACTCTTATCGAAAAAAGGTGGTTGCCAACAACAAAACGTAAAAAACCACGTAACAAGGTGAAATATCAACAACACATGCACTGCTTCACAGTAAGTCCGAAGGTCCTACTTTATAGTTGGTAATTACAAAAATTGAAAACAAACATTATTTTAACCCAAGTTAAATTCACCCCTGTTTCCTTTTCTACCTCTTAAAAGGAAAGTACACAATACCATGGAACTTTGGTGGCCCTAAACACTTTTGCCTGGATTGCGGTGCAAGGGTTTGGATAGAGGAAAGAGTCAAAAGAGAGAGGGCCAAAGACCATCCCAAGTACAAAGATTTGCCGCCAAAAAGGAAAGGTCAAACCGCCGTTGCTTAAAGAACCACCCCAAGACTTAAAGGCGCTCCTCGACCCTAACAAGGGGGACATCAACAAAATTCAAGGATTGCATTAGAGCATACAACTCTATATTTACATTCACATCAATGGGAGGGGAAGTAGACAGAAAAATTAATAGAGGAAGGGGTCCTTATATATTCAAAATCCATGGTCAGAACTACCATAAGATTGGGTCTTTCTTACCACCTGATGGAGAACAACCAAGATTCACGCAACTCTATGTGCATGATCCTAGCAATGAAGTAAGAAACTGGATCACTCATCGACGAACAATGCCGCAGAGGTGATCTCGACCCTCAAATAGTCGAGGGGCTTTCGAGAATGCTAGATGAGCACAATGAACTAGCAAAAGTCTTCGAAATGGCTAGGGAGCGCTTCGCGGTATTGATACGCAACCCGTGCGGGTTCGCTTAATTGGGACCCGTTCTAAAGATGGTAGACAATACAACCTACCAAGTAGCAATGAGTCTGGCGGCGTTGATCGTGGGTAACAATGACAATGAAAGTGGGCCCCGAGATGTGATAGTAGAAGAAAAAAGTCGTCGTCTCCAAAGGATATCTGAAAATCACCCAAGTTTCATGGCCCTGCAATATCCACTCCTTTTTCCATACCGGAGAAGATGGGTACGTAATTGACATCCCACACAATGATTCCGACACCACGACACAAAAAAAAACCGTCACCATGAGAGAGTATTATGCTTTTCACTTTATGGAAAGACCGAATGAGGCTTCGCACACTCATTCTTTCGGGCCGTTTACGCCAACAATCGATAGTGGACGCATTCACATGCTTCGCAACAAGTGAGGCCGGATTTTATACGCAAAAAACCGTAAGACAATCGAAAAGATGTCCTTTGCGGTCGGGACCGATTCTCGTGTCCGAGAGGTGATACAACACCGGCTTCAATAGGGCGACGAGTTGTCTTACCTTCTTCATTCACTCGGAGAACCTAGATACATGGTGCAAAAACTACCAAGACGCAATGGCCATCTCGCCGTTGGCCGACCGCCCGACCTCTTCATAACATTTACATGTAATCCGAAATGGGAAGAGATTACGGTAATTCCTAGCAAGCATACCCGGACAACGACTGAAGATCGTCCTGGATGTGGTGGCTCGGGTTTTTAAAATCAAGCTTCGATGAATTAATATGAGATCTCACCGTGAGAGAACACTTTGGGAAGACACTCGGCGGTATATATAAATAGATACTATGCTTTGGGTTTTTAAAATCAAGCTTCGATGAATTAACTAAGACTCCTTTTCTTAATCTTATGGCAAGTCATATACACCATTGAATTCCAAAAGAGGGGATTGGCCGCATGCACACATTTTACTCTTCTTAGATTCGAAGATAAGCCCTTAACACCCGAAGACATAGACATAATCATATCTACAGAGCTACCGCACCGAAAAATGACCCAATGGGATATGAAATAGTGGTGCAATCGATGATGCATGGACCTTGTGGATCAATGAATGAAAAATCTCCATGTATGCAAAATGGTCGTTGTTCCAAATACTATCCAAAACCGTTTCAGGCCAAAACAACGCTTAGTGAAGAAGGTTACCCAGCTTTATGTAAGGCGTGATAATGGTCAAACAAGCAACCAAAAATGGTCACACTTTGGACAACAAGTCCTGTCATCCCTTACAACATCGACTTATTGGTGAAATTCCAAGCCCACATTAATGTAGAATGGTGCAACAAAGACCGCCGCTAAAATACCTATTCAAGTATATGAACAAGGGGCCCGATATGGCCCTTGCAAGGATCAACAAGTTACAAGTAATGATGATGGTGGCACACGTAATGAACAAGAGCAAGTCATAGATGAGATTAAGGATTACTTCAAGTGTAGATATGTGTCCGCCCGCGAAGCATGTTGGCGAATTTTTGCATTCCATATTCAATACAAGGATCCCCCCGTACAACGATCGACCTTCCACCTAGGATATCATCGAGAGATCATTTTTGAGGACCACGAGCACTCGGATGACGTCCTCGAAAGAGTCGGGACAAAGAAAACAACACTTACAGAGTGGATGACACCTAATAATGAATTTGAAGAAGCGCGCGCATCGACATATGTGGACTTCCCAACAAAGTAGGTAATGGGTGAGCTGAGAAGAAAAAATGGAAAAGGCGAGAAATGGGAAGAAGCATCGAAGGATTTACTTTGCACACCCCGCCTCTAGAGAGAAGTACTACTTAAGGATGCTCCTCAATATTGTGAAAGGGGCCACATGTTTCACTGACATCGAACCGTGGGTGGAATCATCTACCCTACATACAAGGCGCATGCAATGCCCTCTGACTCCTCGATGGAGATAATGAATGGCATGAGGGACTCTTCCAAGCGACCACATGGTGTAATCGAAGATAGCTACGCGATCTTTTGTGACAATCCTACTTTTTGTGAAGTGTCGTAACCAAAAGATCTATGGGAAAGGCACTAGAAAGACTTATCGGATGATATCCTCTTCCGCCAACGTCAAAGGCCGGGTATTCCAAACCTAAGTTTGAATGATGAGCAAATTCAAAACTACGCATTGTTTGAAATAGAACAAATCTTAAACAGGAAAACAAAACCCTCACCGACTACCACTAATTCCATTACCGGGATGCGCCCTAATGCAAGATGCCGGAAACAGATTGTTGTTGGAAGAGCTAACTTATGCCATCGAATCAATTACTCAAGATTCACTAATCCGGAGCAAGGCTTGAATGCCGAGCAAAAAACAGTTTATGATAACATCCTCAAGCCGTCTACCATAACAGAGGTCAATCCTTCTTTGTCTATGGTACGGGGCACCGGCAAGACTTATTTATGGAGAGCCTTAATGTCAAAGTTACGCTCTCAAAACAAAGATAGTACTTGCAAAGTGGCATCATCTCGGCATAGCAAAGACTCCTATTAGTGGGTGGGAGAACAACTCATTCCCGATTCAAGATACCAATTGATCTCAACAAGGACTCGTGGCCGCAACATTGAGCAAGGATCCGATCTCGCGTAACTCATACGGCAAACAAAACTAATAATATGGGACGAGGCCCCAATGGTACATGGGCATGCATTCGAAGCATTAGACCGCACAATTAGAGATATAATGCAAGCTATATGACCCATCGCCAAAGGATAAAATATTTGGAGGGAAAACACTCGCCTTAGGAGGGGATTTCCGCAAACACTGCCGATTGTCCAAAATGGAGGAAGAGAAGAAATAGTTGATGCATCGATTAGCAAATCGACAAACCGCATGGCCACAATGTACCGTATACACATTGAGGACTAACATGCGGCTCGCATGCACCAACAATGACGAGGATAATAGAGAGCTCGCAGACTTCTGCAAATGGGTGCTAGATGTAGGAGATGGAAACATAAAGGCAGAATCAAAGGAAGATGAGGAGGAACCTATGTGGATAGAAATACCCGAAGATCTATTGATAAAGAGTGATGAAGATCCCATAGTTGCATTAGTGCAGGAAGTTTACCCTGGAATATTGGAAAACCACATGGATCCAAAGTACCTCCAACAAAGGGCTATACTAGCTCCTAAAAATGACACAGTTGACAACATAAACAAGCACATTCAAGCACTGATTTCCAGGAGAGGAGATGGTTTACAAGAGCGCAGATAGAGTGTGTCGAACAATGACAGGAGGAAGAAATCTCGAAGCATTGTACCCAACTGAGTTCCTTAATAGCCTTAAGTTCCCGGGGGTACCAAATCATGAGATACACATAAAGGGCTGTTGAGAAACATCAACCAAAGAGATGGGCTGTGTAATGGCACACGCCTTATTGTCACAAGATTACAACAAAGAGTCATAGAAGCACGCGTCATTACAGGTACAAAGGCAGGAGAGCTGGTAACTATACCAAGGGTGGAAATGTCACTATCTGATCAGAATTTGCCATTTACCCTAAAGAGGCGTCAATTTCCCATAAAAGTGTGCTTTGCAATGACAATCAACAAGAGCCAAGGCCAAACATTTGATCAAGTTGGTCTGTACTTGCTAGAACCAGTCTTCACCCATGGGCAGCTATATGTAGCCGTCTCAAGAGTCACTGCACGTAAAGGATTGAAAATATGCATCCCGAGGATAGAAACCGAAGATCAAGCATATTGCAATGACAAAAATGTAGTCTACAAAGAAATATTTAGAGATGTATAAAGATGAACTTATGTCGAGTATCTCGTTATACAAAAGGCGATGCCTACACTACATTTTAATAAAATCGTTCCCAAGTTTGTTTACTATATAGTGTCACTCCCATATATACTTCTACATCTCCATATTCTTTTCTAAAGTATCCATGTTGTCCGACTTTACAATTAAACAATTGAATTTGATAATGCTCATCCTAACCCTTTCTCATGCAGAATCAAAACACCGATAAATGGAATAAAAAAGACAACATATTCTCGACATGAAGCCCACATTCGTAGGGGGGACCATTGGTGGCACGAGTCATAAGAACATGGGACGTGGTGTACAACCAAAGCAACCCAAGTTCGTTTGACATGCTACTCTATGACGAATGTGAAAAGAAAATTACGTAAAAAATAGTACTCTTCCTTGAACATCACATGTTCGGTTGTAATTTATTGAAGTTACGACTCATGAATATGGTCCTACTTTGCGCTCCTAATTAATATAATGTGCCAACACAAACTGTAGGAGGTGGATATTTTTAAAAAGTACAATTTATAATAAGGTCGTTAAAGTGAAAAAAAATCCAATGAGTAACGGAAACAATGAAAAACCTTATTGTTTAATAAACTATACTACAGAAAAATTCTATTGCTAGGATTATTTTATGGCAAACGGTTAAGTAGGGGAGATGAATGGAGAGATGATAAATGACTTGTGTTTATAGCAAGGGGGTCATTGGTATTATTTTTGCAGTTCACCCTCCAAACTCATGTTTATGTCGCCCAAAATATATGATAAATGTTCTATTTGCATAATGCAGGATTTTGAGTTAGTAGATGATGATATTAAAGATGAGCTTTGGCTTGATAATAATGCTTTGTACTGACTTTATTGTTCCTGAAGAATAAGTGGTCTGACCAAATACTTTTTCACCAAAGCAATGTTATGTCATTTCAATCACAAGAAATGTGACTTATTAGAGCCATAAACTATTCCAAACCTTCGTTTATTGTGGTCAACTTCTTTTTTGTTTTTCTACCGTTGACTTACACAAATAATACTTCAATAAATAATTTCTTCTTAGTAAGTTATTCTTCTGAAGGCTGAAAGTAACTTCTCTTCATTTCGGAATGGAAAAAAAAGTTGAAGTTCTTACCGCCCCCATCATATAAGTCGTGTATATATAATTTGAGTGAGATTCTCTAGCTACATTATTGCAATCCTTCATTTCTCTTTCGATCTGAAGTTTAGTGACAATAATTTAAACAAAAAAAATATTAAATATGTTACCTTTTTCACTATACAAATAACTAACATGAACAAAATATACAGGGAGGACTCATTGTAGCAACTGTGAGAAGAGACTTGATACGAAGCTTATAAAGACCAAATCTCGAAGGAAAAATACACACTCTAAACAATTTTGAAGTTGCTAGAAACAACAAACAACACTTCGCCCGTGAAAATGACCTAATCATACGTTTACACATTACACAACTATCTTTCAAGAACAAGAAACTCAAGCTACAATCCAAGATGAAGTATTTATTATACACCCACTTGATCGATTGAACGAACGAAACAACAAAAGTGACTACAAAGATAGGTAATTACTCATTAATGTATTAATTGCTATGATAAGCGTAAAACTACTAAATTAAACTAACCACATCTTTTAACAACTTATACTCATTGGTTATTGATGTGCAAAATGCATGTTGTTGGCTTGCTAACCGGAGTTGAGGAAAAACCCGGGTCAATGTAGGAACAAACAAGAGTCCAATAAGAAGAATTTATATCGAAGCTCCAAAGTAAGACACCCTCTTCCTTTAGTAAAAACAAGGATTTTAAACAAGAGATTGACTACCCTAATGTACTAATCAACTCATACATCAATTTGAAGGTGACGGTCACTTTGTGGGGATCAAAAGCAGATTTGATCGACACCGAGAAAAACAAAAGAGAAAAACTCCGCTAAGTAGTAATCATCACTTCGACAAAAGTGAATATGTACCAAGGTAAGAGAAAGAAAAACACAAAACTAAAATATAATCAAAACAATAAATATGTAACTGGAAATAATATGGTCATGAGCGATGTAAGCATAACTTCTATACAATTCGGTGAAACAAACTATGCATTAATGACACGACTTACATGTCTTACAGGAAGATACCAGTTGAACTCAACTAGCGCAACAAAAATATACTTCAACAAAGACATTCCAGAATTAGAAGGCTTCAAACAAAGGTACGTCATAAAAAAACCCAAAAATCATTCCAAACAAGCATTGATGCACACAAAAAACCACTTACCAAATCATGCATGAATAAATAGGGGGGATGAAATGGAACCAATTAAAACGCTATGTACCACACCCACATGAACCACTAGAACAAACCATGTTCCGGAACAGGATAAAGCTAGAAGACATTTTGCAAAAGGACCCGGGAGAAAAGGTAACATATGACTCATAACACACTAATCTAGGGTAGTTTAAAAATACTTCTTTACTAAATACCTCAACAAAAAACAACATATCTCAACTAAAAATCAAAATCTGCAGGAGACTTTCACTTGCAGTGCCACAATTACAAGCATAGATCTTCACAAAAAATGGCATTACAACTCTTGCGACGCATGCAAGACCAAGATCGATGAGACTTCATATTGTACCAAGTGTGACGTTGTGGTCAAATACCCAAAGATAAGGTAAACAACCACTAACAAAATGATGGTTGACAATCAACTTTCTTACAGTCTTATCCAAAGCATTAACACTAATTACTACAACATAATGTTACTAAAACTTAAGGATGCGTTTCTTCATAACATTATGATCTTATACAATAGTTATTTAACTGATGTTCTATGCAAAGCTTGACTTTGCTTGCTTGACTTGGCTCTCCTCCAATCTCATGACTGATAAATTACTATGTTCACCTCTTCACAACTACAGGTATCTTCTAACAGTTGACATCGATGACGGAGTGCATGTGTTCCACTCGCATTATTCGATAAGGAAGCTGAAAGAGTTATTGGGAGCCCACTGAACAAGTTGTTGGACTTGCAGAAAAAGGTAATATGAAAAGTAGGAAATATTCCACCAATCCCATTCACACAAATGACACTTCACAATTATTGACATAAAAAATACATTGCAGGAAAATGGCAATGAGAAGGTGTCGGGACCGCCCGCAAATTTGTATTGGAAAACAATTTATGCTCGTGGTCAAGCTCAAAGACAAGGAGCTGAGACAACCGAGCCGATTTGCCAAAGGACATTTGAGACAAACTACCAACCGGAAAAATCGTACGAGGAACAAAGAACACAAAGAAATGGCAAGCATTAAAAAAAGTTTAGACCAACAAAATAAATTCATTATTGCCGTAAACGATTAACACAAACATGATATTTACAATTGCAGGAGAAAGGTCAAGATGCTGACATCATAAATGCAAAAACTCCTACAGTTGTCGAAACGGGAAGCCAAGGAGGCCAAGTATTCGATGACAGTGGTGAAGACACACATATAGAAAGTCAATTCCTTGGTGAACCAACCCAAAATGAAGAAGCGTAAAATAGCACAAAAAAGAGGAATGTAAACATTGTGTAAGACACTACCCTCACAAAATCAATAGAAAGAATTACCATAACAACCATTACGAAAACTAACACTTATATTATACATATAACAAAAATGCAGGGATGAAGATCAACAGGACAACCCAACCACCAAAAAGTAGCCGACCAAGTATATAGCAAAGCTCGAATCGAAGCAGCAACCGAAAAGATTATGATGCTTAGCAACTACAATAAGAGCATTGTCTGCCAATAAAAAATTAGTTATGCACTTTACGATGTTTTCATTATTGGTTTAACATGCACTTGACATATTTCAACCATCCCAAAAGTAAAAATAGCACTGAATTTTGGTCAAGATTATCCACTGCATAGTGCAACTTACAAACTACATGGTATTACAAATGATTTCCATACAGATATGTTAACAGTAACACCTGGGGCATCGCCCGGGCCACACACTAGTTATAGGAATTAAATCAAGGCTTTTTCGACTTGTTGATTCAATCCCCGGACCGCCTCCTCAATCCGATGAGGAGAAGTCCTGATCCACATTTCGATCCGTCACTTCTCCAATTTAAGAAAACGAAGCTAAGTTCTGGGCGTTGCACCATAAATTTTTTACTTCAGAAAGGGAAAAGAGTGGACATGTGTTTACCATCTACTAGGATATATGGAGTACTCATTACCTGTTTGTCAGATGTTAACAAGAACTTGATGATGATTGTTCATTGGTTTTGTATTGTATACCAATCTAATTATATCTTGAAATATAACGATGCTACACTTTAAATTCTTATCTTGTAGCTGGTGTGCTATATATCTAAAGTCTTGATATTCATCTTAAATGTTTAAGTTTGTATAATTTGTTAGATTCAGTGGTGATGTTACCTGAGAAGAGAAAATGACATGTTTTGTTTATTATTTTCTTCTTGCCACTTTT
Organism: Beta corolliflora; assembly: GCA_947648045.1. NCBI lineage: Eukaryota > Viridiplantae > Streptophyta > Magnoliopsida > Caryophyllales > Amaranthaceae > Beta > Beta corolliflora. Next base: position 1,311,594 of record CANSZD010002958.1, read on the forward strand.
AGCAAAATTAGAACCTTAATAGGAAATTAGCTCAATGCATTAGCAACTTTGACTTTAAGGAACACGTGTCGAGAATCAGTATTAAAAAAAAATAGCTCATATTGTAGGAGACCACCTAATTTTAACATTATAATTAGGTTTATTCCCAATGGTTTGTTATAGACATTCTTGATTTATTCCCACTGGTTTGTTATTTTGCAAAACAATGTTGATGTGATTAATACTTAACTTTAGGTTTTATTTTGAAGTAAAGTTGAGTAGTAACTTTGTTGTTGATAAGTAACTATTAAATGTCAATTAGTAAATATAAATACTTTTGAACTCTTTCAAACATTGCAATAAGATAAATTACCACATTATTCACAATAAGCTTATTATAACTTAATAGTAAATAAAATAAAATAAAATTAATGATATGAACTCACATTATAAAATCATGGAACTGGACTTAGTATAACGTACTTATAAAACATAATTTCAACCCACAGCATGCTTTACATACTTAAACATAACCCATAACAAAACAAACAAGAAGAAAAAGAACTAAATAAAACAAATCAATACCCACCAAGCTAAGCTAACCTACATCATGCAATAAATAAAAATCCAAAGAAATAGAGTTTGCATAAACTGCAACAAAATCCATGAGAGAGAAATAAAGTGTAGTTAAAGCAAGCAACCATCATCATCCTCCAACAAGAGCAAGAACGGCATGAACTACAAGACCCACCGAAACAACCTGCGACAACTGAACTACGCCGGCAGCCCAAAAATCCGACAGCAACAACACCACAACTCCGCCCTTTAGTAAACCATGTTTATGCATACCTCTACCCTTACTACACTTTCATACACACCTTTCAATGGTTTATGTGAGCAATAATAAACAACCTATCTCTCTCATCATATGTGATAATTATACTAAACAAAACAACCAAGAAGAAGATACATAACTTCACGTAAATAATCTTGCATAACAATACTATAATTCTAAATAAGTATTACAATCCATCATCTCAAATTCACAAGTTTTACATTAAACACATAATTCATGGAGCCTATGAAAACAACCTACAACACTCAATTATTCTCACACAAACTTAAGTATTAAAACTAATATAATCCCTATACGAATTCTAACCGATCTAGGGTCGCCGCTAGTTACCCGGGGGCCAACCGGGAGGAGTGTAGAACGCTGGTCTAGCTTTGTCCTTCTCGCGCGACCTTGTCCTCCGCGGCGTCTCTCCTTGTAACCGAAAACATACTTAAAAATCCAAGCGATACAATAGGAAAGGATTTGAATTTTGGTTTAGGAATTGTGGAACAAAAATGGTGGAATTTTGTGTGAAGAACAAGAAATGATTTCTCTCTTCTTTTCCCTCAAGTAGTCGGCTTAAAATGATAGGAATCGAGACAAATTTTTCTGGTTATAAAATGTGTTAAGATGAAGCGTACAGAGGGGGGGGTTACAAAAGGTAGAAATAGGGAATCATGGACTTGTGGCACTAAAGGCCAATAATATATAAAAAAAAAAAGATGATAAGGGGCGGTTACAATCCTTCCTAATTCTGAAAAATAATCCCCCAAAATAGGAGATCTTCGGCCAGCATAAAATGTCGCAAGTCGGACAATGCTCGTGTTATAAAACGGTCAAAACGAGCTAAAACATCGATATAATAAAATACTAGCTTAAACGTGCGAAATTCTAAATACTAGAAAATATATAATTTCTAATCAAATAAATATTATAAATATAACATCTTAAAAGTTGAAAAACAAATAATTTAAGATATAATATTTTTAAGAAGTAAAATATTCTAATTTTTAACGGAAAATAATAATTAAGGGAAAATAACTCTAAGAAATGATGAGCGAAAATCCGTGGTGTTACAAGAATAGCCCTTTTTCGTAGGTTTTCATTTGTAGGTATTGATCTGTGTATTATACGCCAAGCAAAAGTTTTCCACTTGGGACTCACTTTCATGGCCCATAGTTTCTTCCAGAATTTGAACATTTCAGTTGTTGTTCTTGTGTATCCCTCCTTTTCCATAAGTAGGGAGTACGCATCCTTGATAGTTATTTTCGCATTCGAATTCCGGCCCTATACATACTCATCTTCAATATTAGCTTTAGGAATATATGTATGCAAGATTTTACTCGCTGATTGGCCTTCAAACTTCTCGTAAATTAGGCTTGCATTCCATGATTTGCAGTGAGGCGTCATAAGATCCTTCACAAGTGATATTCCTTCATCCTGTAATCGGATCCCATTTTTCACGCAAATAGAGTGACCCTTAATCCATTTGTCTTCCGAATTCGAGCCGATCTTCCATTACCAATTATTCTAAGGAATCCTTCTCGAGAGCCCTCTAACTGCCCGGTACAAGCTTCAGTAACCCCATGATGTCGTCCCGAGATTTTGCTTCTACATTGCTATGCTGACTGGCGTGCCCTTATATTTAGCTCTTAATAGTTTGGAGACTAGTAGCTCTGGATTATTGTGAATTCTGACTGCCTGTTTTGCTAGTAGAACCTTGTTAAAAAGGTGGACATTACAAATGCCAAGCCCGCCACTGCTTTTTGGGCTTTCAATTATTTGTCTCCTTTTCCAGTATATAGGCTTTCTGTCGTACGCGGTTCTCCATAAGAAATATGAGAATATTGCATTCATTTTGTCTGCAACCCTTTTAGGTAGAAGGAAAATGGACATTATATGATTAGACAGTGCAGCTAGAACCGCAATTATTAAAAGGAGCCTGCCAGCGTGGGACACTGCCAAGAATTTCCAATCCCCTATTTTTTTCCTTACCTTGTCCAAGCCAGGGCAAAAACTTTCCCGTACTCCCCGCCATCCACCTCGATGTTGCATCCAAGATATCTGCCCAAGGTATCTGCCGATGGTGTGCCTATTATACTTTGCAGAAATCTCCTGATCTTGGCTGGAGTATTAGGGCTGAACATAATGTGTGACTTGTTTTAGTTAATTACCTCACCCGAGAGGCAACTAAACATATGCAAAATCTACTTAATCAGAAAGCACGAGACTTGGGAGTGGCCTTGAAAAAAATTAGTGAATCATTTGCAAAAAACAAGTGTGAAATTCTGGGACTATGTCTTGCGATACTAAGTCCTTGGAGATCTCTTTGAGCCTCCGCCTTGGCCAACATTCTCGAAAGAATATCCATGACAAGTATGAACAAGTATGGCGAGAGTGGATCTCCTTGTCGTATTCCACACATTGGTGTAAACTTTTGAGAAGGTTCCCCATTGATTAAGATGGAGTAGGATACCGTCGTGACACATTGCATTATCCACTCGCACATATTTTCCAGTGGAACCCTATTTCGGTGAGCATCCATTGTAGAAATCTCCAATTTACCTTGTCATAAGTTTTGAACATGTCAATTTTTATCGCCGCGTGTATTCCTTCCCTTTTGTATAGCGATGCAATTTCATGATAAGTTCATGTGCTATCAGGCAATTATCTGCTAGAAGCCTTCCTGGAATGAAAGCATTTTGGGTGGAGGAAACGAGGGCTCCTATAATTGGTTTCAGCCTGTTTGTTATTACCTTTGAGACGATCTTATATATAACATTACAGAGGCTGATCGGTCGAAACTGGCCTGGCTCCTCCGGCCTATCAACCTTCGGAATAAGACAGATATGAGTGTAGTTCCATTCCTTTAGCATATAACCTTTGTCAAAAATGTTGTACAGCCTTGAACAATGTCCGCTTGAACTCGCCCCAAATTTTTTGGTAGAAAGCCGCCGGGATACCATATGGGCCTGGAGCTTTTAAACCACCCATTTGAAAGAGAGCCAATCTAATTTCTTCTGCTGTGACTTATTTCTGTATGCGCACAATGTGGTCGTCCGACAATTTTGGCACCAAGTTAGTGACATCCCCTGGGGGTCCCAATTCTCTGAAGTTGGTTGATGGCATTGGTAGATCCCCTTGAAATGCTCCAGGATAGCTTGATGAATATCTTGTTTCTCTGATAACCATTGACCATTTTTAGCTTTCAGTATAAGGATCTCATTTTTTTCGTTTCCTTGCCTTCGCTAGTCTAAAAACCATTTCGTGTTTGTGTCTTCAAAGGCCGTGTATTTACCTTTCACTCTCTCGCCTCCAATATGCTAGTTGGGCATTTACATTTTCCATATACTTTCCCCGCATTTGCTTTCACGACTACTTTGTTCTTCCCGCCTCCCTCCCGATTATCTAGACCAAAGTTATTCAAAGCTTGTTGCGCCTCTGAGCACATGGTAGTTGTTTCGTCCCAGATTATGTTATTTTTTACTTAGTATTGTTTGCACCAACTAAGCATTTCCCATCTTAGAGCTACTTTCCTAGAGATCCTATACATTGGCGACCCCGTTTGTTTTTCACTCCACTTTATGTTGACAATTTCTTGCACCTCCGGAAAACCAAAGCACCAAGCATCCAATTTTATCGCCTTCTCCGTTTTTGTGTCTCGAGGAAAAAACCGCAAAGAATATACTTTATTTTTATAATAAAAATATGGACATTGCTGCGGTTTTTCCCGGAAACCGCAGCAATATATATTTTTTATTATAAAAATACAATAGGTATTGTCGCGGCTTCTCGGGAAAACCGCAAAGAATAGGTCCCGGTACAAGTAAAAATTTTTTTTTTTTTTTTTTTTTGCATTTTGCCATCAAATTTGAAAGATTAAAACCAGGCAACTAACCCATCCACTATCCACCAAATTCGCAGACGAACTGAAGATGAAATGACGAATGAATCTCATTAATTATTAATATATAAAGATAAAAAAGCTAGTTACATAGATAATACAAAAGATCAAAAATTAAAATGAAAAAGCAAAATTAAAAAAACAATAGTTACAAGTTTACAACTAATTACAAAAAATATAATAAAAAAAATATATATATTAAAAAAAATAAGAAACTGAAAATAAAAAAGAGATCCTAAAAACAAAAAATAATAAACTGAAAATCATCCCCTCAAAAAAAAAAAAAAATTGAAAATCAAAGGACTCTAGATTTCGCATCCTTCGCCAAGAACTCGAAGAACTCATCGTTTCAAACCAAGTCGCCGGAAAATGTCGATGAAGTGAGAGAGGGAGGAAGAGTGAAATGAGGTGAGAGAGTGGTGCGCGCAGCGAATCTCAACGAGTCCGTTCGCGAGACGAAATCAGATCTAGCGGTTTCTCTCTCCTATTGCCGACGAAGGATGACGATGAACGGACGATGGATGAGAACGGCCGATGAAGGATGACGACGAAATCAGAGTGAAGGTGAACGGCCGACGAAGGATGACGAAAGGCCAACGAAGGAGAAGGGTGAGGGAGAGAGAATCAAATGAGAGGGGTGAGGGTGAAGTGAGAGAGAATCAGTGAGAGTTATGAGGGGAGTTAGAGAAAATGGCGCCCTATTGCTCAATTATAAAAAACCCTAATGATCCTATTGCTGCGGTTTCTTGAAGAAATCGCAGCAATAGATTAAAATATTATTTTTTTAATAATATTTTAATCTATTGCTGCGGTTCTGGGCGGGAACCGCAGCAATAGATCTGGTCAAATCAATCAACAAATTTTGAAAAAATTTTCGTTGACATCTATTGATGCGGTTTTTACCCGTAACCGCAAAGAATATGTTTAATTCCGATTTTTCCTTTTTTTTGTGGCTTATTGTCGCAGACGGGTAAAACCGCAAAGAATACCACCGCAAAGAATAAACAAAAATTCTACTAGTGACCATGTATATTTAGGCCCGTGGTATGGGATTTCGGTTAGCCCCTTATCCCATCTCCAGCGACTAAATTGCTCCTTGCCTTGCACATAAGTTGCTCCTCCCATTTTTTGATCCAGAAATTCGATTTGATTAAAGTCCCCCATTACCACACAACTTTCATTCTCCGTAGTTACGTTGCCCATATTTTCATTCCAAAATGTAGTTTTGCAAACGAGATAGGGGGAACCGTACACCAACACAAGCTTCCATTCGTATTTCCCACCATTATTTACATCAACTACTCAGCGCTAGCCCGAACAATATGGAGGCCTTGTGCTAATACTGAAAAATAGGCCCTTGTATAAAAAAAATAAAAGAAACCACCAAAATATGTAAGTAAACCAAATAACAAACATGCATCAAACTAAGTTTTTGTCTTCAAAATTTTTTGATATATTCCAAGCATTTAACCGAATTCAACAAACTTGCAAACATTTTGACTATCGCCTTCAAGTCTTTTTGTGTTTAAATACTTTTTTTTTCCAATTTGGAGGCCCCTTTAGAAGTGAGGCCCTATTCCGTGTCCCACTTTGAACATGCTAAGGGCCGGGCCTGCAACTACTCTGCAAACTATAGAATTTTTATTTATACTACAAACTACAATATTTACATTGGATAGCCAAAAAACTGCTAAACCTCCATCATTATTCTCAGCTTCTACCGCTACTGCATTGTTATAGCCTAAGGAAACCGCTTGTTTTTCAATCAACTCTGTCTTAGCCTTTGTTTCCATCAAAAAAAGGACGTGGGGATTGACTTTCCGGACTATCCAGTGAAGAAAAGGAATTGTAGGGGAGTCCGTGGTGTTGAGGCCCCTACAATTCCAACTCATGATCCTCATTTCTCGACGTGAGACTGTTTAGGGCTTTAGGCCCAGTCTCACAAGCCTCCTGTGAGGTTGACTCAGTGAGTTTGCACCTCTTTGAACTTTCCTCAAATTCTTCTTGCTTGACAGTAATCCATTCATTGAAATCTCTCGTGAACTTATTTGTTAACTCTCGTAGTTCAGGCCCCATTTCCTCTAATTTTCTTTTTTCTTTTTGCAGCTGGTCTGACCTGGGATTCTACTGGTTTCGCCTTACCCGCATCAAAGTCAAGTAGTTGTTCTTCTTGTTCGTGTCTTATGGGCCTTGTGCCCCCAGTAATCCGGTTCCCCCCCATGAGCAATATCTACCCCACTTGGTACCCCTTCTGGATAAGTCAAGTTGGATGTTGGCGACAATTGAAGACGATTGTAATGATGTGGCATAGGAGCAGTTATATGGGGGAGGGATAGTTCACTTTTTAATTGAGGTTCCTTAGTGATGCTGTTTTTGTTAATAAACAAATCTTTATTATTACCATATTTATCGTGTGCATTATCTCACATAAAATTGGGTTAGAAAGCTTACCCTGAGTCTCGCACATGACATGGACAGGTTTCTTCTCCCCAGCCTTCAACATTTCCCCTCAATGCAGGATTCATTTGACATCCAAAATTGCTGCATCTTTTAATATTATTAAATGGGCCAACTCTTTTTTATTCTTTCTTTTGAACTGGGATTTACGGACATGAAGAATGTTTATACTTGTGAGTCCACAGACACTCCTTGGGATCCCACCTGTCCTTGCTTGCTTATACGGGCCCAGCTCACAGTCTTTAACTGGTCCTCCATGTCTCCGCTTACTGCATTCTCCAACTTCGTACACGGTCAGATTGTCCTAATCCATGTAATGGCATTTAGTCGGTCGACAACTTTTATCACCATCCCATCCATACAAATTCGAGAAACTTCTCCTGCTTTCATTGGTTGTATCTCCCATAGGATCACCTCCGCTATCCCCATCTTCATCACTAGCACTATCATTGCTATTCATCGAGCTATCAGATGGGGGCGTTCCGGGGGTTGGTCGACGTACATCTAGCTTAACTCTTGTAGTTGTATATTTTTCAATGCAAGGCAATCCAATAATTTTGTTAGTGGAGGGGTGCACTCTCTTTACCTAGCATGAGTGCTGAATTTGCTTTGCATGCACCAAGCAATGCCTCATCAACCTCTTTCTTGATTTTTGCCCAATCTGCCATACATGAGGAACTCTTATGTCCAATGCGACCACATCGTTTGCAAAAATAAAAACCCCTCGTAACGAAAATATCAAAATCTACCCAAACCGATCCCCCTATTGATATTCCACATATACCCCAGAACCATAGGTCTTTTCGCATTTAACCAAACTAAGGCTCGATAGAATTGCTTTGGTCCTGGTTCAATTGATTTGTGATCAAACCTCAAAACATGGCCAACTCTATCTAACAAAGACGCTGCCACTCTCCAAAATCCAATTACCAGAGGGAGTCCTTCAACTTTAACCCAGATTGTCGTTTCTGTGAAATTGAAGGAACGAATCGAATCCGCCATCTTCCAAGGACGTATAATCAGCAAAGCACCTCGTAAATTCATAACGCCATACATGCCCAATAAGCCCTCCCTATCTTCTATGTCGAGCAAAAAAAGAGGAATACTTTACCTTCTTTAACCACCTTTATCCGCTTTTGGTTATCCATGTGTCAACCCAAGCCCGAATCACCTCCTCCGAAAAATCCCTATCATGGAGGAACTTTCCAAAGAATCGAAGATCAAGGCCTCCCCTCATTGAAAATGGACATTTCTGGGGAGAATTTAACATGAGGACCTTGCTTTCGGTGAAATGTGACAAAATGAGCTGTAGATTGGGAATGAACTGACTCCATTTGAAAATAACTACTCCCAGACTATGCAATCTTTTAAAGAACAAATTTTTCACTTAAAGTAACAGACAAAGACAAGGATGAAAATAAACCTAGAAGAAAACTAAAGAAACTATAAGAAGAGAAATCAATTGGAGACTATGATTTTTTTATATGGTTTATTGTTAGATGAAACTAAGCAAATGAAAGGAATTTGCTGATGCAAAGTATCCTGATGACAACTGTAGTTGAATATTGAAAGTGGAAGAAAAGGTGTTCTATGTGGAGAGTTTGAAGAGAGAGACTTGTAGAGAGAGAACCTCTATGCATTGTTGATACACATGCGATATCCATTTTTATCTCGCTTTATAGTGGTAGTTAAGGTGTAAAAGTTATTCGGGTGAAAACCAAAACTCAATGCAATAAACCGAGTTACTAATTTGGATTGGACTTTAGATATGTTTGTATTGGATTAGGATTGAATTTATTTAAAAATTCAGCTTTTTTCACCATATACCCTTGACTAATTTTTTTTTGCACCGTATACCCTCGCAAGTTTCCAAATTCACCATATACCCCCCACGTTTCAAAAAATACATCAACATGCCCTTATGAGTAACGGAAGGTTAACACCGTTAGTCATTAAGCCCTAATCCCCCCCTCTAACCCTAATTAACTAACCTAAACTAAACTAAACCTAACTCTAACCCTAACTCTAATCTAATACCCTAACCCTAACCCTAGCCACCCACCCACCACTCCTCCCCCACCCCACCCCCACCCATTTCCCCCACCACCCCTCCACCACCCCACCCCTTTCCCCCACCACCCTTCCACCACCCCCACCCCTTTCCCCCACCACCCACCCACCCCTCCCCTTCCCCCGCCCTGCCCCCCCTCCCCCTTTCCCCCACTCTCGCCCCCCTCCCCGCAGCCCACTCCCCTCTCCCCGCAGCTCCCTTCCTCCCTTCCTTCCCCCTCGCATCGCCGGGCGACCCCCCTCCTCCTCCCCTTCCATCGCAGCCGCGGCACCCCTCCCTCCCTTTTCCTCGCAAGAATCGCCGCGTAGCCCCTCCCCCTCCCTTTCCAAGAACCGCTGACCCCTCCCCCTCCCCTAAAGTGAAAAAAAAATCGAAAAGTCCGTAACCAATTCCCGCTCTATGCGCGATCGTTGCGGGGAAGGGAGGGGGAGGGGGAGGGGCGGCGGCGTGGGGGAAGAGGAGGGGAGGGGGTCGCGCTACGGCCTGCGAGGGATGGGGAGGGGAGGGGTGCCGCACGATTGCAGGGGAAGGGGAGGGGGAGGGGGCGGCGCGACAAAGTGGGAAGGGGAGGAGGGGAGGGGGCGGCGCGACCGGCCGTGGAAGGGGAGGGAGTGGGCCGGGTGGTGGGGCAAGGTGGGTAGGGGGTAAGGGTGGGGGAGGGTGGTGGTTAGGATGGTTAGGGTTAGGGTTATTAGATTAGGGGGTTAGGGTTGGGGTTTAGCTTAGGTTTAGGGCTCTTAATTAGGTTGGGGGGGATTAGGGCATAATGACTAACGTAAGTCTAACACCGTTAGTCATAAGGGCATATTGATGTATTTTTTGAAACGTGAGGGGTATATGGTGAATTTGGAAACTTCGAGGGTATACGGTGCAAAAAAATTAGTCGTGGGTATATGGTGAAAAAACCGTTAAAAATTTGAATTTTCGGATTGGTTTGGATTGAGGGTGATTGGATCCAAAAATCAAAAATCGAATAGCAAATGAGCCATGTATTTTATATTTGTATATTTGGGATTAGGCATAAGTGTCTGCAATAATATTTATGAGATTATATGAATTACTTCTATTATCGAATACTTATTTTGATACTCGTGCCTAGATTATTTCACCAAAAGAAATAGAGTTTAAAATTTTGGATATTTTGGATTGGATCTGATCTAGTGTCTGTAAATTCGGATCGGATTAATTTGGACTCAGACTCTAATTGGTTTGCATTTGGATTGGAAATTAAAATTCAAATTTTATTCGGATTGGATTGGACTAGATCTAAGTCCAAATCGTACATCGAACTTTCACCCCCTACATCAAATAACGTTTGATAAATCAAGACTATCAATTACTTTGAACCAATTAAAAGGTTTTTACCCCTTCTTCATCAGTTAGGGGATGCCATAGATGATTTCATCCATGGTAAGCCCTTTTTCCTCTTTTATTTTTCAGTTTCTAGTTTATTTTCTTGTTTTGTTGAATAAATTAGTCTCTCTTTATGAGAACTTTTCGAGCCCTACTATGGGGATTTTAGTTCTTGTTATGAATATCTCCTTCTCCCCTATGGGAGTTGTGAGTCTAGTTTGTTTGTCTCTAGGTATGGAAAATTATTCTCATTGGTTGAAGTTCAAGTCTATCAACATAAAGATATTGGAAACTCATATGCAGTTAACATGGCTCGATCAAGAATGTTCTTCCAAAAAACTACGTCATAATGATAAACTTCCTCATCAATAGTCGCTTAATTCAAAGAAATACATGTGAGTTGCATTGTATTGTTCGATCTGGTTAATTGTAGTTTTTCCGAAGACAATCGAATTTGATTTCATCTTGTTTGATTGTATCTTGTTTTTATTTAAGAGCTGTTGTAGATGCCGGTTGGCTTTCAATTAATGAAATCTCTCTTGTAAAAAAAATAAAAGGTTTTTACGCTACCCATAATGTTGGAGAACTGAAATTACCAACATGGTAAAACTTATGAGGCATCTTGTGAAAAAATCGAAGTATCAATTAAGCATCATGGACCAAATGATATTTTAAGGCACTATACCTTAGAGGTAAGGTACAGGGTAACTTGGAAATTCATAGGATTTTTCTAAAAGTTGTTCTCAGGGTTGGTCTAACCCAGCCAAATTACCAATTTATGCATATATATCTTAACCTTTTAGGATTTATATCCAGCTACATAGCTTTTTTTTATACCTTTTATTGTTTTTTTATTTAACTAATTAATAGTGATATGAGTGTGTCAGACCTTCTTATACTTCCTCCGTAACATAATTTTTGTAACAATTGGGATGGGCACGGACTCCTAGTCAAAATTTGGTAATTGTAGTTAGATGGGTGAATTAGTGAAAAGTAGGAGAGAGAAAAAAGGAGAAGGCCATTTGGTTTGTTGCCCATATGGGGCAATATGGCGCCATTTTAGGGGGAGAATTTTTTTTGCTTTTGGCTTTTTAGGAGAGAGAAAAACGGGGCCATACATTACCTTTTTGTTTCCCCATTTCTGAATACTGTGTTGCCCTAAATATTGTGAGTAGGCAAAATTTTAGGCGCCAATTTTATTTGGCAGCTAAATGTAAGGCGCCATTTTTGGAGCCATTTAATGCAAAACATTTAACCATGCATTATTTAGAAGAACCTTATGAACTTAAAACCCAAATTTGAAAGCTTTCCTCATTAAGTGAAATTTCAAAGTTTTCCACCAATTCTTAATTACACCTCCCCTCTATATAAGGAGAGGAACCCATAACAAATTCATTGTTTCAATACAAAAAAAAATCAGCCCACAATGGCTTAAGTTAAATCTGAAATTAGTCATCGCACGCACCGTATTACATTGCTCATCTTCATCTTCTTGCAACCCAAACAAATACAACAAAGAATAGTAGCACCCTCATCCGAGCAAAAAACCACCCAAAATGGATGAAGCAAAGGTGCATTCTTTGGAATAGATTAGCTACTTGATGAAGAAGGGTTAGGATCACCTATACCTAGTGAAGAAGAAATGTGGGTGAATGCATTTGTTAGAAAAAAAGTTAGAAATCTAACAAACAATTAAAGAGGTTACATCAATTTTCAGCTCCTTGGCATGATGGAAAATAGGAAGTTAGCATGGGGGAAAATTTCATGGGTTCCTAAACAAATTGGGGTGCATAGAAGTACAATTTGCAGAATTTTCAAAGAAGCAGAAAAACAGAGAGCAAGAGGAGAAGCCATTGATGTCAGGTCCAAAAAAAAGGGGAAGTCGGGGAGGAAAGCACAAGAAGTTTCGTGAGGAGTGGCTACAATCGGCCCCCTTCATCTGAGGTGTACTTACATAGCATACGCAGGCTATTTAAAGTGCTCACACATGAAGATTTTCAGGCTGCTGAAGGCAGGAATGCTAAGGGTGCACACAAGCAACAACCACCCAGCAGTGACAGACAAGCACACGATAGAGAGAATGCAGTGGGTACTCAAGCACATTGACTATGCAACAGAGGGTAGCAAACCATCCTTCATCCCTATATAAACAATATTGTTCATATTGATGAAAAATGGTTTTACTTAAACCCTGACAAGAGAAGGTTTTATCTGCTACCATCAGAAATTGATCCATATAGAGTATGCATGTCAAAAAAGGTACAAGATCAAGGCAATGTTCATGGGTGTTACATCAAGGCCCTTATTTAATGAACATGGTGTCATGATACATGATGGCAAATTTGGAATATTCCCATTTGTGTTCAGGCAAAGAGCAAAGAAGAGTAGCAAAAACATAGTAGCTGGGACACTTGAGACCAGAGTAATACAAAATGTGACTAAGGCTGTAATCAGAGATATGTTGCTGACAAATGTGCTACCAAGCATCATGAGAAAATGGCCAGAATGGATGTGCACGGAAATCTTCATTCAACAGATAATGCAAGGCCACACCTAAGTGATGATAATGCGGAATTTAGAAATGCAAAGCAAGCCAAAATGGGTTTAACATTCACCTAATTTTCCAACCACCACAGCTTCCCCGATTTCAACATCCTAGATTTAGCTCTTTTTGGGGCTTTTCAAAGTTTGCAATACCAATCATTTCCTAAAAATTTGGATGAGTTGATTGAGCAAGTGAACCTATCATTTGTAAACTTTGATCCCAATCTCATTAGGTACACATGGATTCATTTACAGCATGTTATGGTAGAAGCACTTAAGGTCAAGGGAGGGAACAACTTTAAGAATCCACGTACATGTGGGGAAGGCTAGGTCAGTAGTGGTTAGGGTTACTAAAGGAGAATGTTGAAGTTGATCAAGAGATCATTGATGATGTTGTTGCATACCTTAAGGTACTCACAACCGATTTTTCGAAGCAATGAAGAAGACATAGAAGTTGATGCGATTAAAAGAAGCATGAAGATGACTCGCCCATTTTAACCACTTTTGATGAAGGTTAAGCTAAAATGTGTAAGCCCCTTTTTGTTCACTTACCAATATTTTAAGCCTTCAAGTTAAACATCCCTTTTTGTTAGGTTAACTATAGTAGTTAGAAGGTCCTTTTTATAGTTATGTTATGGCAGTTACACTTCTTTTGTTAGGTTAACTAGTTACACTTCTTTTGTTGATCCAAATTGTAACAATGAATTTAATGGTATCATATGTCTATGTTTTACACTTCTTATTGGGACTCAATGGTTGGAAACAAATGTGTTGTTGTTATCCAATTGAATGCATGCTTAATGTTTTCATAAGTCTCATCATTTTACAAACTTTAGGTCCATCAGGTTTAGGGTTTTTCACAAATCGCTTTATGATGTATGTTACCTCAACGCTCACAACAAGGACTAATGTCAATGGTGTAGCACCAACATAGGTCCATTGTTGCAAACGAAGCAATTCAAACATCATAAGCAATTGTGTTGAGTCCCTTCATCACTTGGACATTTACCACTTATGACTCAAACAAGAAAAAGGGACAGGGACACCCATGTGGAAAACCTCTCCCTAAGGTCATTGAAGTTTTATGCTTACATGCACACACACAACATCATCCAACAATGGCTTCTCCATCCAAAGGGCAGAGACTCATACAAATCCAACACATATGGTCATATGCAAAAGTAAAAGCAACATATCAAACCCCAACAAAGAACATATGACAAACAAATTCAATCCTCAAATCCAATCCAACACCAATCCAACACCCACAAATAATAATCCAACCGCCACACATGAAAATCTAATGTACCACACAAAACAATCCAACACCCACAAATAATAATCCAACACCCACACATGAAAATCCAATGTACCACACAATCCAATCCAACACCCACACAAAATAATCCAACACCATCACAAATAATACACCAACAAAGGACACAAAAATAATCCAACATCATCACATATAATAATCCAATAGCAACAAAAAATAATCCAACAAAGCAACCCAAAGTATTCCAACAGCAACCAAAATGAATCCAACATCCAACACAGAAAATATCCTCCAATCCAACAGGCACAACAAAAATCAAAATCCCAGAGCAACATAAACATAATCCCAGAGCAACATAAACATAAATCCCACATGCATGCAAATATCAGAAAATGAGACCCATCATACCCACCCACATCCAACACTTCCAACAGTAAAAGCATCAATCCCACAGCAACAAAATTCATGAATACCCCACATGCAAATATCAGAAACAACAATTCACAATGAAAACGAAAAAAATCAACAAAAAGATTGCGAAAGTTAGAGATCAGCCATAAACTTATCTGGGTTCCTCTGCCAAAGAAAATCAGATATTGGGGGACTCATCATCAGATGACAGAATAAAAACCGGATCATGACCTCCATAAGCATCAGACCCATCAAACCCACCCACAGAATCAGAACCCATAGATACAGAATTAGGCATAGATCCCAAAATTTGAATGGAGGAATCATCACTTGATTCCAAAATTTTAACTTTTTCCTTCTCCTTAACCGGGTGAAGAAGGTTCAAGCAATTTTGACCCCAACCCATCTTGTTTTGCGCAAGTACGAACACTTAGAAAACCGAATAGGCGTCGGTTTTGGGACTCAAGTTTTGGTTTCTTGCCTTTTCCCCAGTACCGTACGCTCCCTAAACTCAAACTCCAAGTGACCCACCGCAGCAAACCACATACCACAAGTCCACTTATACTTCTTGGCCTCGTTGATGCCTGCCAATGGCTACCCCTAAAGCCGCAACCGCCGGGACTCAAGCGCTCCGCAAGCCTCGCCACTTTGCAGATGTGCGAGTGAAGTGCGCGAAATGCGACGCTTCAAAAAGTTGAACACACAGATTCGTGAGACTTTTCCTAAGGATCTTTTTCCATTGCAAGCACTTGTTCTAAGGGGCTCAAGGTTTACCATTTTCGGCGGAGAATTATGAAAAACAAGGAAAGCGTGAGATGGAGAGGAGAAGGAGAGAGAGAATTCGCCGATTGAGGGAGATGAGAAGTGGAGAGTAGATCTAGGGTTTGTCATTTTCGGGAATTTAGGGATAATTAAAAGGAGGGGGAGAATTTAGGGTTCGATATGGGAAGTTGGGGGAGTTATTGCATACCATAAATGGGGGATGGGGGTAGGTGAAGGTCGGGGTTTGATTTCTAATTTTATGAGGGGGGATAGGTTAGATGTTTATTTTTGGTGGGAATCATTAAGGGGGTTGGTTTATTTAGGTTAGTAATGTAATGTGGGTTAGGGATTGATAATGATAATTTAGGGTTTTTTAGTAATGGCATTCTTTGTAAATATGTTGAATTTTTTTACTAAAATTAGTAAGTTATAAAATGTTGCATTTTTGTGTTAGGGCCCAAAATGGCAAAATGTTGCATTTTTCGTTACTTGAGGAAGTATAAGAATTTGTGACCTTTTCTTTTAATTTGTAATAATGACATGTAGAAAAGCCGAAGGAGCAATGACGTAAATGTGAATTAAGTCTCACATCTTAGATATTGAATAGTTTACGAGATAAACCTAGCTAAAGATTGGTAAGAAAAAATGTTCTAACTCCTATCGGATACTAACATCTAGGGGGTAATAATGAGCTCGACCGTTCGCAAACAAACTTGATTGTGCTCGCCCTGGCCAACGCTCGGCAAAGCTCGGCTCGTGGTAGATCGGCTCGAATACGGGCTCGGCTTGAGACCTAACGAGCCAAGCCGAACTAGGCCAAGCTCGACTCGAAAAGCTCTTGAACAGACTTGATTATTATTTTATATAAAAAATTAATATAACTTAAAGCTTTTAAAAAGTTATTATATGCTAAAACACTTTAAAAAATTATTATACGTATGCTTTTATACAATTTTTTATATTACACAATTCATGTTTTTTTTCTTTTTGTATCCTTTTTAGATCTAGTTTGTTGATTTTGTATGTAACTATGTATATTTGTAAGTAATTCATTTGGTTAGCATGTAAAAATGAATTAAAATATGTTTATTTGTGGTTCTTTTTGAATTTAGTCTATAATTCTATAAGATATGTCAACAATTATTTTAAATGTCGAATGTGAATATTCTGTTTGGTTTAATGTTGTTTGGTTTATTATTTAATTGTCTCAAATCTACCTCGAGTTCGAACCCGAGCCGAGCCGAGCTTGAGCCTTGAGAGAAGCTCACGAGCTCAAGCCGATCGAGCTTCACTTATCGAGCTCGTTGAGCTCACGAGTCGAGCCGAGCCGAGCTAAACGATTATCGAGTCGGCCGAGCCGAGCCCGAGACTGTTCGGGCTCGGCTCGTGCGATAAGCACCCCTACTAACATTACACAAGTCAACCAGGCTCCTCTCCACAAGCAATGCCTCTTGGGCATAGGGGGAAAGACAAGGAAAATCTCCACCCTTAGTGGCAGATCTTCAAACTATTTCCTTTTAGAGGCCAAAAGAAATTAGGAAAATGATCACTGGTAACATTGTACTTTATACAATTTCCTTTAATAAAAATCCTTACTGCAAATAATATTTTAGAGTAACTACAAAATTTAGGATTATTGTAAAAAAAATGCCCAATAATTAAACATATCGAAAAAAAAAATATTAATTACTAGAAAAAATAATAAACTTAATAAGTTAATTAAAGGTTAATACGGTAGTCTTCAAGTATGTTCGTGTTTGGTGTTGAGAACGGTTGGCGGTCTTGAGAGAAGTCCGCCAAAGATTAGGGTAAACTCCGCTAGTGAATAGCCGCACAAGAAACAAACGTGAACTACCCTCGGGGGGGATGCGAGGAAACCCCCTCCGACGCTCAAGTCAGCACGTGCCCAAATAGGGTTTAGAGAGAGAAAGTAGAGAGAGAGATAAGAATTCTGAGTGTGAGAGAATGTACCTGCAGAATAGTACTAGTGGGGTATTTATAGAAGCACTTTTCTCACTTCTGACAGGTGCGTAATCCCTTTTACACGTGTACGGTCGTGGTGCTTCCGACAACGGGGAAGATTCCCTTATTTTGTCCTGTTGGGCGACCTCGCCAAGCGTTGTCGGACCATGTTGATGTCTTGACTATAGTCGTGGGTAACGGTTTAAAGTATTCGCGTCGTGATGGCGCTCACGGACCTATCACTGGGATCCGCTATCATACTTGGGTTATACCCATACAACTAGCCCCCCAAGATCATTTGGGGTCCTGACCGCTAGTGATGTTTGTCGGCGGTTTCGAGTCACTTGTTGCCGTGCTCGAACTTCTTGGGGAAGTTCATTCGTTGGTGCCACGTGTCGTCGTAGGGAGTTGGAAAAATTTTCGAAAAGTTAATGATTACTTTTTGAAAATCCCGCCCAGTATTTTATTAGGGTTTACCATACTTGACACTTGGCATGGATCCGGAGGGAGTTGAGAGGTCTTTTAATCCCAGTCGTTCATTCACGCTTTATACTTGGAACAGGTTAACTTTTTCGGATTTCTTTATCTTCATTCACAAAGCTCTCTTTCTTTTCTCCATTTTTCTGACATAACTTCCATAGTCGAAGTTTGAGTTGCTTAAAACCGCCTTTCTAGTGCTCAAATTTCTTTGAAAAGTTGCCGAATCTTTTAGTTTTCGATTTAGGTCCTCTTGTGCTTAAAAATTTGCCATTTTTCGTGAAGGTTTTTACGGTTTTTTCGGGATTTTGAGTTTGAGTTTTGCCGGTGATAATTTTACTTTTCCAGGTGGTCTTTTCGTTCAAGCTCGGGCTTTTCTGACTCACTCCTTGGAATCCTTGCTCGTTTTCTTTTTCGGCTAACCTTTTGCTCTTTGCGCTTCTTTCTCCGGTGACTTTACTCTTCCAGGTATTTCTTCATTTCTTCTCCAAGCTTAAAGTTTCTTTTTGTATTTTCGTTATGTCGGACCGGTCGATAGTCGGAATACCCCTAGTGATGTACTTATGACCGAAAGCGAACCTTTCTTCCCCTTTGGTCGACGATGAGCCTTCTTCGATTCTAGGCCAGTGGGGAGAACTAGGTTATTGTCGGACATTCCCCAATGGTGAGAGAGAAAAAGAAATGAGGTCCAAGTTCCTTACGACCCCGCCACTCCTGAGGAGCATAATTTGACTAGGAGATATCCGGGTCGCCAGGGGAGAGCGGTGATAGAGCGGACGCTTAGGGAGCTTAGACACTAAATCCTTGCTAGACGGTCCCTTAGGAGTCCAGCCGCGATGCTGCTCCTGGCCTTGATGTTTCCCCTTTAAGAGAGCACGCCCTAGTTGGATAGTATGGTCGACGGGGGTTGGAGTACTAGCTGATTTTTATGATCGTTTCACACGACACTATGGCCGCTAATCCACCTATCATTGATTTAGGTGTGACGGTGATTCTATTGCAATTGTATGGCTAATCAAGGGTCCACTTATCACTGGTCGATCCGTTCTCGACACCCCATTGCTCGCGCCTCAGGAGGCGCGACACATACTACAACCGCGAACCTCGGCACTAGCGTGCTCTGTCGGAGCGCGTGGTTAGAGAAAATTCTCGCGAAGCGAGAGGAGAGTTGATGTGGATCTTAACGTACCGGAAAGAGATGTTGAAGAGGGCTGAAGGTCCCAGATCGATGCTTTATGGTTGCCTCAAGGATGAGTGTGTGGGCCGTTAACGGTTGAAATTGATTCTCCTTGGCGACAGGATGCCCTTGACCTTGGTTACCCTAAAGTCGGTGATCATTTATTTCGGTTCGGCCGGTTATAGGCTGGTGATTCCTTATGAGGGTTCCATTGTAACGGAATGCCCTCAGGTCATGTGGCCGTTTATACTCACCATTTTGAGTTTGGGCTACGTTTTCCTTTGGATTCCTTTTTGGTGAGGATCTTAAACTCTTTCAACGTACGCTGCGGTACGACTCGTTAGCGGTCCGAAACTTGATTGCGTATATCCGGACGATCCGCTTTTTGGACTTCCACGAAACTCTGAATTTATTAAGTCACCTCCACCTTGGTTGAAAAGAAATGGTTCCGCCGTCAAGCGGGTGGTGGTCACTAATGATGGCGATAAGAAGATGACGGTTGAACCAAAAGCTCTTGGATTGAAGGGTGGCGGGATGCCTTCTTTTGGCTTCAAGTGCCGAGAACTATCCGGTGGCGCGTCACTTCCCTTCAAGGCGTCCCACATGGAGCACTTGTCTTTGGCTCCGCTAAAGATGATGAGAGGGCGACCTATGACTTCTTTGACATTGAAGATTTCATGATTACCTATGAGGACGGGAGGGAAGTTAAGGTCAAGGAACCCAAAAATTGGCTCCCTCACTCCTAGGTATATCCTGGGAATCAACAATTGTCCGCCATGTTGCTTTGTCCTACTCATGCTAATAGTAAATACCTGCTTATCGGACTAGTGCGTACGAATGTTTTTTTTTTTTTTTTTTTTTAACTTAGCCTTGTCTTGCGGAGCTTTGATCGATTAGACCTGCGCAGACCCTTTGCATCTCAGAAAACTTGGAGTTAACCAACATGCGGCTTGCTCTACCAAGGTCCTGAGGACAGGTGCATGGCGTTGTAAATGGCCGTAGAGGGGGAAAGCCGGCATGGTCCCCAGGAACATCCGCCGTATTCGCGGCGCTCATCGGTCGCACTCCTGGCCGTGGTGGTCTCTACTATGTTGCATCCGGCGGCCGAGCTTTCCTCCCGCCCCGCTCCGGGTCTTCTACTTCCACGACCTGTTGTTAGGGGTAGCGGGACAAGGAGACGACAACGTGAACCGACAGTGGAGGATACTTGCTAATAAGCGGTAGACTGCGGCGGATCCTCGGCCTCTGTCCTGCTCGGGATGTCGTCCGTGTTGAGAATATGGACGTGAACGCTTCGAGGGCCAAGATCGTGGCGAGGTCGCGACTAAGGCCTGGTCATCACGGCGGGCGACTTGGCTATCCGGATCTTACTCCGGTATTCGTGAGAAGATCCCGGTGAGCTTATCTCGATGCCCGACTTCTTATCCAACCTATCCCCGCGTCTTCTCTCGGTACCATGAGTGGATCGAGAAGAAGGAAGTGCCGTTGAGTGATCTTTGTGGCGGCATCCTTTGGTCGTCGGCACATTGTCCCTGGTAAGATATACCAACTTGATTGGGACGTCGGGGAGGACGAGTCGTTGTATGCCGATATTCTGGAAACGGTGGCATTCTAGCCTACCGTATCCTGAAAGGTATCTATTTGCCTCTGACAGCCCGGCAAGGTCCCTGGTTACTCCAGGTTCTTAGGTTGGCTCACGACCAACTTGTGGTACGTTTTAGCACTTGTTTTATCATTTGCTTGTTTTTTCTTTTTTTTTTTTTTTTTTTTTTATTGACGTTCTCTTTTTGTCTTTGCGGGCCAACAATCTTTCTTTGTTGAGTTAATAGAGCGATACATTGAGTACCGAAGTTGGCGGACGGCCATAAGCGATCGTTAGAGACTTGCCGGGACCTCTTGAAGGATGCGAGAGGAGAAGTTGGCGGCCCGGGGAAGATGTTTGGTAACGTTAAGGACGCGAGCATCTCTTACAGGGAGCCGAGGCTAACGTTCGAGACGTTAACCAAGGCTCTGGACACGGCTCAAACCGAGAAGGATATTCTTTGTCTTGGATCTTTGCCGAAGGCGAGGTCGGAGGAGCTGCTAAATTTGTTGCTCGGTTTAAACATGATCGATGAATATGCAACGGCTTTGCCTAAGAGGTATGATGGCGGATGCCGCTTATGAGATGCGTTTGCAAATTGGTTCCGGGATTTGGCTGGAGCGTTATCGATGACGCTCGTGCGGTGGCCGGCATCTCACGCTATTGAGGGGGATCCTAAGTTCGGACGAGGGGCTATTGCCGATGCGGATCCTCGAGATGTTCCGGATCAAGGAAATCG
The DNA here is from genome assembly GCA_947648045.1 of Beta corolliflora. Taxonomy (NCBI): domain Eukaryota; kingdom Viridiplantae; phylum Streptophyta; class Magnoliopsida; order Caryophyllales; family Amaranthaceae; genus Beta; species Beta corolliflora. The sequence goes on from CANSZD010002958.1 coordinate 1,333,123, forward strand.
GGAGACCCCTCCCTCTTGAAACTTTTGGCGGCCTTCTTTTCGGCTCTTCTGTTCTTCTTAATAGCTTATAGTTGTATTTTTGAATATTTCAACTCTTTATTCGGCCCATGTTGGCATTTTAAACGCTAACGTTTCTTAATTTTTATAAGTACAATTCCAACTATAAGCCTTTCATCGGCGCCATCGTTTTACTGTAGTTGGCGCGAGCCGGTAGCTTTTATTTTATGGGAAAGTACTTTATATCTTGTGTTTATGTCGCTTTCATTATCGTCGATTGTATGGTCGATTACTTGGGCACGATACGGCTTAATTTGTGCAAGGTACGTCATATGACCGTTAACGCACTTTGAGCTGTCATATGGCTTTTGATTTGTCTTGAGTGTTGTCATATGGCCGTTTATGTACTTTGAGCCCGTCATATGGCTTTTGATTTGTACTAGGTCTGTCATATGACCATTTATGTACTTTGAGCTGTCATATGGCTTTTGATTTATCTTAGGTACGTCATATGACCGTTTATGTACTTTGAGCTCTGTCATGTGGCTTTTGATTTGTCTTAGGTACGTCGTATGACCGTTTACGTACTTTGAGCTGTCATATGGCTTTTGATTTGTACTAGGTCCGTCATATGACCGTTTACGTACTTTGAGCTGTCATATGGCTTTTGATTAATGTACATGAAAATAATAAGACAATTGATGAGCTGGCGACGAAGTTTGTATTATTTAAGTAACCAAGGGTGGTTCTCGACCTATTACATTTAGTAACTCAAACATAGTATTTCTTTAGGACGCTAGCATTCCAGCATTTTTAAGCTCCTTGCCATCCATGTTCTTTAAAATGAAGGAAGCCAAGAGCGATCTTCTTGGCTATGATGTAGGGACCTTCCCGGTTAGCGATCGGCTTTCCCTCGATATGCGCCTTGCCGGTGGCCGGTGATGACGAAGGACCGGGTCATGACATCCAATGGCCTCTCCGTGACTTTTTTATTGTAAGCCTTGGCGATCCTGTCTTTAAGCGAGTGCTCTCGGTTACGCCATGAGCCTTGTTTCGGCGAAGTCTAGGTCTTCCCTAAGTGCTGGTCATTTCTTTGCGGATCTTGGTGCTTGATCCGGTAAGAGGGTAACCCCGCCTCTGCGGCAACACCGCCTCCGCGCCGAAGGCTAACTTGAATGGGCTCTCTCCCGTCGCTTCTTTCTCTGTTCGTTTGACCATAGCAACTTTTTGGTACCATGTCGGCCCATCCCCCTTTGAATTCATTTAGCTTTTTCTTAAGGCGTTTAGGATACGCTTGTTCGCGGCCTCGCTTGCCCGTTGCTACGAGGGTGGCAAACGGTGAGTATGCAAATTTTACTCGAAATTACGTTAGAAGGCACTGTACTGGTCGGTAATCGAATTGGACGCCATGATAAAAACGATCGCCATGGGGATCCCCGAATCTTGTCATAATATTACGCGAGATGAATTTCTTGACTGATTTGCCTTGATTTTTTTTGTCGGCTCCTTGCCTCTATCCACTTGGTGAAGTAATCAATTCCCACTATTAGGAACTTTCTCCCCCAGATTCTTTGTGGTGAACGGCCCAAGATGTCCATTCCCCATTGTGCGAACGGGATTGGGCATAGGATAGGCTGCAAATCGTTGGTTGGCACTGTTAATGACGGGAGCGTATCTCGGCACTTATCACATCTCTTAACATAGCTGCGGGAATCTGCCGGCATACTTGGCCAATAGAATCCCGCCCTCGATGCCTTAAGTGCCGAGCCTTTCCGCCGATATGGTTCTGCATATACCTTCATGTATTTCTTCAAGGATTTTCGCGGATTCCCATGCGGTTGCGCATTTAAGCGAGGTAAGCTGAATGATTTCTTGTATAGCTCATTTTGGTATATGACGTACCCGGCTTGCTTGTCGTTTCGATTTCTTGGCGAGACGAAGGATTATTCGGAAGCGTCCGGTCAACTTGTACGCCACCAACTCACTAAACCATTCTCCCTGTTTGGTTTATCTTGTTGACGGTTACGACCTTTTACGTGATGCTCTTTTCCTTCAAGATGTCAACCGTGACGGTTCTTTCAATGCTAAATGAGTCGAGCTTGCCCGATTTGGACAACGCGTCCGCTTTTTGTGTTCTCGGCCCTAGGTATCGCTTGAATCTCAAAATGATTCGGTTGAGTTATCAATTCCTTGGCCTTTTCAACGTATTTTAGCATGTTGGCCTCTCGATCTTGAATTCTCCCCTCGGTGGCCGCTCAGCTTGTGAGTCCGTTTTTAAAGACACTTTCTTAGCACCATTGCCCAAACACATTCTCAATCCGGTAATTGCCGCTTCATAATGCCTTCGTTGTTTGGCAGGGAAGGGGGGAACTTGATGGCGTGCGATAAGAATTTCCTTAGGGCTGGTCATTACTATACCCGCTCCGGATCCGCTAACGGCGGACGATCCGTCGACTTCCAGTGACGGGACTTCCTTTTGCTCCATTTCTTCCTCCTCGTATGAGGCTTCCACGATAAAGTCTGCCGGGGCCAACGCTTTGATAGTTGTCCGGGCTTGTCTTGTATATCATACTCCGATAGTTCAACGGCCCATTTTGAAGCGGCGGGAACTATCCATCTTCTTGATGCTTTTTCTAGCGGTGGTTGGTTAAAACTTAAATGGGATGGCGGTCGAAGTATGGTCACGAGCTTCCGGTGGCTATAACTACATCCGAGGCCATTTTTCTACCGGTGATAACGGCTCTCCGGACCGTTAAGAATGTGGCGATAAAATAAATTGGCTTGCTTTTCTTCTCTTTTCTACCAACAACACGGCCGTTTGTCTTCGGTGAAGCCGAGATATACGGTTTGTAATACGTCTCCGTCTCGGGCCTTGTAATGGTTGGTAGCTTCTTTAAATGCTCTTTTACCGCCGGGAATGCTTTGCTTTGCTCCCTCTCCCCACTCGAACTTCTTATTCCCCCTTAGCGGGCGAAGAAAGGTAAAGCTTTGTCTGGTGATTTTGAAATGAATCGAGTGAGGGCGCCATTCTCCCTATTAATTGAATATCCTTGGCGCTTCTTGGCTCGGCGGGTCGACAATGGCTTGAACTTTGTGCGGGTTTGCATCAATCCCCCTTTTGCTTACCAAGAAGCCTAAAAACTTTCCGCTCTCACCCCAGACACATTTCTTTGGGTTGAGCTTCATCTTATACTTCCTCGAAGTTTTGAAGGTCTCTTCCGGATCGTCCAAATGTTCACGGTCGGTTTACTCTTGGCGATGGAGTCGTCAACATATGCTTCGATATTCCTCCCCCTACGATCCGCGAACACTTTGTCGACTAGCTTTTGATAGGTTGCCCCGCATTACGGGACCCAAGCGGCATTGCCTTATAATTATATACTCCATGATACGTGATGAACGCGGCTTTTTTCCTATCGGCTCGAGCAAGGTGATGCGGTGATAGCCAGAAGGCATCCATAAAGCAACAATGCATGACCGCTAGTAGAGTCTACTAGTTTGGTCTATTCTCGGCGGCGGGTAGCGATCTTTTGGGCAAGCTCTATTGAGGTTTGTGAAGTCCACGCACGTCCTCCATTGGCCGCTAGCTTTCTTTACCATGACTACATTGCCGACCACTCAGGGTAGTCGCATGGCTCGAATAAAGTCGGTACGCGATAGCTTATCGACCTCCTCTTTAATGGCTTTGTTCTTTTCGGTCGAAAAATTTCGCTTCTTTTGCTTGACGGTCGGACGGTCTTTGTCGACATTTAGACGATGCACCATCACGGTCGGGTCGATTCCGGCATCTCATCCGCGAGAACGCGAAGACGTCGCGTTTTCTCTTAGGAGAGTCACCGGGTTGACCACGACCTTTGGGTCCGTATGCGTTCCAACGACCCTTTGTCCTTGCTAGGGTCATCCGCCGGCATCTCTCTTCGTTTCTCCATCCGGTTTGGGCCTTGGAGTATCATCGGGCCGGATTCCGGCTCTTCCATTAAAACATCCATCTCCTCACCACCTTTCTCGGATCCTTCTTCATTCGCCAAAGCCCTCCTCCGAGCTCGCCTTTGTTTAGAGTTGGCGGATTTAACTCTTCTAGGCACTCTCCTTGCTGGGTTGCTTGATCTTTGTTAGGTAGCATGATTTTGCCATCTCTTGACTTACTCTAAGCTTTCTTTGTCGTCCGAGATTGGAAGCGTACAACATAGTCGAATGATAAGTTGACACAACTCCATGGACGTCATGGATGAAAGGGCGTCCAGATAATTGCGTTATAAGCTCCGAGTACGTCGACCACTAAAAACTCCGCCATCACATCCCAGGCGTTCTCATCCTCCCCCCTACTCGTAGGTAAGGTTATGAGGTCCTCCGGAATCAACGCGCCCCGGGTGAAACCTATCCTTGGGTAGCGTACGGAGCTCGGATGCTCCCGGCCGATCATCGATTTTTCAAAGTTGAGAAATACGGAATGTTTGCGGAACTTCCTCCGTCTACCGGGATTACGTGGATCAAGCAGGTTTGACACTTTCGGCGTGACCACCGGAGGGTCATCGTGAGGGTAGACGACATGCTTTGCATCTTGGCCAAGTGAAAGACATGGCGGGCGTGCGGCGGCCTTCTCCTTGCATGCTTTCATTGAAATTGACACGGTGCAGAATTCTTTCGGGCTTGCCTTGGCCCCATTGGCCTTTGCCGTCATGAATTGGACCGCCACTTATAACGTGAATCTCGGCAATCCGCGATTGCACATTCGGTTATTGGGCTTTACCGCGTCTCCATCCTTTGATTGTGCCTTGTATTGAGTGAAGTTACCCCGTCTTATCGGATCCTCCGGGTTATCCTTCAAGTGCCGCAATTCTCGGTAGTATGGCCAGTGATCATAGTGAAAATCACACCACTTGCTCTTGTCACGGTTTTTATGAAACATTTGCTTAGGACGTTGCCATTTATCCTTTGTCCTTGTTCATCGATATATCCCGAGCCCTTGAGGTCGTGAGTTGCGTATATGTATCGAATTTATCTTTGTATTCGAACCTTTCGCGGTCATTCTTCTCGCGGTCATTTCCCTTCTTGACCACATTTGATTCTGCTTTCTTTCATCCGACCGCGATCATTTCCCTTTAATGACCTTGGGCGCTTGCGGCCTTGTCAAACTCCTCCCCCACGATGAAATCGTTTGCCTTCCTCAAGGGCGGCTCAAGGGATGTGAAGGTTTTACGGCCCGGATAACTTCTAAATGCGGACCGCTTCCCTCGGCCCGGTCATAAGCTAAAACGGCCACGTCTGGCTGAAGGCGGGGAATGGTGACCGCCTCGGCATTGAAACGGCCCACGAAATCTCGCGAGGCTCTCATTTTCCCTCGCTTGATAGATAACAATTCGCCGGTTGTGCGCTCGTGGCGCCTATTACTCACGAAGTGAGTCTTGAACATAGATGAAAGTGAGAAAAACTAGAAACGTTAGAGCCACGATGCTTTTAAACCACGTGCGGGCGTCCGGTCAAAGTGGATGTGAAAACTTTACACCGAGATAGCGTCCACTGAGTGTATAAGTACATGTGCCCCTCATAAGCGGCCACATGATCGTGCAGGTACGAGGTGCCATCGTACTTGCGGGACGGCATCTTGATTCGCGGCATGGGGTGGTTCGAGATTTACGGAATAAATGGAAGGCTGCTTAGGCTTGATCGATAAGTGTCTGACGGGAATAATTGCTTGCGCCCACGATGCTATGTTCCGGCGAACGGCTTTGATCCTCGTCTTCACAATTGTTGAGATCCTCGGTTTCTAGGATGACTTCCTCATACTACGGGTCCTCGATTTACCTTTCCGATTGGCGTCCCTCTGATTGAAGGTCCCCATCCTTCTCACGGGGTGCCATCGACGTTGCGACCATTCATGGTCGACATCGCCTACGAAGGCGACACCTTGCCCTTGCATTAGGAGTGGGAGTGTTGTTAGGTGAGTACCGCTTGTAACATACGGATGAAAGACGCTACGGTTTGTAGTTGCTCGGGGGAGAATTGACTTAGTTGAGCCGGGTTAAATGATCCGCTTCCGGTGTTTACGAGACACATTGTTCCCGGGAGTTTCTTGCTCGTTGACGTTCCCGGCGTCTAACTCGGATGGATCACGGCCGTCATTGTTTGCTCTTTCCATGTTGGCGTTCACAAGATGGAATTCCCCTCCTTCTAGCGCGAAGTTGTTTCGGTGTTGAAACGGTTGGCGGTCTTGAGAGAAGTCCGCCAAAGATTAGGGTAAACTCCGCTAGTGAATAGTTGCACGAGAAACAAACGTGAACTACCCTCGGGGGGATGCGAGGAAACCCCCTCCGACGCTCAGTCGGCACGTGCCCCGAATAGGGTTTAGAGAGAGAAAGTAGAGAGAGAGATAAAATTACGAGTGTGAGAGAATGTACAACGAGAATAGTACTAGTGGGGTATTTATAGAAGTACTATTCACCGACGAGTGCGTAATCCTTTTACACGTGTACGGTCGTGGTGCTTCGACAAGGGGAAGATTCCCTTATTTTGTCTGTTGGGCGGCCGCCGACGTTGTCGGACCATGTTGATGTCTGCGACTTAGGTTTGTGGGTAACAGTTTAAATTATTCGCGTCAGTGATGGCGCTCGCGGACCTATCTGGGATCCGCTATCATACTTGGGTTATACCCATACAAGCGGCCCCCGGCATCATTTGGGGTCTGGCCGCTAGTGATGTTGTCGGCGGATGTGAGTCAACTTTGTTGCCGTGCTCGACTTCTTGGGGAAGTTCATTCGTTGGGTGCCACGTGTCGTCGTAGGGAGTTGAAAAAATTTCGAAAAGTTAATGATTACTTTTCGAAAATCCCGCCCATTATTTTATTAGGGTTTACCATACTTCGACACTTGGCATGGATGCGGAGAGGGAGTTGAGAGGTCTTTTAATCCCGGTCGTTCATTCACGCTTTATCTTGGAGCAGTTAACTTTTTCGGATTTCTTTATCTTCATTCACAAAGCTCTCTTTCTTTCTCCATTTTTTCTCGACATAACTTCCATAGTAGAAGTTTGAGTTGCTTAAAAACCGCCTTTCCGGTGCTCAAATTTCTTTGAAAAGTTGCCAAATCTTTTAGTTTTCGATTTCCGGTCCTCTTGTGCTTAAAAATTTGCCATTTTTTCGTGAAGGTTTTAAGGTTTTTTAGGGATTTTGAGTTTGAGTTTTGCGGTGATAATTTTACTTTTCAGGTGGTCTTTTCGTTCAAGCTCGGGCTTTTTACGCACTCGCTCCTTGGAATCCTTGCTCGTTTTCTTTTCGGCAACCTTTTGCTCTTTGCGCTTCTTTCTCCGTGACTTTACTCTTCCGGGTATTTCTTCATTTCTTCTCCGAGCTTAAAGTTTCTTTTTGTATTTTCGTTATGTCGGACCGGTCGATAGTCGGGAATACCCCTAGTGATGTACTTATGGCCGAAGCGAACCTTCTTCCCCTTTGGCTGAAGCGATGACCCTTCTTACGATTCTAGCCAGGTGGGGAGAACTAGGTTATTGTCGGACATTCCCCTAACGGTTAGAGAGAAAAAGAAATGAGGTCCAAGTTCCTTAACGGCCCAGCCACTCTGAGGAGCATAATTTGACTAGGAGATATCGGTCGCCGGGGAGGGCGGTGATAGACGGACGCTTAGGGAGCTTAGACACCAAATCCTTGCTAGACGGTCCCTTAGGAGTCCGCCAGCGATCTTTGCTCGGCCTTGATGTTTCCCCTTTAAGAGAGCACGCTGGTTGGATAGTATGGGTGACGCGGGGTTGGAGTAACGGGTGATTTTTATGACCGTTTGCACGACACTATGGCGCTAATCCACTTATCATTGATTTAGGTGACGACGGTGATTCTATTGCAGTTGTTATGGCTAATCAAGGGTCCACTTATCACCGTCGGTCTGTTCACGACACCCCCGTTGCTCGCGCCTCCGGAGGCGCGACACGTTCTGACCGCGAACCTCGGCACTAGCGTGCTCTGTCGGAGCGCGTGGTTGGAGAAAATTCTCGCGCGGGCGAGAGGAGGGTTGATGTGGATCTTAACGTACCGAGGAAAGAGATGTTGAAGAGGACGCTGAAGGTCCGTGCTGATGCTTTATGGTTGCCCGAGGATGAGTGTGCCGGGCCGTTAACGGTTGAAATTGATTCTCCTTGGCGACGGGGATGCCCTTGACCTTGGTTACCCTAAAGTCGGTGATCATTTATTTCGGTTCCGTCGGTTATAAGTGGTGATTCCTTACGAGGGTTCCATTGTAACGGAATGCCCTCCGGGTCATGTGGCCGTTTATACTCACCATTTTGAGTTTGGGCTACGTTTTCCTTTGGATTCCTTTTTGGTGAGGATCTTAAACTCTTTCAACGTCTGCAGCCCGGTGACTCCGTTAGCGGTCAGAAACTTGATTGCGTATATACGGACGATCCGCTTTTTGGACTTCCACTGAAACTACGAATTTATTAAGTCACCTCCCTTTGGTTGAAAAGAAATGGTTACGCCGTCGAGCGGGGTGGTGGTCACTAATGACGGTCGATAAGAAGATGACGGTTTGACCAAAAGCTCTTTTTGGATTGAAGGGCTGGCGGGGATGCCTTCTTTTGGCTTCAAGTGCGAGAACTATCCGGTCGTCGTCGCTTCAACGGCCGCGTCCGCACATGGAGCACTTGTCTTTGGCTCCGCTAAAAGATGATGAGAGGGGGCGACCTATGACTTCTTTGACTTTGAAGATTTCATGATTACCTATGAGGACGGGAGGGAAGTTAAGGTCGAGGAACCCGAAAAATTGGCTCCCTCGCTCTAGGTATATCTGGGGAATCAACAATTGTCGCCATGTTGCTTTGTCCTACTCATGCTAATGGTAAGTCTGCTTATCGGGTAGTGCATGAGCGAATGTTTTTTTTTTTTTTTTAACTTAGCCTTGTCTTGCGCGGGCTTTGATCAGTTAGACCGGACCCTTTGCATCTCCAGAAAACTTCGAGCCGTTAACCAACATGCGGCTTGCTCCTCTTGAAGGTCCGAGGCCGTGCATGGCGTTGTAAATGGCCGTAGAGGAGAGCTCGGCATGGTCCCAGGAACATCCGCCGTATTCGCGGCGCTCATATCGCACTCTGGCCGTGTGGTGGTGTTACTATCGTTGCATCTGGCGGCCCGGCTTCCTCTGCCGCCCACTCCGGGTCTTCCACTTCACGACCTGTTGTTAGAGAGTAGCGGGACAAGGAGACGACAACGTGAACCGACGAGTGGAGGATACTTCTGCTAATAAGCGGCCGACTACTGGCGGATCCTCCGGCCTCTGTCCTGCTCGGGATGTCGTCCATGTTGAGAATATGGACGTGAACGCTTCCGAGGGCCAAGATCGTGGCGAGGTCGCGACTACAGGCCCTGGTCATCACGGCGGGCGACTTGGCTATCCGGATCTTACTCCGGTATTTGTGAGAAGATCCAAGTGAGCTTATCTCGATGCCCGACTTCTTATCCCGGCCTATCCCCCGGCGTCTTCTCTCGGTACCATGGGTGGATCGAGAAGAAGGAGAAGTCTTGAGTGATCTTTGTGGCGGCATCCTTTGGTCGCCAGGCTGTTGTCCATTGGTAAGATATACCAACTTTGATTGGGACGTCGGGGAGGGCCAGTCGTTGTATGTAGATATTCACGAAAACGGTGGCATTCTAGCCTACGGTATCTGAAAGGTATCACGGTCGCCTACAGGCCGTAGGCAGGGTCCTGGTTACTCAGTTGCTAGGTTGGCTCACGACCCCGACTTGTGGTACGTTTTAGCACTTGTTTTATCATTTGCTTGTTTTTCTTTTTTTTTTTTTTTTTTTATTGACGTTCTCTTTTTGTCTTTGCGAGGCCAGCAATCTTTTTTTGTTGAGTTAATAGAGCGGTACATTGAGTACCGGAAGTTGGCGGACGGCCATAAGCGATCGTTAGAGACTTGCCGGGGACTGCTTTGAAGGATGCGGAGGAGAAGTTGGCGGCCCAGGAAGATGGGTAGTAACGTTAAGGACGCGAGCATCTCTTCTAGGGGAGGCGAGGCTAACGTTCGGACATTAACCAAGGCTCTGGACACGGCTCAAACCGAGAAGGATATTCTTTGTCTTGGATCTTTGCTTGTTGAAGGCGAGCGGAAGGGTGCTAAAGCTGTTGCTCGGTTTAAACGGTCGATGAATATGCAGTGACTTTGCCAGAGGTATGATGGCGGATGGGTTGCCGCTATGAGATGCGTTTGCAAATTGGTTCCGGGATTTGGCCGGAACGTTATCGATGGCCGCTCATGCGGTGGCCGGCATCTCACGCCTATTGAGGGGGATCCTAAGTTCGGCGAGCGAGGCCGCTGTTGGCGATGCGGATCCTCGAGATGTTCCGGATCAAGGAAATCGGGAGACCCCTCCCTCTTGAAACTTTTGGCGGCCTTCTTTCGGCTCTTCTGTTCTTCTAATAGCTTATAGTTGTATTTTTGAATATTTCAACTCTTTATTCGGCCCATGTTGGCATTTGTAAATGCTAACGTTTCTTAATTTTATAAGTACAATTCCGACTAAAAGCCTTTCATCGCCGCCATCGTTTTACTGTAGTTGGCCGCCAAGCCGGTAGCTTTTTATTTTATGGGAAAGTACTTTATATCTTGTGTTTATGTCGCTTTCATTATCGTACGATTGTATGGCCGTTAACGTATTTGGGCACGATACGGCTTAATTTGTGCAGAGTCGTCATATGACCGTTAACGCACTTTGAGCTTTGTCATATGGCTTTTGATTTGTCTTAGGTACGTCGTATGACCGTTTATGTACTTGAGCCCGTCGTATGACTTTTGATTTGTCTTAGGTGTCATATGACCATTTATGTACTTTGGGCTGTCATATGGCTTTTGATTTGTACTAGGTCTGTCATATGACCGTTTATGTACTTTGAGCTTTGTCATGTGGCTTTTGATTTGTACTAGGTCTGTCATATGACCGTTTACGTACTGAGGCTGTCATATGGCTTTTGATTTGTACTAGGTGATGTCATATGACCGTTTACGTACTTTGAGCTGTCATATGGCTTTTGATTAATGTACATGAAAATAATAAGACAATTGATGAGCTGGCGACGAAGTTTGTATTATTTAAGTAACAAGGGTGGTTCTCGACCTATTACATTTAGTAACTTTCAAACATAGTATTTCTTTAGGGCCTTAGCATTCAGCAATTTTTAAGCTCCTTGCCATCCATGTTCTTTAAAATGAAGGAGCCGAGAGCAATCTTCTTGGCTATGATGTAGGGACCTTCCCGGTTAGCGATCGGCTTTCCCTCGATATGCGCCTTGCCGGTGGCGCGTTGCGAAGGACCGGGTGCTTGACATCAATGGCCTCTCCATGACTTTTTTATTGTAAGCCTTGCGATCCTGTCTTTATGCGTTTGCTCTCGGTTACGCCATGAGCCTTGTTTAGGCGAAGTCTAGGTCTTCCCTAAGTGCTGGTCATTTCTTTGCGGATCTTGGTGCTTGATCGGGTAAGAGGGTAACCCCGCCTCTGCTGGCAGCACCGCCTCCGCCAAGGCTAACTAGATGGGCTCTCTCCCGTCGCTTCTTTCTACGTTGTTACGTTTGACCATGTGCTTCTTTGGTACCATGTCGGCCCATCCCCCTTTGAATTCATTTAGCTTTTTCTTCAAGGCGTTTAGGATGCGCTTGTTCGCGGCCTGCGCAGTTGCTACGAGGGTGGCAAACGGTGAGTATGCAAATTTTACTCGAAATTACGTTAAGAAGGCATGTACGGTCGACAATCGAATTGGACGCCATGATCAAAAAGCGATCGCCATGGGGATCCCCCAAATCTTGTCATAATATTACGCCGGATGAATTTCTTGACTGATTTGCCTTGATTTTCTTTGTCGGCTCTTGCCTCATCCACTTGGTGAAATGTCAATTCCCACTATTAGGAACTTTCTCCCCCGATTCTTTGTGGTGAACGGCCCCAAGATGTCCATTCCCCAGCTGTGCGAACGGGATTGGGCATAGGATAGAGTTGCATGAATCGTTGGCTTTGCACGTTAATGACGGGAGCGTATATACGGCACTTATCACATCTCTTAACATAGCTACGGGAATCGCCCGACATACTTGGCCGATAGAATCCCGCCCTCGATACCTTAAGTGCCGAGCCTTTCCTTGATATGGTTACCGCATATACCTTCATGTATTTCTTCAAGGATTTTCGCGGATTCCCGTGCGGTTGCGCATTTAAGCGGGGTAAGCTGAATGATTTCTTGTATAGCTCATTTTGGTATATGACGTACCCGGCTTGCTTGTCGTTTCAATTTCTTAGCGAGACGAAGGATTATTCGGAAGCGTCGGTCGATGCATACGCCACTGACTCACTAAACCATTCTCCTTTTGGTTTATACTATTGGCCAGTTCCGACCTTTTACGTGATGCTCTTTTCCTTCAAGATGTCGGCAGTGACGGTTCTTTCAATGCTAAATGAGTCGAGCTTGCCAATTTGGACAACGCGTCCGCTTTTGTGTTCTCGGCCCTAGGTATCGCTTGAATCTCAAAATGATTCGGTTGAGCTATCAATTCCTTGGCCTTTTCGGCGTATTTTAGCATGTTGGCCTCTCGACTTCGAATTCTCCCCTCGGTGGCCGCTCAGTTGTGAGTCCGTTTTTAAAGACACTTTCTTAGCACCATTGCCAAACACATTCTCGTCCAGCGGTGCGCCATGTCGCTTCGTTGTTTGGCGCCGGGAAGGCGGAACTTGATGGCGTGCTGATAAGAATTTCCTTCGAGTGGTCATTACTATACCGCTCCGGATCCGCTAACGGACGGACGATCCGTCGACTTCAGCCGGACTTCCTTTTTGCTCCATTTCTTCCTCCTCGTATGAGGCTTCCACGATAAAGTGCCGGGGCTGCGCTTTGATAGTGTCTGGGCATGCTTGTATATCATACTCAGATAGTTCAACGGCCCATTTTGGCGAGTGGGAACTATCCATCTTCTGAAATGCTTTTTCTAGCGGTTGGTTGGTTAAAACTTGAATGGGATGGCGGTCGAAGTATGGTGCGAGCTTCCTGGTGGCTATAACTCTGACCGAGGCCATTTTCTACCGGTGATAACGGCTCTCGGGACCAGTTAAGAATGTGGGCGATAAAATAAATTGTTCTTTGCCTCTTCTCTTTTCTACCAACAACACGGCTTGTTGTCTTGTGAAGCCGAGATATACGGTTGTAATACGTCTCCAGTCTCGGGCCTTGTAATGGTTGGTAGCTTCTTTAAATGCTCTTTTACCCGGGAATGCTTTGCTTTGCTCCTCTCCCCACTCGAACTTCTTATTCCCCCTTAGCGGGGCAAAGAAAGGCAAAGCTTTGTGCTTGATTTTGAAATGAATCGAGTGAGGGCCGCCATTCTCCCTGTTAACGGCTGAATATCCTTGGCGCTTCTTGGCTCGGCGGGTCGGCTGATAGCTTGAACTTTATGCGGGTTTGCATCGATCCCCCTTTTGCTTACCAGAAGCCTAAAAACTTTCCCGCTCTCACCCCGAATACACATTTCTTTGGGTTGAGCTTCATCTTATACTTCCTCGAAGTTTTGAAGGTCTCTTCCCAGATCGTCCAAATGTTCACGGTCGGTTTACTCTTGACGATGGAGTCGTCAACATATGCTTTGATATTCCTCCCCCTCGATCCGCGAACACTTTGTCGACTAGCTTTTGATAGGTTGCCCCCGCATTACGGAGCCCAAACGGCATTGCCTTATAATTATATACTCCATGATACGTGATGAACGCGGCTTTTTTCCTATCGGCCAGGCAAGGCGATCGGTGATAGCTTGAGAAGGCATCCATAAAGCTTAACAATGCATGACCGCTAGTAGAGTCTACTAGTTGGTCTATTCTCGACGGCGGGTAGCGATCTTTTGGGCAAGCTCTATTTGAGGTTTGTGAAGTCCACACACATCCTCCATGGCCGCTTGCTTTCTTTACCATGACTACATTGGCTGACCACTCAGGGTAGTCGCATGGCTCAATAAAGTCATTTGCCCGATAGCTTATCAACCTCCTCTTTAATGGCCTTGGTTGCTTGCGGCCTTGTCAAACTCTTCCCCCACGATGAAATCGTTTGCCTTCCTCGCAGGCGCTCGAGGATGTGAAGGTTTTTACGGCCGAGATAACTTCTAAATGCGGACCCTTCCCTCGGCCGGTCATAAGCTAAAACGGCCCGTCTTGTGAAGGCGGGAATGGTGACCGCCTCGGTGATGAAACGGCCCACGAAATCTCGCAGTCTCATTTTCCCTACGCTTGATAGATAACAATTCGCCGGTTGTGCGCTCGCGGCTATTACTCACGAAGTGAGTCTGAACATAGATGAAAGGCGAGAGAAAAACTAGAAACGTTCAAAGCTTTGATGCTTTTAAACCACGTACGGGCGATCCCGGTCAAAGTGGATGGGAAAACTTTACACCGAGATAGCGTCCACACAGTGTATAAGTACATGTGCCCCTCATAGCGGCCACATGATCGTGCAGGTCACGAGGTGTCATCATACTTGCGGGACGGCATCTTGATTCGCGGCATGGGGTGGTTCAAGATTCTGGAATAAATGGAGCTGCAGGCTTGATCGATAAGTGTCGCCCAGAATAATTGCTTGCGCCAGCGATGCTATGTTCCGGCGAACGACTTTGATCCTCGTCTTGAGTGTTGAGATCCTCGGTTTCTAGGATGACTTCCTCGTACTACGGGTCCTCGATTTGCCTTTCAATTGGCGTCCCTCGATTGAAGGTCCGCATCCTTCTCGCGGGGGGTGCCATCGACGTTGCGACCATTCATGGTCGACATCGACCTCTGAAGGTGACTTTGCCCTTGCATTAGGAGTGGGAGTGTTGTTGAGGTGAGTGCCGCTTGTAACATGTGGATGAAAGACGCTACGGTTGTAGTTTGCTCGGAGGAGAATTGACTTAGTTGAGCCGGGGTTAAATGATCAGCTTCGAGTGTTTACGAGACACGTGTTCCCAGGAGTTTGCTTTGCTCGTTGACGTTCCCAGTGTCCAACTCCGGATGGATCACGGCCGTCATTGTTTGCTCTTTCCATGTTGGCGTTCACAAAGATGGAATTCCCTCCTTCTAGCACCAAGTTGTTTGGTGTTGAAACGGTTAGCGGTCTTGAGAGAAGTCGCCAAAGATTAGGAGTAAACTCAGCTAGTGAATAGGCGCACGAAAACAAGCGTGAAGCTACCCTCGGGGGATGCCGGGAAACCCCTCCAGGCGCTCAAGTAAGACGTGCCCCAAATAGGGTTTAGAGAGAGAAAGTAGAGAGAGAGATAAAAGTGCGAGTGTGAGAGAATGTCGCATGAGAATAGTACTAGTGGGGTATTTATAGAAGTACTATTCACCTAGAGGGTACGTAATCCTTTACACGTGTACGGTCTGTGGTGCTTCGACAACGGGGAGATTCCCTTATTTTTGTCTTTGTTGGGCGGCCTTGACGTTGTCGGACCATGTTGATGTGGCTTAGAGAGTATGTGGGTAGCAGTTTAAAGTATTCGCGTCGTGATGGCGCTCGCGGACCTATCCTAGGGATCCGCTATCATGCTAGGGTGTCTACCCCACATACGGAGTTGATATCATTTGCTTTAATTAATATTCCTGAAGAGCAAGAAAGTTCCTACAAAGCACCATTGAGAGGCAACTTATACCAAAAATAAAGGAAAAAGTTGGAAGAGGCTAGGCGTGTGATGGTTGAATTGCCTAAATGGTACTCTAATTGTCTTGCTGTCAAAAGTTAAAAGAATGTAAATTTTAATTGCTAGAAGCCTGAAAGTATTAGATTAAAGATAGAAACTCATATGTTTTTACATACTTAGTTTTTTTCATTACTTGGATCGTTACACGTTTGCACAAGTTTAAGAATAGGAGAGAGATAGAGAGGAATAAAAGGGGCCCGTGTAATATAGGAAAGATGTAAGGGAGTAATTATTCTATCGAAAAGAAAATGATGTAATTAATTTTATGGTGGGAAATGATGCACGTACAAAAGAAGGAGGTACTTACACTGGCAATCCAGTTACAAGAAAGAAAAAGTAGTTTGGCAATTGCCTTATTTCAGGTTCTGCGGCTATTTGGAGTTTAATTTTTAGGAAAGAATGAGAGCGAAAGGAGTTTGTTATGTGCTGCCGTGAGATTTAATCTCCTGGAAATCATTGCCCATTTAGGCCAAAGCACAAATCTTCATGCTAAAAATCATTACCATTAGATCAAAGAATACTTGATACTTCCAGACTTATGAAAAAAAAACTAATACTATCATTTCAATTGTGATACCTTGACATCACGTGCCAAAGAGGGATTAGAGAACGTGAAATTAAATCAAATTGCTAACATAATTATTAAAATCTAGTACTAAGTTATTCCAAATTATTAAATGCCACCAAACAATCTCTTGGACAACAGCACCCACCACCACATACACAAAATTCCCCTACTAATAAAGCTTCTCTCTTCTGCCAAGAATCTCTCTTTCTTTCTCTTTTGCCCTTTTT